>CM077097.1:155210563-155944154 GCA_039513925.1 Platanthera zijinensis
AAAGTCAGGTTAGGAAGCTGTGGGGAACTGTGAAGTAGGGCCATTTTCAAATGGGTCGCACCGAGGACCAGGTGCAACATATCGATACTAAAAGGGGGGCTGGAGTGTGGAGGGGAACCCTGCCGCCGCTAACAACCTGTCGGCCGTCCACTCCACTCCACTCACACCTGGAGCGCATTAGAAGATTGACCAACGGCGAGCTTAGCAGCCTTGCGACGACACCGTCGAGGTGGAGTACTGTCACGGCGGCACGATGTCCTCCTGTATAATGTCACTTGTAATATTAAAAAATTATATTAATTACAACATAAAATTTTAGTGTACAATACAAGTGACAGGCACGGGCTCCGCCCCAACGACCAATTGCGACGGTACCTCAACTGCGATGGTGCACGAGGCCCCCTTCCCGCGCGATATTTTCCTGGCCACACTGTGTCTCGGCATGACGGCGCTCCCGCCGCTCGCAAACCCCTGAGCGTTCTACTTCACTCGTCACACATTTTTGCGTGTGCACGGGGTTTGCGAGCGGCGGGGAGAATGTATTTTTTATTGTAGGTAAAGGCTTTGTCTATATAAGATGACTTTTTAAAAATTAAAAAAAAGCATAAATTTTAAAAACTGGAATTTATTTAATAAACTGGTGAAATCGGAAAATGAATGTTTAACAAGGAAGTTTTCCCCTTTTAATATGTATATAGATATTCATATATCTATATATATTATAAAGTTGTGCTTTTTAATAAAAGTTATTGTTTGGTTGTTTAAAATATTGTATATAATATTGTAGGTCAAGGGTTCAAATCTCAACATCAACCTTTTTTTTTTAATTGTGTGAGAGTAAGTGTAATTTTTTTAAAAAAACTAAACTTCATGAATGATTAGGATTGCTTTGATGGTCCTCCAAAGTTATGCGGTATGACAAAAAATTTCTTTGTATATAGTATAGATAAAACATAACAGTACCATTCGCACAACTGATTAGAATAGTAAATGCAAGAAAAAAACACTTTTAGGCATGTTTCATCACATTTAAGTATTGAACATTGTTGGAACATGACGAATCTTGGCGGACTGGCGGGTAGCCTTGGCGGACAGCCATGGCGGACTGGCGGGTAACCTTGGTGGATAGCCTTGGCTGACAGCATTGGCGGACAGCCTTGGCGGACAGCCTTGGCGGACAGCCTTGGCAGACAGCCTTGGCGGACAGCCTTGGCGGACTGATGTGTTGACTTTGGCGGACTGCCTCTGTTGGAACAAGAAATCCTGACGGACAGGAGTAGCGGGCTGTCTTTTTGGTGATCTGCCTATCTTGTGGTCTGCCTCTCTGGCGGTCTGCCTCTCTGGCGGTCTGCCCCTCTAGAGATCTGCCCCTCTGGCAATCTGCCTTTCTGGTGGTCTAGCGGTGTGATAGCAGATTAATCTGGCGGACTGGCAACCATGTTATGGCGGACTGCTTACTTCTCAAGTTGTATCCGCTAGTGGTTAGAGCCCAGTTAAGGTGACCAGTGAAGAGAAGTGTGTTGCGGACTGATGCAGGTCATAAAGATTACGGTTTGGCGGTAAGATATGTCTAACCGCCGTTGTTTCCATGGAGCAGACTGCATCAATGAAGATGGATATAGGACAGAGCAGTGTAATGGTGTTGATAGTTGTAGTTGTGCGGTTAGATATGTCTAACTGCACAGTCCGCTAAGTATGGTATTATGTATCTGTCTGGTCTTGTGTAACAGGCGTTGTGCATTATCTCTCTCTTATTTTATCTCTCTAACCCTTGTCTTTTATAAATAGGGGGCATACCCTTGTATTATTATTCATTGGGGCAAAAAAATTCTCTTTATTTACTTGTATTTTCACTTGGTATCAGAGCAACAACCCGATATCTGCGGGCTCCAGTTTTCAATCCGCCTCATGTGCTCTCCTGCGGTCTCTACGGATTCCATTTTTTTTGTCCGCCCGCTGAGTCTTTCTCTTCTTTCCGCTCTGTGTGCGCTCTGTCGTGGGTTGCCCTTGTGGTGCGACCTTCTTTCTTTGTCTGCGTCGTCTCATTTCTCAGTTCGTGCTGATAGCTTTTTTTGCCTGTTCCTATGGACAGTCCAACTCTTTCTTCTTCTACTACCCTGTCCGCACCTCTTCAGACCGCAACTTCTGTTATCACTTCTGGCAATCTTGGAATTGCGTCCAAGCTTACTGGTCCCAATTATCCAGACTGGAGCGTTTCATTCACTTTTTTGTTAAGGTCACAACGCAAACGTCATCATCTTATTGATGACCCTCCTCCCCGTGGCTCTGCTGCATTTGATAACTGGGATGTTAATGATGCTCTAGTCCATACATGGCTTGCAAATAGCCTTTCTGATGAATGTCTTCCTGTCATTCGTCATGATGAGACAGTTAAGGCTACTTTGATGCATCTAGCTGTTTTATACTCCAAGGGTGCTCAAACGTCCTGCATATACACATCATATGCTGATTTGTTTGCTCGTCTCACGATCACTCTTGTTGCTGCTTACCAGGAGGTGCAAGCTCTTAGTGCTGAAATTCATCGGCATCGTCATATCTCTGCTGATTTTGAAGAACAGCATAAGCACTTCCAGGAACTCCTGGTCGTGTGTTATCTGCTTTGTTTGTCTGATTATGATATGATCCGGCAGCAAATTCTAAGAGAGGTTGATACTCATACTCTTGACGCTACTGCAACGCGCATTTCTGTTGTCACTACTCTTCTACAGCGACCATTGCTTGCCACTCCTTCTCCTGACACTATTGATCATCAGGCTCGTCATGGCAATTCTACTAGCTGAGAGGGGCACTCTGGTGGGCGTGGTCCGTCTCGCCACCTCTTCTCTCATTGTGGCAAGACGGGACATCTTGTTGATCGTTGTTGGTTCAAATTTCCTCATCTCCGCCCTTCTCCTGGTGACACTACCGCAAGAAAGTCTCCTTCTCTTGGCTCTTCTTCGGGCAGTGCTAATGTAGTCACTCAGGGTAGGTGGCTCATTGATTCTAATGTTACTAATCATATGACAGACAATCATCTTATTTTCTTCTGTTTGGACAAACATAACAAGTTACCTCCGGTTTTTATTGTGGATGGTTCTCTGTCGCCTGTGTGTGGGACTGATATAGTCCTTGTCACTCTGAATCTCTCCCTTGAGGGCGCTCTCTATGTCCTTACTTTTTCGTGCAACATTCTTTCAGTTACTTCCCTATGTAAACAACTGAATTGCACGGTTATTTTTACTTCTACTACATGTTCTTTCAGGATCCATGCTCCAAGGAGACGATTTCTACTGGGACTGAGAGTGGCGGCTTGTTCTACCTTGATAATGTCTCTTCTTTCTCTGTGTCTACTTCTCTTCTCTAGTGGCATCTTCTCCTTGGTCATCCTCTTCTTCGTCTACTTTACTAGCTCCTGCCAGGTTTACCTAAGGATGGGTCTTCTCTCAACTATGAAGCTTGTCAGGTCGACAAACATCACCGGTTGTCCTTTCCAACACGACAAGGGCGTAGTTACTTTCGTCCATTTGATCTTGTTCATTCTGATATTTGGGGTCCTTCGCTTGTTAAGTTTGTTGGAAGAGGGAGTTTGCATTTTGTAACTTTTACTGATGACTTTTCTAGGCATACCTGGTTAAATCTCTTAAAGGAACGGTCTGAAATTTTTTCTGTTTTTAATGCCTTTTTTTAATGAGATACATACTCAATTTGGTGTGTCCATTAAAATCTTTCACACAGATAATGCGCAGTAATATCTTAGTCATCAATTCTCTGATTTTTGAATACATCGTGGCATTATACATCAAGCAACTTGTCTGTATACTTCCCAACAGAATGGAGCTGTTGAACGCAAAAAATCGTCATCTTCTTGATGTTGCTCGCATTCTCCCAACTCAAATGAATGTTCCCCGATCATACTTGGGTCATGTTATTCTTCTTTCTTGTTACTTAATCAACTGAATTCCCTCTTCGGTTCTCAACGACAAAACTCCTTTTCACCGTTCTGTATCCCGATGGCACATCATTTCCTTTACAATTACGTGTCTTTGGTTGCACGGCATTGGTTCACTCGCCTTCTCCTGACCGTGACAAACTCTCTCCTTGTTCCGTTAAGTGCATTTTTCTTGGCTACTATCTAACACAAAAAAGGATATAGGTGTTATGATACTCTTCTCCGGAAACAGTATGTTTTTGTAGATGTCACTTTCTTTGAAGATGTTCCTTACTTTTAACGCACATCTACTCTCTCATTGTCTGATGATCCTTCTTCTTTACCTATAACCTCTACACCTCTACCTGAACCAGTACTTCTTCCTCCTCCAACACTTTCTGATACTTCACCTTCTTTTTTCTCCTGGTGTTGTTTCTCTTCTTGAGCCGTCACTGACAGTTCCCGAACCAGCGATCTCTCCACTGTCTAGATCTGATACTGCTGATACGTCTGATCCTGATCTTCTCATTGCTCTTCGGAAAGAAGTTCGAACCTGCACTCAACATCCTCTTCGTGATGTTATTCTTATGCTCGGTTATCTCCTTCGTGCAAGAGTTTTGCTCTCGCTCTCTCGGCCAATGTGCTTCCGACCACTTATCAAGAAACTCTTGTTCTTCCTTATTGGAAAGCTGATATGGATAAAGAGATGAAAACTCCGACTGAATAGGTTACTTAGACGTTTGTCCCTCCCCCTCCAAGTGCTGATTTGATTGGTTGTCATTGGGTTTTTGTGATCAAATTTCTTCCCGATGGTTTTGTCGATCGTTATAAAGCTTGGTGGGTTGCCAAGGGTTTTACTCAAACCTATTGTGTGGACTTCTTTGACACCTTCTCTCCAGTAGCTCGAATTATGACGATCCATGTTCTATTTTTTGTGGTCGTTAATAGAGACTGGAAAATATCTCAGTTAGATGTCAAGAATGTCTTCCTTTATGAAGATATACAGGAAGTAGTCTACATAGAGCAACCTCTGGGGTATGTTGCTCAGGGGGAGACTCAAGTGTGTAAGTTAAGGAAGGCAATATATAGTCTTAAGCAAAGCCCACGGGTCTGGTTTGAAAAGTTCAGTGAATTTATCTCTGTTATTGGATTTGTTAAAACTGTTGCAGATCACTCTTTGTTCATACGCAAGACTTCTACGGGACTAGTGGTTCTTGTTGTGTATATAGATGACATTCGTCTTATAGGGGATGATAAGAAGGGCATTTGACCAGTGTACAACCACGTATTCGCCGAGTAGGGCCCTCCCGGCAGGCGCGGAACCAACTGTAGGTTTTTAAGCTTTTGAGAGATCTTACACTCTTGGTGGTCAATTTTGGCTTAACCTTGGAAATAGGAGGAAATATTTATCTCCTCAGGGACCCCTTAAAGAGTCACGCAGGCCCTCTCGTCCGGCAGGCCCTCTCGTCAGGCAGGCCCTCTCGTCAGGCAGGCCCTCTCGTCAGGCAGGCCCTCTCGTCTGGCAGGCCCTCTCGTCAGGCAGGCCCTCTCGTCCGGCAGGCCCTCTCGTCCGGCAGGCCCTCTCGTCAGGCAGGCCCTCTCGTCAGGCAGGCCCTCTCGTCCGGCAGGCCCTCTCGTCCGGCAGGCCCTCTCGTCCGGCAGGCCCTCTCGTCAGGCAGGCCCTCTCGTCAGGCAGGCCCTCTCTTCCGGCAGGCCCTCTCATCCGGCAGGCCCTCTCGTCAGGCAGGCCCTCTCGTCAGGCAGGCCCTCTCGTCAGGCAGGCCCTCTCGTCAGGCAGGCCCTCTCGTCAGGCAGGCCATCTCGTCAGGCAGGCCCTCTCGTCAGGCAGACCCTCTCGTCAGGAAGGCCCTCTCGTCCGGCAGGCCCTCTCGTCAGGCAGACCCTCTCGTCAGGCAGGCCCTCTCTTCCGGCAGGCCCTCTCGTCAGGCAGGCCCTCTCGTCAGGCAGGCCCTCTCGTCAGGCAGGCCCTCTCGTCAGGCAGTCCCTCTCGTCAGGCAGTCCCTCTCGTCAGGCAGTCTTTCTCGTCAGGCAGGCCGTCTCGTCAGGCAGACCGCAGACTGTCTCGTCTCGCAAGCCGCCTGTTCGCCCAGGCCACCCCTCGCTTCTCGCCTAACCGCCAGCTCGCCCGACCTGTTTTTACCATTGTGCCCTCGAGGGGGGGATTACCTCTTTACCCCCCGATGTGGAGTTTTCCTATTGGCTTGAGGCTTATTTGTCCTAAGGGCTTTACCCCCATGACTTGGAAAAACTATAAATAGACCCCCTTGGGAGCCTTTGGAAAGGATGAGTTTTCTTTACCTCCTCCTCCCTTAGCTTCTTCTTGGTAGAGTAGAGAGAGCTCTCCAAGGCGCCCAGCCTAGCCCTTTGGTGAGGGAGGGGAAGGGTTCCTGTGACCTTCCGGGTGTGTGGTGGGACCTCCGCGCTAGAGCCGAGGGTCTGTTCGTAGTTTCCTAAGTCTTCATTCCGTGACGTTCCCCCGAGTGTAGTAGGTGTGAGGTCACCCCTTTTTTGGGACCCCGAACTCCACGAGAGACCAGTTTTTGGTTTCAACATTTTGGTGCGGTGAGCGTGGAGAGTGACCAGCACAGAAGATCTAGGGAGAGTGTCATGGCTGGAGATCAGGGAAGTAGTGATGACCTCGGTGGTCTCCCCAACATAGGACCCTTCGTAGGAAGGGAAGAGTTCATGGCTTCCATCTCTGGAATCATGGAGATGTTGCGAAGCATTGCCCCTCGGGCTGGCAGCTCAGCCCCCACCCCCCAGGGACCGGCTCCCGGGGACCTCAGTGAGCTGCCTCCCAGGGATCTAAGCGAGATCACCCCAGCAGGGGGAGAGGGAAGTGCCCCAGGGAGGCGACCTGGGAAGGAGAGGATGGGAGAGGGGGTCGAGCGAGACCTCCCCGTCCGGGAGCTGTTCCCCAGCCCGTCGAGTGCTCGCCCTTTAGGCGGTCAGGTCGCGCCAGTAGAAACCGCAAGACCACCCCTTAGGGGGTCACCCTTCGGCGAGTTGATCATCTCAACTCCCGTTCCCGAGGGGTTCAGGGAACTTGACAAGGCATACTATACCGGGAAGGATGACCCCATCCAGCACCTGCAGTGGTTTGAGGATGCTGTCTCCATCATGCCAATGACGGATGCCTTCAAGTGCCGTCTATTTGCGATCACCTTGAAAGAGAAGGCGAGGGACTGGTTCCATCAACTCCCCCCAAGGTCCATCTTCGGGTTCGAAGACTTGAGCCGGAGCTTTCAGCTTCGCTTCTCCACCTCCAAGAAGAGGAAGAAAGGTCCTAAGTCCCTCTTCCTGATAAAGCAAAGGACCGAGGAATCGCTGGCCCACTACGTTGACAGGTTCTAGGAGGAGGTCCTTGACATCCAAGAGGTGTCAGGGTATGCCCTCCAGATGGCATTCACGGTGGGGTTGCGCGAAGGGTTCTTCAAGATGAGCTTGACTCGGAAGACCCCCCTTTCCTTCGAGGAGCTGATGGAAAGGGCGGCAGAGGAGATAGTCATAGAGGCAGCCAACCCGGCCTTCGTGAAGAAGTTGGCAAAGTTGACAGAGGTGGAGTCAAAAGAGCAAGGTGGCCCAAGGCACCAGGAAGGAAGGCGGAGAGAAGAGCAGAGAGCCCAGGGGTTCCAGAGACAGGAGGGTCCGGAGCCAGGCTGGAGGCAGCAGGGAGGACCTGCCCAAGGTCCAGGAAGAGCTCTCATCCAGGGGGGAAAAACTTCCACGGGGGCCAAGGGAGGTTCAACTTCCAGAGGCAAGCCCCGAGGCAGCTCCTACCCCCACCACAGCAAGCCTTGACAATAGGTGAAGGAAGAAGAGGCAACAGGAGAGATCGCCGGACCCTTCGAAGGGGGGGAGGAGGAGCGTTGTTGTACTGTGACTTCCACCAAACGGAGGGTCACGTCACGGCTACCTGCCTTGAGTTCCTGGAGGTGAGGGGAGCGGAAGCTCCAGCCCAGCAACAGCCACCAGAGCGGGATGAAGCTCTGCCCCAAGGCGGAGGAGATGGAGAAGATCAGGGAGAGCCTGAGCAGGATGAAGGTGTCCAGTGGGATGGAATCTGAAGATGACCACCATGCCCAGACCCCCTGAAGAAGCTTCGCCTCGACGGAGTCATGTACCTTTTCCTTATATTGTAATGAGTCCAGCTCCCGACCAGCTGAGTCGGGGGGTCATGTAACCCATCATTTTTCCCCCTTTGGAGGATGTTGGATTTGGTAAGGTTTGGTTGAGATGCTTAGTCCCCCCCACCAAGAGAACCTCCCCTTGTCAGGCCCTTACTGGCTGGATGGGTTAAGGATAACTTGAGGAACCATAGTTCTTTTGCTCCGATGATGGTCCCGCTGTCAGGCTCCCTCTAGCTGGCAGGCCCGGTGGTACCTCTCGTGGTAGCCTAGTTCTTTTACTCCGATGACGGTCCCGCTGTCAGGCTCCCTCTAGCTGGCAGGTCCGGTGGTACCTCTCGTGGTAGCCTAGTCTCATTGCTCCGATGACGGTCCCGCTGCCAGACTCTCTCTAACCGGCAGGTCCGAAGATACCTCTCGTGGTAGCCTAGTTCCTTTGCTCCGATGACGGTCCCGCTGCCAGGCTCCCTCTAGCTGGCAGGTCCGGTGGTACCTCTCGTGGTAGCCTAGTTCCTTTGCTCTGATGACGGTCCCGCTGCCAGGCTCCCTCTAGCTGGTAGGCCCGGTGGTACCTCTCATGGTAGTCTAGTTCCTTTGCTCCGATGACGGTCCCGCTGCCAGGCTCCCTCTAGCTGGCAGGTCCGGTGGTACCTCTCGTGGTAGCCTAGTCCCTTTGCTCCGATGACGGTCCCGCTGCCAGGCTCCCTCTAGCTGGCAGGTCCGGTGGTACCTCTCGTGGTAGCCTAGTCCCTTTGCTCCGATGACGGTCCCGCTGCCAGGCTCCCTCTAGCTGGCAGGTCCGGTGGTACCTCTCGTGGTAGCTTAGTTCCTTTGCTCCGATGACGGTCCCGCTGTCAGGCTCCCTCTAGCTGGCAGGTCCGGTGGTACCTCTCGTGGTAGCCTAGTTCCTTTGCTCCGATGATGGTCCCGCTGCCAGGCTCCCTCTAGCTGGCAGGCCCGGTGGTACCTCTCGTGGTAGCCTAGTCTCTTTGCTCCGATGACGGTCACGCTGTCAGGCTCCCTCTAGCTGGCAGGTCCGGTGGTACCTCTCGTGGTAGCCTAGTCCCTTTGCTCCGATGACGGTCCCGCTGTCAGGCTCCCTCTAGCTGGCAGGTCCGGTGGTACCTTTCGTGGTAGCCTAGTCCCTTTGCTCCGATGACGGTCCCGCTGCCAGGCTCCCTCTAGCTGGCAGGTCCGGTGGTACCTCTCATGGTAGCCTAGTCCCTTTGCTCCGATGACGGTCCCGCTACCAGGCTCCCTCTAGCTGGCAGGTCCGGTGGTACCTCTCGTGGTAGCCTAGTTCCTTTGCTCCGATGATGGTTCCGCTGCCAGACTCCCACTAGCTGACAGGTCCGGTGGTACCTCTCGTGGTAGCCCAGTTCTTTTCCCCGAGGTGGTCTCGTCACCCAGGCTCTCATTAGCTGGTCTGGCAGGTTGACCCCATGAGGAGGCCAAGTGATTTTCACCCCCAAGAATACCACTTAGCGAATACGTTGGGTTGGATGTTCTTTCCGAGCTTGTGCCAAGCTCGAAAATAGCGGGGATTGTGTACAACCCCGTATTCGCCGAGTAGGACCCTCCCGGCAGGCGCGGAACCAACTGTAGGTTTTTAAGCTTTTGAGAGATTTTACACTCTTGGTGGCCAATTTTGGTTTAACCTTGGAAATAGGAGGAAATATTTATCTCCCCAGGGCCCCCTTGAAGAGTCACGCAGGCCCTCTCGTCCGGCAGGCCCTCTCGTCCGGCAGGCCCTCTCGTCAGGCAGGCCCTCTCGTCCGGCAGGCCCTCTCGTCAGGCAGGCCCTCTCGTCAGGCAGGCCCTCTCGTCCGGCAGGCCCTCTCGTCCGGCAGGCCCTCTCGTCAGGCAGGCCCTCTCGTCAGGCAGGCCCTCTCGTCAGGCAGGCCCTCTCTTCCGGCAGGCCCTCTCGTCCGGCAGGCCCTCTCGTCCGGCAGACCCTCTCGTCAGGCAGTCCCTCTCGTCAGGCAGGCCCTCTCGTCAGGCAGGCCCTCTCGTCAGGCAGGCCGTCTCGTCAGGCAGACCGCAGATTGTCTCCTCTCGCAAGCCGCCTGTTCGCCCAGGCCACCCCTCGCTTCTCGCCTAACCGCCAGCTCGCCCGACCTGTTTTTACCGTTGTGCCCTCGAGGGGGGATTACCTCTTTACCCCCCGATGTGGAGTTTTCCTATTGGCTTGAGGCTTATTTGTCCTAAGGGCTTTTTTGTCATTTTACCCCCATGACTTGGAAAAACTATAAATAGACCCCCTTGGGTGCCTTTGGAGAGGATGAGTTTTCATTACCTCCTCCTCCCTTAGCTTCTTCTTGGTAGAGTAGAGAGAGCTCTCCAAGGCGCCCAGCCTAGCCCTTTGGTGAGGGAGGGGAAGGGTTCCTGTGACCTTCCGGGTGTGTGGTGGGACCTCCGCGCTAGAGCCGAAGGTCTGTTCGTAGTTTCCTAAGTCTTCATCCCGTGACGTTCCCCCGAGTGTAGTAGGTGTGAGGTCACCCCTCTTTTGGGACCCCGAACTCCACGAGAGACCAGTTTTTGGTTTCAACAACCAGACAAAGAAATATCTTCGTCAACATTTTGTTACAAAAGATATGGGATCTCAGAAGTACTTCTTAGGGATTAAAATCTCCTGGAAGTCCAATTCTGTAGTGTTCTCACAGCAGAAGTATGTCTTGGATCTTTTAAAAGAGACAGGTCTTCTTAGAGCTAAACTTGCTCGATGTCTGATGGCGGTTGGGGATGATAAGTGTTGGAATGAGGATTCACATCTCCTTTCAGATGTCACCGGGTAGAAAACATTTGTGGGTAAACTCATTTATCTGACAGTTACAAGACAAGATATTTGTTATGTGGTAGGAATGGTGAGTCAGTTTATGCAAGCTCCCAAGAAATGTCATCTTCAATCAGCCCTAAAGATCTTTGAATATGTAAAAGGGTCTCCAAGAAAGGGACATCTGTTTCAGAATAATCATTTGAGAATTGAAGCCTATTTTGATGTCAGATATACTGATGACAAGGAGGATAAAAAATCTACGTTCGGTTACTGCACCTTTGTAGGAGAAAATTTGGTCAGCTGAAAGAGCAAAAAACAGTCTGTAGTCTCCAGGTTGAGTTTTGAAGCTGAGTACAGAAGCATGGTTTTGACTACCTGTGAGCTAAAGTGGTTACGGACACTGATGTTTGATTTGGGAGAAATTTACAATGATCTCCTACCAATGTTCTATGACAACAAGGCAGCTATATATATTTCGAAAAATCCAGTATTTCATGAGATAACAAAGCATATTGAAGTTGACGGTCATTTTATCAGAGAAGAGCTGTCGAAGAATCAGATCTGCACGCTGTTTGTCACCTCTGACAAAGAGCATGTCGATGTCTTTACAAAACCAATCTCCTCTTTTTCAGATATTTGTGGCAAGCTGGGCATGATCGATATGTATACTCCAGCTTGAATGGGAGTGTTGGAACATAAGAAGTCTTGACGGACTGGCGGGTAGCCTTGGCGGGTAGCCTTGGCGGGTAGCCTTGGCGGGTAGCCTTGGCGGGTAGCCTTGGCGGGTAGCCTTGGCGGGTAGCCTTGGCGGGTAGCCTTGGCGGGTAGCCTTGGCGGGTAGCCTTGGCGGGTAGCCTTGGCGGGTAGCCTTGGCGGGTAGCCTTGGCGGGTAGCCTTGGCGGGTAGCCTTGGCGGGTAGCCTTGGCGGGTATCCTTGGCGGATAGCCTTGGAGGACAGCCTTGGCGGACTGATGTTTTGACTTTGGCGGACTGCCTCTGTTGGAACAAGGAATCCTGGCAAACAGGAGTAGCGGGCTGTCTTTCTGGTGATCTGTCTGTCTTGCGGTCTACCTCTCTGACGGTCTGCCCCTTTGGCAATCTTCCTTTCTAGCAGTCTGCCTTTCTAGTAGTCTGGTGGAAGACTGGAAACTATGTTACGGCAGATTAATCTGGAAGACTGGAAACTATGTTACGGCAGACTGCTTACTGCTCAAGTTATATCCGCTGGTGGTTAGAGCCCAGTCAAGGTGACCAGTGAAGACAAGTGTGTGGCGGATTGATGCAGGCCATAGAGGTTACGGTCTGGCGGTCATATATGTCTAATCGTCGTTGTTGCCTTGGAGCGGACTGCAGCAAAGAAGACGTATAGAGGGCAGAGCAGTGTAATGGTATTGATAGCTGCAGTTGTGCGGTTAGATATGTCTAACCGCACAGCCCGCTATGTATGGTATTATGTATCTTCCTGTTCTTGTGTAACATGCGTTATGCATTCTTTCTCTCTTGTTTTATCTCTCTAACCCCTGTTTTCTATAAATAAGGGGCATACCCTTATATTATTATTCATTGGAGCAATAAAAATCCTCTTTATTTGCTTGTGTTTTCAATAACATGTAGCTTTTTGCAAGGGAACACAGGGCCAGCCCAAGAATATAGCTAACAACCCCAGCATTTTTCTTTTATATTTTGCTTTTTAGGCCACATCTCGGTGCGGTAAAGTGGGTATAAATTTCCAGTAGGGTCCGCTTATTTACGCTATTTTGAGGATCTATTTTTTTTTTGAGTTTTAAAAAAATCAAAATTTGGCGTTCGCCTGGCTAAATTTTCCACCATTTTGATTATGATCTGAAACGGTGGTTTTCATTTCCTTCTAAAATTGTCCCCCACCAAAATAGATCTAACGGTTTTAAGAATAGACGGACCTTCCCTCTTTGCCTCGGCCTCCGACAAGCTTCACCTCATGCATCGTCGGTGTTCCCTTTTGCCTCGCCTTCCCTGTTTTGGTTGAGATCGACACTTTCAGCCTCGTTGGGGACGGAACGGGCGAACCATACAAGATTGTAGGTGCGCTAGTCTTTCTTCTCTCCTAATATGTTGTGTGTTCTCAGCTCTACTCTGTCGAATGTCGTCGTACTAGAGTTCTAATTTGTACCGGTGCCTCCACTCACTGTCGATCGAAGTTAGATCATTTTGGTAACATCATCATTGCATTTTTTTTTAATTTCATTCTTCTTTGTCGAGTTGCTTGCTTTTCCTAGGGTTTTTATCGGGCCACCTACTTCTTCTCCCCTTCTCATCACAATCCCAAACCATATCACGTGTTATTTTATCTATCAGTCTCCCATCACGCTCTGAATGGTTCTGGTTTTTCCCCATACCTGTTCAATTTTGCAGTACAAGCATCCTCGTTGAGGCTTGTTTGGGCTTTGGAGAAGAAGTTGAAAATGCACAAACAAACATAAGTTTAAGCTTGAAAAACATTTTGCAAACGAACATAAGCTTTCTCTTTGCCCCAAAACGAAAACGTACGATTTTTTTGTTTGGGGCCCAAACGAAAACCTTCTAATGAAAACAAGCAAACGAACGGAGCCAAAGAGAGTTGCATGTCTGCCGTGTTGAATCATTATTCTGAATATTCAATGAACCCTACCCAACAATAACATCTAACATCCAGCATATTTCGAAAAACAAAACACATACCTTAAGTAGATCTACCTGACCATCGTTTCAATACTAAAATAACAAATCAATGCATTTGAACGGGAAAAAGTGATAGTCCCACCTCTTCTCACCGCCGGTGTAATACTCCTCTGGTTCATCGGAGTCTGACCCAGATCCTGAGTCAGAAGGCCTCCGGTTAAGGTCCGCGAGCGTACGGATGGCGGGGCCACTGCCCGATGGCCTACTTGCCGTCTTCTTGTCCCTCGAGTTGCTCATAGAGACAGGCGATCGGGCCACTAGCAAGGATGCTGGAGACTCCTCGGTAGTGGTGGCTAGGAATCCGGATTGATTTGCTAGGGTTTGGGGTTGCGGCGGGTCCTCAGGAAAATGCGCACCTTCTCCTCCGGCGCTATTTTCAAAGTAGGAGTGGAGAGCAGAGTCCAGGAGCCAATTGTGACTCTCGAGGAAGAAGAGGGCTTCCTCGCGAGAGCTGGAAGTGATTCCGCAAAAGGACTCCAAAAGGCCTTCCTCCTTCCCCCTGCTGCCGTCCATCTCTCTCTCTCTATATCTATCTCTCTCCTCTCCGTTTCTCTCTCTATCGCTCCACTCTCTCTAGTTTTTGGCCAGTATTGATTTATATTTAATGTAGTACTATTTATATCTAATAATTAAAATTATTTTATTAATTTATATTATGCTCAAGCATAATATTTATAGAAGGTTTTACCGGCGAACTTTAGTTTGGCTTTTACAAATCCTAATTTTATTCCAAACTTATTTTTTTCTTTTTTCTTTTTTTTTTTTTTGAAAGACTCAAATCTGCTGCTAGCAAATCAAATCCTAATTCATTTCTGCCATCATGATTACTCTCGCTCGCAACTCTTCTCACTCTACTGTTCGCAACTACATGAGTAAGGGTAAATAATATGTGTTAAACCTCCGGAAACAAAAGTAAATAATATGTTTTAAATTTAATTAATATTTTGCTTCGTAAATTTAATTAATATTTTATTTGGTAAGCTAAATTTTATTTCACTGTAATGGTGGTTGGCGCGGCGACGGCGATGACGGTGGTTGGCGCGGCGACGGCGATGGAGGTTTCGGTGCGGCGACAACGATGGAGGTTTCGGTGCGGCGTTCGCGGTTGGAGCGGCGGTTGCGATGGCGGTTGACGCGGCGGCGGTTGGTGCGGCGGCGGCGATGGCGGTTGGCGCGATGGCGGTTTCGGTGCGGTAGCGGAAATGGTGGTTTCAGTGCGGTAGCGGAAATGGTGGTTTCGGTGCGGTGGCGGCGATGGTGGTTTCGGTGCGGTGAAGGCGATGGTGGTTGGCACGGCGGTGGCGATGGCGGTTGGTGCGGCGGTGGCGATGGCGGTTGGCACAGTGACGGTCAGGGGCGGATCTAGGGGGCCAGTGCCCCCCCCCCAAAGATTTTGGCAAAATAGATGATGAATTTTGGTTCCTCTCATCGAACCAATGAATTTTGACTACTTATACGTCAAAAACGGTGTCCGAACAAGGGAGAAAAGAGCCGGAAAGGTGGAAACATTAAAAAAAATTATTGAAAGAGGAGAAAGTCGACATGAGAGTTAATTTGCTTAATTAATTTTTGTAAATATGACATATGTAAATCTAGTTGAGATAACTGCAATCAATTTTGACTCTGTCAAGTCCACCTTCTTTTTTACTTGTTGTGGTTCGCTCAATGCCCCCGGTAGACCGGTTCCGGATCGGTCCGTCTTAGCCCCGGGCGATCGAGTACGCACACAGTCAAAGTAGAAACAAAGAGATTGTACACATACAACTTTAGCGTGAAAAACCCCGGAAAGGGGAAAAACCCACGTGGTCGGGTCTGTGTCAGCCAAGATCCACTATTTGTCTTTGTTACAGTGTTCTTGTAAAGAGAATGCGAGGGCGACTGACCGCGCCTCGTTACAATTGCTGGGGGGTTGAGAGAGCTCTCCTTGGGTGACAGGCCACCGCCTAGGAGTTCGTGCACTTTGTCGTGCGTCTTTCTTGAGTGTTTGCTCTTCTGGCTTGCGCTCTGCAGGATGTCTGCACTTTATCCCTCAGACTGACGAGGGTTGCCTTCACTGGCACTTCGTTTCCTTTCTTCTCTGGGCGGCGCTTGCAGGAGAACCTGCCAAGTTAGTGAGTGAAAAAGGAACGGAGGGGAAAAGTAGAGAGAAGCTCTGGGGAGTAGTAGGATTTAAGAGAGAGAAAGCGAAGGAGAGAATGAAGCCGAATCCCCTGAAAATGAACTATCAGGGGTGCTTAAATAGGGTTTCCGAGGTGGTTAAAGTGGTTACGGTGGTTAATCGCAGATCGGAGGGTCGTGATCGCTTGTGGTGATCGGAGGGCCGTAATGGCCTACCACGATCGGACGGTGGAGAGAAGGCCGACCCACGATGGTGGTCGGAGGAGGCGCGCCGGCCGACGGCCGCCCGAGGGAGGGGGAGAGCGGCCACGAGGAGGCGGCCGGCCACAGGCGGCCGACCGCGAGGAGGCCGGCCGCGCCCGCCGGCCGCAAGGGGGCGGGCCGGCCGGGGCCACCGACCGCAAGGGGGGCGGCCAGCCTCGGGTGACCGGCCGCGGCCGCCGGCCGTATGGAGGGGGCCGGCCGGGGTCGCCGACCGCAAGGGGGCGGCTGGCCTCGGGTGACCGGCCGCGGCCGCCGGCCGTATGGAGGGGGCCGGCCGGGGTCGCCGACCGCAAGGGGGCGGCCGGTCTCGGGGGACCAGCAGCGGCCGCCGGCTGTACGGGGGCGA
Organism: Platanthera zijinensis; assembly: GCA_039513925.1. Lineage (NCBI taxonomy): Eukaryota > Viridiplantae > Streptophyta > Magnoliopsida > Asparagales > Orchidaceae > Platanthera > Platanthera zijinensis. The sequence goes on from CM077097.1 coordinate 155,226,841, forward strand.
CCGGCCCCTGGCGGCCGGCCAAGACCGTCGGCCACAAAGAGAGGCGGTCGGCCGCGGGAGGCCGGCCGCGGCCGCTGACTGCAAGGGGGTGGCGACCGGCCATGGGTGGTCGGCCGCCCGTTAAGGCGGCGGCGGCAGTTGTGATTTGTCGCGCGGTGGTTACGCGATCCGGTGCGCGGGAGTTACAATCCGGTGCGTGGGAGTTACGATCTGGTGCGCAGGAGTTAACATAATTTTCTATAAATTAGGGGGTACCCTATCATTTGCCCCCCCCCCAAATTCCATCGTCTTGGAGCGAACGAAAAGCGCGGGAATTTTCTTCTTTGCAACGAGGCTTGGCGGCGATGGCCGGAACGGGTGCTAACACCGAGATGGGCGGTGACGGCGACAGTGCTAGGGTGAGTCTCTGACCGAGGGAAAGGTTCGGGCACAGGACGACGCCGAGGGGGAGGAGGCCCCTCGCGCCGCACGCACGCAAGAGGTACGCGCGGGCGCTGGGTGCGGGCGGGGCTGAACCTGCCCGCGCGCGCGCACGTGGCTGAAACCGGGCCGCGGGGTGCGTATGCTCTCAACATTTGAGTGGTGGCTTTTGAGGAAAGCTCTTCTGACTTGTCCCTTTTCTTTTGCAAATGGAGACTCAGGCGAATATTGCGCTTACATGGAATTACCACTACGTGAGTCTGAAGGACGGCTATATGGCCCTTCAGGGTGAGCTCGGGGAGGAGAAGAGTGCCCTTTTGGATCTGAAGGGGCGACGAGAGCGCTATATTTTGCGACTTAGGCAGATTGGGCCGAGCTGCGATGCGAGCTGGAGGATGCCAAAGCTATGCATAGGTCTAAGAAGATGGCTGTAGGGGAGACTTTGCGTCTTCTAGATGAATTTCGGGCAGAGCTGGAGCTATCCAGGGCGGAGGTGATGTGTCTTTCCTCCGCGGAGCGGGATGTTGAGCTGTAGGCGGCTGGTCTGGCAGAGTACTGGGACTCTGTGGATTACATGCGAGACCGGTGTCTGAACTCGGAGGAGGTCCGCGAGGAGGTGTGGACTCAGGAGGTAGAGCCACAGATGGAGGACTTGCGAGAAGTCACTTTCTGCCAGGGGATGGCGAAGACCCTGCGGATGGTGTCCCGGAAACAGGGATGCGACGTTGCCGGCCTCGAGCTTGAGGATTTGTCAGAGGAGGGCTCCGATGCTGAGGCGGGCGAGGCCGCTGAGTGAAAACAATATCTCTTTGATGCTCTTTATTGATTTGTGTATATGTGCTTGTATTTGTGGGCTTGTCCCCGTCGATTCGTACCTTTGCACTTCTTTGATTTGTTGATATGTTTGTTGAGTAGTTGTCATTGTCTTTGCTTCTGACTGTTGCGGCCAATTGTTTTCTTAGCCAAGCACCAACTACAAGGGGTAGGCCCTGAGCGGTGGAAAAGTGTTTGCTCTGGATGGGGGTGAAGAGTTATGAGAGCTTTGGCCTATTGTCGGCGGGTGGCCATATTCGTTCGAACCCCTGCGAGTTGCGGTGAACCTGGTGGCATTGGAGGGGCGTGGCCCCGTAGACCCTGACAACGTCGCAACTTACTACGAGGCAAAGGGCGTCTCATCGTGCCAGGGTAGAGAAGCTGAGACGATTGCGCTGCGGGCTGCGCGTAACTGAGGGAGCTGGCTCCCGGCGACGTCGTGACCTGCTTCGTAGGGGAAGTGCAAGCCTTGCCACCGTGAGAGCGAGGTCGAAGCCGTCGTGCTTACAGTCTGCGGGGGACTCAACGTTTGGTCCCTTTGGTGACACTGCAACCTGTTGTTAGGTCGAGGATATCGCGTTGTTGACAGAGCACAACTAGGGGGTAGGTCCCCGGCGATGTCGCAAACTGCTGGGCGGACGAAGGGTGCACCCTTAAACCACGGCAGAGAGAGTGAATTCATCGCGCCGCAGTATGGCTGTGGTTGGTTAGGTGCGGATTTAGCGGGGCCGGAACCCGATTTAGTTGCGATTGTAGTTTAGTTTGCACGAGGGTTGCTCGCGGCTTAGTTTGCGCGAGGGCTGCTGCTATAAGGAGCGCGCTGTGCGGAGGAAGTTACTGTAAGGAGCGCACTGCACGAAGGCAGTCGTTGTAAGAAGCGCACTGCCCGGAGGCAGTTGCTGTAAGGAGCGCACTGCCTGGAGACAGTTGCTGTAAGGAGCGCGCTGCACGGAGGCAGTTGTTGTAAGGAGCGCGCTGCCCGGAGGCAGTTGTTGTAAGGAGCGCGCTGCACGAAGGCAGACGCTGTAAGGAGCGCGCTGCCCCGAGGCAGTTGCTGTAAGGAGCGCGCTGCCCGGAGGCAGTTGTTGTAAGGAGCGCGCTGCCCGGAGGCAGTTGCTGTAAGGAGCGCGCTGCCCGGAGGCAGTTACTATAAGGAGCGCGCTGCCCGGAGGCAGGTGCTGTAAAGAGCGCGCTGCCCGGAGGCAGTTGCTATAAGGAGCGCGCTGCACGGAGGCAGTTGCTGTAAGGAGCGCGCTGCCCGGAGGCAGTTACTGTAAGGAGTGCGCTGCCCGGAGGCAGTTGTTGTAAGGAGAGCGCTGCCCGGAGACAGTTGCTGTAAGGAATGCGCTGCCCGGAGGCAGTTGCTGTATGGATGTAAATGGACGTCATCGCAGTTGCATTTCAAACCGCGTGGACTGAAAGTTAAAAGTTGTCAACCTAAATCACCTAGAGGGGGGTGAATAGGTGAATCGTGCGTCTATTTTTGGAATAAAAATTTTAACGAACTTGCACAAAAAATCAAGCAATCACAGAAGACAAGAAGATTTATAGTGGTTCCTCAATCTTGGGTACGTCCACTTTACCTCACCGATCTAGCAAATCACTAGACTTGGCTACTCCACTATCTCGGATTAAAAATAATCCTACGCCTCGGAACCAAGTTCCTACAAACTCAATCCAAAAGGATCTACACTCGGAAGATAAAAAATTCCTACAAACTCGGAGAACAACGCTCCTACACTCGGAGAAAATCTCCTACAATGATAACAAAAGATTTGGAAAAATACAAACAGAGATTTCTCAGATCTGGAAAAATTCAGCCCTAGGTCTTCTTCTTGAATTGGCAGCTCTTTCAGAAATGGTTGAAGAAGACTTGACGATCTGACCTGAGAAAGCTTTGACCTACTCGATCAAGGAGAAGATGATAATCCCTTGAACAGCAAGTCTTCTTGGATCGAAAGCAGAAATTTCGATCTACTCGTGAGCGGCGGCGGCGGCTTCAGAACGTGTTCTTTTGGAAAGTGAGGTCGATCTAGAAAAATTCAGAAGTACGGAATCCGCTCTGTAATTCTTATTCTTGTTATTGTTCTTAGGGTTAAGTTTTCATGAAAAGACCTTATATAGGATTACCTCTAACGGCTAGAAAAGACATTAATGACGACACGTGTCAAGTCATTTGAAAAATCTGGCCGATCTGGACTTAAGCAAATTTCAGGAAAAAAAATCTGTTGTTCTCGAGAAGTAGGAGAGTGTTCTCGAGAACAAGAAGGATTTCTCGAGAACTGTACTGTTTGGAACTAAGTAAGTTTACGAGAAAAACTTCTCGAGAACCATAAGCTGAATTCTCGAGAACTACTCTGGACTTCTCGAGAAATAGGAATTAGAAAAATTTCTGTAAACTTTCTGAACTTCTCGAGAACTACAAGCTAGGACTTCTCGAGAACTAAGGGCTGAGCTTCTCGAGAACTGAAGGGACTTCTCGAGAACTGAAAGGACTTCTCGAGAACCTTGATTGACTTCTCGAGAACTATATATAAAAGAGAGTTTCTCGAGAACTAGTCCCGGCTTCTCGAGAACTATAGGAACTTCTCGAGAACTGTTAAGTCTACTTCTAGAGAACTTAAAGGACTTCTCGATAACTGCTAAGCCTACTTCTCGAGAACTATGGGAACTTCTCGAGAGGTGGACTTAGAGAAATTCTGGACTTTTACAGTTTTCTTCTCTTCAAGAATCTTATCCTCATTCCTTGATCTAAGTGCTCGAAAATGAAGTGTATTCCAATTGGGAGGCTACACATGAGTCAACACCTTGGATCACACAGTGAGAGATTACACTGTATGGTCCTGTGTTCATGACCCACTGTAGACTGACATTGGTCTACACTTAGTAATGATGATCTGCAAACACACAACTTAAACAAGATATCAAATGCAACTTAATTCATCTTAGTTCAAGAGTGACTTCAAAAAATCTGGGTTATTGTGGATGCAATACCCAATAATCTCCCCCTATTTGTAGAAGTCAGAACCCTCTACACTAAGGTGAATTATAACAATAAAGAAAGAACTGGAAATGAGAAAATAGAATTGAAATGCAAAAAGAGAATAATTGAACACACAATTTGTTGGTACCCTAGTTTGATTTGAGTTTAGTCTTGTCTTCTTAGTCTCTTGACCCATGAATTATCTATGGTCAAGATTAGTTGTCTAGCTGTAGAGTTCCCAGCTTATCCAGATAATAATTTGGTTAAGTAGTTTGTTCGTTCGACTATGGTCGAACGCCGCTCGACTATCGTCGACTAACTGTTCGACGATCGTCTATCAGTTGCTCGACGTTCTGTCTGCGTGGATAGTTCGACTATCTGTTGATAGTTCGACTATCTGTGTGCTGTGATAGTTCGACTATCTGTTTGATAGGTCGACTATCTGCTTTCTTCTGATAGTTCGACTATCTGTTGATAGGTCGACTATCTGTTTTCCCTTGGTAGTTCGACTATCTGCTTTGATAGTTCAACTATCTGATAGCTCGACTATCTGTTGATAGTTCGACTATCTGTCGTTCTTTGATAGTTCGACTATCTGTTGATAGTTCGACTATCTGTTCTGCGTTGATAGTTCGACTATCTGTTGATAGGTCGACTATCGGTTTTGCTTTGATAGTTCGACTATCTGTTGATAGGTCGACTATCTGATAGCTCGACTATCTTCTGATAGTTCGACTATCTCCTTTGATAGTTCGACTATCTGAATCGTTCGACTATCTGTCCGATAGTTCGACGATCTCCGTTCTTCGGTCGACGATCTCCGTGGGTCGTTCGACGTTTTCTGTTTGCCTTTTTATTTTGTATTTATTTATTCTATTTAATTAATTAATATATTATCCGACATTTTATTTTAGTTGTTTTATGATAATATTTCCAGACAATTTTTGCTCCATCCCTTTTGCCTGAGTAAAATCTTTTCAGATAAAGTTGTTTGTCTTATTAGCTGACATTGTATTTTACTTTATCTGCTGTCAGTCCTTTATAGCCGTTAGACTGAAAAGTCTTCCTTTTGCTATAAAGAGTTTGTCTCTGATGTGATTTTATTTAATACCTTTATTATCAGATTGCTTCCTGCAGCTTCTTTGAAAAAGGTTTATCCCTTTTATAGAATATTTTGCTGCAGAGTTTGTTTGTCTTTGTGATATTTGCAGCCCAGGTTTCAAGTTTCAGAAGAAGACAAACAGTTCAAATTGAAAAGAGCCGTTGCTTGTTGCTGCTATAAAAGGAATCCTTTGGAGAAGGATTTCAGCTAGCTAACCAGTTATTCTAAGAGTTATTCAATTAGCATTCAAGCTTTCATCAAGACCAAGTTCACTGCTCTCAGCAATCTTCATTCTACTAAGAAGTGTTAAGCTCTTCTGCTCTTCTTCAACCTGAGTTCTCCTGCTTCCAGGAAATTCTGACTCAGAGTTCTTTTGAAGAAGAAGAAGAAGAAGATAGCTGCTAGAAGATTTCTATTTTATATTTTATATCTTCTTGTAGTTTTTCCTTCAGAATTTTCTGAAGTGTTTCTACACTGAAGCAAGACTTCACCTGGACATTCTTTGAGCCAGGGGGAGCCTTGATTCTTTTAGAGCTTTCTAGCTCAGTGCAAGTTATTATGCTTCTCTAATCTATTATAAAATAGAGAAGACTTTTTAACCTTCTTTCCCCCTCCTGTACAGGGTTATTACTCCCTTCAAAAGTATCCCTTGGTGGCAGAGCACCTGATCAAAAACCTGTGTTTGGTTTTTAGACACCTGATCAAAAGTCTAAAGAGTTTCTAGATCTACCTGAAGCAGATCTTGTGGTGGCAGGGCATCTGATCAAAAACCTATAGTGGATTCCTACCTTGTTGGTAGAAGAGTGGACGTACCCAAGTTGTTTGGGGAACCACTATAAATTCCTTGTGTCGTCTGGCTTGCTTAATTTAATTACTTGCATTGTGGCTGTGATTAGATATAACTAGGTTTGCTAGTTGCTGTTTAGGATTTCCAAGCCTTAACTGTAATTACAGTTACCTTGAGTTTGTGCACAACACTTGTGTTAGGCTTTAGGGTTATCTCCTTATCTATAATTTTTTCATTCCGCATTTCACTTCAAGGGAGTTGGGTAGACTATTAAGTTTTGTCTAGTGCAAAATTTGATAACTCTATTCACCCCCCTCTAGAGTAGTATCTATCCCTTCACTTTCAATTGGTATCAGAGGGAGGTTGACTGACTGAATAGGCTAACACCTAAGTCACAAGATCCTGATAGATACCAAAGTTTATAGATATTCACTTTCACTATCATGGCCCAGTCCAAGGATTATTCTAGCACCAGACCTCCAGCATGCAACTTAGCTAAGTTTGGCATCTGGAAGGCAAGGATTAAATTATATATGAATTCTATTGATGAAAGTATCTTTGCTTCTATTTTGTCAGGACCCCCAAGAGCACCTGCTGCTGCTTCTGCCTCATCATCTGATATGAGTGCAGTGCCTCCTCCAGACTACAATGATGAGTACAAGAAGGAAAAGATAGCAGATGCCAAGGCAATGAATATACTGGCTCAAACAATGTCTGATGAAGTATTCCAGAAGGTTGCTGACTGCTCTTCAGCAAAAGCAATGTGGGATACACTGAACCAGATTGTAGCTGGTTCAGCTGATGAAAGGAAGGACAGGAGGTCCAACCTTATCTCACAATATGAAAACTTCAAGAAAACTGATGCTGAATCAGTTGAAGCCATGTATACAAGGCTCAGCTCAATCATCAATGAGCTGAGGACCCTTGACAAGGATATCTCATTGACAGAGGTCAATGATAAGATTCTTATGTGCTTCCCTAGCACATGGGATCTGAGGATCTGGCCTATCAAGGAGGCCAGAAGCACAAATGAGATTTCAACTGAAGCCCTTCTCGGTAAGCTCAAGTCTTTTGAGCAAGTGCTGAAGACAAGGGAAGCAGAAGCTGAAGCAAAGACTCCTACTCCAACAAGAAAAGAGCAATCTCTAGCTCTTAAGGCTGCTGATGCTTCTGAAGGCAGCCAATCCAATGAGGAGCTAATGACATTATTTGCCAAGAGGTTTCTCAAGATGGGGAGAAAGGAATTCAGAAAGAAGTCTTCACGCTATGAAGACAAACCAAGGTATGACCGTTCACCTGCTAAAGAAATTATCTGCTATGGTTGCAGGAAACCTGGACATATCTTACCAGATTGTCCAGAGGAGAAGAACAAAGATAAGAGGAAAGAAAAGGAACAGCACAGGAAGCACTCCAAGCCATCCTCCTACAAGAACAAGAAGAAGGAGAGAGGTTTCATTGCTGAAACCTGGAGTGATTCTGATGAAGAATCTTCCTCCTCTAGCTCCAGTGAGGATGAGGAAGAGAAGAAGGCAAAGGAAGTTTGCCTGATGGCAATAGATGCCTGCAACAATCACTCAGCTGCAGAGAGTTCAGATTCAGAGGAAGAAATGCCAACAGAAGATGAGGTACTATCTTCTTATGATTTCACTTCTGCAGAATTCAAATTAGATTTTAAATCTTTATGCTTAGATTTAATTAGTTCTGAAAAAGAAATTAAGGATCTTAGACATAGGCTAGCTGAATCAGAAATCATATCTACTGAAAATATTAAGTTAAAGGAAGATCTCACTAAGTATAGTGAAGAAATTAAGTTTCTTAAAATTGAGTTAGCTAAATCTAAGAGGTTAGAAGAATCTCTAAATGGTAGAAGCCTTAAGTTATTAGAAATAACCAGCATGACTAACACTAGGTCAGGCAATAACAAACTAGGCTTAGGAGCTTCTCCCAATGAACCCCCAGTTATTCTTAAAAATAATCTTTTAACTCCAGTGAACTTCATTTCAGCTAGTGGAATGAAGAACACTGAGCAAGTAAACCAAGTTAATAAAACTTTAAATAAAGCTAAGAGAGAAAAGAGGAAGAAATTTTTTAAAGAAATACAAAGAGCGTCGAACGCTGCTCGACGATCGGAAGCTCAATGGTCGAACGAAGCTCGACGATCTGAGCGCCCATCGTCGAACGTCGATCGACGTTTTCAATATGATTTTCAAAATCATCATCAAACCCGTAGAAACCTAAATGAAAATAGAAACCCTAGGTTTGTTGACCCATCATCTGCATGGAGAATCCCACCTAGGAGATCTCACCCATTAGGTTATCACCCTCAGCCTGCATTTTCATTTATTTCTAGCTTTTCTTATGTGAAAAATAAGGGACCCAAGGTTACCTGGGTCCACAATGTCTAAATGAATTTCTTGCAGGTGAAGGCCTATCCTATCACTCAAAATAAGTGGTATTTGGATAGTGGATGCTCCAAGCATATGATAGAAAATAAAAATCATCTGTTAAAGTTCAAAGCTAAGCTCAGCCCAAAGGTTATCTTTGGAGATTCAAGCTATAGTCAGACAGAAGGCTATGGCAGAATCACTATTGGAGCTGTTACTTTCAAGAGAGTTGCATTTGTGACAGGACTGAAGCACAATTTGATCTCAGTCAGCCAGCTATGTGATGCTGGCTACCAGGTTTCATTTTCTAACTTTTCTTGTAATATTACTTTAAATAATAATGTTGTTTTAGTAGGCATTAGATTATGTAATATTTATTTAGTAGATTTCAATTCAACTCATTCTGAAATCTGTTTATTTAATGAAGTAACAATTAATAATAATTCTTTGTGGCATAAGAGGCTTAGTCATGTTAACCTTAAAAATATATCTAGGTTATCTAAACACAACCTTGTTAGAGGTTTACCTTCTTGCCCCTACTAGAAGGAGAGCCTATGCAAGGCTTGTCAGCTAGGCAAGCAAATCAAAAACTCTTTTAAATCTGTAAATAAAAGTGATTCTCCTAGAATCCTGCATTTATTACATCTGGACCTTTTTGGCCCAATAAATGTACAGAGTTTAGGATGGAAGTATTACACCTTAGTCATTGTAGATGACTTCTCTAGGTTCAGTTGAGTTTTCTTTTTGAGAACTAAGGCTGATAACTTCAAAGCCCTTACAGACTTTCTATTATGTGTGTAGACTGAGTACTCTACTCATGTGGCCTTGATCAGAAGTGATCATGATACTGAGTTTGTCTCTCTTCTCATGCAAGAATTCTGTGAGAGAGAAGGTATCAAACATAGCTTCTCAGCTCTTAGAACTCCCCAACAAAATGGGGTAGTTGAAAGGAAAAATCGAACACTCATTGAAGCTGCTAGCACATTGTTGGCAGATGCTAATATGCCTCTTTCCTATTGGGCAGAAGCTGTTAGTACATCCAATTATGTCTTGAATAGAAGTCTGATACACAAACTTATGTGTAAAACTCCTTATGAGTTGCTTAAAGGAAAGAAACCTAAAATTAATTATTTTAGAATATTTGGTTGTGTAGTGTACATTCATAATAACAATAAAGAATACCTTAGAAAGTTTGAAGCAAAAGCTTCAATGGGAATTATGCTTGGATATTCCCAAGTAAGCAAAGCTTATAAGGTTTATAACAAATCAACCTGTAAAATTGAAGAATCTGTGCATGTATCTTTTGATGAGTCTCAGATGTTTTACAAGGAGAAGAAAAATTCTCCTTCCTCCAGTTCATTGCAGGTACCTGATGCTACTCAAGAGATTCTTCAACTATCAACTCTTCAGATCACTGAATTAGACAGTGATGAAGACATTGCAGAAGCTGTTGTTGTTCCACCAATAGTAGATCAAATTCTTCCTGAGGAATTAATCCCAACTGTTGCTGAAGATCACATCCCACCTGCTGATGTTGTCACACTTAGAGATCACCCCACATCTCAAGTGATAGGAGACATATCAGCTGGTGTTCAAACAAGACATCAGTTAAGACAGGATGTGATGCACGCTTGTTTCCTCTCACAGGTTGAGCCCCTCACCTTTAAAGATGCTGAGCTAGATCCCCATTGGATCATTGCTATGCAAGAGGAACTTAATCAGTTTGAGAGATGTAAAGTTTGGACTTTGGTTCCAAGACCTAAAGGCCAACTGATCATAGGCACCAAGTGGGTGTATAGAAATAAGTTGGATGCAAATGGAATTATTGTAAGGAATAAAGCTAGGCTTGTAGCTCAGGGCTACAGACAGGAGGAAGGTATAGATTATGACCAAACCTTTGCTCCTGTTGCAAGGCTAGAAGCAATAAGGATCATCTTGGCCTATGCAGCCTACATGAAGTTTAAGGTCTTTCAGATGGATGTCAAAAGTGCATTCCTAAATGATGAGCTTAAGGAAGAGGTGTTTGTTGAACAACCACCAGAGTTTGTTTCTTCAACTCAACCCTCACATGTGTTCAAGTTGCAGAAAGCTCTATATGGTCTAAAGCAAGCCTCCAGAGCCTGGTATGAGACTCTAGCTAGTTTCCTGTTAGAGCACAACTTTACTAGGGGAGTAGTTGATAGAACCCTTTTCGTCAAGCACTACAAGGACACAATCCTGTTAGTTCAAGTGTATGTGGATGATATTATATTTGGTTCCACTGATCCCAAACTTTGCAAAAGGTTTTCCGACCTGATGCACTCTAAGTTTGAGATGAGTAGTATGGGTGTGCTGTCTTACTTTCTTGGTCTCCAAGTTAAGCAAGATGATGATGGTATCTTCATCTCCCAATCCAAATATGCCAAGGAATTGGTAAAGAAATTTGGGATGGCTGATGCTTCAGCAATGCCTACACCTATGGCTACTAATGTAGTTATTGATTCTGATGATCACGGCAAGCCAGTTGATCAAAAGAATTATATGGCCATTGTTGGTTCCCTATTATATTTAACTGCAAGTAGGCCTGATATAATGTTTGCTACATGCCTTTGTGCTAGATTCCAGGTCAACCCCAAGGAATCTCATCTGATTCTTCTCAAGAGAATCCGGAGATACCTGAAGGGATGTCCAAATTTAGGACTTTGGTACTCAGCAGAATCAGAATTTGAGTTAATTGGATACTCTGACTCTGACTATGCTGGTTGCAGAGTTGACAAGAAGAGCACCTCAGGAACTTGTCAGTTCCTGGGAGAGAGATTGGTCTCTTGGTTCTGTAAGAAGCAGGCTTCTGTCTCAACTTCAACTACAGAGGCTGAATATATAGCAGCTGCCAGTTGTTGTTCACAGATCCTGTGGATTCAAAACCAGCTTGTGGATTATGGTTACTCACACAAGAACACCAAAATCATGTGTGATAGTACCAGTGCTATCTCAATTGCACAAAATCTAGTGCACCACTCTAGAACGAAGCACATTGAGATTCAGCACCATTTCCTGAGAGATTGTGTGGAAAAGAACAAGATTAGTCTTGAGTTCATATCCACTGAGTTTCAGAGAGGTGATATATTCACCAAGCCCTTAGATGAACAGAAGCATCTATTCTTTTTGGTTCAACTAGGCATGATCAATGGAAGAGACTAAGTGTGACTTTTGCCTTGTTGAAACTTGTTTGAAGATAGTCGAACGACGTTCGAAGATAGTCTATCGGGTCAAGCCCATCGTCGACCTATGGTTGATGAAAGCTTGTCTGTTTGAAGATCGTCGACCGGCATTCGACCATCGTCGAATAAGTCGAGCTCATCGTCGATCTCTGGATGACGACAGCTTGTTGTTTGAGAAGCCAGAAATAGTCGAACGATTGCTCGACTACTCTGCTTCTGGACCGATCGTCGAACGACCGTTTGACCATCGTGTCCAGTATCTTTTAAATAGATCGACTATCTCCGGTCTAATATAAAGCCGATAGTCGACCTAGGTTAAAAGATCTTTGCTTTTATCGTCGACGGAGAGCGTTTTTTCGTATTCCGTCGTCGTGCTTGCTCTGTCTCTTTTCTCTGCCGATTCGTCTTCTCCGTTCCTCTCGCGCCTTCTCCAGCAAATCGATGGCGATTTCTCCAGCGCTCCTCGCAGTAGTCAAGTTTGACGCAGGTTTCAACGTGGATTTTGATGCATTCAGCTGCTGTGAACTAGATATCGTGGAAATTCTCCAGCTATGCAAAGATCAAGGATTGGAAAGGCTAATGTCTACAAGGATCAAGTTAAATATCTCAGAGATAAAGGAATGGACATTTACTTCATCTTCTACTGAAGATTCAATGACAGGATCTATTGGCGGAGTAGAGGTAATTCTAACTCCCGCCGTCTTGACTGATTTATTTGGATTGACTAATGGCGAAGAAGAATTTGAGCAAGATGCTCCAGAATTTGGAAGAATGTTGATTGAGCTGGGACATGCAGAAGGCATTCCCTCGAAGCTGCTCAAGATAAATTTTCCTTTTAAGATTAAATTTCTTGCTGAGATTGTCGGAAAAGTGCTGCTAGGCAAACACTCTGCCCACAATAACATTACAAGACAACAATTTGCACTAATGTGTGCAATTGTCAACAAGAAAAGGATCAATTGGGCAGGTGTTCTGTTTGATTTGATAAGGAAGAAGAACAGTAAGAAGGAAGTTACCCTAGGAAGGGTTATTGGGATTTTTCTGAAGGAAAGATATCCCCATCTGCTAGTTTCAGCCGCTACCACCATTAATGCCAGCAAAAAGATGGATCCCAACTTGTTCTCAAAGTGGAAGAGCACATTCGTGAAGCCCGCTCCTGCAGGGGCTGCTCCAGCTGCATCTGAGAGCACAAGGACTGACTCTGTCGCTCCCCACCCTCAAGAAGTTGGCTCAGCTCCTTCATCTATTCCTTCATCTTCTTCTGCTCTGCTGTCTACTTCAGTTGAAGTTCCATCAACTTCAGTTGAAGTACGACATTCTGCCTCTCCTGTTCATGATTTAACAACAGTTGAAATTCCATCTTCCCCTTCAGCATCTCCTATCCCTCATCATCTTGCTAGGATATCTCATCCTAGTTTTGATTTATTAGCTTCTGTACCTTCTACCCCTATTCGTTCTCCAGTTCAATCTTCAGATCATATTGATCTTCCTGCTTCCACCCATCTATCTCCAGTTAATTCTCCAGTTCGTTCTCCAGTTCATCAAGAATACATTCATCCTGCTGATCTTCCATCAACTGCAGTTCCCCCACCATCTTTTGAAATAACTCCAGAATTCATTTCCAGCATTGTGGAGTTAATTACCCCTTCAATCAAAATCATGATTGAAGAGGCAATTGCTCCACTTGCTTCCTCCATTGCTTCTTTGACTGATGCCATCAAAATTCTTTCTAACTCTGCTGAGCCCTCTTCATCCAGGGGGCTGGTTTCAGTTCCCACTGAAATCAGGCAGGGGGAGATGTTCAATGAAGATGTCTCTAAGCAGCCGTTGGCCTCCCCTCCAGCAGCTCAACTTGCAGTAACAGAAAAAGCAGCAGAAGTTTCAGCTCCTCCTCCATCTGAAAAAGAAAAAGAAATATCTGATACAATAATGTTGACTGAATTTGTTGTAAAAGTTTACCTGGAAGAATCCTCAACTCCCCTGGTTGCCCTATATCTAGAAGGAATAATCACCTCCCTTCTAGATGATTTTTGGGAGTTAGGTCACCCTGAAGAAAATCCTGAAGGTATGTCTCATATGTCTCTTTCCCAATTTGTAGATTACTTAATTAATATGTTAGTATGGAAATATCTGGAAGGGATGACTAGATGTCATTTAGCAAGATTTTACTCCTAATCCTACAGATTTAATGGAAGAAGTAGATGTTGTCAAAGAGCCTGAATCTATATCAGCTCCTGATGTCCAAGTGGTTGTAGAGCAAGCAGTGCTATCTGAGGCTGTAGAGCCTGTTCTAGTTTCTGAAGTTGCTGAACCTGCTCAGCAAGCAGTGCTATCTGAACTGGTCCCCTCGACAGTTCCTGAGCGTCAAGAAGTGGATCCTGAAAGCCAAGTTGAAAATAAAGATGACACCCCAAAACTGAGTTTGGAAGAAGAGAAAGCAAAAGCTGCTTGGCAACAAAGAGTAAAGGCTGATTTGGAAGAGAAAGAAAAAGCTTGGCAAGCTGAAAAGTCTACAGTATGGGATGATTCCCCTGGCTTAGACTTGGATACTCTCCTGGCACAGGATGCCATGGAAGAAGAGAAAGAGAAAGCTGCCCTGAAAGAAAAGAAAAAGGCTGTATCAGAAGCCTATGATCCGTATGATCATCCTCCCTCATCTTATTCTGAGGATGAAGATGATTCAGATCTGTCTGAGGATTCTAAGAAAAAGAAAGCTGCAAAGAGGAAAAGAAAAGTTGTAGCTCCTCCTGCTCCCAATCCCGATCATGACACTCCTTACTACATTCTGAAAGGGATTGATCCTAAATCCAAAGAGTTCCAGCACTGGATGTGGTTCTCTAAGAACCAGCAAAAGGAAAGAAAGAAATCAAAGAGGTATGATAGTCCTGCTCCCAGATGGACTCCCAGAGGTCCTCCTCCTCCACCTCCCGGTGCAGGAGCCTCTGGCAATATTTCAGCAAATTCATCTGCCCCTTCTGACAAATCTGCACCTTCTCAGCCTCCTTCAAGGAGAAGTTCTCAAATCCATCAAGGTAAATCATATTCTGGATATCAAAGACATGATGCTGAGGCAAAAAAACAAGTAAAGGAGGTGGTATATCAAAAGCCAACCTTTTCACCTCCTCCCTCTCCCAAGAGAAAAGTTTCACCTGCTGCTAAAGACACTTCAAAGAGTAAAAGAACTGTTTTCTCAGAAAAGTCCTGTAAGAAATTTGTTGAAATTGCTCCTCCTTCATCTCTTATTATTCAAGAAGTTAAAGATCCAGCTGAAAGTTTATTAGATCTGTCTACCAAGTTTAAAGCTGTGAAGCCAATAGATACTACATCTGAAAATAAGTATGAAAGTCAAGAGTTAGATCCTGATTTCAGGATGGCTCGTTTTCTAGAGCTTGTTGGCTCAGCCCAAATAAAGAAAGCTAAGGCTGAAGGAAAAGATTCTGCAGGATTTACTACAATGTCAAAATTCAGAATGAAGGAACTTGATAAAATCCAGGTTAGCCCTGAAGTTTTTGACCCTTCTAAATACATGGAAAAGCATCCAGAAGCAGTCATCCCAAGGGCATCAGAACTAAAGATTATTGGTGTACAAGATCTGAAGATGTCTAAGAAAGAAGCCATAGATCCCTTGAGGAAAGTATCTTTTGTTCCTAGCTCTTCTGATCCCAAACCTGATTCTGTAGATCCTTAATTTTTGATTGACTGTTATATATTTGACTGATTGTTAATTGCTAGTTAGTTGTTTAACTATTTCCTGTATTGATTTTATTGTTCTATAGCTAGCTCTGTGTTTTAATTTTCTGAGAGACTTAACTCAAATAAGGGGGAGATTGTTGGTACCCTAATTTGATTTGAGTTTAGTCTTGTCTTCTTAGTCTCTTGACCCATGAATTATCTATGGTCAAGGTTAGTTGTCTAGCTGTAGAGTTCCCAGCTTATCCAGATAAGAATTTGGTTAAGTAGTTTGTTCGTTCGACTATGGTCGAACGCCGCTCGACTATCGTCGACTAACTGTTCGACGATCGTCTATCAGTTGCTCGACGTTCTGTCTGCGTGGATAGTTCGACTATCTGTTGATAGTTCGACTATCTGTGTGCTGTGATAGTTCGAATATCTGTTTGATAGGTCGACTATCTGCTTTCTTCTGATAGTTCGACTATCTGTTGATAGGTCGACTATCTATTTTCCCTTGGTAGTTCGACTATCTGCTTTGATAGTTCAACTATCTGATAGCTCGACTATCTGTTGATAGTTCGACTATCTGTCGTTCTTTGATAGTTCGACTATCTGTTGATAGTTCGACTATCTGTTCTGCATTGATAGTTCGACTATCTGTTGATAGGTCGACTATCGGTTTTGCTTTGATAGTTCGACTATCTGTTGATAGGTCGACTATCTGATAGCTCGACTATCTTCTGATAGTTCGACTATCTGTTGTGATAGTTCGACTATCTCCTTTGATAGTTCGACAATCTGGATCGTTCGACTATCTGTCCGATAGTTCGACGATCTCCGTTCTTCGGTCGACGATCTCCGTGGGTCGTTCGACGTTTTTTATTTGCCTTTTTATTTTGTATTTATTTATTCTATTTAATTAATTAATATATTATCCGGCATTTTATTTCAGTTGTTTTATGATAATATTTCCAGGCAATTTCTGCTCCATCCCTTTTGCCTGAGTAAAATCTTTTCAGATAAAGTTGTTTGTCTTATTAGCTGACATTGTATTTTACTTTATCTGCTGTCAGTCCTTTATAGCCGTTAGACTGAAAAGTCTTCCTTTTGCTATAAAGAGTTTGTCTCTGATGTGATTTTATTTAGTACTTTTATTATCAGATTGCTTCCTGCAGCTTCTTTGAAAAAGGTTTATCCCTTTTATAGAATATTTTGCTGCAGAGTTTGTTTGTCTTTGTGATATTTGCAGCCCAGGTTTCAAGTTTCAGAAGAAGACAAACAGTTCAAATTGAAAAGAGCCGTTGCTTGTTGCTGCTATAAAAGGAATCCTTTGGAGAAGGATTTCAGCTAGCTAACCAGTTATTCTAAGAGTTATTCAATTAGCATTCAAGCTTTCATCAAGACCAAGTTCACTGCTCTCAACAATCTTCATTCTACTGAGAAGTGTTAAGCTCTTCTGCTCTTCTTCAACCTGAGTTCTCCTGCTTCCAGGAAGTTCTGACTCAGAGTTCTTTTGAAGAAGAAGAAGAAGATAGCTGCTAGAAGATTTCTATTTTATATTTTATATCTTCTTGTAGTTTTTCCTTCAGAACTTTCTGAAGAGTTTTTGCACTGAAGCAAGACTTCACCTGGACATTCTTTGAGCCAGGGGGAGCCTTGATTCTTTTAGAGCTTTCTAGCTCAGTGCAAGTTATTGTGCTTCTCTAATCTATTGTAAAATAGAGAAGACTTTTTAACCTTCTTTTCCCCTCCTGTACAGGGTTATTACTCCCTTTAAAACTATCCCTTGGTGGCAGGGCACCTGATCAAAAACCTGTGTTTGGTTTTTAGACACCTGATCAAAAGTCTAAAGGGTTTCTAGATCTACCTGAAGCAGATCTTGTGGTGGCAGGGCACCTGATCAAAAACCTGTAGTGGATTCCTACCTTGTTAGTAGAAGAGTGGACGTACCCAAGTTGTTTGGGGAACCACTATAAATTCCTTGTGTCGTCTGGCTTGCTTAATTTAATTACTTGCATTGTGGCTGTGATTAGATATAACTAGGTTTGCTAGTTGCTGTTTAGGATTTCCAAGCCTTAACTGTAATTACAGTTAGCTTGAGTTTGTGCACAACACTTGTGTTAGGCTTTAGGGTTATCTCCTTATCTATAATCTTTTCATTCCGCATTTCACTCCAAGGGAGTTGGGTAGACTATTAAGTTTTGTCTAGTGCAAAATTTGATAACTCTATTCACCCCCCCTCTAGAGTAGTATCTATCCCTTCACTTTCACAATTAGGCAATACTAGAAATTGAATATATATAATGTTTTAGATTTCTAATTCAACAACCAGTGCATAAATTTGCTCCCTCTATTGCCTGCGATCTGCACCCAGGAAACCACGTCCCCGACCACGTCCTCGTCCTCCAAACTACTGGGCATGCGGGGCAGCCTATGGTGCTGGTAGAGGTGCTTCCCTCATGGGGCAGTTTCTCTGAATATGCCCTATCTGATGGCAGTTGTAGCACTCTGGTGGGGGAAATGCCATGCCCCCAGGTCTTGGTGCCTCCCTCATCTAAAGAGGTTGAGGAGCCATTACCACCGGCTCCCTCGGCTCCTGCCTCACTTCCTGACGAGGCTGGTCCTCTGTCCTTCTTCCACCTGGTATAGCACCTTGCCGCTGATCATTTCGGGTTCTCCGGCCCTGATCCTCCGCTTGCCGCTTCCGGCCCCGAGTGGTGTGCCAATCGGCCTCAATCCTCTTTGCCATCTCCAAAATCCGGGAGATAGGCCCGTCAGATACAAACAACAAGGCCTCCCTCAAGTCCTCCCGCAGGCCCTTATAGAATCTCTTGATGTATCCCGCTTCGTCCAGCTGGTAAGAATCTGCATATCGAGTCAAATGGTCGAACTCCAGATGGTACTCCACCACTGTCCGGGTGCCCTGCTTCAGCTGTAAGAACCGCTCCTCCAACTCATCCCTGGCCGACTGCGGAACAAAATGCTCCAGCAGCGCGGTCCTGAACTCTTCCCTGGTAACTTCCGCAACTCCCTATCAGCAAACCTTGTGTCTAGCAGCGTCTTCCACCACCTCTTGGCATGGGACTCCAGGCAGGAGACAACCAAGGCCACCCTCTCCTCCCAGGGACACTGTATCCCAGTCAGCATTTCGTACATAATATCTAGCCATTCTTCTGTCCGTACGGCGGATTCTGTCCCCAAGTAGGATGGAGGAGAGAGTCCTCGAAACATGCTCAGCCAATTGGCCCCCGGGTTTGGCTGCAGAGCCGGAACCTGCTGAGCCTTGAAAGCATCTAGAATGGCCGTCAACGTTTGACCCATCTCCGAGTGTAGGAATGGAGTGGGGACCGGGGAAGGTGGTGCAACAGTCGGAGTCTGCTGAACTCCGCCTTGTGGTGTTGGCTGCGCTGGGGGCTGCGTAATAGAAGTCAAATATAAGAAGTCTCACAGATTTAACTAAAAGTGGACAATTTTCATGTGATTTTCCATATGGGCCCACCACTGCTTCCGCTGCTTAGTTTGTCCCCAAACTAAACTCGAGCGGGGGTGTCCCAGGGTTAGTGGACTGCTACCTTTTGATCGATATGTTTGCCTCTGATACCACTTGTAAGACCCCCATTTTTTTTCTTTTTCGACACCGGGGTCTTAGGCCCAGAACCGCCGCCTTGCGGTGATACCTTCGCACCCGGGAAGGTCGTCACTACAAGACGCCGATTCTGCCGGCCAAAATCGATCACCACTGTAGCATAAGAATAAAGCAAGTCCACAGAAAAATCACAAGTATAGAAAATAAACTCCACGAAGGGAGTGTCCACAGATAGTACATATAATAAAATCTTGGGCTTATGCCCGGTACATCAAGTCCTCACTACAAATCACTCATTGCGGAAGCAAATTAATATAACTACTAGTGTTCGGGACTCACAGTCCCCACTGTCTGGACTCCAGAGCTAGACTGTCCGATCTCCAAGCGTGCCGACCTCCGGGGCTGCTCCTCCATGCTGGGCTCCGTGGTCCCCTAAATAATGTGGTTCGAAAACCGTTAGTCTAAAAGACTAAGTCCTATCGTCCCCCGCCCCTTCTCCCATGGCTCCTGAGCACCGAGCGGGGAGAAGGGAAGGGAAGGACATGAAGGTGAAGAATAGTCAAATGCAGATGGCAGCGGAACTATAACTAACAGTTCTAAGTATGGTAAAAGTAATACAAAGGTTGATTAAGAAAGTGACCTTAACTTATGAAATACAGATAAGCTGAGGGATCTTTTGTAGGGCTCCTATCGTATAAAAAGTCTCATACCGATTTATACGATAAGGTGTCGGTTTTACTAGCAGACATAACATATATATAATACTGAAAGAGAACCTTGACTTATAAGCACGCTCGCGCGAACTTATAGGCCAAGGGGTCGTTTTGCAGGGCCTAATGTATAGAGCGTCCCATACCGCTTATACATTAGGTGTCAGGTTATATGCAATGGTTATGCTATGAAATATAATTATGCTATGATGTGAACATGCAAGTGTAACTCACCCACTCGACTCTGTGTACACAGACCTTTAGTTCCCCCTTTCGGAGCCGTTACCTCCCAGGATACCTCCGTAGTGGCAGACGGAAGCGGTGGGTTGGGCCTCGCCCACCTCTAAACCAGTAAAGCACTACCGATCAGACCTATCGTATGCCTCAACACTTGGTGCACAAAGCGGACTCCTGCGTACTCTTGCCGGCTGGCGCACCAGACTTCTTTTGGCGAAGTGCTAACCACACTTGCCGAGTCAGCGTATTGGCGTCGGTGCATCGACCCTCCAATACCGAAGACCCACCACCTTATACCTTTTATGCACATGCAATAGTTATGAGTCCAACCAACAACCGAGCTAAAGCTCCCCGAATTATCCCGTCCGTCAACAACCGAGCCAAAGCTCCCCGGACTATCATGTCCGTCATAGTCAACAACCGAGCCAAAGCTCCCCCGGACCATCCCGTCCGTCATAATCCACAATCGAGCCAAAGCTCGCCGGACTAACCCGTCCGTCACAATCAACAGCACCACCCAACCTAATGAAATTTTGACTCTTCCTTACTACGAGAAAGACGATTTTTTGTCGATCACGAGCACCACCTAACACTAGCCAATCCAACTCTCACTACTCTTCCTATCTTTTTATTGTGAAATCATCCACATCTAACCACCCAATCAAAATGGCTAACTCTAATAATTATCCCAGATCATGTCTTATTGCAATTTAGCAATTTTGCTATATGCAGACCAACCTAGACGATATGTTGAACCGGATAGGAGATATTCTAAATAATCATCCGAATGCCCTAAATTATTTTCTGGAGACTTATCATGACACAAATGGACTAAATCCAGAAGATTATAATTTTCCTAATTATTCTGATATTTAATTAATTTTCCGTAAAGCTTCTAAGGGCTACCCATTGAGCATGAAGTGCACTTTTCAGAGATGTATAAAGCTTCATAAATTCATGATAAATTCTAAACAACCATTTAACAGTAAATCCAAGATATAACAATTTTTCAAGTATTCTAATGACTCTAATTTAATTTTGAGAATAAATCCTTTTTCCTTTTATTAATGAAGTAAGTGCAGTAAATATTCATCCAAAAATTCTTAATTAATCTTCTAAAGCAGATACTCTCCTAAAAACATCATTGGCCAAATTTCATAATTATTCAATGGGTATTGAGCCCTAGAATGAATATTTACTAAAATCTCAAAGAGCTATATTTGTGAATGAAGTATTGTAAATATTATCCTAAAAATCATGAGTAAAATTATACATCTAGATATTAATCTGAAAACATCATTGGCCAGGTTTCATAATTTTCCAGTAAGTAATTTGCTCTAAATGATTTATTGGCCATAATTTCTCTTTTAAAAACTTGTGAAGGAAGTGCTAGATATAGTCAACTAATATTTGTAATAAAATTCAGGGATATTAATATTGACATAAAGCATCTTCTGACCAAGTTTCATCAGATTCAAATGAACAGAGTAATCAAAATAATTCTAGCACCTGTTTGAGCAAATTGTTACTTAACACATGATGTTCTTGAAATATAATCCATAAAATCCTAAATAAATTACTAAGGGTGATTCCTAGTCTAAAACTTATCCCACCCAAGTTTCACAACCTTTAAATAAGGTTTAGTGACTGTTCTTTCAAAGTTGAGCTTCTACACTAAATTTAGGGTTAGGGTTTTGAGGTGTCTATCTGCCTCCAAATCCTCTAAGACTCCTTCCAGAGTACTTAAGTTATGCTAACATCAACTCTACTGAGTTTCAAGGTCATACAAGGGCATTTGCCCCTATGTCCTTCACAACCCTCAAAAGCCCTTCCTTAGGGTTTGAGTTTGTATTCTAGAGTAAAATCAACCCTAAAACATCCCATTTTCCCTAAGGGGGTGATAATGATCATACCAAGTCAGTGGTCAAAATATCATCTTCTGTCGAGCTGAGTTGACCACTCAAAACCTCAAGTACACTTTTACTTAAAAATCCTTCTTTAAGGTAGAACTAGGGATAGATAATTCCCTAACCAAAACAACTTCAAATGAGGTGAAATTATTACCAGAGCCATAACATGCCCTATAAGACCACCCACCAAAATTTGGGGGAGTTTTGAGATGTTTGGGACACCTAAATAATTTATTCATGGATTATTAAATTTTTCTAAAAACTATAGAAAACTGTTCTCCAAAAATTCTAATTTTTGGATATGTCCTAGATATAGATAAGAATAGCCCATACCCCAAATTTCAAGTCATTTGGAGGTCTGATTTGGAGTGGGCGTCCAATTCATTCTCTGGTCAGCCCTATGTATAGATCTCGCCAAAATGAGTGATGTGATCTAACCAGGACTCCAAATTGACTCAAATTAATTTTAAAATAAAGAAGACTCATAGATCTACAATTTTCATGTTAACAGTTTTTCCTGATCTAACCTCTAAATGCCTCGTTTAACGTTATCAAAATATGCCGGTTAAAGGGTTTAATAAATAACTATATTATATATATAAATATAATAATTAATTAATATATGTACTGTTCATCTTCCTAAAAAAACGAACCAGCACCCTTAAAAAAACGCCATTTCCTGTAGCTTTTGCATGAGCCACCGCCGGCCCTCCGGCCACTTCCCCGGCCAGCCACCGCCACCACCACCTCCGTCGAGGTGGTGGCTAACGCCCGGCGGTGGTTTGGCCGCCGGAGGTGGTGTTTTCCGGCGAACCCGCCACCATGATTTTTTGGAAAAATATGAAAACTCTCACCCGATCTCACTCCTTTGAGTTCGATATCTCCCCTAAACGATTGCTATGAACTATACATGAAAGAAGAAGTAGGGGAGGACCTGCACACGAGCTTGGATGCGGGTGGAGCGGCGGGAAACCATGGCGACGGTGGTGGTCGGATTTCTGAAACTTCACGGTGGGCAGCCTTCTTCCTTCCAGTTAGCAATTCGAAAATGATCTCCTCCTCCTACTGAAGGAGTTTATAAGGTCAGTTGGGGTGTTAGGTGGCTTTGGATGCATTGCCATTTTTTTTTGGGCAAGGTCAAAGTTGGCGGCCATGGTTGGTAGGGGAGAAGGCATGGCTCCAACCAGTCAAGGATTGGCTGGTTGGATTGGGGCTGCCTTCCTGGTCCTAATGCAATGAATGGAGGAGTTTGGGGAGGGGGAGGATGAGCACAAAGTCTTCCTTCCTTCTTCTTCCTTCTCTTTCTCTCTCCTCCATGGGTGGCTTTCTCTCTCTAGTCACCAAGCCTGAAATTTGTCTCCTTCCTATCCCATGGCAGCCCACAAATCTATTTCCTTCATTAGAACAAGGTTAGCCCAATTGCAAATGGGCTTGAGCACAAGTTAGCCCATTTGGCTAGGTTTGACTCCAAGTGGGCTTCGGGTTGACTTGACCTTTTTGACCTTTTGGGTCAACATCAATAGGTTCTTAGTGACCCATTGGCCTCCCCTAAGGCCTAGGTGGGGTTGGATTGGACCTTGAAGGTCACTTGACCATTAATTAGGGCACTTTGACCATTTTAGGTCAAGAGTTGACTTTGGTCAACCTAGCCTTTTTGATTGGTCCTAATAGGTCCTTGGTGACCCTTTGATCTCTCACTAGGGTTATGAGGGTATGTGTGGGGTCCACTTGGCTAAGGGACTGCAATTGACCCTTGTGTAGGCCAGTTTTACCTAATTAGGGTTATAGTTGACTATGGTCAACTCAGCCCCTTTGACTGCCTCCCATGGGTCCTTAGTGACCCATTGACCCCTCACTAGGGTTATAAAGGTATGAGTGGGGTCTTGGAGTCTTGGTGAAGCCCCATGATCACCTTAAACCAAGGTTTTGGAATTTACTATTTGCAGACCATAGTACCCCTATCCACACCACCAGGTCCACTTGACTCTTTCTTGGGCTTCCTAGGGTTTTGTCATGACAAAACCACTCTTAGGGGTCTAGTTGGAAATGGGATGTTACATGTTGTCTGTCAAATTTCTCTTGTTGTCTATTATGATAGCTGAAAGGTTTAGGATAGTATCTTGGAGGCTTTGAATGAGCTTTAGGGTTATTCTTGTCATATTCTCTATCATAAATCCTTCTTTGGTCATGGAATTCTCATATAAATCCCACTCAGAGGAGCTGTAGTGGAGATTCCTGTTCTCATTGTAGTCCATCACCAATTTAAGAGTTCCAAGAATCAGTGCTTTAGAAGTAGGGCTCCATACTTCAGCAAACTCTTGGGCTTTCCTTTTCTCTGTGTCAGGCTTGGGGGTACTTCTGCTTGCAGATGTGCCTTCTCCATACTTCTTTTTCTTGGGGATGTGAATTTCTGGTAATCCTTGAGGAATATCATCATCCCAAACCTAGAAATAAGAAGCAGGAGGAGGTGCCTGGTCTTCTGGCCTGGGAGAGAAAGTAAGCATCTGAGGTTGTTGCATTTGAGCTGGCATTTGACTGGATTCTCCTTCAGCAAGGGGGTTCAGATGATGTGGAATCACATTAGGATCAACTTGAAAGTCATGGAATATTTAGTTGTGCATCCAAATTGAGGTATCATAGGTATAGAACTTCACTGATTGGATTTTAGCTAAAACATTCTTATTTATCTCAGTCAATTTCTTATACCAGAGAGTTTGTGCATTGGCAGCAAGCCTGTCCACTTGTTCTTTCACTAAATTCTCCCCCTTTCTGAATTCTACAAATAGCTGGTTAATAGCTTCTTCTTTGAAAGTACCAACTTCATTGCAGATTGTCATCACATGCTCTTTAGCCTTCTTTTCTAGCTCTATCTGGTTGTTTGCAAGAGTGAGAGATTGTTCCATAACTTGACCAACACTAGAGATTTTGTGGTCTATGGCTTTTCCACCTATTCTTAACAACTCTTTAAGAGAATCTGTGTTGTGTTGGATCTCTGCAAATACTCTGCTCATTTACTTTTCTAGAGCAGTGACCTGATCTTTGACTGACTTGAGAGATTCATCAAAATATTGCCTCTGGGCAGCCAACATACCTTCAATAGTAGATAGAATATCTGAATTTATAGTTGCAGCAGCATCAGTGGTGACAGAAATAATGGCAGTAAGAGGGACACTAGGTGTAGCAATCTGAGGTGGAGGAGGTGCTTTCCATGGAGGAATTTCTTCTATTACCACAGAGCTCTGGGCTCTTATAGTGTGAGATACTGTATCAGCCTCCTCATCAACAAATCTTGGGAGGGAGAAGTCAAGGTTCCTGAGAGGGGCTTCCACCTCTTCAGGTTCTGGCTCATCCTCTTCAGAGAGAAGGATGGTCTCTGGTGGGGTAGACTCTTTCCTTGAAGAGGGAGAAAGAGGTGGAGTAGCTTGGGGTTAGGGTGGTGGAGATGGTTCTTTTGATGGTTCTGCAATGGTTTCAGTGTGAAGGGGAGGAATTGGTTCACCTAAAGTAAGTTCTTCAATCATGTTGCCAATGACTTCAGCTGTATTCTTGAGGGTTTCCTAGACTTGAGCATCTGAAAGGGTGGCATCTGGAAGATTTGCCACTGGGCTTTGGAGAGGAGATCTTACTGAGGGAGTAGGAGTGTGAATCCTGGCATCTTGAGCAGAGGTTGCAGGCTCCTCCTCAGTAATTGCACCAAAAGGTTCAACAACATTATGTGAAGGAGGAGATGGGGTCCTGACCTCTGAGGCTGTAAGACCCTTTTTTTTTGACAGCCCGGGGTCTTATGCCCAGAACCGCCGCTTTGCGGTGACACCTTCGCACCCGGGAAGGTCGTCACCACAACGCGCCGATTCTGCCGGCCTTTTTGATCACGATCAAGTAGCATATAGTAAAGAAAGAGAAATGCAGTACACAATAATAAATCACATATATATAAACTCCACGAAGGGAGTGTCCACAGAAATCATCAGAGAACAAAGATACTAGAAATATAAGGGCTCGTGCCCGGTACATCAAGTACTCACTACAAAATCACTCAATGCGGAAGCAAAAACTAAAACTCTACTAAAGGTCAGGACTCACGGTCCTTGCAGTCTGGACTCTAGTGCTAGACTGCCCCATCTCCAAGCGTACCGGTCTCCTGAACTGCTCCTCCATGCTGGGCTCCGCGATCCCCTAATATGATATGGTTCGAAAACCGTTAGTCTAAAAGACTAAGCCCTATCATCCCCCACCCCTTCCCCCACGCTCTAAGGCACCGGGTGGAGAGGAAGAAAGGGGAGGACATGAAAGTGGAGAGTAGTCAAAAGCAGATGACGGTGGACCTAACTAGCAAGTTATGACAGGGGAGCAATATAAGTATTGTAATAGGTATAACAGAAAGGAAGTAAGTAAGAAATTAAACCTTCGCTTATGTGAGTACACATAAGCCAAGGGATCTTTTGCAAGGCTCCTATCGTATAACGCGTCCCATACCGCTTATACGTTGGGGTGTCGGTTATCACGCAGCAGGTATACATATATCAAATTAACCTTAATTTATAAACTTGCCCACACAAGCTTATAGACGAAGGGGTCGTTTTGCAAGTCCTAAAGTATAAGCGTCCCATTCCACTTATACTTTAGGTGTCAAAATTATTATGAATGATTATGGCATGCAGCTATATGGTGGGTATGATGATCAAACAGTGCAACTCACACGCCCAACTTTGTGTACACAAACCTTTAGTTCCCCCTTTCTGGAGATAACTCCCAGGATACTCCCGTAGTGGCAAACGGAAGCGGTGGGTTGGGCCTCACCCACCTCAAAACCAGTAAAAGCACCACTGGTCTGACCTATCGTACGCCCTCAACGCCTGGTGCACGAGGCGGACTCCTGCGTACCCTTGACGACTGGTCCGCCGGACTTAACCTTGGCTAAGTGCTAGTCACCTTGCCGAGTCAACGATATCGGTGTCGGTGCAATCGAACTCCCCGATATCGAAAACCCACCTCCTTAATCTTTCCTATTTTTATGCACATGCAGCAGTTTAATATATAACAATTTTAAAGTGTCAAACTCTCGGACTAAACCGTCCGTATAAACCACATCCGAGACCAAATTCCCCGGACTAAAACGTCCGCCTCATCTCCAGACTTCATCCCTTAGAACACTACGAGACAGCGCCCCCTTGAACACCTCGGGACGACTTAACCATTACCAACCCTAACTAATAAGTGTGTGCAATGTGAATCCCTATTAGGCTAATTACTCTTTCGTTTGTTTTAAGATTTACGTTAGCCCAGGACTGCTCCCGGCATACCCCGTGAAGGGCTCTCAAAGGGCACTAGGAACCAAGACGACGACATTATAACCCGAAGTTCCCTTTCGCAAGACACTTATTGTTATTGGTTGTTTTTCCCTTACCCGTTCCCTCTATAAATTGCATCAACTAAACTTAGGGTGGATTTGACTCTTCACTCCTACGGGGACGACGATCTTTCGTCGGTCCCGCGCACTTTCTAGAGCGCATCAACTCACTCCTCAAAGTTACTAACTACAGACCACCTTATACTAAGTGATGTCTATGATAGGATGTCCTTTGCGTTTTCTTCCGAACGGCCTAAGTTAATTACTGGGGGCCTATCATGACATTATTGAATCGATTTCCGATAATAACAATTTTCCCAATTAATCTAATAATTAATTAATTTTATTAAAATCCAAGGTCTTCCAAATTTGTACAAGGATTATATTTTTCAGTCATGTATAAATCATAATAAATTTAAGACAAATATTAGTGTACCTAAAAATGACATATCCAAGGTTTGGTAATTTTCCCTATGGTCTAAGGGGCCTAAACTTATTTTTGCAATAAACCATTTCCTTCATGTCTAATGAATAAACTACATCAAATTCTCTTCCAAATAAATTGGATTAATTACATGATATTAGAAATACCATGAAAACAGTACTATAAAAGTTTCATAATTTTCCTCCTGGAAATTAATTTATAATAAATAGTTTTCTAAAATCCTAATCTAGCATGCTTGTGAATCAAATACTAAATCCATAACTCCAAAAATCCAGAGGAAAATCCCACTGATTCATAATGATTTAAAAACACTATTTACCAACTTTCATAATTTTCCAAAGACTATTTATGCCATAAAATATTTTTAAAACATAGAGACCTTTAATAATACTTGTGAAGGAACTATTCTATTCAATCAACATAAAATTGAACTAAAATTCATGGGCATTTCTACTGGCCAAAAACATCTAATTCCAGAGTTTCAAGGGGGCATTATTTGAATTAAAAATCTTTAATAAATAAAACATCAAAAAGGGCTATACCCACATTCATGAATGAAGTACTAGAAATACCTATCCAAAAATTCTAGTAAAATTATCCAAGGGTCCTAACTACCCTAGAAACACACTACCCAAATTTCATGGCTTTTAAAAGAGTTTAAGATACTGTTTTGACCTAAAATCCCTTCTACCCTAAAACTAGGGTTTAAGTTTTGAGGTAGCTATCTACATCAAAATTCTCTAACATTACAACCAGAGAGTTACAAACTCATTAACAACCTCTCCACTAAATATCAAGGCCATACAAGGGCATTTGCCCCTATGTCCTTCACAAACCCCCAAAGTCCACATTTAGGATTTGAACCTGGGCCCTAGGGTAATCTTACCCTAAATCATCCCATCTTCCCTAAGGGTAATCTTAGGACCAAAATAAACCAGTGGTCAAAATCTCAACCTCTTTTGAGGTGAGATGATCATACCAGAGTGCAAAGACCCTTCTCACTAAGCTTCCTTCTACTAGGTCAAAACTAGGGTTTAGAGGATTCCTAATCAAAACTCAACTAAATGAGTTGAAATTTGAACCAAACCTAGATACCTATACCAGGGACACCTCACCAAAATTTGGGAGGGTTTGGAGGTCATTTGACCCTTCAACTACCTTACCCTAGCTTTTCTAGGTTTAGGGCAAAACCCTAGGTTACAATTCTTTAAATGGATTCAAATTTTTACAGGAGCTAGGTCTAGTTGATATAAAGCCCCTGTCCAAAATTCAAAGCATTTGGACCAAGGATTAGGTGTGGGGAATTTTTCAAAGATCTGCCCTATTTGTAGGACCTACCCTAGAATAATGGCCCTATAGGTCAGAAGACTTGTCCTATAAATTTCCATAATATATCAAACTGTAGATAATTAAAAAGCCTACAACATTCATGTTGATCAATTTTGATGAACAAACCTCTAAAGGGCCTAAATAATTTTTATAATAAAACTGCCCTAAACCTAGGACATACCCATAATCAAATGACCCTACAGGCCTAGGTTATCAACCAAATTTTCACCACAACATATCAAATTGTAGGTATTTAGAGGGCCTACAACTTTCATGCTATGAACTTTTTCAGGAGGTGCCCAGAAGGGGCCTAAATTTCATTTATAGTAATTCTGTGTAAATAAAAATACAGAAATTGTATTTAAATAAAACCTAAATCATATAAATAGGACCGCACGGATCTTAAAGCAGATCCGACGGTATCTGGACTTCATCTTCTCCAAATGACAGATTTGGAAACCTCCGGGGAGGAGGAATATGGGGCCGTTTCCGGCGACCCAAGGCGGCGCAACCACCAGGAAACATCTCCCCTATGTCCCTGGTGGTGGGGGATGACCTTTGCCGGCGATGGGGCGGCCGGAGGTGGCGGCGCCACCTCACCCGAGAACTCTCCAAACTCCATTTTAATGGAGTTTTTCCTGGTCTTGCCACCTCACGACTGGCTCGGTTGAGCCCGAAACCTACACCTAACATGTTCTATGATCTAAGCACGAGAGAAGGAGAGGAGGAGGACCTTTAACCAAGCTTGTCGGAGAGTGCGGTGGCGGTGCGCCATGGCCGGCGGTGGAGCTTTCCGATGCCTGCAAATTCACTACCAAACAACCCGGTTTCTTTAGGTGAAGGGTGGAAACGACTTCTCTTGGTCTAGGGAAGCTTTTAAAAGCATCAAATGGGGGGAGAGGGAGGGTGTAGGCTTGATGGCCATTAATGACCATTAAGATGAAATTTCAGCCATGGAGAAAAACCCTTGAAATTCACCTCCCCTTGGTTCCAATACGTTTGGAAACTCCTAAAAACTGATAGGGGAGATGAATACTAATCAATTGGTGATGAATGGAGGGGTGATTCACCTTCCCCACCATGAATAGCCTTCTTTTTCTCACTTTCTCTCTCCTCCATTAAAGGGCAAATGAAGCTTTCTCTCTCTTCACCATCATGAACGAATTTTCTCATCTCCCTAGCCTATTGGCAGCCCACTAAGGTTTATAATCCCCTTAAGAAATATCATGAAGGGAGTGGTTCACCTTCCACCATAAGTGGCCTCTTTAAACACTTTCTCTCTCCTCTTTATTTCTCTAAATTTAGGCTTCTCTCTCTCTCTCTCTCTCCTAGTCACTAGGTTGACTAGTCAATGGTCTAGGTTATTGGCAGCTATGAATAATCATATTAATCATGCACTCAAGGTTAACTTAGAGGAGAGAGTGGCTTGAGCTTGGGTTAACCCATATAGGCTAGGTTGACTTGATTTGGGCTTACATGTTGACTTAGTGGCTTTGACCTTTTGGGTCAACATTAATGGGTCCTTAGTGACCCATTGGGCTCCCCTAAGGCCTAGGTAGGGTTAGTTGGGGTTGTCATGGCATCTTGGAGGTCACTTGCCCTTTAGTAAGGGCACTTTGACCATTTTAGGGCTAGAGTTGACTTTGGTCAACATGACCATTTGGGTTGACCCCAAGGGGTCCTTGGTGACTTATTGAGCCCAAATTAGGTCTAAGGGGATTTTTAGAGTCAAAATGAACCTACTAGGCCACCCAAAATCAGTGTTCAGGAATTTACTATTTGCAGACCAAGAGGGTCTCAACTAGGTTTTTAGGTTACTTGGTCTCCTGGGTTCCCTGAGAACTTGTCATGACCTAGTCTTGCTCAAAGCCACTCCTAGGGGGGTCCAATTTGAAAATGGGATGTTACAAATCCCAATAAACAAAAACAAAAATTTCGTCCCCGAAATTAAAGTTAAGTCTACGGGAGTTTCTACCGGGATTACTTAAGCTTGTAACATCCCATGAAGCGTGGAAGCACCTACTAGGTTAACAACATAAGGGCTAGCCCCAATAAACAAAAGGATTAGCCTCTATCTTTTTAAAAAATTCTACTAGTACTGGAAACATAAGGAAAAACGCTTAACACACCGGAGGAGTTGCGAGGTATACCTGGCTAAATAGCTCTGGATATTTTTCCTGCATCAGGTCCTGAGGCTCCCAAGTATGCTCCTCTCGTTCGTGGTTCCTCCACAAGACCTTGACTAGCGGGGTCTTCTCGCACCACAAAACTGCACTACTAAATCAGGGTTTCCCCAACTATCTCGCTCAATCTATCCTCGAACTTCCACTCTAACTCTGGAAGTGACTATAATAGTTCTTCAAAACCCTTATACTTGCCTATACCATTCGGCAAACCTCACCGTGCGTAGCCAAATCCATGACGTCTTTCTCATTCCGGGGAAAGACAAGTTCTATTACACACAATCTTCTTCTAGTAAATTGAGTTTTTGTTTGTAACGGTAGACAGCGACTCTATAAACCTCCTCCGCACGATCATGTTCCTATTCCTTCATATATGCCCGAGTAATCAATCAATTTGACCCTATGATTTATCCAACTCTGGTCGTTAACGGGAAAGATTACTTCGTTAAATGACCCGTCGTCCGCAAGATTTAAGGGGGTGTACTCGTGCATTTTTGGAGGTTGTCATTTATACTTGTTAATTTGTTGTGCCATTCTGCCGTAGTTACACTTGATTTTCCAAACATTTATTTATCATAGCCGCGACCCTTGCTAACCATGTTTGTGTCATCAAATGTATCTAATCTTGTCTTGATGCTATCTGAATCGAGTCTGCAAGGTCATACCTAAGATATATGTTTTTGATATATCGTCTGCTAATTTCTTTCAAACTCTTAGTGTTATCATACTCATGATGTTACATCATAGTGTTTCAGTCTTATCTTCCCAAATCTACTTAGTCTTACTACCCGTCATCAAATTTACATGGTATCTTCTAGTAGTTATGTCTCGTAGTTACTCCTTATTATTACCATGACATCATTCGAGTGGCGTCGAATAAGACCAACCTCAACATTACTGTGTTTGGGGTAACACACTTTCTAAATTAGGTTTAGGAGACCTAAGCCATTAACTCACTTGCCCAATAAATAAAAGATAAGTCCCCAATAAATAAACGATAAGCCCATATCTTCCTTGGGCTAATTTTCTTTTATCTTACCATGTTATATCTGTCCTAGCTGAGTGTACAATCCCTAGGGCATCAATCTATGACTTGGGGTTCCAAACTGACACTTGTAGATATACTCCATACTTTAAACCCTCCGAGTCAAATTTACGACACACTTACCAGGGTTGTTCCCACTCCCAATTGGGTCTTTTTCGAACTTGAATTCCTACCCGACCTTCAGTGTTTATCAGGGTTGTTCCCACTCCCAATTGGGTCTCTTTCGAACTTGAATTCCTACCCGACCTTCAGTGTTTATCTTGTAGTTGTCCCTGAGTAATCTTGTTACTGATACGGGGGTTAATACTACTTGTCTTCTACCATTCTGCTAAAGTATTATTGATCTCAATTCTCCTTAAAGCAGTCTACTTATTTGAGTAATTCTTGATAGGGGTCGTAGGT
The DNA here is from genome assembly GCA_039513925.1 of Platanthera zijinensis. NCBI lineage: Eukaryota > Viridiplantae > Streptophyta > Magnoliopsida > Asparagales > Orchidaceae > Platanthera > Platanthera zijinensis. Next base: position 155,259,399 of record CM077097.1, read on the forward strand.
TCACCTGAGTTTATCTATCAGGTTGTCATTCTCATGTTAAACTCCTCCTTTTATTCTGTTTGGGTATCTCCTTACCTTAAACAAGTTCATACCCAGGGTCTATTTCGAACTACGGCATGTTATAAGTCGTCATGGTTAGTCATGGTTAGTCATGTGTCCTACTAGATTGAGTCTAACTTATTGACTAAAGAATTATAAGATGAGGTCTTTACAGCCGGAGGTGCTCCCTGTTGGGGGCAGGGTTTGCCTCAAGCTACAAAGAAGAATTTCATTTGTTGAAGAAGTGGACAATTTATATGTGATCACCATATGGGCATACCACTGCTTCCGCTGCTTAGTTTGTCCCCAAACTAAACTCGCGCGGGGGTGACCCAGGGTTTGTGGACTGCTACTTTCTTCTGATCGATGTTTGCCTCTGATACCACTTTATAAGACCCTTTTTTTTGACAGCCCGAGGTCTTATGCCCAGAACCGCCGCTTTGCGGCGGGAAGGTCGTCACCACAACGCGCCGATTCTGCCGGCCTTTTTGATCACGATCAAGTAGCATATAGTAAAGAAAGAGAAATGCAGTCCACAATAATAAATCACATATATATAAACTCCACGAAGGGAGTGTCCACAGAAATCATCAGAGAACAAAGATACTAGAAATATAAGGGCTCGTGCCCGGTACATCAAGTCCTCACTACAAAATCACTCAATGCGGAAGCAAAAACTAAAACTCTACTAAAGGTCAGGACTCACGGTCCTTGCAGTCTGGACTCCAGTGCTAGACTGCCCCATCTCCAAGCGTACCGGCCTCCTGAGCTGCTCCTCCATGCTGGGCTCCGCGATCCCCTAATATGATATGGTTCGAAAACCGTTAGTCTAAAAGACTAAGCCCTATCATCCCCCACCCCTTCCCCCACGCTCTAAGGCACCGGGCGGAGAGGAAGAAAGGGGAGGACATGAAAGTGGAGAGTAGTCAAAAGCAGATGACGGTGGACCTAACTAGCAAGTTATGACAGGGGAGCAATATAAGTGTTGTAATAGGTATAACAGAAAGGAAGTAAGTAAGAAATTAAACCTTCGCTTATGTGAGTACACATAAGCCAAGGGATCTTTTGCAAGGCTCCCATCGTATAACGCGTCCCATACCGCTTATACGTTGGGGTGTCGGTTATCACGCAGCAGGTATACATATATCAAATTAACCTTAATTTATAAACTTTCCCGCACAAGCTTATAGACCAAGGGGTCGTTTTGCAAGTCCTAAAGTATAAGCGTCCCATTCCACTTATACTTTAGGTGTCAAGGTTGTTATGAATGATTATGGCATGCAGCTATATGGTGGGTATGATGATCAAGCAGTGCAACTCACACACCCAACTTTGTGTACACAAACCTTTAGTTCCCCCTTTCTGGAGATAACTCCCAGGATACTCCCGTAGTGGCAGACGGAAGCGGTGGGTTGGGCCTCGCCCACCTCAAAACCAGTAAAAGCACCACTGGTCTGACCTATCGTACGCCCTCAACGCCTGGTGCACGAGGCGTACTCCTGCGTACTCTTACCGACTGGTCCGCCGGACTTAACCTTTGCTAAGTGCTAGTCACCTTGCCGAGTCAACGATATCGGTGTCGGTGCAATCGAACTCCCCGATATCGAAAACCCACCACCTTAATCTTTCCTATTTTTATGCACATGCAGCAGTTTAATATATAACAATTTTAAAGTGTCAAACTCTCGGACTAAACCGTCCGTATAAACCACATCCGAGACCAAATTCCCCGGACTAAAACGTCCGGCTCATCTCCAGACTTCATCCCTTAGAACACTACGAGACAATGCCCCCTTGAACACCTCAGGACGATTTAACCATTACCAACCCTAACTAATGAGTGTGTGCAATGTGAATCCCTATTAGGCTAATTACTCTTTCGTTTGTTTTAAGATTTACGTTAGCCCAGTACTGCCCCCGGCATACCCCGTGAAGGGCTCTCAAAGGGCACTAGGAACCAAGACGACGGCATTACGACCCGAAGTTCCCTTTCGCAAGACACTTATTGTTATTGGTTGTTTTTCCCTTACCCGTTCCCTCTATAAATTGCATCAACTAAACCTAGGGTGGATTTGACTCTTCACTCCTACGGGGACGGCGATCTTTCGTCGGTCCCGCGCACCTTTTAGAGCGCATCAACTCATTCCTCAAAGTTACTAACTACAGACCACCTTATACTAAGTGATGTCTATGATAGGATGTCCTTTGTGTTTTCTTCCGAACGGCCTAAGTTAATGACTGGGGGCCTATCATGACATTATTGAATCGATTTCCGATAATAACAATTTTCTCAATTAATCTAATAATTAATTAATTTTACTAAAATCCAAGGTCTTCCAAATTTGTACAAGGATTATATTTTTCAGTCATGTATAAATCATAATAAATTTAAGACAAATATTAGTGTACCTAAAAATGACATATCCAAGGTTTGGCAATTTTCCCTATGCTCTAAGGGGCCTAAACTTATTTTTGCAATAAACCATTTCCTTCATGTATAATGAATAAACTACATCAAATTCTCTTCCAAATAAATTGAATTAATTACAGGATATTAGAAATACCATGAAAACAGTACTATAAAAGTTTCATAATTTTCCTCCTGAAAATTAATTTATAATAAATCATTTTCTAAAATCCTAATCTAGCATGCTTGTGAATCAAGTACTAAATCCATAACTCCAAAAATCCAGAGGAAAATCCCACTGATTTATAATGATTTAAAAACACCATTTACCAACTTTTATAATTTTCCAGATACTATTTATGCCATAAAATATTTTTAAAACATAGAGCCCTTTAATAATACTTGTGAAGGAACTATTCTATTCAATCAACATAAAATTGAACTAAAATTCATGGGCATTTCTACTGGCCAAAAACATCTAATTCTAGAGTTTCAAGGGGGCCTTATTTGAATTAAAAATCTTTAATAAATAAAACATCAAAAAGGGCTATACCCACATTCATGAATGAAGTACTAGAAATACCTATCCAAAAATTCTAGTAAAATATCCAAGGGTCCTAACTACCCTAGAAACACACTACCCAAATTTCATGGCTTTTAAAAGAGTTTAAGATACTGGTTTGACCTAAAATCCCTTCTACCCTAAAACTAGGGTTTAAGTTTTGAGGTAGCTATCTACATCAAAATTCTCTAACATTACAACCAGAGAGTTACAAACTCATTAAAAACCTCTCCACTAAATCTCAAGGCCATACAAGGGCATTTGCCCCTATGTCCTTCACAAACCCCCAAAGTCCACATTTAGGGTTTGAACCTGGGCCCTAGGGTAATCTTACCCTAAATCATCCCATCTTCCCTAAGGGTAATCTTAGGACCAAAATAAACCAGTGGTCAAAATCTCAACCTCTGTTGAGGTGATATGATCATACCAGAGTGCAAAGAACCTTCTCACTAAGCTTCCTTCTACTAGGTCAAAACTAGGGTTTAGAGGATTCCTAATCAAAACTCAACCAAATAAGTTGAAATTTGAACTAGACCTAGATACCTATACCAGGGACACCTCACCAAAATTTGGGAGGGTTTGGAGGTCATTTGATCCTTCAACTACCTTACCCTAGCTTTTCTAGGTTTAGGGCAAAACCCTAGGTTACACTTCTTTAAATGGATTCCAATTTTTACAGGAGCTAGGTCTAGGTGATATCAAGCCCCTGTCCAAAATTCAAAGCATTTTGACCAAGGATTAGGTGTGGGGAATTTTTCAAAGATCTGCCCTATTTGTAGGACCTACCCTAGAATAATGGCCCTATAGGTCAGAAGACTTGTCCTATAATTTTCCATAATATATCAAACTGTAGATAATTAAAAAGCCTACAACATTCATGTTGATCAATTTTGATGAACAAGCCTCTAAAGGGCCTAAATAATTTTTATAATAAAACTGCCCTAAACCTAGGACATACCCATAATCAAATGACCCTACAGGCCTAGGTTCTCAACCAAATTTTCACCACAGCATATCAAATTGTAGGTATTTAAAGGGCCTACAACTTTCATGCTATGAACTTTTTCAGGGGATGCCCAGAAGGGGCCTAAATTTCATTTATAGTAATTCTGTGTAAATAAAAATACAGAAATTGTATTTAAATAAAACCTAAATCATATAAATAGGACCGCACGGATCTTAAAGCAGATCCGACGGTATCTGGACTTCATCTTCTCCAAATGAAAGATTTGGAAACCGCCGGGGAGGAGGAATATGGGGCCGTTTCCGGCGACCCAATGCGGCGCAACCACCAGGAAACATCTCCCCTATATCCCTGGTGGTGGGGGATGACCTTTGCCGGCGGTGGGGCGGCCGGAGGTGGCGGCGCCACCTCACCCGAGAACTCTCCAAACTCCATTTTAATGGAGTTTTTCCTGGTCTTGCCACCTCACGACCGGCTCGGTTGAGCCCGAAACCTACACCTAACATGTTCTATGATCTAAGCACGAGAGAAGGAGAGGAGGAGGACACAATTTTGTTTTTTGCGACACAATTTTGTTTTTTGCTGCTCCATGAAATAAGCCTTCTTCCAAGAAACTGACACATCCCGGAAGTGCTTTTCCTATCGTCTTTGCTACCTGCAAAGTCTGCATCTGAAAAACCAATTAGTTTGCTGTCATTACTTCTTGGGTACCATAAGCCAAGATTCGGTGTACCTTTAAGGTATCTCAAAATCCGCTTTGCAGCAGCATAGTGAGATTCCTTATAGTTCACTTGGAATCGAGCACAGACACATGTGGATAACATTATGTCTGGTCTATTGGCAGTAAGGTAGAGCAAGGATCTAACTATGCTTCTGTACTTGGTTTCATCAAAAGGTTTCCTTTTCTCATCCTTGTCTAGAGACATAGTTGAGGCCATTGGAGTCCTCATAGAGATTGCACTCTTCATTACGAATTTCTTAATCAACTCCTTGGTGAACTTCGTCTGTGAGATGAAAATTCCATCTTCAGATTGTTTCACCTGAAGTCCTAAGAAATACTTCAGCTCTCCCATACTACTCATTTCAAACGTCCCTTGCATAAGTTTAGAGAACTTTTTGTAGAGATTTTCGTCTGTAAAGCAGAAAATAATGTCGTTGACATAGATTTGCACTAGCAAAATCTTGCCTTTAATTTCCCTAAGAAATAATTTCTTGTCTATCTTTCCCCTTGTGAACTTGTTCTCGAGGAGAAAGCTAGACAACATTTTGTACCAAGCTCGAGGAGCTTGTTTCAAACCGTACAACGCTTTTGGTAATAAATAAACATGCTCAGGAAAGTTAGGATCAAAAAAACCTGGGGGATGTTCCACATACACTTCTTCCTTTATGTCACCATTAAGGAAGGCGGACTTCGATCACGTCCATTTAGTAGATAGTGAAGCCCTTCAGTGCAGCATAAGCCAAGAACAGTCTGATGGCCTCCAGCCTTGCCACTAGAGCGTATGTCTGGTCGAAGTCGATCCTTTCTTCTTGACGATATCTGTTGGCGATGAGTCTTGCCTTGTTCTTTATGATTGTCCCATCCTCGTCCAATTTGTTCCTATAGACCCACTTTGTTCTTATGACATTTTTTACCTTTGGGTCTTGGAACAAACGTCCAAAATTTGCATCGCTTGAACTGATGCAGTTCTTCTTCCATGGCCAAGATCCATGATGCGTCTGAGTTTGCTTCCTCAAACTTCTTTGGCTCAACCTGTGATAGAAAACTAAAATAGAGATTCTCGTTAGTTGTACCTCGACGAGTTCTGACACCATCCCGGGGATCTCCTATGATTTGGTCCATAAGGTGATCCTTCAGATGTCTGAGCTCTAGATTCCTCGCATCTAGGACTTCTTCAGCCACTGGGATGACTTAATCAACTCGGATATTATTTTCATCTTGATCCTCTACCTCTCCAATAGGGGGTCAGAGAGGTGATCTTGATGAACTTATCATCTTTACTTACGGTCTGTTCATCCAAACTGATTTCTTTAAGCCTTGTGCCTGCATCTTCAACAAGCACACTAGACGATTTGCTTTGCAGTAAGCTCGTCTCATCAAATACAACATGTATTGATTCTTCTACAACCAAAGTTTTTCTATTGAAAATCATGTATGTCTTACTATAGATACTATATCCTACAAAAATACCTTCAAAACTTTTCTCACTAAACTTGGTAGTATGATACTTACTATTGTTAAGTACGAAGCATTTACAACCAAAAATTCTAAAATATGAGATTGTTGGTTTCCTGCCTTTTAGAAGTTCATAAGGTGTCTTATCATGATTCTTGTTTATGAGGGCTCGATTTTGCATGTGACATGCAGTGTTGACGGCTTCAGCCCAAAAGTATTCTGGTAGTGAAGTATCACTCAACATGGTCCTGCAGGTCTCTATGAGTGTTCTATTACTTCTCTCAGCTACTCCATTTTACTGTGGAGTACGAGGAGAGGAGAAATCATGAAAGATACCTAGGCTTTCACAAAATTCTGTCATGGCCCCAGATTTGAATTCAGTTCCATTGTCACTTCTGATTTTGACTATGGAGCTGTTGTATTCATTCTGGATCTGCCTAACAAAGTTTGTAAAGATATCGAAGGTATCTGACTTGTATTTCAGAAAGAACACCCACGCAAAGCGTGAGTAGTCATCAACAATCACCAACGTATAGTCCTTACCTCCTAAACTTCTAACTTTTAGTGGACCGAACAAGTCCATATGAAGTAGGTGTAACACCTATTAGAGTTTTTGCCTATGATGCTTTTAAAAGTAGCCCTTGTTTGCTTGCCTTTTACGCATGCATGACAAGGTCTATCTTTGACGTGCTTGACATTTGGGGCATCACGTACTAAATTCTGGGATAATAATTTATTAATAGTTTTAAAATTAATATGTGCTAGCCTCTTGTGACATTGGTCACCAAGAGACGCACTATCTTTTACCAAAAGACACACTGGTGTAGAAGAGTCTATACAAATGAAATTTAAACAAAAAACATTCCTGCTTCGAGTGCTAGATAGAATCGTTTCCATATTGTCAACAGACTTTATCAAGCACTTGTCAGCGTAGAATTCAACTATGTATCCCTTGTCGTATAGTTGACTTATGCTTATGAGATTGTGTTCTAATCTCTCCATATAAGTTACATCCGAAAAGGATACACTACCGTTAGAGATCATACCGTAGCCTTTAGTTATCCCTCGGTATGAATCACCAAAGATTACCTTTAGTCCGTTGCAGACTGAAGTGAAATTCTGGAGTAGGCTTCTTGTCCCGGTCATGTGCCGAGAGCATACACTATCCAAGTACCAGATTGACATTTTGGTGGCCTTTAGACATACCTGCATTCATAATCACTTTGCCTTAGGAACCCAAACTTGTTTGGGTCCTTGGTCTCGGGTTAGAAAACTCCCCCTACGAAGATTAACATTCTGAGTGGTAAGTCTCATATTGCCAACTTGAGGAGTAGCAACCTTCCTGGTATTGAACCAACAATCGATGGCAAAATGACCAATTTTACCACAGCACCAACAGTCAAACCTGTTGTATCTTTGCCTTACGTACTCCTGCTTGATCTTTTGAGATGGTGGTCTAGTAGGGGTAGCACTCTTGGAGGAGGAAGCTTCATGATGATGGCAATCACATGACTTCTTCTCCTTCGGAGGCCTTTCCCCAACGGGCTTTACTTTAGGTGCTTTCTTGAAGTTGTGGCCATGATTATAAGGACCATAACCCTGAAAAATCACTTCTTCATAAGGTGCCTTAAAGACACTCTCACAAAAGTTTCGAGGGCGAGTCCATCCTTGGTACTGAGACTTTGGCTCTACATAAGTAGGTTTAGTCAAGTGACCATAGGACGAGTCCAGATCAAACTTATTTGTTGGAAAGATAACTTTCTTAAAGATAGTCTGATCTAGAGGGGCTTTCCCCTTTTCTTTGGCCAAGGCCTTCTTGGCGGCCTTATTCTTCCGTTGAGCCTTGTTTATCCTAGAAGATTTACTAGGAGTGTCAATATGGCCTAATCCAGCTCCTTGGGCCTTAGCTGAGAATTCATCAATGAGTGTAAGAACTGTCTTAGGCTTAGAGAAACTTTCAACAAGTTTCTTCTCGGCCTCGAGTTGTTCTTTCAACTCTTTGATGATTTCCTCTTTAAGGTCGAGGTGCTTAAGAGATTGATTATATTCTTCAATAGCAAGATTGAAGTTCTCTTGGAGAGAGTCAGTCTTAGCGACTTCTTCTCTCAAGCTGCTCTCAATAGCCTTTAGAGACTTAATCTCTTTAGCCTGAGTTTTCACGACTCGGCGACATTTGTCGTAAGTCATGATCAACTCCTTGTACTGGGCCATAAATTCCGACTCATCGTCAGAAGAGCTGTCCTCATGATCATGCTCAGAACTTTTAGATTCAGAGAAAGGAGTGTGTGATTTTATCTCCCCAATAAACTGGGGCTCTTTTTCATCATCTGATTGAGCCATGAGCCCAAAGTAGGCTTCCTCTTCTTCACTCGACTCAGATGAGTCGGAGTCGCTGAAAGTCTTGCCCTTCTTGGCCAACAGGCTCTTCTCTGTCCTCTTCTTATGGTATGAGGACTTCTTTTCCTCTCTTCTGCCACCCTCCTTCTTCCTGTGGGGGCAGTCAGCTATGACGTGACCTGGTTTGTTACAGCAGTAGCAAACAATGTCAGTAAAAATCTATTTGTTCTATTTAGAGATATACCTGTCATGGTTACTTGAGCCTTTATTTCGCTGACCACCGTCATGTCGTGATCTTCTGTATGAGGCATCCTTGCCTCTCCACTGCTTCTTCTTGTTCAAGAATTTCTTGAACTGCCGAGAGAGCAATGAGAACTCTCCTTCAGATAGTTCTGAGCCCGAGGTGCTTGGCTCAGAGTTTTCTTCTTCACTCACTTCTTGAGCAAGTGCTGGTGAGGCAGCTTTGCCCTTCCTTGAACTGTCAGCCTTTAATGCAACCGACTTCTCTTTTGAGGAGAAGCGACTTTTCTCCTCTTCAGCTTTTCTGGAATTGATCTGCAGTTCATAGGATATCAGCTTACCAAATAGATTCTGTGGGTCTGTTTCAGCTAGTCTGCCAAACTCCCGGATGGCACAGACTTTGTTGTCCCATTCCTTTGTGAGAGACCTCAGAAACTTATCATTCAGCTCCCCGTTGGTTAAGACTCGACCATACACTCTTAGGCCATTTACTATCTTGAAGAAATTCTCAAAGGTATCTGTAATTGTCTCCTTTGACCCTTGCCTGAAGGCTTCATATTTCTTGTTCAGTGGGGAACTTCTATCATCCCTCACTTCTTCAGTACCTTCCATCAGAGTAACTAGAGACTGCCACATCTCCTTAGCCGATTGGCAGTGAATCAGATTCTACAACATCGAGTCATCGACTGCACTTTCTATAATTTTTTTAGCTTTCTTGTCCAAAGAGACAAGTGCAATCTCGTCCTTATCTAGGTCCATCAATTTCTTAGGAACCTTCTTGGTTGAATCTATAGTTGAGGTAGTCATGGGGACGTAAGGACCTTCTTCAACAATCATGAAGATCCGGGGGTCCATAGTTTCCATGAAAAATTTGATTCTCTCTTTCCACATGGGAAAGTTATTCTTTGTGCAAAGAGGAAGCTTAGCAAAATCTTTGACCTTGTCCATTGCTTGAATATCAAAGTGACAAATTTCGAGAGGAAATTGATCAATGTGTTAACCTTTTAACGACCAACCTGCCTCTGATACCAAATGAAAGTGGAAAGTTGTCAACCTAAATCACCTAGAGGGGGGTGAATAGGTGAATCGTGCGTCTATTTGCGGAATAAAAATTTCAACGAACTTGCACAAAAAATCAAGCAATCACAGAAGACAAGAAGATTTATAGTGGTTCCCCAATCTTGGGTACGTCCACTTTACCTCACCGATCTAGCAAATCACTAGACTTGGCTACTCCACTTTCTCGGATTGAAAACAATCCTACGCCTCGGAACCAAGTTCCTACAAACTCAATCCAAAAGGATCTACACTCGGAAGATAAAAACTTCCTACAAACTCGGAGAACAACGCTCCTACACTCGGAGAAAATCTCCTACAATGATAACAAAAGATTTGGAAAAAATACAAACAGAGATTTCTCAGATCTGGAAAAATTCAGCCCTAGGTCTTCTTCTTGAATTGGCGGCTCTTTCAGAAACGGTTGAAGAAGACTTGACGATCTGACCTGAGAAAGCTTTGACCTACTCGATCAAGGAGAAGATGATGATCCCTTGAACAACAAGTCTTCTTAGATCGAAATCAGAAATTTCGATCTACTCGTGAGCGGCGGCAGCGGCTTCAGAACGTGTTCCTTTGGAAAGTGACGGCCGATCTAGAAAAATTCAGAAGTACGGAATCCGCTCTGTAATTCTTATTCTTGTTATTGTTCTTACGGTTAAGTCTTAATGAAAAGACCTTATATAGGATTACCTCTAACGGCTAGAAAAGACATTAATGACGACACGTGTCAAGTCATTTGAAAAATCTGGCCGATCTGGACTTAAGCAAATTTCAGAAAAAAAAATCTGTTGTTCTCGAGAAGTAGGAGAGTGTTCTCGAGAAATAGAAGGATTTCTCGAGAACTGTATTGTTTGGAACTAAGTAAGTTTACGAGAAAACTTCTCGAGAGCAAACTGGACTTCTCGAGAACCATAAGCTGACTTCTCGAGATCTACTCTGGACTTCTCGAGAAATAGGAATTAGAAAAATTTCTTTAAACTTTCTGAACTTCTCGAGAACTACAAGCTGGGACTTCTCGAGAACAAAGGGCTGAGCTTCTCGAGAACTGAAGGGAATTCTCGAGAACTGAAAGGACTTCTCGAGAACCTTGACTGACTTCTCGAGAACTATATATAAAAGAGAGTTTCTCGAGAACTAGTCCCGGCTTCTCGAGAACTAGAGGAACTTCTCGAGAACTGTTAAGTCAACTTCTCGAGAACTAAAAGGACTTCTCGAGAACTGCTAAGTCTACTTTTCGAGAACTGAAAGAACTTCTCGAGAACTGCTAAGTCTACTTCTCGAGAACTATGAGAACTTCTCGAGAGGTGGACTTAGAGAAATTCTGGACTTTTATAGTTTTCTTCTCTTCAAGAATCCAATCATCATTCCTTGATCCAAGTGCTTGAAAATGAAGTGTATTCCAATTGAGAGGCTACACATAAGTCAACACCTTGGATCACACAGTGAGGGATTACACTGTATGGTCATGTGTTCATGACCCACTGTAGACTGACATTGGTCTACACTTAGTAATGATGATCTGCAAACACACAACTTAAACAAGATATCAAATACAACTTAATTCATCTTAGTTCAAGGGTGACTTCAACAAATCTGGGTTATTGTGGATGCAATACCCAACATGGACGATGTTTGTCATCAATAGTCCTGAAATGAGAAAAAATGGGTAGAGCCCCGATGATAGGCACGAAGCCCCCTCTTGGGTTGGTCGACTTAGGGGTTGCCCCCCAGTTCATCCTAGCGAGCATCTGGCTGATTTCCTGTCAGCGAACTTGGTGCTTATCCCCGTAATAATTTTCCCAGGAGGCCTTATCTGACGAGACACTCGATTTCCTCTTTAAGCTTTGAGCAATCTTCTGTGTCATGTCCTCGTCCCTGGTGGAACTCGCAGTACTTTGTCATGTTTCTTGTATTTTTAGCGAGGGGTCTGGGCTTGCGGAGCGCCTCGTTGCCTTGAATTGCATAAAATACATTTGTCCTGGAGATGTTGAGGGGTGTGTAATCCCGGGGCGGCTCATCTCTCTGAGGGTCACGTCGGCGTTGCCCGTTCTGACGCTCTTCTCGGAGCCTTCCTTCATGGTGTTGAGGGGTTGGCTCCTCCCTTTTGCGCTTCTGGTTGCCGTCGAACTGTTGACGATGAGCTTAAATAGCCTCATCGGCTGCAATCTGCGCCTCTACGCGGTGTACGAGATCGGGGTAGCTAGCGACGGTTTCCCTCATTAATGTTGAATAGAAGTTGTCAGGACGAAGACCCCCAAGGAACACTCCTCTAAGCAGCTCTGGGCCCACCCCTGGGATTTGGCGAGCTTCTGCGGAGAACCTGCGGAAGAAGTCCTTCAAAGACTCCCCTTCGCTCTGGCGGATACTTGATAAGTGGTAAGGGTCGCAGACGATTCTCCGATTTTCTATAAACTGATCTGTAAACTGTCTCATTAGCTCTGTGAAGTTGGCGATAGAGCCCACCCTTAAGGAGTGAAACCATGTGCGGCCTGCCCCTTGAGAGTGGCTGGAAATACTTGACAGAGTAACTGATCAGGTGCGCTGTAGATCCTTATAATGGTAGTGAAGTGCTTGACATGTTCGAACGGGTCATCAGTTCCATCGAAAGTTTCGATATCGGGCAGTTTGAAACCATGAGGAATGAGATGAGCCAGGATTTGTGGTGCGAGGGGGGAGCCTTGGCAGAGTGGCCGGCGAGTATGAATATCATGCCGGCTGGCTCCTCGATATTCTTCTGCGATCATCTCCCAAATTTCTTTCTGAGTAAACCTCTCGAGCGGGGGTGGTGGAGACGACGACCCCCAAGTTGTTGATGATGGCACGCTAACAGACGACCCTCCTTCGTCTCCAACAAAGGACTCGCGTAGCCATGGCGTTCGTATGGAGCGGCGCTACAATCTCCGCCCTCGGCGCAAGACAAATAACTAGTTGAACTTCTTCTATTATTATCTTGAGAGCATTTATATTTTTATCATGATTTATTTAATCATTTGGAGTATGTTATTTTATTTGGGCTGCATGTAGCCATGATGTGTGTTATTTTTATTTGGGCTACATATAGCCAAGACTTGGAGTTAAGCCTATATATAGGCATGTAGTGTTTTGTTTAAGATAAGTTGAATGAAGAAAACCCTTAACCCTAACCTTTCCTAAAGTTATCTCTCTCTCTACCTCTCTTAGCCGCCACCCTCCTTCTCTCTCTCTCTTAGCATTCGGCCAACCCTCTCCTCCCTCATCCTCCTCTTCCAAAACCGCCACCCCTTCCTCTTCCACTTCAAGTCCGGCCGCACCTCTCCTCCCTCTTCCATAGTCGCCTCCTCCTCTCCCTCTACATCAACCATTCTCCACTACTCATAACCGGCCGACCATCTTCCTCCTCCACCCGAGCACCCCTTGAAGAAGAAAACGGCCACCCCTCTTCACTTGGACTTTTATCCGAGGAAAGTCTCCTTCAACGACGAAGAATCTGGACATCGGTGTGAAGCATCCAAGGCGGACGATCTATCTTTCCATCCGGCGCAACTTCGGCGGAGCCGCGGAAGAGTGATCCTTTGAAGGTAGTCGGAATCATCTATTTCGACTTTGGTAACGAACCATTCCACTCAAGTGTGATTCTCTCTTGATAGTCTAGTTGCCGGAAAGATTTTTCGCGTTGGATTTGAATCGTTAGATTCTTCGTGGTTTTCCTTTTGATTTGCATCTATCTTAACGCGTTATTTCCGAAAGGGATTGGCGAGCCCCGTATTTTTGCTAGGAGAGATCTACCATTTTTCGATCGCATTTTGGGTAGACTCTTTTGGTACAACCACGCTTGTCCGGACCGGGCAGGTCCCTTTTGCTTGGAAGAACATCGACCTATCGTCGTTCGTTCAACCTTTCAGCGGTGTTGCTACCGTACGTCGGTGAACTGTGTTATTTTGCTTGCGAGTGTGCTGCGAATAAAACTTGTGCGAGTGTGATAGTGGAGTTTGAGACGCGTCCACTTTATTCTCCTAGCCCGTATTTGAGACTTCGATAGAGGCCTACATCAATTTGGTATCAGAGGTGGTTCTTGTCAATTTTTTAATTGACACCCTCCCATGTTATGTTTTCACGTTAGCCCGCACTACTGTATGCACGTTTGTTGTCAAAATCTCAAAAAATAAAAAATTATTTTTTGTCTGCCAATAGCGGGGTAGATTTCTTATTTTTCAGCACAAAAATCAAATTTTTTATTTAATAGTCCTCATTTTATTTCCTGTAAGAAAATCAAAAAAAATTTATTTTTCTATAATCGTTAAGCGGGATTAAATCCTTCCGTGGTCTGTCTAAGTCTGTTGTTATCACCGTTGCATGCGCACTAGGCTAGGTACGGAATATCCTCCATCATCTTCTACTATGGATGATGACCGGGGCGAGGGACGTGCCCTCACTGAGATTGAGGAACTCCGTCAGGATTTCACGGAGCAGATGACGGCCATTAGGGAGGCACTTCACGGAATGGGATTACCACATGGGGCACCCCGTAATCAACCTGCTCACCAACGGGTGGGAGACAATCACAATCCTTACCCCCACCCTCCTAATGAGCACGCTCCACGCGCACCTTACGAGTTTGATCTTACTCGGGCCGTCCGAGTCAAGCCACCATCCTACGATGGCATGGGGGATCCCCAAGTCTTCCAGGACTGGGTCATGGAAATCGAATGCTATTTCGAGTGGTATGCTCTGAACGACGCGGATAAGGTGCGAGTAGTGAGGATGAAGTTGCTAGGGCGTGCTAAAATATTTTGGCTGAATGAGGAACGGTGTTTGAGAGTCGAGAACGGTGCGTTGCCCATTGGTTGGGATGACATGATGGCTAGGCTGACAGAGCAGTACGTCCCCACGTACCATCGAACACAGATGTTCGATGATTTAGCTACCCTTAAGCAAGGGACTAGGTCGGTTTCTGAGTACATGAGTCTGCTGAAGGACATGATGGTTAGGTGTGACGTGAAAGAGATGCCCGAGGTCACCCTCTCCAGGTTTCGTAAGGGACTAAACCCCGACATCCAAGGAAAGCTTTTCCGTTATGGTCACACTGACTTGCATGTCACATTCAACGCTGCCTTAGATATTGAGAAGCACAATGTGCTTAAGGGTAAGACTCGCTCGTTCCAAAAGGGCAAGTCCATCTTAGGACCACCGCCCACCTCCACCTATAAGGACAAAGGAAAATATCAGTCCCCCGACTCGACCTCCATAGTCGTAACGGCTAGGAATAATAGAAACCCCTTTGGTGAGAGAGTCCCAGTGGGTAGGGTCAACAGAACGAATGTCACCTGTTTCGCTTGCGGGATCCAAGGGCACTATGCTAGTGATTGTCCTACTAAACACAAACCATTAGCCCTGTTAGATTCCACTGGTGGGTCAGACGACCTTACTTACGAGGCGGGAGACGAGAGCGAGTCGGATGGAGTGCCAAGTGATATGGAGGATGACTCCCATATGATGGTTATGAGGTGTATTCTGGCGACCCCACGAGCATTAGACGACTGGAATAAGACGAACATTTTCACGTTGAATTTTAAAAGTGGTGAAAAATGGTGTAGGTTGATCATCGATAGCGGTAGTTGCATGAACGTTATTTCTGAAGCCGCGGTGAAGCGTATGTCACTTGCTGCCGAGCCACACCCTCGCCCTTATAAGGTGGCATGGGTAAACAAGTTGTCCCTCCCTGTGTCGAAGCGATGCTTAGTACCCCTTACCATCAAAGCTTATTCTGATCAGATTTAGTGTGACTTCATCCCTATGGATGCTTGTCACGTCTTGCTGGGTCACCCTTGGTTGTATGATCATGACGTTACCCACTTTGGTTTGACCAACACTTACGAGTTTAAATTTAATGGCAGAACCATAATCTTTAAACCCGCTCCGCCAAAGGATCTTTCGGCCCCCTCCAAGGATACGGTCGTCTCGGTCGAGAAGAAAACATTGAGTCTGATAGGGAAGAAAGAATTGAAGCGTACTACCTTTTGTAGACGGTGTCCTCTATGCATTAGTGTGTCTACAAGTTAAGGAAGATGCAACAACGTTTGAGAATTTGCTACCGGCACTGAGAAAGCTCTTAGATGAGTTTGTGGACGTGTACCTGGATGAGCTACCGTCTAAGTTACCCCCCATACGGGATATCCAGCATGCTATTGATTTCATTCCGGGCTCCTCATTGCCCAACCTCCCACATTATCGGTTAAACCCTTCCGCAAACTTAGAGTTACAAACCCAGATTTCGGATTTATTGCAAAAAGGTTTTATCCGCCACAACATGAGCCCGTGTGTCGTATCCGCCTTACTTGCCCCCAAGAAAGATGGTTCTTGGAGGATGTGCGTGGATAGTAGAGCCATTAATGAGATCTCTATTAAGTACCGATTTCCCATCCCTCGCTTGGACGATTTATTGGACATGTTAGCCGGTGCCACGATTTTCTCGAAATTGGATCTTAGGAGTGGCTACCTTCAGATCCGAATTAGGGAAGGGGGCGAGTGGAAAACCGCATTTAAGTCTAAGGAAAGGCTCTACGAGTGGTTAGTTATGTCGTTTGGGCTTTCCAATGTGCCGAGCATGTTTTCGAGGATGATGACCCACGTCTTCCAACCCTATATGGGAAAATTCATCGTGGTATATTTTGATGACATTTTGGTTTTTAGCACCTCCACGATCGATCACGAGTCACATTTAAAAATCATCCTTACCACGCTGAGATCGGAAAAATTATTCGTGAATATTAAGAAGTGTACTTTCCATGTGTCATCAGTTGAGTTCCTCGGTTATATCGTTAGTTCGAAGGGGATCCACGTAGACCTCAAGAAGGTGCAAACCATTAGAGATTGGCCCGAGCCCGCCAACATTCGGGATGTTAGGAGTTTTCACGGGCTCGCTACATTCTATCAGAGATTTATTAAGGATTTTAGTAGTATTATGGCCCCCATTATCGAGTGCATGAAAAAAGGTGAATTTACATGGACGAACTCGGCCGCTAGGGCGTTCCAATTAATTAAATCGCGCATGTCGGAAGCCCCCCTCTTGCGACTACCGGATTTTACCAAATTTTTCGAGTTGTCATGTGATGCGTCAGGAGTGGGAATTGGCGGAGTGTTGAGTCAGGAAGGTCACCCTGTGGGGTATTTCAGTGAGAAACTGGCGGGCCCAAAATTAAATTATTCCAATTATGATCGGGAGTTTTACGCGGTCATTAGATGCCTCCAACATTGGCGGCATTATTTACTTCCTAAAGAGTTTGTCATCCTATCCAATCATGACGCGCTAAGATTTATTAACTCTCAAACTAAGGTTAGTCCTAGGCATGCCAAGTGGGTCTCCTATCTCCAGGAGTACACTTTCATTATCAAACACCTTAAGGGCACTCTCAACCGCGTAGCCGACGTTCTTAGTCGTGTTTCATTATTACTATCCACGCTAGAAGTTAAGGTGATTGGATTCGATAGGATTAAGGACGAATACATCAACTGTCCAGATTTCAAGGATATCTATTTCACCACTCAAGACGACTTGCCTACAACCATTACTTCTTTTTACATTCGTGACGGCTATTTATTTAACCATTCGAAGCTATACATCCCCCGTTCCTCCCTACGACACTTCATAGTGTGGGAATTGCATAGCGGAGGGCACCGTGACAAGACGATCACGTTAGTAGAAGATAAGTTTTATTGGCCCGGTCTTAAGGCCATGGTTAGTAAAATCGTGGAAAGTTGTCGAGCGTGCCAATTGGCTAAGGGGAACAAAACAAATGCGGGGCTTTATACCCCTCTTCCGATTCCTTCTATCCCTTGGGAAGACGTTAGCATAGACTTCATTCTCGGCCTCCCAATCACATTTAGACGTCACGACTCTATCTTAGTTGTTGTAGATCGTTTCTCCAAAATGGCCTATTTTATCGCGTGCAATAAAACCAACGACGCGTCACACGTTGCACAATTATATTTTAAAGAGGTAGTCGGCCATCGAGGCGTTCCAAAATCGATAGTTACCGATAGGGATGTGAAGTTTACTAGTTATTTTTGGAAGACCCTGTGGAGGATTATGGGCACCAAACTTCTATTCTCTTCAGCTTACCACCCACAGACGGATGGGCAAACCGAAGTTGTAAACAGAAGTTTAGGTAGTTTGTTCCGATGCCTTGTAGGAGACCACAAGGGTACATGGGACCTTATCCTCCCTCATGCTCAGTTAGCGTATAATAATTCCAAAAATAGGTCCACGGGTTTATCCCCGAATGAGATCGTGCATGATTATAAAGCACCCGTGCCACTTGACTTGATTCCGTTACCGCCATCTTTTAAGTCAAGTCAATTTGCACAGGACTTTGCCTCTCACATCCATGATCTGCACAAGCACAAAAATGAAATGCTTACCACTCAATACGCATCTTATCAAGTTAATGTCAACGCACATAAGAGAGTGTCTCACTTGAAAGTAGGCGATTTAGTCATGATGCGTCTCATCCCTGAACGGTTGCCTACGGGCACCTTAAAAAAGTTAGCGGATCGGCGAGCGAGACCTTTTCGAATTTTAAAGAGGTTAGGAGACAATGCATTTCTTTTGGAATTACCAACTGATTAGGGTATTTCCCCTGTTTTTAATGTTTCAGATTTAACGCCATATATTGCTCCGCCACTAGAATTATCTTCCTGTCCGTTTAGTTCCACTACAGATTCTCATGGGTATGGGGTTGAGTGGGGTAAGGGATCGCTCTCTCCGTCGATCTCCAACGGAGGTACGCCAAATGTTGATGATATAGATTTCCCCCTTTGCTGCCTAATGCTTTTCCCAGGTTTGCCAGGACAGCATTTTTGCCAGACAGGATTCTCCAGGATGACGTGTTTCCCACTACAGATGGAGATGTGCGCCGATACTTGATTCGTTGGCGTGATCACCCCGCCTCTGATGACTCTTGGCTCCTGGAAGCGGAGGTCGCTTTGTTGGATGGTGTTCTTCTACGATGGTATCTTCAAGACAACTCATCGGTGATGAGTCCTTTCAAGCGGGGGAGGATTGGTGGAGACGACGACCCCCAAGTTGTTAATGACGGTACGCTAACGGACGACCCTCCTTTGTCTCCAATAAAGGACTCGCATCGCCATGGCGTTCGTATGGAGCGGCGCTACAATCTCCGCCCTCGGTGCAAGACAAAAAACTAGTTGAACTTCTTCTATTATTATCTTGAGAGCATTTATATTTTTAGCATGCTTTATTTAATCATTTGGAGTATGTTATTTTATTTGGGCTGCATGTAGCCATGAAGTGTGTTATTTTTATTTGGGCTACATATAGCCAAGATTTGGAGTTAAGCATATATATAGGCATGTAGTGTTTTGTTTAAGATAAGTTAAATGAAGAAAACCCTTAACCCTAATCTTTCCTAAAGTTCTCTCTCTACCTCTCTTAGCCGCCACCCTCCTTCTCTCTCTCTCTAAGCATTCGGCCAACCCTCTCCTCCCTCATCCTCCTCTTCCAAAATCGCCACCCCTTCCTCTTCCACTTCAAGTCCGGCCGCCCCTCTCCTCCCTCTTCCATAGCCGACTCCTCCTCTCCCTCTACATCAACCATTCTCCACTACCCATAACCGGCCGACCATCTTCCTCCTCCACCCGAGCACCCCTTGAAGAAGAAAACGGCCACCCCTCTTCACTTGGACTTTTATCCGAGGAAAGTCTCCTTCAACGACGAAGAATCTGGACATCGGTGTGAAGCGGCCAAGGCGGACGATCTATCTTTCCATCCGGCGCAACTCCGGCGGAGCCGCGGAAGAATGATCCTTTGAAGGTAGTCGGAATCATCTATTCCGACTTGGGTAACGAACCATTCCACTCAAGTGTGATTCTCTCTTGATAGTCTAGTGGACGGAAAGATTTTTCGCGTTGGATTTGAATCGTTAGATTCTTCGTGGTTTTCCTTTTGATTTGCATCTATCTTAACGCGTTATTTCCGAAAGGGCTTGGCGAGCCCCGTATTTTTTGTTGGAGAGATCTACCATTTTTCGATCGCATTTTGGGTAGACTCTTTTGGTACAACCACACTTGTCCGGACCGAGTAGGTCCCTTTTGCTTGGAAGAACATCGACCTATCGTCGTTCGTTCGACCTTTCAGCGGTATTGCTACCGTACGTCGGTGAACTGTGTTATTTTTCTTGCGAGTGTGCTGCGAATAAAACTTGTGCGAGTGTGATAGTGGAGTTTGAGACGCGTCCACTTTATTCCCCTAGCCCATATTTGAGACTTCGATAGAGGCCTACATCAGGAGGAAGTTGGGCCTCGTCTCCCTAGTTGTGGCGGTGCCGACCAGTTTCAGCTTCGGCAGCCGAGTGAGTGGGGACATCGACGCCAAAGTATTCTTCGGGTGCCTCTTGTGTTGGAGCTTCTTGCGCCCTGTCATGATTTGTCAGTTGCGAGTTGATTGGTGCTGGAGGGGGAGCAGGAGGCGTTCCCTGATTCTTGAGCAGAACAAGCATTTCAGTTTGCTGCTCCTCTATTTGTTGAACTCGCCCCTCGAGGGCGGTGACAGGCGGGAAAGTGGCCTCTGCGGTCAATGGCACATCTACCAAAGAGTGGGAACGTGCTGGTTCAGTGTGTCCTTCTGGGACAGATCCTTCAGGTGCGCGGACGCTTCTTTTCGCCATTGAAGCAGAGCTTGGATGTCGTAAGGAGAGAGGTCTTGGCTTCTGAAGGATGTTGGGAATCGCTTTCCCACAGACGACGCCAAACTGTTGTGGTTCGCTCAATGCCCCCGGAAGACCGGTTCTGGATCGGTCCGTCTTAGCCCCAGGCGATCGAGTACGCACACAGTCAAAGTAGAAACAGAGAGATTGTACACACACAAGTTTAACGTGGAAAACCCTGGAAAGGGGAAAAAACCACGTGGCCGGGTCTGTGCCAGCCAAGATCCACTATTTGCCTCTGTTATAGTATTCTTGTAAAGAGAATGTGAGGGCGACAGACTGCGCCTCGTTACAAATGCTAGGGGGTTGAGAGAGCTCTCCTTGGGTGACAGGCCACCGCCTAGGAGTTCGTGCACTTTGTCGTGCGTCTTTATTGAGTGCTTGCTCTTCTGGCTTGTGCTCTGTAGGATGTCTGCACTTTATCCCTCAGACTGAGGAGGGTTGCCTTCACTAGCACTTTGTTTCCTTCCTTCTCTGGGCGGCGCTTGCAGGAGAACCTGCCAAATTAGTGAGTGAAAGAGGAACGGAGGAGGAAAGTAGAGAGAGAAGCTCTAGGGAGTAGTATGATTGAAGAGAGAGAAAGTGAATGAGTGAATGAAGCCGGATCCCCTGAAATGAACTATCACGGGTGCTTATATAGGGTTTCCGAGGTGGTTAAGGTGGTTACGGTGGTTAATCGCATATTGAAGGGTCGTAATCGCTTGTGGTGATCGGAGGGCCGTAATGTCCTGCCACGATCGGACGGTGGAGAGAAGGCCGACCCACGATTGTGGGCGGAGGAGGCGCGCCGGCCGACGGCCGCGTGAGGGAGGGGGCGGCTGGCCACATGCGGCCAATCGCGAGGAGACCGGCCGCGGCCGCCGGCCGCAAGGGGGCGGGCTGGCCGGGGCCGCCGACTGCAAGGGGGGCGGCCGACCTCGGGTGACCGGCCGCGACCACCGGCCGTACGGAGGGGGCCGGCCGGGGCCGCCGACCGCAAGGGGGCGGCCGACCTCGGGTGACCGGCCGCGGCCGCCGACCGTACAGAGGGGGTCTGTCGGGGCCACCGTCCGCAAGGGGGCGGCCGGCCTCGGGTGACCGGCTGCGGCCGCCGGCCGTACGGGGGCGGCCGACCAAGACCGTCAGCCACAAAGGGAGGCGGCCGACCGCGGCCGCCGACCGCAAGGGGGGTGGCGACCGGCCATGGGTGGCCGGCCGCCCGTAAAGGCAGCGGCGGCGGTTGCGATTTGCCGCGTGGTGGTTACGCGATCCGGTGCGCGGGAGTTACGATCCGGTGCGCGAGAGTTACGATCCGGTGCGCGAGAGTTACGATCCGGTGCGCGAGAGTTACGATCCGGTGCGCGAGAGTTACGATCCGGTGCGCGAGAGTTAACATAATTTTCTATAAATTAGGGGGTACCCATCATTACTCATAGCTTCTTCAGAATCTTTGAAAGAAACAATATCGTCATTTTTAGCATAATATAACGCGACATCTTTTTTATTTAACTCTTGTAATATTGCTTATTTTACTAGTGTCTCCTTAAACACCCCAAGAACAAGAGTACACGAGATCAAAACCAATGAATTTTGACTACTTGTTTCTCAAACTTTTTGAACGATTTGAGCCCCTTGTTGAAATTCTCATTCTCTATAGTAGGAGCATGCTTCTACACTTTTTTTTGAGTTCATATTAATACAAAGTTCTCTTACTTCGAGTAGAAATTTTCATATGCTCTTAGGGGTGTTGACGAATGATGATGACAATGAGTTCAGTCGAATATTTAAATATTGATGATAACATTTTACATTTTTATTACAACTCATACTTTAGAGGTCGTCTTAAATATTTTTATTACAACCAACATAATTTTTTTTTTAAATTTATACACTTCATTAAACAAACATTTTACCCGAACACCTGAACAAACAAAATAAATTGAAATTATTGATATTCTTTATATTCTCACGTCTCAAATTATTAAAAAGTTAATATTATGTATACTATAACAAAGATCAGGTCGGTATCACGCAACATTGCATTTGTTCTGAAAGCTGATTAGATATTGATCCTAGATGTCTCAAAAATAGATAAACTGCAATAAGAATAAATTTTTTTGTGACTCAATTGTGACATCTCTACATGTGCAAATTTGGATATAGACATTGATTATATATAAAAAAATCTTCGCCCTTTGATTGACCCCCCCTCCCCCCAAAATCAAACTTCCTGGAACCGCCCCTGGAGACGGTGATGGCGTTTGGCGCTGCGGAGGCGATGCCGGTTTCGGTGCGGTGGCGGCGATGAAGGTTGGCATGACGGCGGCAATGGCGGTTAGCATGGCGACGGTGATGACAGTTGGCACGGCAGCGGCGATGGCGATTGGCATGGCGACGGCGATGGCGGTTGGCACGGCGACGGCGATGGCGGTTGGCATGGCGACGGTGATGACAGTTGGCACGACGGCGGCGATGGCCGTTGGCATGACGACGGTGATGGCAGTTGGCACGGCGGCGGCGATGGCTGTTGGCATGGCTACGGTGATGGCAGTTGGTGTGGCGGTTACACCTCGACTGGTTACATTAGGGGAGATCGGATATCCGCACCACATGCATGGGGTGCGGCTAACGCCTCTAAGGAGACTACATTAGTAATATTAGTATATGTATCATATTATATTGAATGAATGTATGTCTTTAAATAAAATTTTTTATTTTTATTTTATTTTTTATGGTGGTTTGTTAGTAACAAAAAAAAGTTTCCAAATTATCATTTTCAAATTTGAAGGTTTGCTAATAGTAATAAATTGCTAGAAGTCAAATCAGATTTGCTAATAACAGTACCATATTTATACCCACATCCTTTCATGTCAACTATTTCGACCATGAAGAAGATTGAAACACAAGACGATCTGAAAAGACAGAAACACTACTAGAACTTGTCAAACAAGTGGCGGTTGATGGTGAAGTCAAAGGGTGAGGTGCTGGTAAGAACAAGGGTGAGGTCTCTGAGACAGGTGGGGAGAGGACGGAATGTCCCCCGGTTGCGACAGATTCGCCTTCATCGTGTGTGTCATCATCTTCTTCAACTCCAGTCACAGTCACACAAAGCAAATATTATAATTCTAGAAACTTATATAAGAATAGCATTTCTCCACCCCATTGCACCCGAACCCAGATCCCCTGCCCTCGCGTCATTAGTTTCTCCCTCCCAAGCAAATGGCACATACATGAAGTTCCTCTTGTTCCTCTCCCTCTCCTCCCCCCTTCATTTATACACTCTATCGAACGACATCCCTCTTCTCAGCACCACCCAGCCATTCCTCGCATCCTTCTGTGGTAAACACACTGCTCACTTCCTCCACAAAGCCACAGTGCTTTGGCAATGACTTGTGTTGCATTCAAATCGAGGACAGCAGGGGACAGCAACCCACTGCAGAGCCTGGAGCTAGTGGATGAATGGGATATGTGGATCAGGGATAATGTTGGAGAGCTCGCTTGGAAGGAAGTTCGGGGCTCTTGTCGTGAAAGGGATGTGTTGGAACATAGATTTCGCATCTCTTTATTTAAGAATAACATATCTCAACTTATGTTTTATTTATATTGTCGGTGTTTAAGGCTCCGTTTGGGAGGACTTATTTTCACCGGTCAAGCGGTTACGATCGCATGAATCGGACCTTAATTATCGCCAGATTCATGCGGTCGTAACCACTTGACCGGTGAAAATAAGTCCTCCCAAACATAGCCTAAGTGTATACGTAATAGATGTATAATAATGCATGAAAAGTACAAACAAATTCATTCAGAACGATCAAGCTAAAACAATTGCAACTACCGTGTCGGGGTATGTGGTACTGTTGGCGGTAACTGTCGTTCTAAATGGACATCTGACAAGTGACATTTCGTAAAAACCTTAGCGGGAGAAGCAAGCTTGTTTTATAAAGGTGTGCCGCATTGTGATAACCTTATCACTCGACGTTAACTCTTTGGCAAGCCCGTCAATCAACTATAAATGGAGCAGACAAATAAAGCAAAATATCTCATTTTGGCGACAAAAGAATATTAATGGGATACCATAGAATAATAGGTAGTACTGCGTCGTGATTGTGGTTGCCGAAAATACAAATTCACATTTCATTTTAGAGCTGAAAAATTATTTGTTAAGTGACGATGAGTGTACATCCATGAATATTCAGAAGAGAGGCTTCATTCCAGACCTCCAGAAGTGTCCATTGAGCTTACTCCATCTACCAAAGGATGATTTGAAGGCGATCTGTATCAAATCTTATTCAACACGAAGGATGAAGGTTTCAACAACCACCATTTATGTTCCTTCATCGGCGCCTTCAAATCCATTATTATGGAGTTCTCTTTTCAAAAAAAAATTGGTATCTCTCTTGTATTTCTCTTTTACATTTTATTGTTTTTTCTTTAAGCATTGAGGAATTTGTCTGTGTGATAACGACTAGACCCGTGTGTGGATAAGGGGGTAATTCGCCTCTTTTGCTGGCGACTAGACTTAAGTGTAAGTTTAGGGGCAGCTTGAGCACTATCTTGGGAGATAAGTTAAGGTCAACCCGCTTGAGGAGTGAGTCGGTACCGAAAACTAAAAGACTTTTTCAACTCATCGTCTTGAAATAATATTTTGTAATGATATTAGTTAGGAATAAAATCATGCCTTTCTCTTTTCTTTATAAATAGATTTATTGTTGAATTTCAAATTGATTCAATTCAACTTTTCATTAATCTTGAACAACTTCAAAAAGAGTTTTTAAACTCGTATTCATCCCTCCCTTTTAAGGGCGCTTCACAATCCAATAAGTGATATTAGAGCTAGATTATTCAAAAAAAGTTTCACCACCTAAAATAAATTGCGCATCATGATCTCGTATACTAGAGGAGAGAAATTTTTATATGATGAAAAATCTTTAGAATCGCCTTTATTTGCGGATGTAAACTATGATTTTCATGAAGAACTAATGAAACAATTTCTTATGACTATGTCTAGATATTTGGAATATCACTATAAATAAAACTCTGAGTGAAATAAATAAAAATGAATGTGTTCTAAACATTAAAGCTATGAATGTCTATATTGTGTCATTTCAAAAGATAATTTTAAATTAATTTATTTATTTTCTACTATTTATAAAATTTAAAAACATTTTGAGAGAACTTACAGTCTCTCTCTACAATTGATGAATAATTTCAAATTAATGAGCTGCTACAATTTCTTATGAATCCAAGTGACGTAAACCTTTACAAATCATGAGAGGTTCATCAAAAAGGATAAATGCAATACTATAACATCATGTTTAAATCAAAACCACCTTTCCAAATGCATCGTACGCCCTTCTATCAACAGTCAAGAAATTTGTGATTTAACAACTATTGCATTAAAGAATGCATATGAACGAATTATCACCTTAGAAAAAGAAAATGAACGATTTTTTTAGAAAACTTATTTTTGAAAAGGAGTGTTCAAAATGTGAAAAATCTTAAATTTGAAATTAGAGAAATGGATGAAATCATTGTGAGCATAAGAATTTATTATGAAGTACATATAAATTTCATTGCTACTACTCATAAAAATAGCATCATTTCCTACATTAAAGACATACATAAATAAAACAATGAGTTCAAATCAAAAATTAAACCTCTCACACATGTAACTCATAAATTTGAACTCTCAGAATTTCAATCCACGACATCAAGCTACACCCAACACAAATTAAATGTGAATACGCACAAATTTCTTATTAATCATTTAAAAAAACAACATTATTTGAGTTTTCAGTATAAAAACAACTATTATGGAAATATGGAATAAATTAAATAATATGGAAATGTGAAAAAATAAAAATTACGTTCAACAAAAATATGAATGGAGACTATGATTAAAATACCCTCCTCAACTTCGCATATGAAAGCTCATTCATCTCTATTACAAACTAGATCACCTCAGTATGTTTGGGTACCCAGAGGAACTGTCACACTAGGTCCACTTTAAGTACCCAAACCACTCACTCACTTTTGATCTCAAAAGTACATGAAGTAGAACCAAAACTAATAAGAACACACTCAATTCTACTTCATGAATATTTTGATCAAATATCTAACTAGAACACATTAGGCCAATAAAAATGTCTTCTCGTATCAAATATAAATTAATGTAGGAAAATATTACACAGTCAAGTCGCTCTTAAAATTGTCCCAAGAAAACCAAAAATGCTAGAATTATGAACGATAGTATTCTTGGAAATACCACGCAATGATAGAAGGTATCGTCAGTGATAGCACCAGAAACTGAACATGTTTTCAGATAAAAGTCCATAACTCAAACAACATAAAATCACTCCCTACTACTGCTCTCTCCTCTCTCTCTCATTTTATTTGTTGAATGGATAATCATCCTAGTTCACCTTCAAAATTCTCCCACTACACCTCCTTAACTGGGTTAGAAATTAATCTATAATGACGCATTACAAACTTCATCATTTTCTTCAATCCGCTAAGCTTCTTGCGCACCTCCATCACCTCATCTTATGTCTAATGTATCTCCACTCCTTGTGACTGCACCATGTCATATATGTCATAATGTGATCAATGTATTGAGCCCCCATGTTCGAATGGAGGTGGAGAATGTTGGGTTTTTAAGGCATGTGTACAAAAATATTTACAAGAAAATCATTTATTTGATTGACCATGCAAAAACTAATAGATCAAGAGTCGAATTCATACCTATGTCAAAATCAATATTTTGAGAAGGATGATTGTCATGAGAAAACTACAACATAGAATGAAAATTATGTCTGTACGAGTATCCACAAAAAATGTCAGAAACTCCTCATTGTCCGTCCAACGAACTCGGTCTAGAAGAAGATTGTCCTCCTCCATCCCCATGAAATAATAGTTTTATTTTCTGGAGAGGATGTTGTTGTAGGTCCTTCCGTCATCATAATAATCACACTCAAAAGACGAAGTAAATGAAAATCCCCAAAATACGTTATTTATAGCAGTTTCACAAATTGCCCATTTATGCGTTGAGCGGGAGATATTTGTGCATCGAGTTCTAATTCATATGTCGACATACGTCGATTTCACATATTAACATACGCTGACTACTATCTCATAGTATAAGTATTGGAGCTCTAATTCACTTGTCGATGTACGCCGACTTCATCCATTGTCATATGACAACTACTATCTCATAGTATAGATAAATGATTATTAACACACTAACTCGATGTATGATAACATTATAAGTCGTTATACATTGAATATTATTTGGTTACTTAAAACTCAACATATGTCAACTTCACAAATCAAATTACGTTAAATACTGTTGAACCTGGAAAACCACGACTCAAAGAGGAGTTTGGATCGATGAGCCAGCTCGCACTTACTTCTCCTGAGTTTGAACAACAGGTCGGTCACTTAGAGCATGGATTCCTCGTAAGAGATGGAAGACCAAAAACAGACCCCTGAGCTGCAGTAAGGAGGTCTGACACACACCCAAAAGATCTAAGATAGTTTCCCCACCCAAACCAATGCTGAGCTTGGGCACCCTGGAGGATGTTCAAGAGCACCAGCCTGTAAACCACAGAAGATAGTATGAGCGCTCACGACAACCAGGATCAACCTTAGGAGGGGAGCCAAAAAAGAGATCCCTCCTCTGAGGTACCCAAGGGGTGTATTTATAGTTTTTCAAGAATGGTCTGCGGATAGCGGAACCCCTTCTTTGAATTTTACTGAAGGCAACCCAAACTGGCCTCCCAACAGTAGAATCCCGTTGTTTAGAACAGCTAACCGCAGTCCTGAAAGAGATGCCTAAAGGGTCAGACCACTAGCACTATAGGTGAATTGGGGTTGCATTACTCTTGCTCGCTTGGGGGGTGGCAATTGCCTTGTGAGTCTAGGACTCGCCACTTGCCCGAACTTAGGGAGAGTGCATGCCAGTTGACCCACTCACCCCCTACTCTCCCCTGCCTACTCCTATCTTGTGATAGCTTGATGAACTCACTCATCAAATACGAGGTTGTACACAATCCTGGCTCTTAAAGAGGTTGCCTCAAACTCGAAAAGATGGTTCAACCCCGGTTATTTAGCGAGTGGAAAAGATTAAGCAATCTTTTGGTGGGACCCACTAAAGCCTATATATAAAGCGAGGAAGGGGCAACTCTAGGACCCCCTCTCCCTTTTCTTACCTTTTACTTGTTATTTATGCTTGAGTGTCGTCAACATTCCCCTTCCAAGGAGGTTATTGCTCACCTTTTTGCCTTCAAGTTGAAGAGCAAAGCGACTACTACTGACCTCATAGCCATTGCCACTAAGCATTTCTCACCCATTTCGGCCAGGCGAGTGGGGAGTAAGACCAAGGAGCGGATCAGGCCGAGGCTCACTTTTAAAGAGGCGGCTCCACTCAAACTTTAGCAACTCGGGTTCAGTTTGGGCCTCAATCTCTCCAACCAGGTGCAAGTCTTCTCCCTCTAGCTGTTGTGATTTTGTCTCATCAGATTCCACCTGTTTGTGAAAAAAGGACCATGCAACCCGACCACACCAAAGACGACGTTACAAGAGGCCAGGAGGATGATGAAAAGGCCAACACGAGCACCCAGATGAATCCCAAAATTTGCTAGACTATATTTAGTTGGGATTAGCTACGCTGCCCTTGTCAATTTGACTCGCGCCTTACAAGTGTTGTTGACTAATTGTCGTGTTTTTTTGGCAGTCCCCAACTTTATTGAGATTACCCCGATGCCCCCGCCTATGAAGTCACAAACTCAGGACTACGAAAAACAATTTCTCGAGGCTACTGTCATGCCAGCGAGTCAAATTCAACTCAATATCGCACTCTCTGAGAGGCCTGGAGCTCTCCCGAGCATGCCACGAACGGGATCAGGGAAGTCCCTTATGCTCCCCCTCGACAACCCATGTGGAAGAAAGCTGGGGTTGCCCTTGCCTCGCCAGAGAAAGGAGGTTGAGACTTCACGAGGTATGTTTAGACTTTATTTTCCTGAAGTGAATTTTTTACTCCCGTTGACCACTCACAAACCATTCTAGGCGCACGTGTTTGTTCAACGGATAGTAAATAGGGAAGTGCAATGGATTACTCGGCACCCCCTTCCCCTAATATGGTTAGGAATTTCTTGAGTGAGCCTGTTACTATTATAATGTTGATGGATAGCATCACTGACGTGCTACGCAAATATGGATTCATGGTTCACAAACTCGAGGAGGACAAGGTCAATTCGGGGAACAACCCCTTCCCTCACTTATTCGCTCTGGAGAGGCGAGTGGAGGACCTAGAGCGTGAGATTTCCGTACTCAATCGAGGAATGTAGGAGCTCTTAAGATCCATCACAACATCTCTAGAAGGGCGTCTGAAGTGGCTCGAAGAGGAAGTCATCGTAGTTCACGAGGAGGTTGCCGTGAAGGGAGGGCCATGAGTCCGAACACCTGGTCGGGGCCCGTAGAAATGGATCCCTCATTAAGTCCGCTAGTTGTTCCCCTTTCTTCTTCTATGGACCTTTATTATGTTGTTGATTTTCTTTGCTTTCCCTTTTAATTTGACTCTAGAAAAATTTTCGTCTTGATTAGCGTATGTCTTAGCCCGACTCGCGGGTGCTTATGTTCTCTGAATGATGCACTTTATAGCATGTTATTTTTATTCTAACATGCTCATATCTCCTTTTTCGCAACACTCAGATTTATTTCAAGGTTTGGGGTCTCGCGAGTGAGCCGAGAGAACCTGCGACAAGGTACGAGTTGAGGGTTTAGGGAAGTATGCACTCGCTCTGATTGATTGCAACTTATACATTCTCTTTTTTCTATAAATACCCCCTTATCCCTTTACTTACCACATTAACTGCTTCTCCCCATCTTGGCACTCACGTTGTCGCTACCTTCCACTCGCGACTCTTACTAGCCTCAATGACTCGTGAGACATCTGAGGAAGCTGACTCGACTGATGGGAGGATGAAGTGTGTGGCCCATTTCTCCGACCATATCTTTCCGGATGGGCACGTGCAAGAGGATGACCTTATCACCTTTAAGGTCGCACTCCTCCCACCCTAGTTCGTTGTTCGCGCACCGGTGGAAGGAGATTCCATTAATACCTTTTATCAGGATAAACTCGTCTTCCCACTCTCGCATTATGAGGTTCAACTCCATATCCCCCTCTAGTCAGAGGTCAAGCAATTCTTAAGTATTTCAGCATAGTACCCACGCAGCTGAGCACGAATAGGATTGTCATGTTGATTGCATTCACGTGCTTTATACGTGAGGAGAGAATAAAGTTTAATCTGACTATCTTTCGCAAGCTGTTCATATTTAGAGTGACCACCAAGGGGACGACCTTCTAGACCGGCTCACAGATCAAGGTTTGCGAGACCTTAAACAAGGTTCACCACTGGACTGATCGATTCATATTTATTAAAGGAAACTTTGGCAATATGCTATACTCGCCTATTCAGAAGGACAAGTCCATCTATAAGGCTTCATATGTGGACAACAAGGAGGCAAAACTACATGTATTTTTCCTCAGAAAGAACTTCAAGGTGTTCCATCTTCAGCAAAACCTTGATTCACTCCCCAAGTCAAACCTGGAGAAGGTACGTCTTTATTCGACTCATTCACTTCTTTTGTCTAGCTGGCCGATTGAGACTTGATATGCCCTAACCGACTTCGTTTGACAGGTGAGCGATTGATCCTCGTGAACATGCCTTTGTTGGAACATACATTCTGCATCTCTCAGGTTTGATAATATCAAATCTCAAGCTGTATTTGATCATACATTTTTGGGTATATTGTGTAGGTTTATTGGTGTGAAGTTTCAAGATCAACGAGTTTTTTGCACTATCGCAGACGATAGCCACTATTGCTGGTGATAGCCTAGATGTGGACACGTCAGGGATTCATGGACTGGTGGAACGCGCAGGATGCCAGAAAAGGAAGCGCTAAATTAAGATATCGCCCGACGATAGAGACCATAAATTTGGAAACGGCTGCCTCCTTTCCTTTTTGGTGCGAGACAGCTGGCGGTACTAAATTTGGATATCACTAGGTGATAACCACTATTGCTTGGTGATAACGTTAATTGTTATAAAAGAGAATTTTTTTCTGATGACGGGGCTTAAACCCTAGAATGTCTAGAGGGCCATAATGTTGTCCCCATTGCTGAGAGCCACCATCTAAGAAGGAGAACTCTTTCCCTCTTGCATGAACAAACGAGATCTTTGGAGAAGGAACACTAGAACGTGATTCTGAAGACGATCGTATGCCCAAGTGATAACTTCTCAAATGAAGTTATCTTTGCCTATTATTTCTACTTCATAATTAATAAAAAAGGAACATAAATGGTAATAAATTTGATTAATTATTGTTTTAATGATTATGGTATTAAGTGTGCCTTATTCCATGGTTTTTATGCAAGATTTGTTAAGGAAATCAACTTGGAAGAGTGATGCAGAATTCTTATTTTCGGCCTGGACCAGTTACTGCAACATCCAATTCTGAAACTGCAACATGTGTCTGTCCGAAATTCAAAATTTAAAATTTGAATTACCACCATTTTTAGTTATGGAAGGATGCATCTCTTGAGGAGGATGGACGTTTTTAATGCCAAAAACTGATTAGAGGATTATTATTCATTATTATTTTCGGATCTAAGGAGGAGAGCATCATTTAGGGTTTGCTTGGGAAGAAAGACTCCATTGGAGAGCGACGACAAGAGGAAGAAGAAGGAGATCTTCGTACAGATCGAAGAAGCGACTCTAGGAAGAAATTCCTGCAGCGATTAAGCGTGAACCGCGATGTTTTGTAAGATCTATTTCAATATTTTGAGTGATTCCTCCAACGCCATGAACTAATCCTTCCTTAATCTTGTATTGTGAGAGTACTAGGTTGTGTTTGATGGATATTTTCTAGTTTATTTTGTTGAGAATTCTTGGTGAGTGTTCTTTATCAAACTTATGATCTTTATTTTCTGAAATGTTTGGCCAATGTTTCACTTTTATGCTTCGCTTCATAAATCGAGAGAGGAGTTGCGGTAGTATATCATAATTTTGATATAGCATTTGAAGAGAGAAGGAGACTTCCTCTTGGTGTTAGCAACTTAGGTCTTTGTTCTTTGAGCGGTTCTTATTTCACCCGAGGGGAAATATAGAACTAGAGATTGCCGATATCGAGAGATACGGTTATCTATTTTAAGATCGTTGCAAGGCACGCTCACCACGCATTTTCGCAACGATACATTCACTTATCCGTCATACTAAACCTAGGAAATCATAATATAAGATTATATCTCTATCTTGATAAGAAAAGTTTTGTTCCTAAGATTCGTAGTAGTTTTATTTAGAAATTTGCATTCTTAATTCTAGTAGTTCAAGAAAATCACCAATTTTGTCTTACTTGGATTTAAGGAAAGGCATAACTGGTATTTGCAAGCACTGAATTCACCACCTCCCTGTGGAGACGATTCATACTCACTTTTTATTACTTGACACGACACGTGCACTTGCGTTTAAATACGTAGACCATTGCGGGCGTATCAAGTTTTTGGCGCCGTTGCCGGGGAGGTGCGAAAAGTTTAGTGTTATTTCCTTGCAATATTCGTGAATCCTTAGTAATTAGAGATCAAGTTTTTGTTTTTGTCATTATTAATTTTTATTATTTTGGCTGATTTGTTTTGTGATTATTTTGTTTGATTGTTTATTATCAATTATCTATTGTTGGTGTGCTTATTTTATGTCCAGATATCGATCACCTGAATTACTACCGTTAAACCTAGAGATCGAAAGGACATGTAGACAGAATAGGAGAACGTTACGATTAGGGAACAATAACGTGATAACAATGAATCCTAATAATCATAACGCTCCCAATGAAGTTGACCAGGAAGGCTTAGGTCAAGAAGGTCAGGTAGAACAGAATGGACAACCTGCTGAAATTAGGCGAACCTGTCACGAGTACAATATGCCTTATAGGGGAGGACTGCAATATAGCATTATCAAGCCTGCCATTGAAGCAAATAACTTCAAGATTGACTCAATGGCTATGAACCTAGTGCAACAGAAACAATTTAGTGGACTGAATCATGAGGACCCAAACTCTCATTTACGAACGTTTATGGATGTGTGCGACACATTCAAGATTAACGGTGCGTCAAATGAAGCGATTAAACTCCGCCTATTTCCATTCTCTCTATCGGGTAGAGCGAAGGAGTGGCTTGATTCCCAACACGGTCTCACCACTTGGATGCAAGTGGTTAACTTATTCTTAGCCAAGTACTTCCCACCCGCAAAAACTGCGAAACTAATGAGAGATATTAGTACGTTTATGCAAGGGAATGGGGAGACATTGTATGAAGCGTGGGAGCGGTTTAAAGAACTCTTAAGGAAGTGTCCTCACCATAGTTTGCAGTTGCACCAACAAGTGTGGACGTTTTATAATGGCCTCCAGACATCTACGATGATCCAAGTAGATGGAGCTGCAGGGGGATCTCTCATGAATATGTATCCAGAGGACGCATACGCTATCCTTGAAGATTTATCTTCAAATAATTATCAATCGTTCGATCGACAGGCCCCTTCTTCTTCTGTAGGTGGTCTTTACCAAGTGGACCAATTGACCTCATTCGCCGCATAAATGTCGGCACAGTTTAACGCTATGAATAAGAGATTAGATGCCTTGACATTAAATCAAGCCCAAACGCTCCCTCAGGTTAATAGCATGGTCACCTCTTCGATTCCCATGAACCTATCTCTTACGGTAGAACAACTTGTTGGTCATAACGGGGAGATTAACTATATAGGGGACAACCGAGGTATAACAATCATCATCACAATTATAATAACAACAACACATTTCTTAATCATTATAATCCTGAAGTGCGAAATCACCCAAACTTCTCGTGGAAGAACAACACCGGTTTGGCACACCCACCCGGATTTAGTTCAAACCCACACCCGAATCCACCTCATAACAATAACTATAATCAACACGGTTCTTCAAGAAAATACTCTGAAGAGTTGATTGTAGAATCAATTCAAAAGAGTGACGCTCGCATACTTAGTTTAGAGGGTTCCTTGAGGGTAATCAAAACGCAGTTAGGACAAATTGTGGGTGCATTGAACCTAAGATCCCAAGGAACACTCCCATCGGACACCGTTACAAATCCGAAGGGAGACAATCCACATTGCAAGGCAGTCGCTTTAAGGAGTGGAAAGGAGTTGGTGGGAGCACCGGAGAAAGAAAAATCTGAGACGAATAATGAAGGAAATGAGTTGGAAGAGATTAGTCCCGCGATGCCTAGTGAGGAGTTGATACAAGAAGAGAATGTTAGTGAAGGAGTGGAGGTGTTAGGAGACAAGACACGTGAGTCGACCGTTGAAAGTTCTAAAAAGAAGAGTGGTGCGATGGTCTATCCACCACCACCATTCCCTCAACGATTAAGGAAAAGTAAATTAGACCACCAATTCCAAAAGTTTATGGAGATATTTAAGAAATTGCAAATCAATATCCCTTTCGCGGAAGCGTTGGAACAGATGCCAAGCTACGTGAAATTCACGAAGGATATCCTATCGAAGAAGAGAAGATTTGGAACGAATGAGACGATGGCACTTACTCAAGAGTGCAGCACCATTCTCCAAAAAAGACTCCCACCCAAGTTGAAGGACCCGGGGAGTTTTACTATTCCATGTTCCATAGGATACAAATTCGAGGGTAAGGCATTGTGTGACCTAGGGGCGAGCATTAACTTAATGCCATTGTCAATATATAGGAAGCTAGGCTTGGGGGAAATCTCCAAGACTTTCATAACCTTGCAGTTGGCCAATAGGACCCTAGCGTTTCCGAAGGGGATAGTTGAGGACGTGTTGGTAAAGGTGGACAAATTTATTTTCCCCGCAGATTTTGTGGTTCTAGACATGGAAGAGGATAGAGAAGTTCCGATTATTGTAGGAAGACCTTTCCTAGCGACGGGTAGGACTTTGATTGACGTGCATAAGGGAGAGTTGACGATGCGGGTGAATGACGAACAAGTAACATTTAACGTACTCAAAGCGTTAAAGTTCCCCCACCGGGAGGAAGATAATATGGAGGTGGTCAATCACGTTTCTATATGCGAGTACATGCCTAGTTCACTTTCCGATGAACATGATATTTTGTTGAATCAATTATTGATGGAGGATGGCTAGTCTGGGGATGATGAAGTGATTCAAGAATGCTTACAAGCATTCGAGAAGCAAATTGATTGGTTTCGTAAGCCGGAACCATTAGAGATGCCCGAGAAATCCTTGTCAGTTAAACCGTCCATCGTTGAGCCACCATCACTCGAGTTAAAACCTCTTCCCGAGCATCTTACTTATGTATATTTAGGGAATGGAGAGACACTGCCGGTCATTATAAATTCAAACTTAACACCTGATCAACAGAAACGACTAATTGAACTACTTAAGCACTTTAAAACAGCCATAGGATGGACCATCGCTGATATCCGGGGGATAAGCCCTTCACTATATATGCACAAGATTCTTTTGGAAGAGTCATTTCATGGGTCGATTGAGCCTCAACGCCGCTTAAGCCTGCTGATGAAAGAGGTAGTTAAAAAGGAGATTATTAAGTGGCTAGATGCGGGTATAATATATCCCATCTCGGATAGTCCGTGAGTCTCGCCTGTTCAGTGTGTACCCAAGAAAGGGGGGATGATGGTTATAAGGAACGAGAAGGAAGAGATGGTCACCACTAGGACGATCACGGGGTGGAGGATTTGCATGGATTATAGAAAGTTAAACAAAGCCACCCGAAAAGATCATTTCCCTCTTCCCTTCCTCGACCAAGTCCTAGATAAATTGGCGGGGAATGATTTTTACTGTTTTCTTGATGGGTATTCATGGTATAATCAAATTACTATCGACCCCGCTGATCAAGAAAAGACCACATTTACTTGCCCCTATGGTACTTTCGCGTTTAGGAGAATGCCCTTTGGTCTATGCAATGCACCGGCTACTTTCCAGCGTTGCATGATTGCCATTTTCTCTGATATTATGGACCAGGGTATTGAGATTTTTATGGATGATTTTTCCATCTTTGAAAAATCATTTGACGCATGCTTAGAGTGTTTGGAGAAGGTACTCACACGTTGTGTAGAGACAAACCTAGTATTGAATTTGGAGAAATGCCATTTCATGGTTCGTGAAGACATCGTGTTGGGTCATCATGTTTCCAGGACTGGGTTGGGGGTGGACAAAGCAAAACTAGATGTGATAGAAAAATTACCTCCACCCAAAAATGTGAGAATGCTACGAAGCTTCCTTGGACATGCGGGCTTCTATAGAAGATTCATCAAAGACTTCGCGAAAATAGCTAAACCTTTGAGTGGACTTCTAGAGAAGGATGCAAAATTTTCTTTTAGTGAAGATTGCTTAAGAGCGTTCGACGAGCTCAAATATCGTTTAACCACCGCTCCTATTGTAGTAACACCTGATTGGGAAGAGCCATTTATCTTGATGTGTGACGCGAGCGACTACGCGGTAGGAGTTGTTTTGGGACAAGTGCGGGGGAAGATATTTCATACGATTGCTTATGCTAGCAAGACCCTAATCGAGGCCCAAACCAACTACACTACCACCGAGAAGGAGCTATTGGCGGTGGTATTCGCATTCGAAAAATTTCGATCGTATCTCTTATGTACGAAGGTTATAGTGTACACCGATCACGCAACGATCCGTTATCTTATGGAGAAGCGAGACTCAAAACCATGTTTGATTCGATGGGTCCTTCTCTTACAAGAGTTTGATGTAGAGATTAAGGATAGGAAAGGAACGGACAACCCGGTTGCAGATCACTTATCTAAGATTGAGAGTACACAACCGACACTACATTCTGAAGTGGAAGAGAGATTTCCTGATGAACAGGTACTAGCTATTTCGGAGAGTATTACGCCTTGGTATGCTGACTTTGTAAACTATTTAGCAAGCAATATTTTGCCACCTGAACTATCCTACCAACAAAGGAAACGATTTTTACATCAAGTAAGGTCTTACATGTGGGATGATCCCTTGTTGTTCAAGGTTGGTACTGATTGAATTGTACGGAGATGCATCCCCGAGGAGGAGATGAGAGCGATCTTAGAGAAATGTCATAGCTCCCCCTACGGAGGTCATTTTAAAGGAACGAGGACTGCAATGAAGGTGTTAGAGGCTGGATTTTATTGGCCTCATTTATTCAGGGATGCCAATGTATTTGTGAAGCAATGCGATAGGTGCCAACGAAGCGAGAATATACATAAGAATGAGGGGATGCCCATGAATATAATGCTGGAAGTCGAACTATTTGATGTATGTGGTATAGACTTCATGGGACTGTTCGTGAACTCGAATGGTAATCTATTCATATTGTTGGCTGTGGACTACGTATCTAAATGGGTAGAAGCAATCACGACGCCCAGGAATGATGCGAAGGTAGTCCTTAACTTCTTAAGACACCATATATTCAGTCGATTTGGAATCCCGAGGGCAATCCTTAGTGACGACGGAAGTCATTTCTGTAATAATCAGTTCACCGTGTTACTAAACAAATTTGGGATAACTCATAAAGTCGCCTTAGCATATCATCCCCAGACAAATGGGTTAGCGGAAGTATCCAATAGGGAGATTAAGAAAATTCTAGAAAAGACAGTGAGCGTCAACTGTAGAGACTGGTCACAAAAGCTTGTTGATGCATTATGGGCATATCGCACTGCCTTCAAAACCCCTATAGGACTAACCCCGTACCGAATGGTTTATGGAAAGTCTTGCCATCTACCTCTAGAATTAGAACACCGGGCATTCTAGGGAATCAAGAAAATTTATTATGATTTTCGCGATGCCGGTAAAAAGAGGCTTTTACAATTGAATGAACTAGAGGAGATTAGAATGCAAGCGTATGAGAACTCGAGAATTTATAAAGAGCGCACGAAACGATGACATGATCGACGCATGAAGGAGAAAAACTTTGAGCCGGGACAGCTTGTTCTGTTATTCAACTCTCGCTTGAAATTATTCCCCGGAAAGCTCAAGTCACGCTGGTCGGGCCCGTTCAAGGTTAAAATCGTGCACCCCTATGGAGCTGTGACTATTTTAAATGAGAATGATGGAACCGAGTTCAAGGTAAATGGAGAGAGATTGAAGTTATATCTGGAAGGCAACATTGACCGAGTAGTGTCGCGTTTGGAGCTTATCTAATCAGGAGAAGTCCTGCCGGGACTCATAAATCAGGTGCTTGGTGGGAGGCAACCCATTGCATCTTAGTATTAAATATTTATTTGCATACTCGCACTTGTTTTTAAAATTCTAAGTTTTCATAATTTAGTAGTTTTTGTAGCTTTAGGATTGGAATGGAGGAAAGCTGCTGGAGGAGCACGAGATTTAATAAAAAAAAATTCTGCCAAATTTTTTGAGAACCAGGATGTTGTAATGCTGAA
This sequence comes from Platanthera zijinensis, assembly GCA_039513925.1. Classification (NCBI taxonomy): domain Eukaryota; kingdom Viridiplantae; phylum Streptophyta; class Magnoliopsida; order Asparagales; family Orchidaceae; genus Platanthera; species Platanthera zijinensis. Next base: position 155,298,325 of record CM077097.1, read on the forward strand.
AAATGGCGTTGTCATTTTCTGTTTGTTGTCTACTATCGTAGAAATAGGCTAGGGAGTGAACCGGAAACCGGTTTGAGTGAACCGCCGGTTCAGCGGAAAATGACAACATCGAAAAATGATGTTGTCATTTTTCGCTTGCTGTTTGGTTAGGCTGAAAAAGCACAGGGGCTGAACCGGTGTCCGGTTCGACTGAATCGCCGGTTCAGGGCAAAACTGCAACACCGAAAACCGATGTTGCCATTTCCTGTTTTCGGGATTTATGGCCGGGATCTGCGCCTGGGAGGTGAAACGTCGATCGGTTTGAGTGAACCGCCATGACTGGTCCAAGAACCGGTTCAGCTTACTTCTAAAAGGTCGGTTAGATTAATTAAGTGGGATTAATCGTTCTTAAACAGAAATCAAGATTAATTAAATAAGATTTAATTAAAATAAAATATAAAACCCTCCAGCCTGACTTAAATCATGAACTGCGATATCCTCCAGCCTAGGTCACGAGACCAATCGTCGGGCGGAGATCGTAGCGACGCGGTGGCCGACGACTTTCGATCCGTTTCCGTTGAAGTGACGGCCGGCGGGAGGCTACTGCGGCATCTTCCCTCCGTTCGCCGGACGCCGACCACCGATAGAGAGGAAGAAGAGGATTCCTGCTTGTGAACGCCATGAGAGAGGCGCGATGGGCGAAGACGGTAGCACCGGAAAAAGATGTCAAGGGCTCTACAGGTATACCTAGTACTTACATATTTCATTTTAGATGCTCCTTCATTTAGGGTGATGAGTAATAGAGCCCCCCCTAATCTAGGAAAAGGTATGAAGAGGAAGAAACAGGAAAAGGCGAAATCCATTGCTAAGGGCGGTAAAAAATTCCAAAATGAGGCTGCGGAGTTAAGGTTTAGGGAGTTGAGAATCACTCCATTCATCATGGAGAGGGGCTTTAAGATGGACAAGCGGGCTTGGAGCCTAGCCTATGCTAACCAAATATATGCCCTGAATTGGGAATATTTCTGTCATCCAAGAACTGAAGCCGCTACCTCCCTCGTCTACGAGTTCTACGCAAACGCAATGAGTGGGGAGGAAGACACGGCCATTGTGAGAGGGAAGGAGGTAGTATTCTCAGCAGAGCGAATTTCTGAGTTATTTTAATTGGGCGGCAACATTTTAGAAGAGTACTCTACGATCTTATCCACGATCACCCCCGAACAAATGACCGAAGCAGTTTGCATCCCTTCAGGACCGGTGTGGACCAGCGCAGAATCCAAGTGCATGAAAGCAACCTGCTTAACTAGACAAGCCAAGGTCTGGCTCTTGTTCATCAACGCCACCATACTTCCGACAAAGCACCTCAACAGCGTGCCTATCCATAAAGTTGTCATCATCTATTGTATACTCAAAGGCATACGGTTTAATGTGGCGAATGTCATCGCGTATAGGCTCAAGGAGAAGATATGGGAGAAGAACCCTAAACAACTATGGTTTCTTGTCCTTATCACGGATCTGTGTCGTGCAGCTGGGGTGCCGGAAGAGGAAGATGATGTGATAACAAAGTTGAAGGGTCACATCACAAAGACAGTGGTGGAGGTATGTATAAAGGTTGCGGATGACCCTCCCAAGGTGCAATCCTCTAAAGCACGAAAAGACAAACCTATGGACATTGAAATTCAGCTAGAAGATGGAGGGGTGATCCGAATGCAATGATGGAAGATATACAATATATGAAGGCCTACCAGCGCTGCCACCATCTATATGTGAAGGAGGAATTAGATGACCAACGGGCAATCCTCTACAAATTATTGGAGAAAGCAAAGCTCCCGCGGCCGCAGTCCCAGAGGAGGATGATAAGCCAATTTGATAAGGAGGGCTACTTGATAAACTCCGCAAGTATACGAGTGGATCCTCGCTTTCATAGGACAAAAGGGGATGAGGATGACGATGATGCTGATGATGATGAAGGTGAGGCTGCTAGAGATGAGGCTGATGATGATGACAGAGATGATGCTGATGATGCAGAAGGTGATGAAGAAAGCGACGAGGATGACGCAGATGATGCAGACGACTGGGATGGAGATGACGAGTAGACAATCCTATTTTCTTTTGGTTGGTAGTACATGATATTTTGGACAGTTTTAGTTGTTGTTGAACTATATTTTGGACTGTTGCTGTGTTTAGTCGAACTATATTTTTGAACAAGTTATATTTTGCTTACCTTCATGTACGGTAAAACTTTTGTTGGTATATGGATGCACTGTTTTGGTATAAACACTCCTATATGATTATATGAGGTGCTTTTGTTGTTATATAGAAGCATGATTTTGACGTAGATTTACTGACATGTTACTATCGACGTGATTTTGTTCCTTCCTGCTACACTAAGACTATACTATTGGTTGGAATGTTTTGCCTCAGATTATTATTATTTTTAGCATGTTTTATGAATGGTTTATACTGATTTACGTCTCTGTATGCTTGCTTCTACTATTCAATAATTAATTATCTTGATGTAATCCCTTGTAGCACTGCTATTTTGTTGTGTTCTATGTCACTTTAACTACAGGGAATGCAATTGTGTTCACTAACGAAGCTTCTAATGCAATTTGAGAGGCATATTCTCGGACGGGTTGATTAATTCTACACAAGTCTTCACTTTTCAGGGGAATTATTTATTTTCAACTGTTTATTACTGATTTTTGTATGCTCATTTGATTAAGTCATTAATTACCAAAACGCTCTAAGTGTGGAGGGGTCTAGTATTTACATAACTAGTGCTCTAGAAGTAGAGTTGCTAGGGCCTAGCAACGCTCTAAGTGTGGAGGGGTATAGCCCTTACACACTGGGTAAGGACTTTTTTAATTCAATGATATAAATTTATGATTACTCTATAGGCTACTCTAGATTGAGTTGTTGATTGGTAGGGTGTGTCAATCTTAAGAACCCAACTAATGAATTTGAAGTTAGAAAGATGTTGGTTTGACTGAGCTCATTTAAGCAAATATTTTCGTACACTAAAATTTAAAAAATTTATCTACGTTCTCCCATTACAAGGTTTCCAATATTGTCCCTTCAATCCAATAGGGAGTGGTGAGTAAGAACTAAGACAATGATGTACACCAAAACATGAGGATAGTTGGTTAGCCCATTTTGATCATTCACTACAATAATTGAGCTTGAACCATTTTATACACATCATTCCATGACTAAACTCCATACGTCCCTTCTAGTTCTGTCTTGATAAGTTAGCTTATTGTGGGCATATAAAAAAATGAGAACTCATAGTGAAATGCGGCCTGAATATTCGTATACATACTTAAAATGATCTCAACTATGATAAAAAAAGTAGAAAAAAATGAGAATTCATAGTGATATGTGGCCTGCGTATGTGACTGCATACTCAGAATGATCCCAACTATGATGTCTATCTATATAAATAATAAAAAAGGAAAATATCATAGTGACATGTGGCCTAGATATGTGCACTTATATTTGTAAAGATCCCTACTATGAGTAGTTTTAGAAAAAAACCCCCACAATATGGCGAACTTTCGAGATCATTAACTAGAGAACACCATTCCACTTTCAAAGTATCCATAAATGTTAATCCAAGCTTAAACATATCCAGGTTTCATTGAACCTACTTACTCATATGTAGGTTAAATCAATTGCTTAACATATTCTTATCATTTCCTGTAGATGCGGGGGTTCAAAAGGAGGTATTGCATGAGAGTACATTATTTGTTTTGTCACCACATACCACACTATGATGTTCATTTGAGCTCTAATACACCATTTAACTAATGGATTTGTGAATGGTTGGATTTCTATTGATTGATAAACCTATCGATTTAGTAAAACAAATCTTTTGAGTGTACCTCGATTATTTGGTTTTTCAAAACAAGCAAAATTTAAAGTACCTTTGAATCATGCACTGCATGTTGGCCTTTACCCAGGTTATTGTTGTGAACTTGTCCTTGCTAGGGACTAACAAGATTTTAAGTGTGGAGGTGTGATAACTTCTCAAATGAAGTTATCTTTACCTATTATTTCTACTTCATAATTAATAAAAAAAGGAGCATAAATGGTAATAAATTTGATTAATTATTATTTTAATGATTATGGTACTAAGTTGGTCTTATTCCATGGTTTTTATGCAAGATTTGTTAAGGAAATCAACTTAGAAGAGTGATGCAGAATTCTTATTTTTGGCCTGGACCAGTTACTGCAACATCCAATTCTGAAACTGCAACATGTGTCTGTCCGAAATTCAAAATTTAAAATTTGAATTGCCACCATTTTTAATTATGGAAGGATGCGTCTCTTGAGGAGGATGGACGTTTTTAATGCCAAAAACTGATTAGAGGATTATTATTCATTATTATTTTCGGATCTAAGGAGTAGAGCATCATCGAGGGTTGGCTTGGGAAGAAAGACTCCATTGGAGAGCGACGGCAAGAGGAAGAAGATGGAGATCTTCGTACAGATCGAAGAAGCGACTCTAGGAAGAAATTCCTGCAGCGATTAAGCGTGAACCGCGATGTTTTGTAAGATCTATTTCAATATTTTGAGTGATTCCTCCAACGCCATGAACTAATCCTTAATCTTGTATTGTGAGAGTACTAGGTTGTGTTTGATGGATATTTTCTAGTTTATTTTGTTGAGGATTCTTGGTGAGTGTTCTTTATCAAACTTATGATCTTTATTTTCTGAAATATTTGGCCAATGTTTCACTTTTATGCTTCGCTTTGTTGAAGTGGTGACCGGGCGGTCTGGCGGTCTAGCATGGCGGGTTGATGACCGGGCGGTCTGGCGGTTTCCCTTCAGCGGGTTGGTTGCTGTGTGGTGCTGTCTGTGGTCCAAGCGGTCTAGCGGCTTGTATCTGGCGACTTGGAGACCGGGCGGTCTGGCAGTCTCACATGACGGTCTCTCTCTCTCACTCTGGCAGTTGCCGAGCGGTTAACCCCTCTGTCTAACCGCTCGGCTTGTGCGGTTTGTTTATGTACAGTCCGGTTGTATATTGTATTTTTTTAGTCCCACATCTCTTATTTGTATTCTCTCTTCTCTCCTCCATTTTATATAAGGGAGGCCATACCTTTGTAATAGACACCTTTTTTTGATAATAAACTTTCAGTTTAAACCGTTCCAGCTTGTTTTTATTCGTTTCTCACATGGTATCAGAGGACTCGATCTTTTCCTCCTGATTCTGTGCGCCGTCTCTGTCCGCACGGTTTGCTTCGCCGGCTTGCGCCCTGTCCGTGCGGTCTCCTTCTTCCTCCTTGTCGTTGCCCTCTGTGTGCGCGACCTCCTTCTTCTTGTGCTTAGTGCTTAGTCGTCGCTTGGCCTGTTGCCTTGGGTGCTCTTGGTCTGCTCTCTGCGACCTGTTTCCCTGTTCGCTGCAACCTGTCTCTCTGTTCGCCGCAACCTGTCGCCGTGTGCCTTGTTTTTTGCTCGTGCTTCTGTTCGAGCGGACTGTCTGCTTGCCGCTCGACTTCCCCCCCCTCTGCTTGTTTCTGCGGCTTGGTCGTGGCCTCTCTGGCCGCTGGTGTTTGACATCGTGACTGATGCGCATAAAATACGGCAAGCGTACCGGTCGCTCAAGTAATAAAGTTGGGAATAAATCCCCGGATGTCGGTCTCTTGAGGAATGCAATTGGCGTCGAACGATCTAGACTCTAAAACTATCGTTATGAGAGTTAATTTAAATAAACAGAAAAGAAAGGTGCTTTTGTTGGTGGTCTTACGACCGATTACACTAATGTAAACTATGCGGGTCGCAATCACCGCTTCTCAAGGCGAGATGGATGTAGCGGCCGCGATGCCGTACTTCGATTGGCGAGTGGACGGAAATCTAGCGAGTGAGGTGATTAGTGCGGAGCAAGCTTGAGTGAAACGAACATGTGGAGTGGAGCGAGATGAAGCGAGGCGCATCAAAGAATAAATCTCAAGAGCAAGATGAAATACAACTGATAACAATAATGCTAGAAGTTGATGTCCATTACAAGCACAAACATTTCATACAATAAGAAAAAGAGAGAAAATGCACAACCATGAGATTGAAGATCCACCGCGGTTGTTGGCCGGAGGTGCGGGTTGTCAATCCGCTTCCAAGCGCAGTCCGAGGAGGGCTTCCGGTACCACCGAGCTGTCACCTCGAGGGCCTGTAACTCCGTTCTCTAGGGGTGCTTCGTCTTCTTCCTTGGTGGAAAGCTCGGAGAAGAATGCTTCAATGGCCGGGAGGATCGCCGGAGGAGGCGAAATGCTTCAGAATCACCGGAGAAGGTCCTCCCGTTGGTATGGATGAAGGTGGAGGTGAATGGGACTTGCTGGAGGGTGAAACGGCGGACTGGCGAAGGTTCCGTAATGATCGTCTCGCCCTAATTCGCGGAACAGCGTATTTATAGCTTGCAGAATAAATAGCGCGCACGACCACTGGCGCACGACCAGTGATCGTGCGCGACCAAGGTCAGCGCCCGTGCGTGAGCAACCTGCAAAACTGCATCAGAAAATCAGTAGTCGCGCACGATCAGCAGCGCACGATCAGTGATCGTGCGAGGCAAGGCTGATGATCGTGTGGAAATAGCCAGACAGACTTTGCAAAATGGGTATGACTGCGCACGATCGGCGGCGTACGAGCAGTGGTCGTGCGCGGTATGGCAAGTGATCGTGCGGAAGGTTCAAGACAGAGTTTCACAAATGAGACCGGGCTGCGCACGATCACTGATCGTGCGCCAGGAGGTCGATGGTCGTGCGTGGGTAAAAACGCACGACCACTGACTCCTTTGCCAAAAATAGTGAAACGCCTATCCCGAATGCCCTCACGATCCCCAAACCTGCAGGAAAACTGCACGGGGCATCGATCGCGGCAGCCACAGCAAACAGTGATAAACATAGCCAGAAAGTAAATGCACACAAGCACAGAAAATGGGCAACAAAGGTGCACAGGGCGTGGAAAACCGTAGCGAAACAAAAGGAGTGCAAATGACGCTAAACGGTGTGCAAAGACAAGGAAATAAGCCCAGATGAGTCCGAAAATAGGTATATAAAGAGGACTCATCACACCCCCAGACTTAACCGTTTGCGCGTCCCGAGCAAACAGAACCTAAGCAGACGGAGAAAAATGAACTAGCTAAAAAGAGAAATTGCCAAACGGAGTACCATGCGAAGTCGCATGCTCACGTGCATAAAAATAAAGTAGAGGGAATTCTTAAGTATACAAAATATTTTATATTTTTCACAATGCGTAACAAAAATTTATTATTACTCAAAAGTGGAATCACGGTGAATCAGCAGGTCCTACGCAGGGAGAAAGTAGACAGGCCACTAAGGTGAGCATTGCCGAAGACCGGGGCTCAAGATTACCCCCAAAGGAATCCACCAATGTCGGAAACCATAAGCTTGCCCGATCGCACTCTCTCCACGGCACTAGTCAACTCAAGCGCAAGTCCGTAGGACTCCGGGTAATAATGGGGCTTGGGTTACGGTGAGGAAAACAACGATAAACATGATGGGTATGCACCTAACCCAAATGAGCAAACGTACAAAACTAGTACCCGCTGCCCACAAAATAAACACGGGTGCACCACACCCCCAGACTTAACTTTTACTAAATGGGTGTGTGCACCGCCTACTCGAAATCCAAATCATCTCAAATAAAGGTTTTCAATCAAACTTTTTCTTTTCACTTTTCATTTTCACTTTTTCTCCTTTTCAAATATTTTTCTTTTCACAAAACACAATTTTCAGCAAATAAAGCTTGGGGGCACTTCCACATTTTCACGAATAAAAATACCACATCACAACCCCACATGAAAATATAAAACACTAAGCTCGACTTGGGTGTGCGACTAGGATCGGCTATGGGGCTTTGGTGAAATAATGGTGGAGCTGAATCAAAAGGAAGGGTAGGCACAAAGGGGCTAGCAAGGGCGATGTTAGGAATGGGTACAAAGCTCAACCGGGCCAAAAGGTGGCCTACATCGCTCTCACGCTAGACTAACCGTGTACCAATGCTTCAAGAATAGCTTGGGGCAAGTTCTTAGCAACCGAGAAGGATAATCCTTCCTCCCGACTCAAGCAATACGAGTCTAGTGGCGGCTACACACATTCCTACGTTACCGTTTGATTCACACCGGATTCACAAACTTTTGAGTAGAATAAGAAATATGTACGCAAATAGAAAAATATAAAACTATAAGCATACAGAAAAATTAAATCTACACAAATTTCTATACAAAACGAGAGCAGTTGACTAGAAACACAGCAAGGCCAACATTTTACTCCGTCGCGCAATCCTGAACTAGCACAGAAATTTTCCAAATCTAACAAAGATACAAGCTCAACTCGTGGCACGCTAACAGCTAAGCTCGCGCTCAAGTGGGTGCAGTGGTGTGCAACAGGAATCTAACATAATAAAGCGAAAAAGGAAAACTACTGGCATGCGAAATTAAATGTGCTCGTGGAGTGCACAAGCGGCTCTTCCCCCCAGACTTGAATGAAAACATAAGCAAGAAAAATAAACATTCAACCAGAAAATGAAATCTGAAGCGAGAGAGAGTACCAATGCTCCAAAGAGGGGAGCATGCCAGAAGATAGCATGATGATTCGCGGGCAGTGCTGCATCGCACAAAAGATAAGCTGAACCTGCGAATTAGGCCGAACAATAGAAAATACAAAAAGATAGAAAGCATAAAATAAAATCAAACAAAAACAAGGGGACCAAAAGGTCCAAGCTTGGGTTGTCTCCCGAATAGCCCTTTTGTTTACCGTCCTTAAGGTGGACCAAATACCTGTATTAGCAGTTGTATATAATGTTTATGCATCAAAATAAAATAAAATAAATCTCAAAATGTTCCAAAGCAGCAAGGAAAGTAAGCAGGAAACACGAGGCAGAGCGGCAATCAGCTATATGCCGATTTGTGGTAAGTCTTCTCGGTGGAGAGCGAAGGAGAGGCAGAACCTAGCATAGGATCATGAGGAGGGGATTTCCCCTTGCTCAAATGGTGCGCAAACGCTTGGAAGGAAGAATAACGCTTATCACGCAAGCGTTTCGCCTCCTTCAGCTTCTCCACCGATGGAGACCTCCAAGGGGTGGATTTCACAGTTTTCCCAAATTTTACAATCGATGGCATCATTTCCGGCACCGTGATGGCGATCGGATCAGCCCAAGCGACAGAACGCTTAATAGAGTCATGAATATTATTACACGAATAACAGTCTAGGGATTTCTCCCGCATGTAACTAGAAGTGTCATGCTCCACAACAGCACCGGTAGGAAGTGGCACGTTCACCGTGTCTTTGGGGCGCTCAAACATCTTCGCGGGCGCTGAATTATCCTTCTCATCGGTCATCTCGGTCAATCCTCCCTTGGTTTTCTCATCCACAAGGGTTGCCTTCAAAGCTGGGACTCCGAAATCTTCCTGGGGATCTGCACTACATAGTGAAATGTCATTTCGAACAAGAGAGGAGTGTACGGAAGTATCATCGAGGGTGCAAGCATCAGCCGGCCAGGTGACGCGTCCTTGGGAGAAATCCAGGGATGCGCCACTGGCCGTCAGAAATGGGACACCAAGTATAGGAATGGAGTCATTTTCTTCCGGTCCCATGACCTGAAAAGCAGTGGTAAAATGTTTGCCATTAACCTCGATATCAACTTCCCTCACACCACAATCTGTATCTACCACATTACCATTAGCTAGAATAAGTGATTTCCGGTCTGCGGTGTCTATTTGCAGTTGCATCTTCGCGACATCCTGCAGAGTGAGGATGTTGCTGGATGCCCCGGAATCACATAAAGCAGTAGTTTCAACGTTGTTAATCAAGCAGCTAATCACGAGTTCGTTGGTATTCCCCAGCCTTCCCTCCCCAAGGCTTTTCCCTTGTTCATGGGGATTTTTTTCAGTGTTGCTTGGGAGGGTACCAAGCGTGCGCTCGGAGACCATTTGAGCCAATTGGCCCAACTGTGCCTCGAGCTTACGCATTGACGCGGCTTGATTTGTCATGTTTGTTTGGGAAACTTCAACAAAATTTTCAAACATTTGAGCCAAAGAATTGGTTTTTTCGGCGGGGGGGCCTTGAGGATAATTCAGGTGGGGTGGCCGCGGCTGGCTCCCGGAGGCGGAGGCATCATATTGATGCTGCCCCGGTTGCCATCGTTGGCCCGGTGCGTTTTGATTCCACGAGAAATTCGGGTGATTTCTCGCACCCGGATTATAAGCATTTCCATATGGCGCGCCCCTGTTTTGATTTGCGATAAAATTCACGGTTTCATTGGAGAAGGCGGGGTCATACATTACCTCCGCTCCAGGGCACTCAAAGCTGTGATGATCGGTACTTCCGCAACCTTGACACGAGATGGCCAACACCGGAGCAGCAGCAGCGGGCCTTGATGCTTCCACAGCAAAGATGCCACTTGTCCCACGGGGGGTATTCCTTCCCGCGGTCCAAAAGGCGCTGTGCGTGGCGGTGTCCTGCAGAACTCTCAAAGCATCCTCAGGAGCAAGGTTCATAATTGTTCCACCAGAGGCGGCGTCAATCATGGCGCGGTGTTGAGGTTCGATGGAGAAGTAGAAGCATTCCACAAGATTCCACGTTTGGAATCCGTGATTGGGGCACTTCCGCAGCAACTCATTGAAGCGCTCCCAGACTTCCGCCAAACTTTCTTGGTCGTTTTGCCGGAAATTAGCGATGGCGCGTCTCAAACTCACAATACGGTCAACCGGATGGAATTTGGCTAGAAACTTTGTGGTAAGAGCCTCCCAGGTTGTGGCTGTCCCAGGAGGTAGGGAATGAAGCCATGACTTGGCCTTGTCACGTAGAGAGAAGGGGAAGAGACGGAGCTTGACCGTATCGTCAGGAATCCCAGCATAACGGAAAGTGGCACAGATTTCTGAGAAGTCTGCCAAGTGTAGATGGGCATCCTCAATAGCCAGTCCAGAAAACTGTGCGTTGTTCCGGATGATGTTAAGAATTGCCGGTTTGATCTCGAACTGTTGGTTTGCGATCGCCGGTCCAAACCCAGGGTAAATGCTCCCAACAGTGGGGGTAGTGTAATCTCTCATGGTTCGGACATGCGGCGGTTGCACCTCATTCTCATCCCCGTTACGGTTATCAGGGAGGTTCCCTCCAACACGAACTTCGTTGTCATGGTTCAACTGGTCTCCCATTGTGATTGGATCTATTGCAGCGGCACGCCTTTGCGCACGAAGAGTTCGCTCGATTTCGGGATCGTAAGCAACGAGATCTCTTGCAGCACGTCCCTGCATCCACTGAAGCAACAAAACAAAGAAACGAAAAATCAAAAAAACACTAACTCTTATACCAATACTTTCAGAAATTGTGATCGTTCAACAGTTGCATTCCCCGGCAACGGCGCCAAAAACTTGATGCGCGTAAAATACGGCAAGCGTACCGGTCGCTCAAGTAATAAAGTTGGGAATAAATCCCCGGATGTCGGTCTCTTGAGGAATGCAATTGGCGTCGAACGATCTAGACTCTAAAACTATCGTTATGAGAGTTAATTTAAATAAACAGAAAAGAAAGGTGCTTTTGTTGGTGGTCTTACGACCGATTACACTAATGTAAACTATGCGGGTCGCAATCACCGCTTCTCAAGGCGAGATGGATGTAGCGGCCGCGATGCCGTACTTCGATTGGCGAGTGGACGGAAATCTAGCGAGTGAGGTGATTAGTGCGGAGCAAGCTTGAGTGAAACGAACATGTGGAGTGGAGCGAGATGAAGCGAGGCGCATCAAAGAATAAATCTCAAGAGCAAGATGAAATACAACTGATAACAATAATGCTAGAAGTTGATGTCCATTACAAGCACAAACATTTCATACAACAAGAAAAAGAGAGAAAATGCACAACCATGAGATTGAAGATCCACCGCGGTTGTTGGCCGGAGGTGCGGGTTGTCAATCCGCTTCCAAGCGCAGTCCGAGGAGGGCTTCCGGTACCACCGAGCTGTCACCTCGAGGGCCTGTAACTCCGTTCTCTAGGGGTGCTTCGTCTTCTTCCTTGGTGGAAAGCTCGGAGAAGAATGCTTCAATGGCCGGGAGGATCGCCGGAGGAGGCGAAATGCTTCGGAATCACCGGAGAAGGTCCTCCCGTTGGTATGGATGAAGGTGGAGGTGAATGGGACTTGCTGGAGGGTGAAACGGCGGACTGGCGAAGGTTCCGTAATGATCGTCTCGCCCTAATTCGCGGAACAGCGTATTTATAGCTTGCAGAATAAATAGCGCGCACGACCACTGGCGCACGACCAGTGATCGTGCGCGACCAAGGTCAGCGCCCGTGCGTGAGCAACCTGCAAAACTGCATCAGAAAATCAGTAGTCGCGCACGATCAGCAGCGCACGATCAGTGATCGTGCGAGGCAAGGCTGATGATCGTGTGGAAATAGCCAGACAGACTTTGCAAAATGGGTATGACTGCGCACGATCGGCGGCGCACGAGCAGTGGTCGTGCGCGGTATGGCAAGTGATCGTGCGGAAGGTTCAAGACAGAGTTTCACAAATGAGACCGGGCTGCGCACGATCACTGATCGTGCGCCAGGAGGTCGATGGTCGTGCGTGGGTAAAAACGCACGACCACTGACTCCTTTGCCAAAAATAGTGAAACGCCTATCCCGAATGCCCTCACGATCCCCAAACCTGCAGGAAAACTGCACGGGGCATCGATCGCGGCAGCCACAGCAAACAGTGATAAACATAGCCAGAAAGTAAATGCACACAAGCACAGAAAATGGGCAACAAAGGTGCACAGGGCGTGGAAAACCATAGCGAAACAAAAGGAGTGCAAATGACGCTAAATGGTGTGCAAAGACAAGGAAATAAGCCCAGATGAGTCCGAAAATAGGTATATAAAGAGGACTCATCAGTGACCGCTGCCGATTTCTTCTTCCTAACCGCGCGGCTTGTTTCCTGACCGCGCGGCTTCCTTGTCTTTGCTCATATGGCTCTTTCTGAGGGTTCTACTGCCACCACTCCTGCCACCACCACTATCGCCAATCCAGCTTCGCCTCTTCCTCCAACTCCTTCCGGGAACCTTGGCACCGTTTCCAAGCTTGTCGGCTCCAATTACCCGGATTTGAGTGTCTCTTTCACCTTTCTCCTTCGCTCGCAACGCAAGCGCCACCATCTCGTTGATGACCCTCCTCCTACCACTTCACCTCTTTTTGATGACTGGGATGCGAGTGACGCTCTTGTGCGTACTTGGCTCGCTAATAGCCTATCCGATGAGTGCCTTCCCATCATCTGTCATGATGAAACGGTCAAGGCCGCTTGGCTTCATCTTGCTGCTCTGTACTCCAAAGGGGCTCAGACGTCCCGAATCTATACGTTATATGCAGACCTCTTTGCCCGGCCTACCTTGTCTCCTACTGCTGCCTACCAGCAAGTTCAAGCTCTTGGGGCTGAGATTCTTCAGAATCGCCCCTTTTCTGCGGATTTAGCTCAACAACACAAGCACTTCCAGGAGCTTCTGGTTGTGTGTTATCTGCTCCGTCTTCCAGACACTTATGACATGATCCGCTAGCAAATTCGGGGTGAAGCGGAATCCCCTACTTTAGATGCCACTACTGCTCGCATCGCCGCTGTCACCTCTCTCCTTCAGCGTCCGCTTCTGCCCGCTCCTTCTCCACCGGATAACTATGCTCATCAAACTCAGCGGAGTGGCTCTGGAAGCCGCAGTAATCAGTCTGGCGGATGTCCTTCTTCCCGCTACCTCTGCTCTCACTGTGGCCGCACCGGCCATACTTCAGACTGCTGCTGGACGAAGCATCCCCATCTTCGCCCCTCGGGTGACTCTTCCGCCCCCTCTTCCAAGCCGTCTGCTTCCGTGGTCACATCATCAGGTAGTGCCCACGTGGTCACTCAAGGTAAATGGCTTATCGACTCCGGTGCAACTAATCACATGACGGGCAATCCTCAGTGCTTCTCTCTCCTCGAACAGCATGATCGGTTGCCCTCGGTCCTCGTTGCAGACGGTTCCCCCTCCCCAGTTCATGGGTCGGGTGTGGTTCATGTTACTCCGTCCCTTTGGCTAGCGGACACTCTCTATGTGCCCAAGTTTCCGTGCAATCTATTGTCGGTTACTTCCTTGTGCAAGCAGCTTCAATGTTCTGTAACGTTTACTCCTACTTCTTGTTCTTTTCAGGATCCGAGCTCCCAGCGGACGATTTCTACTGGGACTGAGAGCGGTGGCCTCTACTTCCTCGACAACATTTCTGCCTTGTCCGCCTTCTCTTCTTCGTGTACGGATCTTCTCCAGTGGCATCTCCGTCTCGGTCATCCTCCACTACGGCTTCTACATCAGCTTCTACCCCACCTCCCTCCCTCCAGTACTCCTCTCAACTGCGACGCTTGTCAACTTGGCAAGCATCACCGTTCCTCCTTCCCGCCGAAGCAAGATCACGGCTCTTGTCGTCCGTTTGTTCTAGTCCACTCCGACATCTGGGGGACCTGCTCCTACCCTTACTATTGGTCGGGGTAGTTCTTATTTTGTAACCTTTATTGATGATTTTTCCAGATGTACTTGGGTGTATCTCTTACGAGATCGCTCTGAACTTTTTAATGTATGGCTCTCCTTTTATCGTTTAATTCAAAATCAGTTTGGTGTTGGTATTAAAACTTTTCGCTCTGATAATGCTAAAGAATACTTAAGCCATGATTTTACTTCTTTCTGTGTGCAACATGGCATCATTCATCAGACAAGCTGTGTCTATACATCCCAACAAAATGGGGTGGCGGAACGCAAAAACCGTCACCTCCTCGATGTCGCTCGCACATTGATGACTCAAATGCAAGTCCCTCGATCATATTGGGGCTATGCTGTTCTCCTTGCCTGCTACCTCATCAATCACATTCCTTCCTCCGTTCTCCACGACAAAACCCCTTTTTCCATACTTCATCCAGGCAAGGAGCCGTTTCCTCTCCCTCTCCGCATCTTTGGGTGCACTGCTTTTGTGCATGCCCCCTCTGCCACCCGTGATAAGCTCTCCCCTCGCTCCACCAAATGTGTCTTTCTGGGGTACTCCACCACTCAGAAAGGCTACTGCTGCTTTGACCCTGTTCTTCATAAGCAGTTCGTCTCTGCTGACGTTACCTTCTTCGAGAATGCCTCCTACTTCTCGGATGCCTCCTCTTCTCTTCCCCCCACCTCTGAGTCTCCTGTTATTCCCTTCGTTCCCTCGTCTCCTACTGCGATATCCACCCCTCCTACATCTCCGTCCCTTCCACTCCCTCCGCCTCTCTCTCCGCCACCATCTCCTTCATCTCCACTGCCGTCGCTCTCTCCTCCCGGGCCAGCTCTCTCTGCCACGGATGCTCTGGATGCCGAGCGGCCTGCCGACCTGGATCTTCCTGTAGCTCTTCACAAAGGGGTGCGGACGTGTACCCTACACCCCCTTGCTGCTGTTGTTTCATATGATCATCTTACCTCTTCTCGCAGGAGCTTTGTGCTGGATATCTCTGCCACTACCACACCTCGCTCCTACCAGGAGGCCCTTGCTATTCCTCATTGGAAGATGGCCATGGATGAGGAAATGGCGACTCTAATGGAACGGGGTACATGGACTCTTGTTCCTCCTCCTTTTGATACTATTGTTGTTGGCTGTCGCTGGGTCTTTGTGGTCAAATTTGGCTCGGATGGCACTGTGGACCGTTATAAAGCTCGCCTGGTGGCTAAAGGCTTTACTCAGACTTATGGAGTTGATTACTTTGATACCTTTTCTCCCGTGGCTCGTCTCAGCACTATACGGGTCCTTCTCTCTGTGGAAGTCAATAAAGACTGGCCAATTTCCCAGCTGGATGTTAAGAATGCCTTCCTTTATGGTGACCTTCAGGAAGCCGTCTACATGGAGCAACCTCCTGGGTATGTTGCTCAGGGGGAGACACGCGTATGCCGACTGCAGAAGGCAATCTATGGCCTCAAGCAGAGCCCTCGAGCTTGGTTTGACAAGTTCAACGGTATCGTGGCGGCTGTTGGTTTTGCGCGCAGCTCTGCCGATCACTCTCTATTTATTCGCAAAACCTCCTCGGGACTGGTGGTTCTTGCTGTGTATGTTGATGATATTCTTCTCACTGGCGATGACCAGGAAGGGGTAGCCTTGACAAAGCGGCATCTTCGTCAACATCTGGTCACGAAAGACATGGGCTCTCCAAAGTACTTTTTGGGGATCGAGATCTCTCGAAAGCCCAACTCATTGGTCATTTTCCAACATAAGTATGCCCTTGATCTTCTAAAAGAAGCATGATTGACTGGGGCCAAACCTGCCCGGTGCCCTATGACTATTGGAGAGGATAAAACCTGGACAGATGATTCGCCTCTTCTTTCAGATACTACGCGGTACAGGCGTCTTGTTGGTAAGCTCATATACCTCACAGTGACCATGCCCGACATTTCCTATGCTGTGGGGAAGGTGAGTCAATTCATGCAAGCTCTCAGGGAATGCCATCTACAGTCCGCCTTGCAGATCTTGGAGTACGTCAAAGCAGCCCCTGGGAAAGGACTGCTCTTTCAGAAGAATGGTCATCTGAGGGTTGAAGTATACTCAGATGTGAGTTATGCTGATGACAAAGGGGACCGCAAGTCCACCTCCGGTTTCTGTACTTTTGTTGGGGGAAATCTGGTGAGCTGGAAGAGCAAGAAGCAGTCGGTTGTCTCCAGGTCCAGTGCTGAAGCAGAATATTGGAGTATAACATCGACTACTTGTGAGTTAAAATAGCTACGGGCTCTCATGCTGGATTTAGGAGAGGTCTACAACCATCCTCTACCTATGTTCTGTGACAACAAGGCTGCTATATACATCTCCAAAAATCCAGTCTTCCATGAAAGAACTAAGCACATTGAAGTCGACTGTCATTTCATTCGTGAAGAGATTTTGAAGGAGCAAATTTGCACTCCCTTCGTCACTTCTGAGAAGGAGCTGGCTGACATCTTCACCAAGCCAGTATCCGCCTCGTTTCTCCATATTTGTGACAAGCTGGGCATGATCGATATATATGCTCTAGCTTGAGGGGGAGTGTTGAAGTGGTGACTGGGCAGTCTGGCGGTCTAGCTTGGCGGGTTGATGACCGGGCGGTCTGGCGGTTTCCCTTCAGCGGGTTGGTTGCTGTGTGGTGCTGTCTGTGGTCCAAGCGGTCTAGCGGCTTGTATCTGGCGACTTGGAGACCGGGCGGTCTGGCAGTCTCACATGGCGGTCTTTCTCTCTCACTCTGGCAGTTGCCGAGCGGTTAACCCCTCTGTCTAACCGCTCGACTTGTGTGGTTTGTTTATGTACAGTCCGGTTGTATATTGTATTTTTTTAGTCCCACATCTCTTATTTGTATTCTCTCTTCTCTCCTCCATTCTATATAAGGGAGGCCATACCTTTGTAATAGACACCTTTTTTTGATAATAAACTTTCAGTTTAAACCGTTCCGGCTTGTTTTTGTTCGTTTCTCACACGCTTCATAAATCGAGAGAGGAGTTGCGGTAGTATATCATAATTTTGATATAGCATTTGAAGAGAGAAGGAGACTTCCTCTTGGTGTTAGCAACTTAGGTCTTTGTTCTTTGAGCGGTTCTTATTTCACCCGAGAGGAAATATAGAATTAGGGATTGCCGATATCGAGAGATACTTTAAGATCGTTGCAAGGCACGCTCACCACGCATTTTCGCAACGATACATTCACTTATCCGTCATAATAAACCTAGGAAATCATAATATAAGATTATATCTCTACCTTGATAAGAAAAGTTTTGTTCCTAAGATTCGTAATAGTTTTATTTAGAAATTTGCATTCTTAATTTTAGTAGTTCAAGAAAATCACCAATTTTGTCTTACTTGGATTTAAGGAAAAGACATAACTGGTATTTGCAAGCACTGAATTCACTACCTCCCTGCGGAGACGATTCATACTCACTTTTTATTACTTGACACGACACGTGCACTTGCATTTAAATATGTAGACCATTGTAGGCGTATCACCAAGCCATGGGAATCAAAAGAACCGATCATTCACCGCCTCCAGAGATTGAATTTTGAGGGAGCAAAATTTCTATTCTACATTTTACTATATTTTTTTCATTTTATAATTTATATCTTGTAATCTATGTGGGAGAAATCGACCTAGGAGGTGGTCAAATTCCTGGGAGAAGTTCGTGGGAAATTGACCTGGAAGGTCGTTAGATTTCTGAGAGGAATATGCAGAAATCATCCTGGGAGGACGTCTAAATCTCGGAGATCTAGTAGGCTCATCGATCAACTTTGGAATAAGTGAGAGAGCCAATAGGTCCTAGTTGAGGTTCGGTATAGAAACCACAAAAGAATTTGAATCACCGCCTCTGATCCCCGGTGTCATGGAGATCTAATTCAAATTTTGTAAATACTATCTTGCTTCCTTTTTAATAAAATCATGTCTACTTGTTTGATCATCATTTTAATATGTTTTTTTTGTGTGTTTTGTAATCTAATATCTGTGTGATCTTTGTTTTGGTCTTCAAAGAAAAGAACAAGTTTTCAGAAGATATCGCCGGTGAGACCCGCTATCGCAGGTGATAGCTTCAGAGAACTTACGCTTTGATTGAAAAAAAAATTTAATCTGAATTATTTCACTGCAAACCTTATTCACCCCCTCCCTCTAAGATTGGCCACTATATCCAACAAGTGGTATCAGAGGTAGGTTACTTCAAAAGGGGATTAAAATCCTGAAGTAGATGACCAACGTTAATCATGCCTTTCTTGAGGGACAAGGAGTAACTAAGTGTAAGACCCCCCCTACCGAAACATAACACACGACCTAGGGGAGTCTTATGCCCAGAACAATCATCTTGTGGTAGCATCAGCACACGGGGTAATCTGTACCACAAACTGCCTATCCTGCCGGCCAATCCGTTATCACAATGCCAACCCAACCAAAATGAAGAGCATAGAAGTCGTAGTATCACATAAGTAAATGTCCAAAAGAGTACATCAATAAATAAGAAGCTATCATGCTTCTTTAATATCAGAGTACACAAAACACTGCCTGAAGGCTACACCACAACACACAAACTCACATCGGTCATCGAAGGCAGCGAGGGTATCGTCGTATCAGGCCCTGTCCCCGTGGCCTGGCTGCCCTTCTGCATTGCCTGCTATTGTTGTTCTATCTGTTGGGTTTCCTCCTAAAATGGTAGACGTAGCAACCGTTAGTCATAAAGACTAAGTGGTTATCACATCCGCTCACCCCAGCGACTCTTAGGCACTGGGCAGTAAAAAGGAGAAAAGGTACAATATATATATGACTATAAGTACAAGCAGGTGGTATATTTCTATTCATAATCAGAGTAACAATGGTAGTATATAACAAGTAGTAGCATCATTATACACTTAGCAATTTCTGTAAAGATAAAAGTAAGCAAGTACAACATATAATTCTACAATAGGAATATAACTTAACTTATAAAAATGCTCATACATATTTATAAGTTAATGATCGGCTTAACAGAAAGTAACTCATCATATAAATGTGCCCATAGAAATTTATATAATGAGGATCTTATGCGGTGCAATGCAATGAAATGTAATGATGATTTATGATGCACTCATGCAACTCATGCACTCTGTTTTGCTATGTCGGCATAGTCCTTTAGTTCCCACTTTTCAAGCAGGTAGCTAACCTCTCAGGCGTCATCCGTCGTGGCCGAACGGTGACGGTAGAGTAGGCGTCTCCACTACTAGGCGGGTATCCACACTACCAGTCCTAAACCTCCATACGCCTCAATGCTAAGAACATAACAGTGGAGCCTCTGCGTACTACGACTCAGAGGGGTCTCAGGTAGATGTGCACCAAGAACACATCCCAAATTGACTTATTGTCGTGGCACATAAGGAGCCTCTGGGAGCGTATCATAATAAGGACCAAGACCAATCGTCCATTGACACAGAAAGAGCCTCGAGAGCGAGCACTGAGGATTAAGCCCAACCACCCAAGGTCTATCTGCCAACTCCCATCGATGTGATGATTGGCGAGCCAAAAGACCTGCCACATGATCCTTAACCCAGGATTATGACACCTCATGTCAACACACACCACATGCAATTACACTTAGTCAAGCCATCAAATACCCAAGGGCTCCAACCGAGTCCCTTCTCATCATACTAAACCCCGTGCTCAAAAGCACGCAAGAGCTCCACACCGAGTCCCTTATCATTATACCAATCCCGTGTTCTAAAGCACGCAAGGGATCCACACCGAGTCCCTTATCATCATACCAATCCCGTCATATCTTCATCACCTGAGATAAGTGAATAACATATCACATGGCCATGGAGGTTTTCTCATCTAGCCCTTCTTTTATAATTTAGCATGCACATGTATATCAATTCATTCATCTTTCCCCAGATTCTATATTATTACACATTCAACATGTCATTTATACTTCTACATGATCAACACGATTTTATAAGGAATACATCACATGTTCTTCCAATGATCGTAAATCACCGCATAGCTATAGATTACATATTCATGCATCATGCATCATAAATTCTTCCAAAACTCATAACATTCATCGCATTGTTGTTAAGTGCATCTTTACCGGATTTCATGAATACATCATTTGCACAACCAAGGTCCTTCCAAAACCATTAGCTTATCATGATTACATATAAATAAATTCACCCAACCCAACATATCATTTGGCTACGATCTTCTTACTGAGTCCAAAATCCGGATGCACGGTTAACACATAACTTACCTAGACAGAACGTCTATTCCGGCCTTATGTTTGTTTAATGCAGCAACTTCCATCGCACTTTGTGGGAGCCATAGTGCTCACCAGAAAATGTGCAACCATTTGGTTGAAAGGTCTTTCCAAGGGATATAACTTTCGTGTTTAGCCCAAGACCTAGAATATAACACCCCAGTTTTCCACAAAGGAGCCTCTGGAAGCTATCGCCCGACGATAGTAGTTATCGCTCGGCGGTAGCTAAGCACTGAGTGGAAGGCTTTGAGTGCTAGCGCACGATGTTAGCTAGCTACCACTCAGCGGTAGCTTGACATTGAGTGCGTTGAGAGGATGACGTTGAGTGGTAGGCGTTGAGTCAGCTACATCGCAACGTTAGTACTACCGCTGGGGCGAGCGTGGCCTTATTTTCTTGGCCGAGCTCCTGGGAAGCTACCGCCCGGTGGTAGGTAGTTATCGCCCGGCGATAGCGCGCGGAAGCGGTTGCATCGTTTTTCTTTTTAGCCGTCCGATTTCACTTAGGATTTGATCCTAAGGCCCAAGACTCTCCCTCCAGAGTGCTTATATAGGGCTGAGTGGGATTTCTCCCTCATTTCTTCTCTTTTTTGAGTTGACTTAGGGTTTGGAAGAGAGAGTGGGAGGAGGAAGAAGAGAGATTTCTTCCGCCATTGACGGAGCTTCGGAGCCCCGATCATCGATCCGAACCCAGATCTGTGGAGAGGACTTTGGAGGCGCGCGTTCTCATTTGTGCAAAGTAAGGTCTCATGGAAAGGAAGAGGAGTCGTAAGGTAACGACACTTCTCCTCTCGGTCATTAGGATGTGTGCATGACATCCATGTTGTTTTTGCTTTCTTTCAAGCATTTGGGCACCGGATCTCTCAAGTGAGAGGGATTCGGGTTGCCATGGTTCAAGAGGAACCACCTGGTCGATTATGCCCGTCCCCGACATGATATGGCACTATAAATCTGCTCCGTTAATGGATTAGGCATTCTGGGTGAAGCCGTAGTCGCGACCGTTAGTCCGACTCGGTGATGTTGCATAGCGAGCCTTAAGGATTTTGTTAGAAATCTGTTAGTAGCAAGACGCCGTTTGTGATGTTGTTTTCCCCCATCTTTCGTGTGAGTACGTGTAACTAGAACCGGACCGGGTGAAAACTAGAGTACACGCAGGGGCGCGGGGACGGTACGATACAAATGGTGGATTATGGTGGGAAAAGGCTTGGGATTGTGATGTGCTAAGGGTGGTTTGTCTCTGTGGTCGGCTGGCTAGCCCGTGACGTGCAAGTCATGTATGAAGAGTGTCCCGACGAGACAAGCCCCCTTCTGTGAAACCGACGAGGACGCTAAGCTTTGGACAAGCCCAAACAATACCAGATGGGTCCCGTTGGGTCTCCTTCGGTGGACTTAGTCCCGATATCGGAGCCGGGCCTGAGTCATCACGTACGGGTGGGGTCTAGCAAGGGTTCTTAGCATCGATTTGTTTGTGTGGTGGAATCCTGATGCGAGAAGTCAAAGCTTGCAGGCAAGCCCGGGTTTTGATACCCACGAGCGGGTGGGGCCTAGGCAAGAGTTCCATGTGGTGGCTTGTATGCCATCTGGGGAAATTGGAAGTACCCTTGTGTTTGCGGCTTGAATGCCGATGGGGAAATTGGAAGTACCAGATTTGATGATGTGTTAGAAGCATATGCTCTAGGGTGCCTTGGGTGAAGTCCAGGTGTGCATACATTCTGCATAGTAGGCCCCCTTTTTATTAGAAGCTCAACATAGAAACATGTTTGTTGTATGAGACATCTAAACATATTGTACTAGTTTTAATGTACTTGTATATTTGCATACAAAGTGCTGACCTGCAGGGTGATGGAGTGCCCCGGGGTCCTCTAGGGATGACCGAGAGGAGATGTGTTGGTTACACAGTAGAGGTCAGCCTTGTTGACCCACGTTTCTACAATTTTTACATGGAAAGGATCGCAAGTAGGAGCGAGCTCGCCGGCCAAAAAGGCCTAAGCCTCATGAAGTGCTTCATTTTGCGTAGTAGCTCTGTTTTGATTGAATGATTATGCTTAATGCACTATGTTTCCGACTTGCATGTCGAGGTAGCCTAGGAGTGCTTATGCACGTTGATATTTGATGTTATTGTTTCAGTTTTGGACTCTTAATTGTTGTAAGGTCATAAGGCCGTGTTGATACTCATATGTTACTGGATAACTTCTAGTCTTATTCTTTTGGTTCTGCTGTGTTTGGTCTGAGTTTTGAGTTGGGTAGTTTATATCATCTTATAACACTTAAGCTGTGGCATCTGTATGTTGTGGGGCCCCGGCCGAACCCATATTATATGGTCATTATAGGGGAGGTGTTACATAGAAGTACTCGGATCATGGCTTAAATCGAGCATGAATCCTGCTGCATACAGGAATCAAATTTTTGCATGCATCGTAAAGTCAAATGAATAGCATCGGTTAGTCTTCTTCCACTATCCATTCATACAAATTTACATCCAGCTCTTCTCCTCCCTTCTTCACCCACAATAGACCACCATTCTTCACAAAACTAAGTCATTCGTCTTCATAATGAAGAGAGAAAGGTTGAAGATAAACAAATCCTAGGACAAAGGTCTTAGCGTGGTCTCTTCCTAGGATTGGCCACTATATCCAACAAGTGGTATCAGAGGTAGGTTACTTCAAAAGGGGATTAAAATCCTGAAGTAGATGACCAACGTTAATCATGCCTTTCTTGAGGGACAAGGAGTAACTAAGTGTAAGACCCCCCCTACCGAAACATAACACACGACCTAGGGGAGTCTTATGCC
Source organism: Platanthera zijinensis (assembly GCA_039513925.1). Classification (NCBI taxonomy): domain Eukaryota; kingdom Viridiplantae; phylum Streptophyta; class Magnoliopsida; order Asparagales; family Orchidaceae; genus Platanthera; species Platanthera zijinensis. Next base: position 155,321,823 of record CM077097.1, read on the forward strand.
CAGAACAGTCATCTTATGGTAGCATCAGCACACGAGGTAATCTGTACCACAAACCGCATATCCTGCCGGCCAATCCATTATCACAATGCCAACCCAACCAAAATGAAGAGCATAGAAGTCATAATATCACATAAGTAAATGTCCAAAAGAGTACATCAATAAATAAGAAGCTATCATGCTTCTTTAATATCAGAGTACACAAAACACTGCCTGAAGGCTACACCACAACACACAAACTCACATCGGTCATCGAAGGCAGCGAGGGTATCGTCGTATCAGGCCCTATCCCCGTGGCCTGGCTGCCCTCCTGCATTGCCTGCTGCTGTTGTTCTATCCGCTGGGTTTCCTCCTAAAATGGTAGACGTAGCAACCGTTAGTCATAAAGACTAAGTGGTTATCACATCCGCTCACCCCAGCGACTCTTAGGCACTGGGCAGTAAAAAGGAGAAAAGGTAACGTCGCTAAGTCTCAAATAATGTTTATATAGGAGTGGATGATTAGATCTAGGGTTTCTCGATCCGAGAGCTACCGTCGCGTGGTAGCATGTTACCGCCGCGCGATACCTCCAAAGATGTCTTCTTCCACAAGCCACCGCCCAAACCGACCTCTCAAGCATCGCCAGCTGTACTGCTACTGTCGCGCGGTATTCTTCTACCGCTACGTAGTATCTCACCGAGTAACATACTAAGTAATTCAGCGGGTCTATTGTCGGTAGTATCACTAACGTCGGGCAGTTGCTCACAGAGCGATACACCGATGACTCAGTAGGCTATCACCGCGCAATATCCCGCTACCACTGCGCGGTAGTACTCGAACATCGTTGAGTCCACTCGACGCTCTCGACTCCTCTTGACATTCGTCGTATGTACTCGACGATCTCTACTATCGCACGGTATTCTGCTACCGTCGTGTGGTAGTACTCCACAATCATTGAGTCCACTCGACGCTTTCGACTCCTCTTGACATTCGCCATATATACTCGACGATCGCTACTGCCGCGGTATCCCGCTACCGCCATACGATAGCGTCCAAACACTTAGTGTCAAGTCGGCACTTCCCCCGGCTCAGGTACAAGCCTATCCGTAAATGCGCCCTGAGCCCAAGTCAACTCACCTGACTTGAAAATGCACACGAGGGGTCTAGAACAAATCGGGACGTTACAAATCCAATAAAAAATAAAAGATTTTGTTCCCGAATTCAGGCTAAGTCTACGGGGGGGGGGGGGGACAAAGTAAGGTATGAGTTTAAGTTTACCTTGGGGAAATAACTCTGGGTAGTGCTTCAGCATCAAGTCCACCGGATCCCAGGTATACACCTCTTTTCCATGATTAGACCCCAGAACCTTCACCAAAGGAACACTCTTTCATCGCAATCTTCTTGTTTTGGTATCCACTATCCGCACAGGCTCTAGTCGAATAGACCTATCAGTTGCCACTGTTCCATTTGTGGAGGGGACATGCTGATCAGGCCGTAGTAGTGCTTTCCGTAGAGACGACACATAGAAGACTTGCAAATTTTCTAGCTCAGGTGGTAGCTCCAACCGATAGGCCAAATGACCAATTCTTTCTAATATAACATAAGGCCCCACTTATCTCGGGCCGAGTTTCTTTCTTCCACACACATGTGACACTCCATGCATTGGCCTGATCTTCAAGAACACCTTGTCACCCACTTGAAACTCTACCATCTCGTGCTTCGCATTATAGTACTTTGCCTGCCAACTCTGAGCCTCTAGCATGTCATCTCGTATATATCTAACCATAGCATTAGTATCATCAATATACTCCACTCCCAAAGTCTTTGGGTCTTCATCCTGCACCCATGATAATGGAGTTCTACACCTCCTCCCATAAAGTGCTTCGTAGGGCATCATCCCGATGCTAGCTTGATAACTATTATTGTATGAAAACTCCACTAGCGGCAAGAGCCTTTCCCACGGCTTGCCCCTATCCAACATGCTCAATCTTAATAAATCCTCCATGGTTCTGGTGGTCCTCTCATACTGGTCATCCGTCTGAGGATGAAAAGTCATACTAAAGGTAAGGTGGGAGCCCATATATGCTTGAACTGCCCTCCATTCCTTGGAAGTGAAGCGACCATCACGATCAGAGACAATTGTCTTGGGCACCCCATGGTACCACACAAACTGCTTTATAAAGATACGCACCAAAACATCTACATGCGACTCCTTCATCATTGGAATGAACCTGACAACCTTCGTCAAGCGATCCACAATCACCCAAACTGAATCGTTTCTAGAGCACGAGCGAGGCAATCCGTGAACAAAGTCCATGGAGATATCGTCGAACATTCACTCGGGAATGAGTAATGACTGCAATAGTCCTCCCGGGCTCTTACACGCCACCTTCACCCTTTGACAAGCCTCACAATGCGTAATGTAATACTTAACATCTCTCTTCATTCCTGGCCAGAACATGGTCTTCCACAAGTCATTATACATCTTGGTAATTTCGGGATGCACTGAATATGTGTGTAATGAGCCTCTCTCAGGATGTCTTCCCGGATTCCACTGCCCTTGGGAATATAGAGTCTGCCACAGAAATGAATGAGGTCTTCCTTCAGAATGTACTCTTCAGTAGATCCACTCTCAATTGCCTTAAATACATGGGCCAGAGCAGCATCCTTCCCTTGCTCTGCCCAGATTCGTTCACGGATATCACATATTGTACTCAAGGTAGCTAAGTATTATGTATACGTCTCAGAATCATTATTACACACCAGCGTAGTCTCCATCTCCTTGAGCACTCGAGCCAATTCCAAACCCCTCATTCAATACTCGGGGCTCGACGCTGGTATCTTTCTACTTAATGCATCTGCTACGGAGTTCGCTTTCCCGGGGTGGTAATTCAACGTAAAGTCATAATGACACAAGAACTACAACCACTGTCGCTGCCTCAAATTCAACTCCTTCTGAGTATGAACATACTTCAAATTCGTATGATTTGAGAAAATCTCACAATGAACTCCGTAGAGGTAGTGCCTCTAAATCTTTAGGGCAAAGACCACTGCCCCCAATTCTAAACCATGCACCGGGTAATTAATCTCATGCTTCTTCAACTGTCTTGAAGTCTAATAAATCACATGCATATGTTGCATCAACACTGCTCCCATACCTTGATAGGACGCATCAGTGTAAATCTAAAATCCTTCATTCCTGGATGGGAGGGATAGGATTGGTGCGGAGGTTAGTCGATCCTTCAGCTCTTGGAATGCAACCTCATACTGAGGTGTCCACTTATATGGCATACCTTTCTTTGTCAGGCCAGTGAGAGTGAGGGCTATCTTCAAAAATCGCTCAACAAACTTGCGATAAAACCCTTCAAGTCTAAGAAAACTTCGCACGTCAGCCGCCGACCTCAAAGACGACCACTCCTTCACATCACGCACCTAGCCGGGTCTACTGCTAATCCAACACCACTAATAACATGGCCCAAGAAGGCAACTTCTAGAAGCCAAATCTCACATTTACTGAACTTAGCAAATAAAGAGTGCTCTCTTAGTTTCTTCAAAACTAAGGCCAAGTGTTCAATATGCTCACTTCTATTTTTGAGTAGACAAAAATGTCATTGAAGAAGATGATGACGAAGACATCCAAATACGGCTCAAACATCATGTTCATCAAACTCATGAATGCAGAAGGGGCATTCGTGAGCCCAAACTGCATCACCGTGAACTCGTATAATCCGTATCTCGAGCTAAACATTGTCTTTTGAATATCTTCCTCTTGTATTCTCAACTGATAGTACCCCGAACACAAATCCAATTTGGAAACCAATGTGCTCCCACCAACTGATCGAATAGCTCGTCGATTCGGGGTAAAGGATAGATGTTCTGCACTATCAGTTAGTTGAGTTCCTGGTAGTCTATACACAATCGTAGTGATCCATCCATTTTTTTAAAAACAAAACAAGGGCTCCTTAGGGTGATGAACTGAGACGAACAAACTCTGATTCTACTAACTCCTGCAACTGAACTCTAAACTCAGCGAGTTCCTTTGGAGCCATTCTATAAGGGGTCCGAGAGATGGGCTTGGTACCCGGTACTAATTTAATTTGAAAGTCCACTTCTCTATGTGGGGATAATCCTGGCAGCTTATCGGGAAATACCTCAGGAAAATCTCGCACTACCAGCACATCTTTCATGCTCGTCGCCATCTCTTTTAGTTTGAAACATATCATATACACCTCATCCTTTTTCATATGGGCCTTAAGGGCCTGAATTGAAGACAACAACATTTGGGGTGCAGATCTAATACCTTGGAAAATGATTTTTGAGTCTCTATGCCTCAAGGTGATTTGCTTTGCCGCACAATCAATTCTGGTATGGTGCTAATCCAACCATGCCATGCCCAGAATAAGATCAAATTCTGGCATCCCCAACACCATTGCAGGGGTTTCAAAAAGTTTTCCTCCAATATACACTTCCAAATTGCATTTGACGGATGAAGTCATCTCAGATCCGTCTGGGAGGCGTACTCTCTGAGTGATACTAGTGAAATATTGCATGCCATTTAAATCTTTCACAAAATCAACTTAGAAAAATGAATAAGTACCACCAGTATCAAATAGAGTGTGGGCTGGTCTCCCACTAACAATCACAGTGCCTAAATATCAAATTATAACAACCTCAAAGCTAAATTCCTTGTACAAACTTAGGCAAGCTAAGGACAAATGCTTATAACATAATAGTTGACTACGAAATACCTGCAATCACGTCCTACAGATTCCGCTCTTGAGTCATATCCAGAGCAAACATCTGCTCTCTAGCAGGTCCAGGATTCCTTCCTCGTAGTCCTCGTCCCCGACCACGAATTTGTCCTCGTCCTCGCTGAGCTGCTGGAGGAACAACATGGGGAACATCTCTACCTAGCTGCAGGCAATAACGCCAGATGTGGCCCGGCTGATGACACTGAAAACAGACTTGCCTGAATGGCCCTCCGGGTTGTTGATGAGGTTAGAACTGCGGGGGTGGAGGTAGTGTTAGTTGCGGGGCCTCACGTTTAATCCTAAAATTCAGATGGAAATGACTGCCACCTCTTTGGTTTCCTCTTCCACCTCTAATATTTTGTCTCCTTCTGAAGATGGGTCCTTCTTCCATCACGCCCTCAGCGAGTCTCTTACCACTAGCTTGGACCCCAAGATGGTCTGCTTCCAATCTTTTTTTCCATATCTTTTATCTCCGCCAGGTTCGAGTCTGCTACAAACAAAAGTGCTTGCCATAGGGGATCTCACAAACCTTTGTAGAACAGCTTCGCATATCCGTGATCATTCAAATCGTAGTAGTCAACGAATGTGGCAAGGTGCTGAAACTCCCATTAATACTCCACGACTGACTTCAATCCCTGTTTCAACTGTAAGAACCTTTCCTCGAGTTCATCTCGAGCAGTGGAGGGAACAAAATGTTCTAAGAAGGCCTCAGAAAGTTCGTTACAGCTGATGTCGGTGTATACACGTCCTTGAAAAGTGGAGCCCATAAGGGGCTTCCACCACCTTTTTGTGTGTGACTCTAGGATGGACACAGCTAAGGTAACAGCCATACTGGTCGGGCATCTGATTCTGGCCATCAGTTCTTGTACAACATCTAGTCAGTCCTCTGTGCGAACAGCCGATTCAGTCCTGTGGTAGACGGGTGGAGAAAGAGCTCTGAAGGTATGCAACCAATTAGAGCCCGGGGCCAATTGCTGAACCGAAGCCTGCTGAGACCTGAAGGCATCCATGGATTGCAGTTAGAGTTTACCCCAACTCCAATTGTTGGAACAGAGTAGGGATCGGAGGAACAGGAATGCCCGTCGTTGGCTCTATATGTACCAGAATCTACATACAAAACATAGATTTTGTGTCAGGTTGGCTAAATGTAGGGTAACAGGTGGACATACTTAGTGTGAATCACGAATGGGCATACCACTGCTTCCGCTAATCCGATTTGTATGCAAACCGAATAATAGAGCGGGGGTAACACCACGTTAAATGACTTATTTATCATAGGATCGATGCAAATGGATACCATTTGTAAGACCCCACTCTCAGACACAACCCACAGCCGAGGGGAGTCTTATGCCCAGAACAGCCGCCTTATGGTAACATCAACACACAGGCTAATCTGTAATACAAGCCGCCTATCCTGCCGGTCAATCTGATATCACAATGCCAACCCAACCAAAATAAAGAGCACAAAAGTCATAGTATCACATAAGTAAATGTCCTAAAGAGTACATCAATAATAAGAAGCTATCCTGCTTCTTTAATATCAGAGTACACAAAACACTGCCTGAAGGATACACCACAACGCTCAAATTCACATCGGTCACCAAAGGCAGTGAGGGTATCGTCGTATCAGGCACTGTCCCCTGGCCTGGCTGCCCTCCTACATAGCATACTGCTGCTGCTCTATCCTCCAGATTTCCTCCTAAAATGGTAGACGTAACAATCGTTAGTTATAAAGACTAAGTGACTATCATATCTGCTCACCCCATCGACTCTTAGGCACCGGGCAGGAGAAAGGAGAAAATGTACAATATATATAACTGTGAGTACAAGCAGGTGGTATATTCATATTCATCATCAGAGTAATAATAGTAGTATATAACAAGTAGTGGCATCATTCTATACTTAGCAATTTTGTAAAGGTAAAATTAAACAACTACAACATATAGTTCTACAACAGAAATATAACTTAACTTATAAAAATATTCATACAGATTTATGAGTTAAGGATCGGCATAACAGAAAGTAACTCATCATATAAAAGTGTCCATATAAATTTATATGATAAGGATTTTATGTGGTGTAATGCAATGCAATGACGATTTATGATGCACCCATGTAACTCACGCACTCTGTTTTGCTATGTCGACATAGTCCTTTAGTTCCCACTTTTTGAGCTGGTAGCTAACCTCTCAGGCATCATCCGTTGTGGCCGAACAGTGATAGTAGAGTGTGTATCTCCACTACTATACGGGTATCCACACTACCAGGACTAGGCCTCTGTACGCCTCAATGCTAAAAACACAGCAGCGGAGCCTCTGCGTACTACGGCTCAGAGGGGTCTCGGGTAGATGTGCACCAAGAACACAACTTAAACTGGCCTATCTTCATGGCATAGAAGGAGCCTTTGGGAGTGTATCACTATAGGACCAAGCCAAACCGTCCACTGGCACGGAAGGAGCCTCGGGAGTGAGCACCGAGGACCAAGCCCAACCGCCCAAGGTCTATCTGCCAACTCCCATCAATGTGATGACTGACGAGACCATAGAATTGTCACACTATCCTTAACCCAGGATTATGACACTACATGTCAACACACACTGCATGCAATTACACTTAGTCATGCCATCAAATATCCAAGGGCTCCAACAGAGTCCCTTCTCATCATACCAAATCCCGTACTCAAAAGCATGCAAGGGCTCCACACCAAGTCCTTTATCATTTTACCAATTCCGTGCTCAAAAGCACGCAAGGGCTACACACCGAGTCCCTTATCATCATACTAATCTTGTCATATCTTCATCACCTGAGATAAGTGACTAACGAATCACATGGCCATGAGTGTTTTCTCATCTAGCTCTTCTTTTATAATTTAGCATGCACATGCATATCAATTCATTCATCTTTCCCCAGATTCTATATTATTACACATTCAACATGTCATTTATACTTCTACATGATCAACATGACTTTAGAAGGAATACATCACATGTTCTTCCAATGATCATAAATCACCACATAGCTATAGATTACATATTCATGCATCATGCATCATAAATTCTTCCAAAACTCAACATTCATCGCATTATTGTTAAGTTCATCTTTACCGGATTTCATGAATACATCATTTGCACAACCAAGGTCCATCCAAAACCATTAGCTTATCATGGTTACATATAAATAAATTCACCCAACCCAACATATCATTTGGCTACGATCTTCCTACTAAGTCCAAAATTCGGATGCACGGTTAACACATAACTTAGACAGAACGTCTATTCTGGCCTTATGTTAGTTTAACGCAGCAACTTTCGTTGCACTTTATGGGAGCCACGGTAATTACCAGAAAACATGCAATCATCTGTTGGAAAGGTCTTTCCGAGGGCTACAACTTTTGTGTTCATCCCAAGACCTATACGTACTCAGATTATGGCTTAAATTGAGCATGAAGCCTGCTACGTACAAGAATCAGATTTTTTGCACGCATCGTAAAGTCAAACGAACATCATTAGTTCGTCTTCTTCCTCTAGCCATTCATACAAAGTTACATCCAGCTCTTCCTCATCCCTTATTCACCCTCAATAGACCACCATTCTTCACGAAACTAAGTCCTTCATCTTCATAATGAAGAGAGGAAAGGTTGAAGACAAACAAACCATAAGACAAAGGTCCTAGCGTGGTCTCTTCCTAGGAGATCTTCATTACGCACTAAAGTCAAGCTTTATTGAGCCTAAATCTCTCCTTTTTCATAACTAAAGATCTAGCACCAAGGGAGGGGGGGTAGGAAGCTCACCTCATTTCCGGCCATAGATCACGTCTTCCTCCATTGTGGCATGACAGCGTCAACCTTATCTCCCGCGATGAAGTTTATCACCAGGAGAAGAAGAAAGTGGCGGCGAAGTCTCAAACAACGTTTATATAGGAGTGGCCGATTAGATCTAGGGTATCCCGATCCGAGAGCTACCGCCGCGCGGTACCTCCAAAGATGTCTTCTTCCACAAGCCATCCGCCCAAACCGACGACTCAAGCGCCGCCACCTATACTGCTACCGCCACGCGGTATTCTTCTACTAACGCGCAGTATCTCACCGAGTAACATACTAAGTAATTCAGCGGGGCTATCACTGGCAGTATCACTATTGTTGGGCGGTTGCTCACAAAGCGATACGCCGATAACTCAGTAGGCTACCGCCGTGCGGTAGTACTCGACGATCGTTGAGTCCACTCGACTCTCTCGACTCCTCTTGACATTTGTCGTATATACTCGACGATCACTACCGCCGCGCGGTATTCCGCTACCGCCGTGCAGTAGTACTCAACGATCATTGAGTCCACTCGATGCTCTTGAATCCTCTTGACATTCGCCGTATACACTCAATGATCGCTACCGCCGCGCGGTAGCGTCCAGACACTCAGTGTCGAGTCGGCACTTACCCCGGCTCAGGTGCAAGCCTGTCCACCGGTGCACCCGGAGCCCAAGTCAACTCACCTAACTTGAAAATGCGTACGAGGGGTCTAAAATGAATCGAGATGTTACACTAGGCCTCCATTCTTTATGGGAAATGATTACAGCCACTGGAGAACTTGCATGAAAATATTATTGATGACACAAAGCAATGACGTGTGGGTTATGGTTAAAATGACATATACTACACCAACTATTATTGTATCTGATCAGATAGTAGAAAAACCTCGTAATAAATGGAATGATGCGGGTAAGCTGAGCTGTACCAATAATGCCAAATCCATGAACTCTTTATTTTGTGCTTTAGATAAAACTGAATTTAATAAAATCATTAATTATGAAACTAGTTATGATATTTGGCGTTTACTTGAATTGACTCATGAATGTAACTCACATGTAAAGGAGTCGATGTTATTTTGACTAGAGTTTCAATATGAACAATTCTGGATGGAGATTGACGAGGAGGTGGACATCATGTATACTAGCTTCACAGAGATTGACAATGCCTCTAGATCTTTCGGAAAGACCATTTCAAATGGGAACTTGGTAAAGAAGATCATGTGATCCCTACCTCCACGATTCAATCTGAAGGTGACTAACATTGCTGAATCTCACAACATCAGTACCCTAGAGTTAGAGTGTCTCATTGAGAACCTGAAAACCCATGAGCTCGAACTGAAGATTCAAGCCGATGAGTATCCTAGGGAACAAAAAAAGAAGGAACTAGAACTAAAGGCGGGCAAGGAAAAGGAGGTGACTGAGGTGACTGATGACGAGGAGAGCCTCTGCACCCGCGACTTCAAAAAGTTCATGAGGAATCCAAAGAGGTGAGATAAGTTTTGAAGATTCATGAAAAATGGAATGGAAGAGAAAAAGAGGTGGAGAAAGCCATCAAAAGTGGCAAAGAGTGATGAATAAGAATCCTCCACGGAGTGCTTCCACTGCGGCAAATCTGGACACTTCAAGCATGACTGTCTTAAGCTTATGGAGGAAAGGGAAAGGAATACCACCGGAAAAGAGAATAAAAAGGTGTTAAAGGCATCAACCTGGGATGATACATCAGTATACGAGTCAGACACCTCAACCTTGAGTAGTGAAGAAGAGGCAAATCTGTGGCTCATGGGGAACCACCAAGATAATTCTGATGGCAAATCCAGTGTCTATAACGACAATGAGGTAACTCTTCCCACTTATGAAGAACTTTATGATTTATATGAAAAATTATGCAATAAATTCGATGATTTATGTGATAAAAATAACTTCTTAAAATATGCAAATAAGCAAATAAAATGGATTTAAAATATCTTAATAATGAATTAATCAAATGTGGAAAGAAAAAATCGAGTGCCTAAAATGTGTTCACTCGAGCACGATAAAATAACTGAAAGAGAGCTTCTCCAAGACTTCCTCTAGAAAAAAAACTCTTACCAAAGAGAGGAAGGTCTTTGAGAAGAGCCAACAAACTTCTCTTAACCAAATTGAGAATGGAAAGAAGCAATTCCTAAAGCAGTGTGTGATGCTTGTCATGGAAAATGCTATGTTGATGGTGAAAATCCATGACCTGAACCGTGTCATCCAAAAGTTTAGAAAAGGCCAAAAATCACTAAATATACTGTTGGGCTATCTGTGTTAGGGATCAGGAAAGATCAGGCTAGGATACAAACATGTGAAGCTATCGCCCAACGATATCACTATCGCTAGTGATAACCCTTCTCCAGCAAATCCAAACAATAAGCTTTAGTTAAATAAATTGAACTATGTTAAAACTAGAAGCCTGTTTCCATCTTCCAGCATGAGCCCAAATAAAATGCAAAAGGTGACATTCATCGCCTATACCAAGCGTGCCAAATGTAATAAGTTTGGTTACACTTCTGTCTTGTGTTTGAAAAAGTATTAACAAAAATTGCACAAATTATGATATCAAAGTCGACTACCTATACTATGGGCAAAACAACTTGGGTATCCATAACTTTACTCACATCCTCTTTTTAGGTGTGCTGGCATGCTAAGAACTACAAGAACATGTGGTACTTGGTGTAAGACCCTCTTTTTTTTTGCTTCACCATCGGGTCTTATTCCCAGAACCGCCGCTTTGCGGTGATACCAATACTCGGGAAGGTCGTCACTACAAAACGCCGATCCTGCCGGCCATATCGATCACAGAAGAACGTAGAAGTACAAATGAATAAATGTAAGTCCAAGTCCACAAGATCACATGCAATATAGAATCACTCTAGTAAGGTGTCCATATGATAATAACAGAATAACAACGACATAAATAATAAACGGGCTCCTACCCAATACATCACATCCTCACTACAAATCACTCGCGGAAGCAAGGCTACTATAGTCACACACTGTCCCAGTAGGTGGTACTCTGTACTAGACTGGCCCACCTCCAACTGTACTCGCCTCTGGTGGTGTTGCGTCTCCTTGTGCTACTCCTCGATCCCTTAAAATGATATGGTCCACCGACAGTTAGTCAAAAGACTAAGTCAATGATCCCCCACCCCTCCCCCTGTGACTCCTAGGCACCGGGCAGAAGGAATGAAGAGAAAGGACATCAAGGCAGAAGATATCAAAGCAGGTGACAGCGGCCTTAAGCTACCAGTCATATAAATATGTAAAACAAGCTAAGCGATTCTATATATAACATGAAGTATGGAGCATCAATGATAAGAGGTAAACAATGAAATGTACATCTAGTTATCACAGGTAAATAATTAACCTTAACTTATATGAATGCCCATATGAACTTATAAGTTAAGGGGTCTTTCGCAAGGCTCCCATCAAATAAGCTATCCCATACTAGTTTATGTGATGCTAGGTATGTGTGTTGTGATATGTTATGTCAATATTCATGCAAGTTCAACACACGCACACGACTCTATGCACACAGACCTTTAGTTCCCCAGTTTTGGAAGCTAGCTTCACTCCTAGGAGCCTCCGTAGTGGCCAATGGAGATAGTGGGTTGGGCTACCCCACTCAAAGGAGGGTAACCACACTATCAGGCCTAGCCCTTACGCATGCCTCTGAAGGACACACCAGAGTCACCATATACTAATGCCGACAAACCCTCCAGTCTTTCATGGTCAAGTGTAGGGTCACTAGGTAAGCGTCTCATAGACACGAGCAAGCTAGTCCCAACCCTTACACCCTCCAGAGTCATCATTCCTTTATCAGTGCGATGACCAGAGCAAACTGAAGACCCGCCACTTTTATGCACATGTTATTCCTGAGTTCCCAAGCCCACGTCTCACAGGACTAACCAGTTCTTATCAAACAGTACCGAGCCTTCAGCTCGTAGGACCAAACCATCCTTTCTCACCAGTACTACCTTTCACTTTAAAAGAGGTGAACGTGTGTGCTCCTTATTTACTACTGACTAGTCTTCTCATGTTTATATAATTCTATGACTTAGGGTTAGTCTTGGACTTCCCGAGGTCTACCCTGTGAGGGGCTCACGCGGTACTAGGAGGTACGATAGGATGACACCCCAAACCTCCCTTTCTCAAGACACTTATTCTTTTCACTTGTATTACTCTAGTGGACTAAGGTGAGTTTTTATCATGAGGAAAGCTAGTGTTCTGTTGAACACCGCCCACCTCTTAAGCATACTTCTTCCCTACTACAAAGAGATGCACGGAGGGGACTCCTGCCCTCCTCACCATGTGGCTGATCCCTACACACACTATTACACCTCCCCTGTAATGACCGTATAATATGGGTCTGAATGGAGCCCCACAACATACAGATGCCACAACTTAAGCATTATAAGATGATATAAAATTACCCAACTCAAAATTCAGACTAAACACAGCGAAAACAGAAAAAAGACCAGAAGTTATCCACTAACATATAAGTATCAACATGGCCTTAAGACCTTACAACAAATAAGAGTCCAAGACTCAAACAAGAATATCAAATGTCAACGTGCATAAGCACTCCTAGGCTACCTCGGCTTGCAAGCCGGATACATAGTGCATCAAGCATAAAATTCCACAAAACAGACCTATTACACAACATGAAACACTTCATGAGGCTTAGGAATTTTGGCCGGCGAGCTAGCTACTGCTTGCGATCCTTGCCCTGTAAAAATTGGTTGTAACGTGGATCAGCAAAGGCTGACCTCAACTGTGTAACCAATACATCTCCTCCCGGCCGTCCCTAGTGGACTCCGAGGCACTCTATCACCCAACAAGTCAGCACTTTGTATGCAAATATACAAGTACATTGAAACTAGTAAAATAGGTTTGGATGTCTCATACAACAAACATGTTTCTATGTTGAGCATGAAATAAAAGGGGCCTATTATGCAGCATGTATGCACACCTGGGCTTCCCTCAAGGAACCCTAGAGCGTATGCTTCTAACACATCATCAAATCGGGTACTTCAAATTTTCCCATCGGCGTTCAAGCCGCAAACACAAGGGTACTTCTAATTTCCCACAACGATATACAAGCCGCCACACGGAACTCTTGCCTCAGCCCCACCCGCTCGTGGGTCTCAAAACCCGGGCTTGCCTGCAAGCTCTGACTTCTCACGTCAGGATTCCGCTATACACACAAAATAACCGATACAAAGAACCCTTTCTATACCCCACCTGTTCGTGACGACCCAGGCCCGACTCCAATATCGGGACCACATCCACCGAAGGAAACCCAACGGGACCCAGCTGGTATCGTCCGGGCTTGTCTAAAGCTTGGCATCCTCGTCAGTTTCATAGAAGGGGACTTGTATGTCGGGACACTCTCCACACATGATTTGCATGTCACGGGCTAGCCAGCCAACCGCAGAGACAAACCACGCCTTAGCACATCACAATCCCAAGCCTTTCCCACCCTAATCCACCGTTCGTACTGTAACATTCCCGTTCCCCAAGGAAACCATCTACCGTCACAACGGAGCTAACCTTGTCCGGTTCTGATTACACATACTCGCGCAAAATAAGGGAGACATATATCACAAACGACATCTTGCCGCAACGGATTTTTAGCAAAATCCTTAAGGCTCGTTATGCAACATCACCGAGTCAGACTAACGGTCGTGACTACGGCTTTACCCACAATGCCTAATCCACTAACGAAGCAGATTTCTAGTGCGAAATCATGTCGGGGACGGACACAATCGACCCGGTGGCTCCTCTTGAACCAAGACAACCTGAATCCCTCTCATTTGAGAGATCCAGTGCCTAGAATGCTTGAAAGAAAGCAGGAAAAGAATAGATGCCATGCACACATCCTAAAACAGAGAGAGGAAATGTCATTACCTTACGACCCGTCTTCCTCGCCATGGAATCCTTGTCTTGCACGGATTAAAACGAGCGCCTCCAAGTCCTCTCCACGGATCTGGACTCGGATCAATGATCGGGGATCCGAAGCTCCGTCAATGGCGAAAGAAAGCTCTCTTATTCCCCGTCCCACTCTCTCTTCCAAACCCTAAGTCAACTCCAAAAAGAGAACGAATGAGGGAGAAATTCCGCTCAGACCTATATAAGCACTCTAGAGGGAGAGTCTTGGGCCTTAGGATCATATCCTAAGTGAAATCGGACAGCTAAAAAGCCAAACGATGCAACTACTTCCGCGCGCTATCGCCGGGCGGTAACTACCTACCGCCAGGGGGTAGCGTCCCAAGAGTTTTGCCAAGAAAATAAGGCCACGCTAATGCCAGCGGTAGAACTAACGCTGTGCGGTAGCCACTCAATGCCTGCCTCTCAACGCACTCAACGCCAAGCTACCGCCGAGCGGTAGCTAGCTAACGCCTACCGATAGCTTCCCGAGCTGCAGGACATAAAATAAAGCCGCGCTAACGCCAACGATAAGGCTAACGCGACGCGTTAACTCCTTTCAAGATAACTCAACGCTCTCGATGAAAACCTTGGAGTTACCGCCGCGGTAACTAACTACTGCCGAGCGATAACCATCTCAGCACTCGACGAACGGGTTTTTATCGAGCCAACTACACCCGACAAAACAAGATTATCGTTGGATGATAGCTACTATCGCCACGCGGTAGCTTCCAGAGATTAAGGGTCTGGAAAACCGGGGTGTTACAACTCCTCCCTCCTTAGAAGAATTTCATCCTCGAAATTTAGTACGCACACAAACAAAAAGCATACCTGAAGCAAAGAGTTATGAGAAGTCCTCCCACATTGATTGCTCACGCTCCCAAGAGAACTCGTCTTGCCCGCAGTTGTCCCAACGTACCTTTACGAGCTTAACCTCTCTGTTCCGCAACTGCCGAACTTCTGAATCCTCTATGCTCACTAGGCGGACTTTCGTCCCCAAGTCCTCTTCTATCGGAACTGCCGCCGACTCGACCACAACACTTGCCTCCACCAAGGATTTCCTTAAGACAGAGACATGGAAGACATCGTGTAATCCACTCAATTCTGTAGACAACGCTAACCGGTAAGCTGCTTCTATGATACGTTCCATAACTTCGAACGACCCCAAAAACCACGGACTCAACTCCTTGAGTCAGCGAATCCGCAAAATGCTTTTGAACGGCTTAATCTTTAGATATACCCAGTCGCCTACCGCAAACTCCATGTTCCCGTGGCAAGCATTGAAATACTTCGCTTTCTGATTCTGAACAACCTTCATGCGCTCCTAAATGGTCCGCACCAACTCACAAGCATCAGTCACCACCTCTTTTCCCAAAAGTTTGGTGTCTCCTGCCTCTGCCCAAGACATCAGTGTTCGACACTGCCTTCCATACAAAGCTTCATATGGCGCCATCTTTATACTTTCCTGGTAACTGTTGTTATAGGCAAACTCCACCATGATGAGGTGATCTTCCCACTTTTTTCCAAAATCCATGGTACACATCCTCCGCATATCCTCCATTGTATGATTCATTCTTTCTATTTGTCCATCGGTTTGAGGATGGAACGTCGTATAGAATTTGAGCTTTGTGCCCAGACTCTTCTATACCAACCTCCAGTCTTTGGACGTGAATCTCTATCGCGATCACTAACGATACTCTTAGGAATCCCATGTAGTGGCACAATGTTGCGAACATACAACTCTATCGGAATCTCCACGTTGTCCTCTTTTCGATTTGGGATGAAATGAGCCACTTTGGTCAAGCGATCCACGATCACCCAAATCGCGTCATCACCCTGCTGTGATCGAGGAAACCCATGCACAAAGTCCATGGAGATGTCATAGAATTTCCACTCAGGGATAGGAAGAGGCTCCGGGAATCCGCGCGGATTCTGACACTCAGCCTTCACTAAGGCACAAGTTTGACACCGACTCACGTACAAAGCAACATCCCGCTTCAAACCAGGCCACCGAAAGGATTTTTTCATATCCAAGTACATCTTTGTGCTGCCCGGGTGAATGGAGTACTTCGTAAAATGAGCCTCAAATATCAACTCCTCACGGAGCTTGCCGAACTGCGGTACACATATCCTTGCGTCCTTCCTCAGGATCCCATCAATCATCTCCCAGGCGCTACCTTCGCCCTTTTGAGCTTTCACCACAAATGGATGGAACTCTACATCCCAACTAGTCGCTTCACGAACATGATCGGATAAGTCATTTTGCAACTCAATCCAGTTCAACTGAGCCATGCTAGACTCACCTCTTGCTACATAAATGTTGTCGAGGGACTCATATTCTCGCACCAACTGCTCATCATGAGCATCAATCCAATTCCCTTGTCCAGAAAACTTTCTACTCAAGATATCTGCCACCACGCTAGCTTTGATTGGCATATATTGTATTGCCACGTAATAGTCCCCAAGAAATTTGACCCATCTACACTGTCATATGTTCAAATCCTTTTGATCCAGAAGATACTTCAGGCTTTTGTGGTCTGTGAAGATCTCCACCTTTGCACCATACACATAGTGCTGTCATAATTTCAACGCAAAAATTACCTCCGCCAACTCCAAGTCATGGATGGGATAATTCATCTCATGAGGTTTCAACTATCTAGACCCAAAGGCTA
The DNA here is from genome assembly GCA_039513925.1 of Platanthera zijinensis. Lineage (NCBI taxonomy): Eukaryota > Viridiplantae > Streptophyta > Magnoliopsida > Asparagales > Orchidaceae > Platanthera > Platanthera zijinensis. Next base: position 155,338,972 of record CM077097.1, read on the forward strand.
TCACACTGCCATGTTGCACTAACACACAACCTAAACCGCATCCTGATGCGTCACTGAAAATCTGAAATCCTTCAGTAACTTTAGGAAGACTCATGATCGAAATTGTCATCAGCCTTTCCTTCAAGGTGTCGAACGCTTGACTGCACTCTTGAGTCCATACGAACTTCAGGTCCTTGCGAGTCAGGGAAATGAGGGATAGAGTTATCTGCGAAAAGTTTTCCACGAACCTTTTGTAGTACCCGGCTAGTCCAAGGAAACTTCGGACTTCCGCCACGGTTCTCAAAATTGGCCAATCCCTGACGGATTCAACTTTCGCCAGATCCACCGCCACCCCATCACCACTAATCACATAGTCCAAAAATGCCACCTTTTCTAACAAGAATTCGAATTTCGTGAACTTTGCATAAAGCTGGTTCTCTCTCAACACCTGCAAGACTACCCTTAAGTGAGTCTCATGCTCCGCCTCCGATTTGGAGTATACCAAAATATCGTCAATGAAGACCACCACAAATAAGTCTAAATACTCCAGAAATACTCGGTTATCAAATCCATGAATACAGATGGCGCTTTCGTTAGCCCGAACGACATCACCGAGAACTCGAAGTGACTATACCTAGTACCAAAAGCCGTCTTGGGTATGTCCTCATCTCGAATCTATAACTGATAGTACCCTGACTTCAAGTCTAACTTAGAGTACACCACTGACCCCACCAACTGGTTGAACAGGTCATTTATCTATGGAATCATATACTTATTCTTGATGGTCAGTTTATTCAACTCTCGGTAGTCTATGCACAGCCGCATACCACCATATTTCTTCTTCACAAATAACATTGGGGCGCTCCATGGCAAAGAACTGGGTCTAATATACCCCTGCTCCAACAGTTCCTGCAATTGTACCTTGATCTCAGCCAATTCCTTTGGTGCCATCCTAAAAGGAGGATGTGACACTGACCTAGCCTCTGACACTCACTCAATCGAGAAATCAATCTCCCGTCGAGGAGGTGCTCCAGGAAGCTCCTAAGGGAACACATCCTCGAATTATGCTACTACCGACACTTCTCCAAGTGATAACTTGAAAAGGCGAACTTCCAATAATGCTACAAGAGCTACTCCTCCCTAGCTAACTGCCCACACAAACTGCATGGCCGAAATAAGGGAACATGCCACTCCACCAAGGCCCTCAAACTTAACTTCCATTATCTCTTCGCTTCTCAGGGTCACCACCTTAGATAGGCAGTTAATACTGGCACGCTGCTTTGCAAGCCAGTCCATCCCCAATATCACATCTAACTCAGTTAACAGTAGGACTGCCGCTACCAACATGAAGTCAACTCCCCCTAGACTCCAACAAATGCGTCCCTTCGCCCCGGCAGTCATGGAAGACCCGTTGGGCATGCTCACCTTCAGCTCTGCGTCCGCCGAGATTGATTCAACTCCAATTCTCTGGATAAAACTTTCCGCAAGGAAGGATGCGATGCTCCCGTATCAAACAATACCCTAGCGGGGTAACCAGAAACTAGCACAAAGCCTGTCACCACATCGGGTTGGCGGATCGCTTCCTGCTGCCCAAGGTTATAAGCCCTTGGATGCACGGGTTGGAAACGTAAAGCACTTGACTCCTCCATCTTTCCCTTCACCGCCGCGCTAGACCCGGAGCGCACCGACTGCTCTTCCCTTGGCTCCTGCTCAGCGCCACCTTCAGTGCAAAAATTAGCTATGTGGCCCAGCTTGCCACACTTGTAGCACAATGGTGGTACCTTGAAGCGAGACCCCCCCGACGTTGTACTACTCTTATCCCAAGTTTTGTAGGGATGGGGCTTCTTTTTCCACCTACTTCCTTCAGATTTTCCTTGCGATTGAGAAGGCTTTTCTTCTCCCTGTTTGGCTGCAAAACCCTTCCGACGTTGGGTTTGCTCTATATCTCTCTCCAACGTCCTAGCGGCCTCGATCAACTTGTTGAAGCCCGCATTCTTCATAGCTTTGATGGGTTGTCTCAGATTCTCCCGTAATCCATGATAAAATAGGTTGTCCCTCTCTTCATCGTCTGTCATGGTCGTTCCAGTATATCGACCCAAACGAGTGAACTCCTGGACGTACTCATCCACCGTCTTGTCCCGCTGTACCAAGTGAAGAAACTGTCTCTGAAGGGCCAACCTCGTCGACGATGGGATATACTTCTTCAAGAAAGCATTCCCGAACTCTTCTATGGACGGGGTGCGTCCAGGGAACTGGCGACCATTATGGCTCACCCACCATAGCTTAGCGTCTCCTTCTAACATGAAAGCCGCAAACTCCGATTGCTTCTCCTCTAGCGTGTAGCACCCCCCCAACCTTTGCCCGGGTCGGGCCGGAGGGGTGCTACTGGCCCAAGACGCCCACCCAGTGCTTATAGGGGAAACGATCCACCCTGTCCAAGCACTAGATGGCCGCCTTGGTTGGCTCGAATCATAACATTCACAACCCATCAGAATATAGCGGAAGCATTAACAGGAAACCATTGCAGACTTATATATAAGACATATCAGAATCACAGCGGTTCTAGGGCCGAAGCCTAAGTACTTATATAAGCCCATAGGCTATACATGTGATACATATAATCCTCATATACTCTCTTTCTACGCTGCTCGGCGGAACTCACGTCTCTAAACTCTGGGGACGGCGGGGGTACATCTGCTCGAGTCGACCTAGCTGCTGGCGTAATCTCTTGCGGTAGCGGGTCACTATGGTGCTCCACCTCCTGTGAATGGTTAATCAAATAACCGTTAGTCACAGAGCTAAGTAGAAACAAATCTCCTCCCCGGATCCACATCCTGGGGACGAGCACGCACCCACCCAACAGAAGTAAATAGCCGAAGCAAGAGAGGGTTAGCACAACATTTCATATATGAACAGCTAGGAGCAAATATAAAAGAGTGCAGTATAACCGGAAAAACAGCAATGTATAAAACGGTTATAACCCTGCTCTACTAGCTCATCAGCACAACAGGTTTTCATACCCTGATTTCTATCGCAGGCATTCACAGCCGCGCACACACCGCAGGCATTCACAGCCTGCGCACACACCGCAGGCATTCACAGCCTGCGCACACAGACCCTATGTCGACATAGTTTGGACCGCTTCTGTTCCAGCAGGGTAGCAAGCCCCGCGGGCCTCACCGATGTGGCCGTCGGTGACAGTGGCCAGTCCTGCCACTTCTGGGGGTGATCGTACCGCACAACCCCAGGCCCTAACGTACAACCTTGTGTACTCTTGGATGTGAGCGACATCCAACGAATCATTTTGGCCGACCAGCGGAGGAAAACCCGACGGGGAATAAGACAGCCGGTCACCCGTGGTACCCATCTCCCTGTCGCCTTGAGTCGTCAACCTTCCTGCACCGGTACGAACGGTCTGCAGAAGGGACTGACCCGCCACTATTCCACCGCAAGCAATTTACAAACAATCAATTAACGGCAAACATAACACACACTGGGTCTACGTCGGCCTGCCCTACTAGGCTTAAACTTCGGGCGTCGACGCTTAGCTCTACTTTCGTCAAGGAGCGTGGGAGCGCATTATTTAGGGCTAGACCTGGAGGAATACCTCAACTCCGGTTATCCCCAACTAAGGTTCAACCTTAATAACGACTGCTCGTCAGAGCAGGACCCGAGGGTTATAATAGTAAATTACAATGAAGACAAGTGCGGTGATTATGCTGCTTATTTAAAGTGCTGGAAAGAAACGTGACCAGTACGAAACTGGAGTAGTACTGAATAAAAAGTACTTGACCAGTACGAGACTGGAGTAGAGCTGAATTAAAAGTACTTGACCAGTACGAGACTGGAGTATAACTGAATTGAAAGTACTTGACCAGTACGAGACTGGAGTATAACTGAATTGAAAGTACTTGACCAGTACGAGACTGGAGTATAACTGAATTGGAAGTACTTGACCAGTACGAGACTAGAGTATAACTGAATTGAAAGTACTGAACTGAAAAGAATAAAAGAACGGGACCAGTGCAAGACTGTAATAATCATAAAGAAAATGGTTAGTAGTCCAATCACTCCATCCAGGAGGCTTCAGTTCCATCTCCATTCTCAGGAGAGATTTTCAGTTCCATCCCCGTTCTCAGGAGGCACATTCAGTTCTATTTCAGTTTTTAATAAGGCTTCATTGGGTTGCACCCATTATTATGATCCGATTAGAATCTGGTTGCGCTTTATTAATCACGGGTTAATCAGATCAGGGGCTTATCAGGAGTTGCACCCTCATTAGTTATCGAGAATAATTCGCATAGCACTACTCGTACTCTCGCTTCCGAGCGTACCCAAATCACCCGAGAGGCGAGGCGCTCAACGGTTTCACGGAATCTCGGAGCACACGGGGTTCGGTCACTTGCCTCGGCCACTCTCGTTGATACGACAATTTTATTATTCTTTTTAGTGAGGATAGTCGCGCGCTCAAATTTTCATTTTCGAGAAAAACGAGCGTAATAATTGCAAAGCACGACCCTAGGCTCCTAATTTTAGGAAAAATATCAAAACTTATCACCATGACCCCAAATTTTGATACAACCCCTAAGAGAGCCTAAAATGAGCATAGTAATTTTTTTGTAATTTTCCAAATTATTTTGGGCCTTTAATTTGGCCAAACAAATTTTATTTGGGCTTTTAAAAATACCAATTCAACTCCAAAAATTCTCAAAATTTTTGTGGATATTGTCCTCATTAAGGGGGACATTTTTCATATTCAAAACATTTTCATGAGGGCTCTATTTTGGGCTCTTAAAAATAAAAACCCTTAATATTATATTATAATATTATATATATTATAATATAATATAAAATATTAAGTTTATAAAAAGAAAAACCTGTACACTCATCTCCCCCCCCCCGCCGCCTGTACCAAAACCGCACCTTGCGTGTCTCCTCCGCCGCCGGCCGGCCACCGGCCGGCCGTGGCTCCACCACCGGCCGACTGCCCGGTGGTGGGCGCTCCCTCCGGCGGTGGTCCGGCGGCCTGCCGCCGCCGGCCATCGCCGGAGCCATTTTTTTTTAAAACGGGAGGGGAGGGGGTGACGGCGGCGGCGCTCCGGTCGTCGGAGCTCACATGCATCACGTCAGAAGGATAGGGAGGGAGGAGGGGAAGAGTTTCTACCTGAGTTTGGCGGGCTCGGGAGGGGCCGGCTTGATCGGACATCGCTCAAGGTGGTGGAGGAGGGGGAGGAGCTCCTTGGCTTGCCTTTTTCCGGCCACCAGAGCTCCGGCAGAGGGGGAGGAGCAGGGGGAGGGCTGCTCTAAAGCTTGTGGGAAGGAGAGGGGGGAGGGGTAGCTTTTATAGGGAGGGGGAGGGGGAGCTCCCTCCCTTTGGGCAATGTGGGATTAATCCCTCCTTAGGGAGGGATTAATCACCACCCTCCAGCTGTCCAAGGACAGCTGGAGGTGCCACATATTTCCCCATGTGGGGAACAAGGGAAATCCCCAAGGGCTTGGGCCTTGGTGGGCTTGGGCTTAAGAAAGAGGGGGAGAAAGGGAGAGAAAGAGAGAGGGAAGAAGTGGGTGGGCCTCCACTTGTAGTGGGATGGGGGCTTGCTGGTTGGGGGCCCAAGGAGAGTGAGGGGGGCAAGGGTTATTCATCCATGGAGAGGAGGTGGGCTCCTCATTTGGAGAAAAATCCAAAAAGTGGATTTTTAGGAGGGTTTGACCAAGTCAACCCTAGGATGGGTCCCCCTTGCTGGTCAAAGTCAATGTGGGTCCAAGTCATCGGGGTCGGGTCAAGGTTCAGGTGCCGTGTCACAATTGGTGTGTGCACGCTTTTCGGTGCACGATTATGCTTGATTTGACCACGAGTTGACCAATTGTCGTCGAAATTGATCGGGATGACTTCCGTTGACTTCGTATTGACTATACGAGTCCAACGCCACTGACCGGGGTCGAATCGGAGTTCGTTTGGCGAAAGTCCGATATTTGCGCGTCGCAGCGTGCTAAAACGGTCAAAACGCCCATAATCATCGTTAGGCTTCGAATCGCGGCGCAACGAGTTCCGACGCGTTCATATCAACTATACGAAGTCATGGGAATTGACAGAACTCAAATCGGAGTTCTCTATGTCAATATCCAAAAATCTCATTTTCGCGACGTTCTGCGAGGAATGGCCAAATCCACTATATAACCTCTGGTTCAATTGGACGAGTTCCGATGCGCTCGTATGGACTATACGAGACCACAGGAATTGACGGAACTCAAATCGGAGTCCTCTAGCTCTATTTCCTACCTTGGGTTACCCCTCACCGGATCATGGGTAGGGTCCGGGCCACTTTTATTGGGCCCACTAGGGTTCTGGTGGCTCAATAAAAGTCGGGATGTTACATAGCGTCTCTGCCGCCCTTAGCAATTATTGAATTATCGCCCACCAGTCCTCTACATCGGTCGGCGTGCCGACTCCCTTAAATGTTGGAGGGTGAAAGCTTAAGAAATACTTCATTTGTCAGTCTTCCTGTCCGACCACCACTCTTTCCGCCAAAGGCTCTGCCTGCCTGCCACCCCCGCCATGTGTGGCTGGTGTCGCATTCAAGGTAACATGAGTCGTTTCCTGCGTGACAGGGGTCACAGATTTCGCCGCCGCTGTGGCTTGGGCTGCTACCATTGCTTCTGCAAGCATGCAACATGAATCGGCCGGGGTTACCTCCATGCCCATCGGACCTGGAGCAGTTGAACTGCTCGCCGAAGGCTCCTCTCGCTGCCTCGACATCCCTGTCTTGTCGCTTGCACCCTTAGCAAAAGCAAGCTAAAACAAGATTTAGCCTCTATTTGCAAAAACTTAGAAACTAGGACACTCACGGTCCCGCGATACTCCTATGTGGATAACTTATTAACGTGATCCGATTATGACATTCAACCACGAATCCTGAACTTGGAAACCAACCTGCCTCTGATACCAAATTGTAACACCTCCCCTGTAATGACCATATAATATGGGTCTGGCCGGGGCCCCACAACAAACAGACGTCACAACTTAAGCATTATAAGATGATATAAAATTACCCAACTCAAAACTCAGACTAAACACAGCGAAAATAAAAAACAAGACTAGAAGTTATCCACTAAGATATGAGTATCAACATGGCCTTAGGCCATACAACAAATAAGAGTCCAAGACTCAAATAAGAACATCAAATGTCAACATGCATAAGCACTCCTAGGTTACCTCGGCTTGCAAGCCAGGGTACATAGTGCATCAAGCATAAAATTCCACAAAACAGAGCTATTACACAACATGAAACACTTCATGAGGCTTAGGCCATTTTTGCCGGCGAGCTAGCTCCTGCTTGCGATCCTTGCCATGCACAAATTTGTTGTAACGTGGGTCAGCAAAGGCTGACCTCAACTGTGTAACCAACACATCACCTCCCGGCCATCCCTAGTGTACCCCGGGGCACTCCATCACCCTGCAAGTCAGCACTTTGTATGTAAATATACAAGTATATTGAAACTAGTAAAACAGGTTTGGATGTCTCATACAACAAACATGTTTCTATGTTGAGCATGAAATAAAAGGGGACTACTATGCAACATGTATGCACACCTGGGCTTCACCCAAGGCACCCTAGAGTGTATGCTTCTAACACATCATCAAATCGGGTACTTCCAATTTCTCCATCGGCGTTCAAGCCGAAAACACAAGGGTACTTCCAATTTCCCCTAACAGCAGACAAGCCGCCACACGGAACTCTTGCCTCGGCCCCACCCTCTCATGGGTCTCAAAACCAGAGCTTGCATGCAAGCTCTGACTTCTCATGTCAGGTTTCTGCCATACACAGAAAACAACCGATACTAAGAAACCTTGCTAGACCCTACCCATTCGCGATGACCCAGGCCCGACTCCAATATCGGGACCACGTCAACCAAAGGAGACCCAGTGGGACCCAGCTGGTATCGTTCGGGCTTATCCAAAGCTTGGCGTCCTAGTCAGTTTCACAGAATGGGACTTGTCTCGCCAGGACACTCTCCACACATGACTTGCACGCACGGGCTAGCCAGCCGACCGCAGAGACAAACCACGCCTTAGCACTTCAAAATCCCAAGCCTTTCCCACCCTAATCCACCGTTCGTACTATAACGTTCTCATGCCACAAGGAAACCATCTACCATCACAATGGAGCTAACCTTGTCCGGTTCCGATTACACATACTCGCGTGAAATAAGGGGGACATACATCACAAACGGCATCTCACCGCAACGGATTTCTAGCAAAATCCTTAAGACTCGCTATGCAACATCACCGAGTCGGACTAACGGTCGTGACTACAGCTTCACCCACAATGCCTAATCCACTAACGAAGCTGATTTCTAGTGCAAAATCATGCCGGGGACAGACACAATCGAACCGATGGCTCCTTTTGAACCAAGGCAACCCGAATCCCTCTCATTTGAGAGATCCGGAGCCTAGAATGCTTGAAAGAAAGCAAGAAAAGAATAGATGACATGCACGCATCCTAAAACCGAGAGGAGAAATGTCATCACCTTACAACCCGTCTTCCTCGCCATGGAATCCTTGCCTTGCACGGATGAAAACGAGCGCCTCCAAGTCCTCTCCACGGATCTGGACTCGGATCAACGATCGGGGCTCCGAAGCACCGTCAATGGCAGAAGAAAGCTCTCTTCTTCCTCCTCCCACTCTCTCTTCCAAACCCTAAGTCAACTCCAAAAAGAGAAAGAATGACGGAGAAATCCCGCTCAGCCCTATATAAGCACTCTAGAGGGAGAGACTTGGGACTTAGGATCATATTCTAAGTGAAATCGGACGGCTAAAAAGCCAAACGACATAACTACTTAGAGATCACCCTACATCTCAAGTGATTGGAGACATATCAGCTGGCATGCATCAAGTCTTGGTTGAGTTGATGCCTTATCTGCATGCCAGCTGATATGTCTCCAATCACTTGAGATGTAGTGTGATCTCTAAGTGTGACAAGTTCAGTTGGTGGAGTTGGTGGAGTTGGTTCAGCAACAACTTGGGGAAATAATTCCTCTTGTGGAACTGTATTAGCTGTTGGAGGAAGTTCATCCACTTCCACATTTTCTTCTTCACTATCTTCATCAACTTGTGAGGAGGAGTGAGATATAACCTTTTGAGTAAGGTTGAGATCATCCAATTTTTCACAAAGTTGGGGTACCTACAAAGAGTTACTGGTAGAAGCTTCCTTCTCCTTGTAAAACATATTAGCTTCATCAAAAGAAATATGAACCGACTCTTCCATTTTTAAAGTTGATTTATTAAATACCCTATATGCCTTGCTGACTTGGGAATATCATAGAAAAATTCCCATTACAGCTTTGACTTTAAACTTTCTAAGATGTTTCTTGTTATTGTTGTGAATATAACAAATGTAACCAAATACTCTAAAATAATATATTTTAGGTTTCTTCCCTTTGAACAATTCATAGGGAGCCTTACCATTAAGTTTGTGTATCAAACTTCTATTCAGGACATAGTTTGCTGTGCTTACAGCCTCTGCCCAATAAGATAGTGGCATGAAAGCATCAGCAAGTAATGTACCTGCAGCTTTAATGAGTGTTTTGTTCTTCTTTTCAACTACCCCATTTTGTTGAGGAGTTCTCGGAGCAGAGAAACAATGCTTGATGATACCTTCCATCTCACAGAATCTTTGCATAGGAAGAGATTCAAACTCAGTACCATGATCACTTCTAATAAAAACAACTGGAGTAGAATACTCAATCCTTATGCCTTTAAGAAAGTCTGTAAGAACCTTGAAGTTATTGTTGGGTTTCTCTATGAGGATGGCACAACACTTGTGCACGCAGCGGAAGTAATAAAATATCAAGAACAACCCAAAAGAGATGGGATCGGGCCATGAATGTTGAATCAAGAAGTTAACACACAACTAGGCAAAAATTACCTTAGCGGCGTTGAGTCACAACTCAACAGAGATGCTCCAAGCTTTGAGTCCTTGTCGGTGGCGAGTTTCACGTAGAATAACGTCTACGTCTCTACAGAAATCCACATGAGCGGGAGAACACCGAGCTTTTCGTCGCACAAAAGATCGGGAAGGAGATCGTCTGCACCTTGCACTTCCACGGACTGCTAGGTCCGCGCCAGGAATAGCAACACGGGCGACTATTGCCAGAAAGTAGGTCGGCGGAGCAAACGATCGGCGGAAGCGGAACTCTTCCGTCCGACGGGGTACGGGATGCGGCGGATCGGCACGGCGGAACGCTTCCGTCGGGTTCTATCCGGCCGCATGAGAAAAGCACGCATTCACATATCCTCCCAAAACCCTAAGTCCTTATTTATACCAAAGGTATAAACAGACCAAAAAGAATCGCTATCCGCAGACCACACAACATAGGGTTTCAGAGTCATTCGCCGAGAATGAACTCCAGGTTCGGCGAGAATCAGATCCAGATTCGGCGAGAATTACCAGACAGATTCGGCGAGAATCATCTGCTGATTATTCGAGAATCAAGGATAGATTCGTCGAGTATCACCAATCGCCGGGAATCAAACATTTCGATTCTCGACGAATTCGTCGAGAGTCGTCGAGTCATACTCGACGATTCTCGACGAATCATTCTCGACGAATCATTCTCGACGAACTCGTCGAGAGTCGTCGAGTCATACTCGACGAATCTCCTTGGCAACATTTGCCTGACCCCCCCATTCTGTATGGTGATTGGTAACCCTTACCAATACAGTCAATCTTCCAATTTCTCCACATGCTCTTATGTGCGACCCTGCAGGCTCATATCACGTTGGCTGTGAGATTACATGTTTGACCACTTCTAGATCACCATGGTAACTCCAATAGTCTCCCACTTGATCTTGAAAGTATCAAACCAAAAACCTCACAAACAATGAGCGGTATCTAGCAATGTATCATTTCTACCCAAGCAATAAGAGTTCATAACTCATAAGACTTTATGAACAATGTTCCAGCGTTGTCTTTGTCCCTTACATCCGGAAAGAGCTAGAGGCATGGAGCGTGTCACCCTCATAATAGCTCAATCTAAGTTTCTTGATCTAGAACGGACTTCCAGAGAATGGTGAGTCCAATATCACATATTGACTCAACCAATCATGGCCATGCATTTCTCAGTCCAGTTCCATCAAGGGGACCATGGATGCAACTCCTGTCATATAGGAGGACAAATCCCATATCTGCTCACACACAAACACCCAAATGATTCGTAATGTGCCCAACCACCACCCTTATCATCAACCTTTCTCAAGGAAGACTTTAGATGGCATCAAAGCACGCTCTTCCTCACTTGATGAATGTTGTGACTTCAGGTCAAAGGACTACAACACCATTGTTAATTGAGACCTACTCGTGACACGTTTAGATAACAATCCACAGAGTAGTCTCAGGTTGGGTCTGTCTAGTACAACTTGTTCATTAACAAGTACCCACGTGATGACTTGATATCACAATATCATGACCTATGAGAACTGGTCATCAGTCAACACATGTGCTAGTCTTAATGTATCATCATCACCCTTAGTTTCTATGATTATACTACGACCAGGGACCTTTTAAGAATGAAGCTTCAAATAAATCATAAGCTCTCACATTCAAGTCACATACTTGATGTCCTATGGAAGCGAACATTCTAAGGGTATTTATTATGTTAACATTTAACTATCACATAGAGAAACCATAATAAAAGAACTTGCCATTAATTGTAAAAGAAAAATCTAGGTACATAATTCATCATATGAATAAACAATAAACAACCAACAGAATATATGTTTACATGCAACCCACAAGACTCTCATTAGAGTTGATCATTTAGGTATCGTATACCCATTGATCTAGTATGACCATCATGCTTTCTCTGCGCGAGAGGCTTTGTCAGTAGATCCGCAATATTCTCCTCAGTCAACACTCTGCAAATGTTCACATCTCCTCGTTCGACAATCTCACGAATAAGATGGAACTGCCGAAGTATGTGCTTGGAGCGCTGATGGGATCTAGGTTCCTTAGATTGTGCAATTGCACCGTTGTTATCACAGTAGAGAACTACGGGACCAACAATGCTAGGAACTACATCAAGCTCACCGATGAATTTCCTAATCCATAAAGCCTCCTTCGCTGCGTTAGCTGTAACAATATACTCGGCCTCTGTTGTAGAATCAGCAACTGTCTCTTGCTTGGAACTCTTCCAGCTCACAACTCCTCCATTAAGGCAAAACACAAAACCTGACTGAGACTTTGAGTCATCCCTATCAGTTTGGAAGCTAGCAACCGTGTAACCATTTACAACGAGCTCTTCCTCTCCACCATACACCAAGAACACATCCTTTGTCCTTCTCAAGTACTTCAGGATATTCTTGACTGCAATCCAGTGACACTCACCGGGATCTGACTGATACCTGCTAGTCATGCTCAAAGCAAAGGAGACATCGGGTCGAGTACATAACATCGCATACATGATTGATCCAATTGCTGAAGCATATGGAATCAACTTCATGCGGTCCTTATCTTCACAAGATTTTGGACACTGGTCCTTAGAGAGATTCACACCATGAGACATGGGTAAAAATCCTTTCTTGGACTCAAACATGTTGAACCGCTTCAACACCTTCTCAATGTATGTACTCTGGGTCAAACCCAGCAACTTCTTCGATCTATCTCTATAGATCTTAATACCGAGTATATAAGTCGCTTCACCCAAGTCCTTCATAGAAAAGCAGTTCCCTAGGTTATTCTTAACAACTTTCAGGGTAGGAATGTCATTCCCAATCAACAGTATGTCATCTACATACAATATCAGGAAGACAACAATGCTCCCACTGATTCGCTTGTAAACACAAGGCTCATCTTCATTCTTGATGAAACCAAACTCTTTGATTTTCTCATCAAAACGAAGATTCCAACTTCGAGAGGCCTGCTTCAGTCCATAGATGGACCTATTCAGCTTGCATACTTTAGTGGCTTCATTTGGGGATACAAAACCCTCGGGTTGTGTCATGTACACTTCTTCAAGGAGGTTTCCCTTAAGGAAAGTTGTTTTGACATCCATCTACCAGATCTCGTAGTCATAATACGCAGCAATAGCAAGCAATATCCTTATGGACTTTACCATGGCAACAGGGGAAAAGGTCTCATCATAGTCAATACCATGAATTTGCTTGAAACCCTTTGCCACCAGTCGCCCTTTGAATGTCTGTACATTCCCATCCATGTCGGTCTTCTTCTTGAAGACCCATTTGCACCCTATGGGCCATACCCCTTCAGGTGGTTCCACCAAGTTCCAAACTTGGTTTGCATACATGGAGTCCATTTCAGATTTCATAGCCTCAAGCCATTTGTCGGAGTCCGGTCCATTCATAGCCTCTTGGTAGGTTGCTGGTTCATCATCATGATCCATAAGCAACACATTACCTATTTGAGACTTGATAAATCCATATCTCTCAGGCTCAAATCTAGGTCTACCAGACCTACGTAGGACTTGTGTTTCTTGAGCAGGTTCTCTAGCTACAACATCTTGTAGTCCTGTCTCAGAATCCAATTCTGGTTCATTCACTACTTGTGGTTCTTGAACTTCTTCAAGTTCTACCTTTTCAGTCTTTCTTGATAAGAATTCTCTCTCCAAGAAGACGCCAGTCCTTGCGACAAACACTTTGCCCTCGGACAGTAGGTAAAAGTAATACCCTTTCGTTTCCTTAGGATATCGCACCAGATAACATTTATCCGATTTGGGTTCCAGCTTGTCAGACATTTGATGTCGCATGTATGCCTCACAACCCCAAATTTTAATGAACGACATACTAGAATGCTTCCCAGTCCATATCTCATATGGTGTCTTCAGAACCGTTTTCGTTGGAGCGCGATTCAGTGTCATTGCAGCAGTCTCTAAAGCAAAACCCCAAAAGGAAACAGGCAAATCTACATGACTCATCATCGAACGTACCATGTCTAACAGAGTACGATTTCTCCTCTCAGACACACCATTATGTTGTGGTGTTCTAGGTGGAGTGAGCTGTGATACAATACCACACTCTTTCAGATGATCACGGAACTCATGACTCAGGTATTCGCCACCTCGATCAGATCAGAGTGCTTTAACCCTTTTACCCAACTGGTTTTCTACTTCATTCTTGAACTCTTTGAACTTTTCAAAGGTCTCGGATTTGCACTTCATAAGATACACATATCCGTATCTACTGAAATAATCAGTAAATGTAACGAAGTTGAAATACCCACCTCTAGCCATGGAGCTTATGGGTCCGCATACATCACTATGTACAACACCCAAGAGATCCTCAGCCCTCTCAGTATAACCAGTGAAAGGGGTTTTAGTCATCTTGCCTAACAAACAAGATTCGCATCGCTCAAATGATTTATAATCAAATGAGTCCAAAAGTCCATCTTTATGGAGCTTGAATATGCGCTTCTCGTTTATATGGCCCAAACGACAATGCCAGAGATATGTAGGGTTTAAGTCATTTGTTCTTAGTCTTTTATTATTTTCTACATTATAGATCAGATGGTCCAAGTTCAAAACATAAAGACCATTAAACAATTGGGCTACAACATAACAAACATCATTCTTAAATATAGAACAATAGTTGTTCTTAATTATAAAAGAAAATCCAATCATGTCCAAGCATGAAATAAATATAATGTTTCTAGTTATGGCCGGAACAAAATAACAATTATCTAATTCTATTACAAGCCCACTGGGCAAAGAAAGACGGTAAACCCCTACGGCTACAACAGCAACTCTTGCTCCATTGCTGACACGCAGGTCCACCTCCCCTTTACTCAGCAATATTCTCCTTTCCAGTTCCTTCACATTTGTACAAATGTGTGAACCACATCCAGTATCCAATACCCAGGATGAAGGAGCAGAAAGGTTTATCTCTATAACGTAAATATTTGAAGCGGAAGTCATACCTCCCTTCATTTTCTACAGACCCTCAATGTAAGAAGGACAGTTCCTCCTCCAATGACCAGCCTTGCCACAGTGGTGGCATTTCCCTTCCTTCACCGTGCTCTTCTTTTTCTTCAGTGCAGAAGACTTGGGTTCAAGATATGACTTAGGTCCCACCTTCGTCTTCTTAGAGCTCTTGCCCTTGCCCTTGCCCTTATGCATCATCAGTATGGAGCTGGCAGGCTTGGCCTTCTTCATGTTGATCTCGGCAGTTTTTAACATGCCTAGGAGCTTGGGCAGTGTCTTGTCTATTTCATTCATGTTGTAGTTCAAGACAAACTGCTCATAACTGTCCGGCAACGATTGCAGGATCAGATCTGTAGCCAACTCTTGACCCAGAGGAAAACCCAGCCTTTCAAGGTTCTCTATATACCCAATCATCTTGAGTACGTGAGTCCCTACTGAGTCTCGAACTCCCATCTTGCACTGAAATAATGCTTTTGTAACGTCAAACCTCTCTTGACGAGCTTGCCCTTGAAATATTTTCTTGAGATGCTCGTAAAACTCCTTGCACCCCATGTTCTCATGTTGCCTCTGAAGTTCAGAGTTCATGGTGGCAAGCATAAGGCATTCGATGTCTAAGGCGTCATCAGTATACTTCTTATAAGTATCCTAATTAGCACGGGAAGAATTCCCGGTCGGCACCTCGGGGGCTTCTTCTTCCAAGACATAGAGCTTTCGCTCTTGCCTGATAACAATTCTCAGGTTCCTGTACCAGTCCATGTAGTTAGTCCCATTGAGCTTATCCTTCTCAAGGATGGCTCTCAGAGACAAAGTGGAGTGTGAACCACTTGCTATGGAATTCTACAAGAATTTATGCAGAATAATATCAGTACCAAAATTTCAAAATACAATTTATTTTTAATTTGGACTTCAATTAAAACTCCCACTATTTTATTCGAAATGATGGACCTCACTATCAATTCGGAGAGTTCATGCGAGCTACTCTCTTAGTGGACAAGATCCGTATTTCACCAACACAATGAGTAAACTTTGGCTTTTCTCTCACAATGTGGTTATTTAGGTAGGCAACGCTTGCCAATTGTATCCTCATGCAATTCTTGTATGGTTGGTGAATAACTCCTTATTCGCATCCATCATATGGTGCATGCCAACCCTATGCCTCTAGGCACTCAACCTTTGAGGTCACCTAGTTAAGTTGGACCCGATGTCGATAGTGGGATATCACAATTATCCGCTCACACCCTTACCAAGATAGATTAATGCACCTTGCTTTGGCAAGCCCACACTTCATCGATCGAGGCAGGAAGAGTGTCATCCATCGGAAGGCATCCGAACACTTAATATTTGATGAAGGGAATTTTTGATTATAGGTTAACAATTAACCATGATCAACATTTGATCAATGTGCACATCCAAAGAAAAACACTTTTAAAATCCACATGCATCCCTTATGTGCACAACATGGCACTATCAATATTTGATAGAAGGAAGGGCTAAATCTGAACATCCGGACTCTTCCAAATTTTCAGATTTACATGTATTGGACAAAGACAAAGGCAACTCGACTTAAAGCAGTAGACAAGCTCGTCTCTCATTGTTGGATTCAAAATCCAAAACAATACACGGGTTCATTAACCACTCGAGGGAAGGTTACTGCTAAGGAGACAACAAATTCTAACAATTAGAAATTACCACGAAATCCCAGACGTTCCTGGCGGGGTTCCAAGGGGCAGAGCCCCTAACCTGTGGGTTATGGGCCCACCGATTTCCCTTGGAAAACCATCAATAATTGATGATCCAGGATTAAATCTAGACATTTAGAATACTTCTAAATCCCTAGGTTTACACGCACTTGAATAACCTAACTTCCAAAACAATAATCATGGCTGAAACCTCCCTCTGATACCACTATTGGGTTTCTCTATGAGGATGGCACAACACTTGTGCACGCAGCGGAAGTAATAAAATATCAAGAACAACCCAAAAGAGATGGGATCGGGCCATGAATGTTGAATCAAGAAGTTAACAGACAACTAGGCAAAAATTACCTTAGCGGCGTTGAGTCACAACTCAATGGAGATGCTCCAAGCTTTGAGTCCTTGTCGGTGGCGAGTTTCACCGAGAATAACGTCTACGTCTCTGCAGAAATCCACACGAGCGGGAGAACACCGAGCTTTTCATCGCACGAAAGATTGGGAAGGAGATCGTCTGCACCTTGCACTTCCACGGACTGCTAGGTCCGCGCCAGGAATAGTAACACCAGTGACTATCGCCGAAAAGTAGGTCGGCGGAGCAAACGATCGGCGGAAGCGGAACTCTTCCGTCCGACGGGGTACGGGATGCGGCGGATCGGCACGGCGGAACGCTTCCATCGAGTTCTATCCGGCCTAAGGAGAAAAGCACGCTTTCGCATATCCTCCCAAAACCCTAAGTCCTTATTTATACCAAAAGTATAAACAGACCTAAAAGAATCGCTATCCGCAGACCACACAGCATAGGGTTTCAGAGTCATTCACCGGGAATGAACTCCAGGTTTGGCGAGAATCAAATCCAGATTCGGCGAGAATCAACAGACAGATTCGGCGAGAATCATCTGTTGATTCGTCGCGAATCGAGGATAGATTCGTCGAGTATCACCAATCGCCGGGAATCAAACATTTCGATTCTCGACGAATTCGTCGAGAGTCGTCGAGTCATACTCGACGATTCTCGACGAATCATTCTCGACGAATCATTCTCGACGAACTCGTCGAGAGTCGTCGAGTCATACTCGACGATTCTCGACGAATCTCCTTGGCAACATTTGCCTGACCCCCCCCATTCTGTATGGTGATTGGTAACCCTTACCAACACAGTCAATCTTCCAATTTCTCCACATGCTCTTATGTGCGACCCTGCAGGCTCATATCGCGTTAGCAGTGAGATTACATGTTTGACCACTTCTAGATTACCATGGTAACTCCAATAGTTATCAGACTTGTGTCTCATGAAGAAAACCCAAGTGAACCTTGAAGAAGTCATCTACAATAACTAAAGTATAGAACTTCCCTCCTAAGCTCTGTACAGCAATGGGTCCAAAAAAATCCATATGAAGCAAATACAGAATCCTAGGTGAATCACTCTTATTAACAGATTTAAAACTATTTTTAGTTTGCTTTCCTACTTGCAAGCCCTGTAAAGGCTTTCCTTCTTGTAGGGGCAAGAGGGTAATCCTCTAACAAGGTTGTCTTTGGATAACTTAGCAATATTTCTAAGGTTTACATGACCTAGTCTTTTATGCCAAAGAGTATTATTATTACTGATTTGATTGAATAAACAAATTTCTGAGCTAGCAGAATTAAAATTTACTAAATAAATATTACCTTATCTAAATCCTGTTAGAAAAGTTTGGCTGTTTACAGAAATAATACATTGGGATTCAGAAAAGCAAACCTGATAGCATGCATCACATAGCTTGCTTATTGATATGAGGTTATATCTCAACCCACTCTCATAAGCTACCTTGCTGAATGTAACAGCTCCAATGCAGAAATCCCCATATCCTTCTGTTTGACCAAAGCTGGAATCACCGAAAATTACCTTTGGACCTAGCTTGGACTTATAATTGGTTAGCTTGTCCTTGCTCCCTGTCATGTGCTTTGAGCACCCACTATCCAGATACCACTTATCCTGTGTGGTTGGATAGTTCTTCACCTGTAAGAAAAAAGATTCTTTGTTCTAGACCCATGTAACCTTAGGTCTTTGTCTCTTTTCATAACTAAAACTGGAAATGAAAGAGCATTCAGGTTGACATTTATAACCTAAGGGGTGAAATTTTCTTGGTGGGATTACCCAATGTGAAAATGGATTAACATGTTTTAGTTTCTGGTTATTATTATTAAGATTTTTGTTACAGTTATGGTTTTGGTAAAATTGATCTGGGTTCGATGATTTATATTGAGATCGTCGATCTGCATTCGACGACCAGTACTGATCTCGTTGATCTCGGTTCACAGAATAATAATGGCTATTGTCTGTGTTCCACGATCGTCGATCTCTGCTCGATGATGTTTGATAATATCGTCGATCTCCCTTTGCTGAGTAATTAAACCCAAACTCTAGGGTCAGAGATCGTCGATCGGTGTTCGAAGAATAGTACTGCGATCGTCGATCTTGGTTCGACGATTTCTGTTTAGACTTATTTTTCTGAGCTTGTTTCTTTTTCTGTTCTTGTTCAATTTGTTCTAATACCTTATTAACTTTCTCTACCTGCTCTGTATTCTTTTTACCTTTATTTGAAATAAAATTTACAGGTTGAGATAATATTTTTTTTCTTAATTATTGGTGGTTCACTAGATGATGCATCTAAACCTAGTTTACTCTTGTTTAACCTAGCATTTAGGGTACTAGTGATTTTAACCATTTGTAGGCTTCTTCCATTTAGGGTTTATTCAAGTTGTTTAGCTTTGCTTAGTTCAGTTTTTAGAAAAATGATTTGATTGTTATACTCAATTAATTCATCTTTTATTTTTAAATTTTTCAGAGATTAAGTTTTCATATTCAAGTTGTCTATCTCTGAGAAGTTTGATTTCCTTCTCAGATTTTACAAGATCATTACACAGTGATTTGAATTCTATTTTAAAATCTTCAGAATTAAAATCAAAGGATGATATTACATGATCACAGTCTGAGTCTTCTCTTGAATCTTCTGCTTCTAATCCAGGGCTTGAAGCATTGATGGCCATTAGACATACTTCTATGGCCTTGGTTTCTTCTTCATCCTCACTAGAGATATAGGAAGAAGATTCTTCTTCTGTCTCACTCTAGGTGTCAGCTACAAAGCCCTTTTCTTTCCTCTCGTGCTTGCCCGGAAGATGGCTTGCTGATGTGTTTCCTGGATTCCTTTTATTTTCTCCTTTCTTTGTGTTGTTTATCTGTACACTCTGGTAGAATGTGTCCAGGCTTCCTGCAACCAAAGCATATGATTTCTTTAGTTGGAGTTTTATCATACCTTGGCTTGTCTTCATTTCTGGATGACTTCCTCCAGAAATCTTTTCTGCCCATTTTGAAGAATCTTTTGGCAATTAGACTCATCAGTTCTTCATTTGAGGGTGTTGCTTCTGATTCTTCAGAGGCTTTGAAGGCTATGCTTTGTTCCTTCCTAGCTGGTGTAGAAGTTTTCTGTTCATCTAACTCTCTTGTCTTTAGGAGCTGCTCATAGGACTTGAGCTTTCCTAATAGAGATTCAGTGGAAATCTCATTTAGACTCCTGCCTTCTTTGATTGGCCAGATTCTGGAATCCCATGAGCTGGGGAAGCACATGAGAATCTTGTCATTAATCTCTGTTAGTGAGATGTCCTTGTCCAAGGTTTTCAGCTCATTTACAATTATGCTGAGTCTATTATACATCTCAGCTACTGGCTCAGTTTTAGCTTTCTTGAAGTTTTCATACTAGAAGATAAGATGAGCTCTCCTATCTTTTCTTTCATCTAAAGATTCAGCAACCATCTGGTTTAAGTAATCCCAGATGGCCTTGGCTGAAGTGCATTCAACAACCTTCTGGAAGATTTCATCTGACATGGTTTGGATCAGAATGTTCATGGCTCTTGCAACAGCAATCTTTGCCTTTTTCTGTGCATTAGTATAATCTGGAGGAGGAACAACATTCAAGCTTGTTGATGCTGTTTAAGTAGTTGCCACTGGAGCTGGTGGACCTGTCAAAATGGAGTTGAAAATATCCTAATCAATAGAATTCAAATATAGTTTGATTCTTGCCTTCTAGATAGCAAACTTATTCAAGTTGCAGACTTGAGGTCTAGTGCTTGCATAATCTTTATTTTGTGCCATGGAAAAAGAAAGAGAAGAAGAGCTCTATCAAGGATCTTTAGGTTCAACTGTTAGTCTGTACAACCAAGAGAAACAGACCCTCTGATACCAATTGAAAGTGAGGGGATAGATTTGATATACTCTAGAGGGGGGTGAATAGAGCATTAAAAACTTTTTGAAAGTGAGTGTAAGATCTACCTTTACTCTAGAGGGGGGGGGGGTGAATAGGGTATATTAAAATAATTTTGCAAATTAAAAAATAATTGGCAGTAAATAAAAACAAAGTAAAGCAAGAAACAAAATCACAGCACACAACAAATAAAACACAAACAACCAGAGGACACAAGGATCTATAGTGGTTCCCCAATCAACCTGGGTACATCCACTCTTCTACCACCCTAGATAGGAATCCACTGCAGGAATAGTTGATCAGGTGTCCTGGGCACCAATGAGATTTTGATAAGGTGCTCAAAAACCAACCCAGATTTTTTGATAAGGTGTCTTGCCACCACTGAGTTTTGACAAGGTCTCAGAAACCAAACACAAAACTTTTGAATGGAGTTTTGAGTAACCCTTTTACAACAAAAGAAAAGAAAAGGAGGTGAAGTTGTTCTTCTCTGTTCAACAGTCAAAGAGAAGACTAGTGGATTGATGATGCCAAAGCTCCCCCTGAAATTTGCAGTTGTTTAGGAGAAGAAGCTTTGCACAGGGTGATAGGCCTTCAGAAGATGATATCTCCAGCAAAAGATAATTTCAGCAATGACTAAAATGTGATGTGTCTAGAGTCTTGATTGATGAAGCCTTGAAAAACTTGAATCAGAAATGAGATACTGTAATCTTGTAGTTCTTGTGTGTCTCACAGATCTCAGATATTGTTCTTGGTTTTCTCTTGTTATTCTTATCTGTCTCTATTGTCTGAAATGATATATTGAAATCCAATCTTCTAGATAGCCATTAGCCAGTCATAAATGACTTCCTTAATTGATAACTGTCTCTGGAGGAAAGTCCTAAGTAACATTCTCTTTTAGTCTCCTTGAAACTTTCTCCAGATTGATTAAAACGGCTACAAAATCCTTTGCATTAAGTGCTGGATATGAAGAAATTTGAATTCCATAACTGATTGAATTTGAAATCCTAGAATTGTCGATCTCTCAAGAAAATCGTCGATCTGAGCTCGACTATCGTCGGCCTGAGCTCAGAGACTGGATTTTAATTTGAGACAGAAACGTCGATCTGAGCTCGACTATCATCGAACTAAGCTCAGCGATCTGGATTTTAACTTGAGACAGAAACGTCGATCTGAGCACGGAGATCATCGAACCGAGTTCGACGACTCGTTGAACTGAGCTCGATGATAATTGCCTTAGTCTTTTGCACTTGTAATCTGAACTAGGAGGTCTTGGGGGCAGCTTTCAAACCTAAGTACTAAGCCTTAGACCTATTCTAGTTGACCTTTAAATCTATATAATAAGGTCAAGACACAATCCTATGACATAGTGATCCTTACCTAAATTAGTAATAGGATGTTCCAACAATCTCCCCCTATTTGGTTTAGGATTACTATTTACATGATATAGGAATTTTAAAAGCATACAAACAAAAACAAATACAACATTGCAAAAGATTAAATAACTGCATTGCAGAAGCATATGAATAATCACACAGATTGTTTAGAGAGAGATATATATAGTTTAGTCTTACACTATCAATCCTTTTCCTTGCCCTTTTTGAAAAGGATTTCCCTATTGGGGTTATCATCTCCTCTTTTCTGTCATCAGCAGCACCAAGGGTAGTTTGAGATTTGGCTCTAGGGACAACTGCCTCTGGGTGCAATTTCATGTATCTTTCTGGATCAAAGAATTTTCTGGAAGAATATCTCTCAAGTTCTTTCTTTCTCTGTTCAGATAATGTTGAAATATTGGAAGTGTCTTTTCCTTGTTCTCTGGCTTTCCTTATCTGGTCTAATGCAGCTAACTCCTTCATTCTTGCTGTCCAAGAGACTGGGTTGTTCTCTGGATCTTCATAAGATACAAGAGGTTCATATCTGTTAACAGTATCAGAAGGAGGAGCTCTGGAGGGAACACTTTCTTTGAGCTTATAAGGGAATGGACCAGAAGTTGAATCCGTTGGGCCTTGTCCTTCCCTTTGATAAGGATGCTGTCTGGATTATCCTCTTGAATACACTCTATAACCTCCTTGATTTCCTCTATATTGACCTCTTCTTGACTGGTAGCCTCTTTGCTGATGTCCTCTGGATTGAGATCTTTCTTTAACCTGAGAGGAACTTTGAGATGTAGTATGAGAGGTTTGAGGAGCTGAACTTCCACCAGATCCTGCATCTGGAGAGGGAGGAGGAGGAGGAGGATTATGATGAGATGTGCCTTGGTCATATTTCCTTCTCTTCTTCATAGCCTTCAATTGGTTTATGGAGTATTGCATCCAGGGTTCAGTAATAGGACAGTCATGCAGTATGTAGTAGGGAATATCATTATCATTATTGACTTTTACTAGAGGAACTCTCTTCATAGCCTTACTTATAGCTTTCCTCTTCCTTGCAATGGTTGCAGAGGAGTCATCAGAATCAGTCCTAAATTCATCACTATCAGAACTTTGGGGATTGTCAAATAGATCATCAATTCTCTTTATATATTCCTGCTATTGTTTAGTTTGTTTAGTTGAAGCAGCAACAGCAAGAACAGGAGCTGGATCAGGAGCAAAGTAGCAGGAGCAGAAATAGTAGCACTGACAGAAGCAGAAGTAGAAACACTAGCATGAGCAATAACAGCAGCAGCAGTAGTATTCCTATTCACAAAAGGAGATTCTGAAATAATAACTGGTACAACAGGCTCAACTATATCAGCAGGCTTTGAAACACTAGCCTCTGTGAGTATCTCATCATTATCATCAACAACAGTATCAATACAAACATCAGTATCAGGAATTTCCACAGCCTTGACTGAATTGATATATGATAATATCAAGCTGGGATCACAACTAGAAACAGGCACAATGGCCTTAGTAAGATCTTCAGCATCTTGTGCTGGAAGATATCTGCTATAAAGAATGTTAAAAGCTGATAGCAGGGACCTGAGGTCAATTGTATGGAATGATGAAACTGGAGCTGGGGCTGGAAGATCTGGCACTTCTTCTGAACTAAGCATGAAGTCTGAATCTTCAGCAGGCAGCATAACTACTTCATTGGGCATCTCCCCCTGCCTAGATTCAGTAGAGACTGGATCAAGGCACCCCAAAGAAGGGATTGCCTGAGGAAGATGGGAAGAAGATATCCTTGTAGATAAATCCTGGATGGATTTTAGAAGAGGAGCCAAGGAGGATTTCAGCAGGAGTGTTAACTTGGGAGCTAACATCTCATATAGCTTATCTGCAAGAGTAGGAATACTTACTTGCTCAAGGGATGCTTGAGTAGAGGTAGAGGAGAAAGTTGCAGAAGTTGATGATGTTGGTGGAGCTGCAGAAATGTGGAGAGATGATGTTGATGGAAGAGATATGGATGGTTCTGATATGGGGATGGTGGTGATGGAGGTAACTAGAATGGAGATGGATGGAGTGAAAGATGGCTGAGCTAGAATATCTTGCAGTAGTTGTTGGTAGGAAGTAGAAGAAGATTGTGGCTCTAGAGGTGATGAATGAGAATCATCCATAAAGGAATCATCTAACAGATTGAATGAAGGAATATGTAGGGATGAGTCAATGTCAATAGGGGGATAGAAATGTAGGGGTTGGAATTGTTCTTGCAGAGTGGCTGGTGGTGGTGAAGAGATAGTTGGAGATGAAATTGAGATGGGTGAGGAAATTGTGATGGGGGATTAAATTGAAATGGTGGATGTAGGGATGGTTGAGGAAACTAGAGGTGGAGATGGTGGAGATGAGGAGGAGGAAGCAGACAAATCTTCTAGTGGGGCAGTTGCCTGAGGGGAAGTGAATGTCACTGTCCTGGTTCCTGAAGTAGTGTTAGCTGCAGGACCCCTGCTGGGTTTGGCAATCTGCCTATCCCACTTTCCAAAGAGAGCAAAGGAGAGTCTCTTGGAAGCATTTATGTGCATACCATTTGACACTAGCAGTTGGGGGCATCTGTTGTTTAAAAACAAGCCTACTATCCTCCCAAAGTTAACAAAGTTCTTGTTAATTTTCTTCTTAATTAAATAAAAAAAGATTTCTCCCCAGTTCAGATGTTTCTTATCAACTATAGCATCCATTAAGCAAAACTGATACCTAGAGATTGTATCATGAGCAGAATGTTTGGCTAAGAGAACTTTTCCCACTACATCAGCCAAAAACATGTACTCTACTGAAATGTTTTTCTTAAGAAGTTTGTTAGGGTTTGCTGCAGTGTGTCCCATTCTATCCAACATAACAAAAAATTCTTCTCCAGACAATTCAACAGTATCATGTCCAGTACTCAATTGGAAAACTTCCGTCAGAAGTGCGGGAGTAAGGGATACCTGGGTTCCTGAAATAGTCCCGACAATTGTATTTTGATCCAGGTTGTGGGCTGTGAATACCCATTCTTTGATTTCATCTGTAGCCAGCTTAATCCTTGTAGACATAATAGTGACCAACTGTTGTTCCTTGAATATCTCTAGTATGTCCTTGAATATCTGATCACTGCCTTCAAACGAGTCCATGTCGATGTCAAATCCGGTATCAAACTTCATTGTGGCTAAGATAGCAACAGAGACGGCAATGGTTTTCCTGCAAAAACAAACAAACAAGACCAAGTGCAGAGAGGTTTGGAGGGAAGGAAAGCTCTGCAGAAAGTATGAATGCGCAAAAGAGAACGACGGCCGAAAAATGATTTTTATATCAGGGTTCGACGCAGAAAAGGAAAGATCGTTGAACTCAGTTCGACGATTTGGGCTTCTAAAGGAATCTGAAAGATCTTCAACATCGTCAATCTCCGTTCGACGATATTGGAGAGCATCAAGCTGCGTTCGACGATCTCTGACCGGAAAGAGATAGCCTAGCACTATCTAGAAAACGCTGAGCGCCGTTCGACGATTTCATGAGAACGTCGATCTCCGTTCGACGATCTTTGGGAAAAACGTCAAGCGCAGTTCAGAGTTCAGAAAGAACCTTAGACACTAGAAAAATCAAGTTTTTAGCCTAGTCTTTGTCAATTTTTAAAGTTTCAAAATCTTGGATCTTAATTTAAACTTCCTCCATCTAACATTCCTAACTAATTCAGAAAGAATGAGTGTTTCTTTTCATCCAAGGGTTTGGTGAAAATATCTCCCCTTTGCAAATCAGTTGGGATATATTGAAGTTCAATTTTATTCTTATCAACATTATCTCTTAAGAAGTGATGTTTAATCTCTATATGTTTTGTCCTACTATGGAGGACTGGATTTTGTGCTATAGAAATAACACTGGTGTTATCACAAAAGATTTTTGACTTGTCTAAGTTGTAACTATAGTCTAGGAGTTGATTTTGAATCCACAATATCTGTGAGCAACAACTAACTGCTGCCATGTATTCAGCTTCAGCAGTTGATGTGGACACAGATGTTTGTTTCTTACAAAACCAGGAGACAAGTCTGTCACCAAGAAACTGATAAGTTCCACTGGTGCTTTTCCTGTCTACTCTACATCCAGCATAATCAGCATCTTAAAATCCAGTTAATTCAAATCCTGAATCTTTTGGATACCATAGACCTAGATTTGGACAACTTTTCACATAACTAAGAATCCTTTTTACTAATGTTAGATGTGACTCTCTATGGCTTACTTGGAATCTAGCACAGATGCATGTAGCAAACATTATGTCAGGTCTACTAGCTGTAAGTTACAATAAAGAGCCAATCATTGCTCTATATGTTGTCTGATCAACAGGTTTCCCATGTTCATCAGCATCTAATACATCATTAGTAGGCATAGGTGTTTTCATAGAGGATGCTTCAGACATACCAAATTTCTTAACCAATTCTTTTGCATACTTAGTTTGAGAAATGAATATGCCATCAACATGCTGTTTGACTTGCAATCCTAGAAAGAAGGAAAGCTCACCCATACTAATTTCAAATTTTGAATGCATTAGGTCAGAGAACCTTTTGCACAAATTTGAATCAGTAGATCCAAAGATAATGTCATCTACATAAATTTGTACTAGTAGGATATTGGACTTATGGGTTCTAATGAAAAGAGTTTGGCCTACTCTACCCCTTATAAAATCATTTTTCAAGAGAAAGCATGCTAAGGTCTCACACCATGCTCTAGGAGCTTGCTTGAGACCATATAATGCCTTATGCAATTTAAAAACATAATCAGGATGAGTATGAGAGATAAAACCTGGGGGTTGTTTGACATAGACTTCTTCCTTGATGTCTCCATGTAGAAAAGCACTCTTCACATCCATTTGATAAACTTTGAATCTCTTGTGAGCTGCATAGGCTAGGAATATTCTTATGGCCTCTAACCTTGAAACTGGTACTAAGGTCTGGTCATAATCTATTCCTTCTTCTTGAGAGTATCCTTGTGCAACTAGCCTTGCCTTGTTTCTTACAATAATGCCTTGATCATCTAGTTTGTTCATGAACACCCATTTTGTTCCAACAATGGAATGATCCTTTGGCCTTGGCACTAGCTCCCAAACTTTGTTTCTTTCAAATTGATGTAACTCCTCTTACATTGCAATGATCTAGTGTGGATCTTGTTCTGCATCTTGTATGGATTGAGGCTCAATTTGAGAAAGAAAGTAGGTGTGCATCAGATTTTGATTGACCTGATTTTTTGTTTGCATACCAGTTGAGATGTCTCCAATCACTTAGGAGATTGGATGATCTTTTGATGTTACTAAATCAATAGGGCGTGTTGATTGTTCACCAACCTGTGTTGTTATTTCCTCTTGTGGAACAACAACTAGCTCTTCAATGTGGTTCTCACCAAGATGTTGAGTGTCCTCTTCATCTTCACTGCTTTCACCTTTTTGTTGGATAGGTGAAGGTGTTGTATCCTCTTTAATGATGTTTAACCTGTTCAAATTCTCTGAGAGAGAATGTACCTACAAATGTTCTATGGTAGAAGTATTCTTCTCCTTATAAGACATGTTAGTTTCATCAAAAGATACATGTACAGATTCTTCAATTTAAAGAGATGACTTGTTATACACCCTATAAGCTTTACTGATCATGGAGTATCCCAGAAACACTCCTTCATCAGCTTTGGCTTTAAATTTTGCTATGTATTTCTTGTCATTATTGTGAATGTAACAAATAAAACCAAAATTTTTGAAATAGTCTACTTTAGGTTTCTTCCCTTTGAGTAATTCATAGGGAGTCTTACCCTTCAGCTTTTGTATCAAACTTCTATTCAACACATAGTTTGAGGTGTTCAATGCCTCTGCCCAAAAGGATAGAGGAAGGTGAGCATCTGTCAACAATGTAGTAGTAGATTCAATAAGGGTTCTATTTTTCCTTTCAGCTACCCCATTTTGTTGAGGAGTTCTAGGAGCTGAGAAAGTGTGCCTAATCCCTTCACTCTGACAGAACTCTTGCATAAGAAGAGAATCAAACTCTGTCCCATGATCACTTTTGATCAGGGAAATGTGAGTATTGAACTCAATCTGTATGCATTTGAGAAACTCTGTCAAACACTTAAAGTTATTAGACTTCTTCCTCAGAAAGAACACCCATGTGAATCTAGAGAAGTCATCTACAACTACTAAAGTGTAAGATTTCCCTCCTAGGCTTTGTACTGTAATGGGTCCAAATAGATCCATGTATAGCAGATACAAAATCCTAGGTAAATCACTCTTATTAAGTGTCTTAAAGCTATTTTTAGTTTGCTTGCCTAATTGACAAGCCCTGCAAAGTCCTTCCTTCTTGTAGGGGCTAGAAGGTAGTCCTCTAACAAGGTTGTCCTTGGATAGCCTAGCATTAGTTCTAAGGTTTACATGTCCTAATCTCTTATGCCATAATTCATTTGGTTTACTAACAGAATTAAACAGACAGATATCTACCTTAGTTGATTGAAAATCCACAAGATAGATGTTACCTTTCCTTTTACCTGTCAACACAGTTGTGTTGTCCTCTAATTTGATTTTGCATGAAAATTTGTTGAATGTCACCTGGTAGCCTTCATCACACAATTTACTGATGTTGATTAAGTTGTGCTTCAGTCCTTCCATATAGGCCACCTTTTTGAATGTGACTGACCCTATCTGGACTGCACCATATCCCTTGGTCTGTCCAAAGTTTGAATCTCCAAATATGATTTTGGGTCCAAGCTTGGCTTTGAAGGATGTTAGATTATCCTTGCTTCCTGTCATGTGCTTTGAGCACCCACTATCCAGATACCATTGCTGGTTTATTGTTGGATAGGTCTTCACCTGCACATACACCAATTTATTTGTTTTTGTCCTAGTTTACCTTGGGCCTAGGTTGATAACCTTTAAAATTTGAAATAAAAGACATCCCTGGCTGACTCTTATAGCCTTCAGGATTATATCTCCTAGGAGGTATTATCCATTCAGCATAAGGGTTGAAGACTTGGGATGTAGGACCTCTAGGATTGAAGTTTGACTTACCCTTAAAAAAATATTCAAAGCTCTGAGCTCTGTTTGACGATCTCTGAGCTGAGTTCGACGATCTTGGGTCAGATCGCCGAGCTCCGTTCGAAGATCGACTTTGCCTGAGTTCAGAGTTCAGAGATCGTCGACCTGAGTTCGACGATTCAGCTTGAGATCACTGAGCTCCGTTCGGAGATCGTCGAGCTCTGTTCGACGTTTTCCGTTGAACCTTATTTTTCTTAGGAAAATTAGAATTCTTCCTAGCTACCTCTACAACACCCTTTCCTTTATCTGAGATAAATTTGATTGGGGTTGTTCATACTATAGGTTGGCTGGATGAAGCACCCAAGCCCAGTGTACTGTTAAGTTTTAAATTCACTGTGCTTGTGATGTCCATCAGTCTGATGCTTCTCCCATTGAGGGATTCTTCAAACTTCTTTGCCTGGGATAGTTCACTTTTCAGTGAAGCTATCTGCTCCCTACAACATTCTAACTCCTTAGAGAGTTTGAGGTTATTTGATTTTAAAGTGCTGTGTTCAGACTGTTGATTTCTGAGAGAGAAAATCCCTTTAACATACTTGAGTAGGACTAAACACAGTGCCTTAAACTCAAATTTAAAGTCCTCTGAATCAAAATCAAAAGAGTCTATTACCTTATCTTCTTCAGCTTCAGGTTCAGATTCAGATCCTGACTCTTGTTCTGCATATGAATTGTGTTTAGAGGCATTGATAGCCATCATGCAGAAGTCCTTCTCTTGGGCATCATCTTCATCATCACTTGAGCTTGATGAAGCCTCTGATTCTTCTTCAGTCTCACTCCAGGTCTCAGCTACAAATCCTTTCCTGGTGTGCTTGTTTTTGCTGGAGGAGGATTTGTCATAATTGTTTCTCCTGGAGTCTTTGTCTCTTTTCCTTTCCCTTTTATCTTTCTTGTCCTTGTTTTGTTTCTCTAGACAGTCAGGCACAATGTGGCCTGGTTTCCTACATCCAAAACAAATAATCTCTTTATTACTGGATTTATCATACCTTGGCTTTTCATGGCCTCTGGATGACCTTTTCCTGAAGTCTTTTCTAGCCATCTTGTAGAATCTTTTGGCTAGTAGGCTCATTAGCTCTTCATTGCCTGTGACCTTGTCTTCAGGCTGTTCTTCTGTAGCTTTAAAAGCAATTGTCTTCTCCTTCCTTGTTGCTGGAGAAGCTGTCTTTTGCTCTTCCTCTCTATTTTTGATGAGAAACTCATAAGACTTGAGCTTGCCAAATAGAGCTTCAGTGGTGATCTCATTCAAGCTTCTGGAATCCTTGATCGGCCAGATCCTTGAGTCCCAAGTGCTGGGAAAGCACATTAGGATCTTATCATTGAGTTCAGTCAGTGAGATCTCCTTGTCCAAAGTTTTTAATTCACTGACAATCAGACTGAGTCTGTTATACATGTCAGCTACTGACTCTATTTCTCCCTTCTTGAAGTTCTCATACTGAGTTATGAGATGAGATCTTCTGTCCTTTCTCTCATCAGCAGATCCTGACACAAGCTCAGATAGCTTGTCCCAGATTTCCTTTGCTGAGTTGCATTCAGCTACTTTCTGAAATGTATCATCAGACATTGTCTGAGCCAATATATTCATTGCCTTTGCATCAGCAACTATCCACTTCTTAATGTCTGTATCTGTTCCTGAAGGGGGTGGAACAACACGTGTACTTGTGGTTTCTGGAGGACTTGGACACACTGTCAAAACAGAATTAAAGATATCCTCATTAATAGAATTCATATATAATTTAATCCTTGCCTTCCAAAGTGCAAACTTAGAAAGATTGCACACTGGAGGTCTGGTGCTTGCATAGTCTTTGTTCTGTGCCATGGATTTATATGAAAATAATTATAACAGAAATAGCAACCCTCTATTAAAGGTTAATCTTATCAGAGATCTTTTTGTTCAAGTGTTAGCCTGTAAAAACAACCAACCTAGTGAAGATCTAGTTGTTGAATAACCAACCTGGCTCTGATACCAATTGAAAGTGAGTGTAAGATCTACCTTTACTCTAGAGGGGGGGGGGGTGAATAGAGTATATTAAAATAATTTTGCAAATTAAAAATTAATTGGCAGTGGAAGACTTAATGTAATTATAGTGTATTGTGCTTGCAGTAAATAAAAACAAAGTAAAGTAAGAAACAAAATCACAACACACATCAAATAAAACACAAACAACCAGAGGACACAAGGATCTATAGTGGTTCCCCAATCAACCTGAGTACATCCACGCTTCTACCACCCTAGGTAGGAATCCACTGCAGGAATAGTTGATCAGGTGTCCTGGACACCAATGAGATTTTGATAAGGTGCTCAAAAACCAACCCAGATTTTTTGATAAGGTGTCTTGCCACCACTGAGTTTTGACAAGGTCTCAGAAACCAAACACAAAACTTTTGAAGGGAGTTATGAGTAACCTTTTTATAGCAAAAGAAAAGAAAAGGAGGTGAAGTTATTCTTCTCTATTCAACAGTCAAAGAGAAGACTAGTGGATTGATGATGTCAAAGCTCCCCCTGAGATTTGCAGTTGTTCAGGAGAAGAAGCTTTGCACAGGGTGATAGGCCTTCAGAAGATGAGATCTCCAGCAAAAGATAATTTCAGTAATGACTGAAATGTGATGTGTCTGGAGTCTTGATTGATGAAGCCTTCAAAAACTTGAATCAGAAATGAGATACTGTAATCCTATAGTTCTTGTGTGGCTCACAGATCTCAGATATTGTTCTTGGTTTTCTCTTGTTATTCGTATCTGTCTCTATTGTCTGAAATGATATATTGAAATCCAATCTTCTAGATAGCCGTTAGCCAGTCATAAATGACTTCCTTAATTGATAACTATCTCTGGAGGAAAGTCCTAAGTAACATTCTCTTTTAGTCTCCTTGAAACTTGCTCAAGATTGATTGAAACGGCTACAAAATCCTTTGCATTAAATGCTGGATATGAAGAAATTTGAATTCCATAACTGACTGAATTTGAAATCCTTGAATCGTCGATCTCTCAAGAAAATCGTCGATCTGAGCTCGACTCGGCCTGAGCTCAGAGACTGGATTTTAACTTGAGACAGAAACGTCGATCTGAGCTCGACTATCGTCGAACTAAGCTCAGAGATCTGGATTTTAACTTGAGACAGAAACGTCAATCTGAGCTCGGAGATCGTCGAACCGAGTTCGACGACTCGTTGAACTGAGCTCGACGATAATTGCCTTAGTCTTTTGCACTTGTAATCTGAACTAAGAGGTCTTGGGGGCAGCTTTCAAACCTAAGTACTAAGACTTAGACCTATTCTAGTTGACCTTTAAATCTATACAATGAGGTCAAGACACAATCCTATGAGCATAGTGATCCTTACCCAAATCAGTAATAGGATGTTCCAACACTTTTGATAAATTTTTATAGCGGAATTAAGATAAGTGTTACTTATAAGTAAGAGAAGAAAAATAAATCACAAGCAAACATAGCACAACAGAAAATAAAGAAAGATGAGCAACCAGACGATACAAGAAAATTATAGTGGTTCCCCAAATCTAGGTACATCCACTCTTCTACCACACTGGTAGGAATCCACTTAGGTTTTTTATCAGGTGCCCTATCACTAATCAGGTTTTTTCTCAGGTGCCCTGTCACCACAAGATCTGCTTCAAGTAGATCTAGAGACCCTTCAGGCTTTTAATCAGGTGCCTAAAAACCAATAGGTTTTTGATCAGGTGCCCTATCACTAAGGAGTTCACTTTTGAAGGGAGTAAAAATCCTGTACAGGAAAGATAAAAGAAAAGTTGATGGCAATCTTCTCTTTCTCAAAGAAAATGAGAAGACTAAGTGGATCTTGATGATGCCAAAGCTCCCCCTGAGATATTTAGTAGGTTCAGGAAGATAAAAGCTTTGTCCAGGGTATAGGTCTTTAGAGGATTGAAGTTCTTGCTCTTCAGAATCTATATATTGATGTTGATTATCTATCTCTGTAGATTCCTGAAGATGAAAACTGAAGAAGACTCAAGATAGAGGTTTGTTGTTCTTCTTCTGTTTCCTGAGAGCAAAGAAAATTCTGAGAGCTGAGATAAATCTGCAAGAGAGATTTTTTGGTTATTGCAGGAATGTTCTCTCTGGGTGTTTCTCTGTAAGTTTGATCAGTCTGAATGTCTGTCTCTTTTGTCCTTGAAGAATAGAATAAAAACTGTCTCCTTTGAATTTCAAATATATTCCTTAAATTACTGCAGAAATCGAGGAGAGAAACGGCTACAATTTCTGGCATTTAATTGTCTCTCCAACTGTCTTGGCAAATAAGTCAAAATAATAACTCTGTGAATACCATAGTTAATGTTGCAGAGAAACGACTATATTCCTTGAGAATATCAGCATTAACTACCAAAGATTATTTGACAAAAATAGAATCAATAAAATAGGAATTAAATCTTCAAGACAGCTGCTGAATATAAGTAGTCGGACACAAAAAATAATCGTCGATCTGAGTTGGGAGATCGTCGATCTGAGATCAGCTATCTTTGATCTGAGAATATTGTGAACTGATATGAAATCGTCGACCTGAGCTCGTAGATCGTCGAGCTCAGTTCAGAGACTAAACTCTGAGATCGTCGATCGGAGATCAATGATCGTCGAGCTGAGTTCGACGAAAGTCAAACTGATATGTATTTCATAGATTTCTTCTAAGTCTGAGTCCTTGAGTGAAATCCAATGCTGGTCTTGAGAAGTCTGACCTACAGAGACTAACTTAGACCTAGACCTTGACCCTGGCTATACATGTGGGTCAACAACCTAAGAGTGGACCTAGCCCAAATCCAAACAAGTGTTCCAACACATCCTCACTACAAATCACTCACGGAAGCAAGGCTACTATAGTCACTCACTATCCCGGTAGGTGGTACTCTTGTGCTAGACTGGCCCTCCTCCAACTGTACCGACCTCTAGTGGTGCTACGTCTCCCGGTGCTGCTCCTCCATCCCCTAAAATGATATGGTCCACCGACCATTAGTCAAAATACTAAGTCAACGATCCCCTAACCCTCCCCATGTGACTCCTAGGCACCAGACAAAATTAATGAAGAGAAAGGACATCAAGGCAGAAAATATCAAAGCAAGTGACAGCGGCCTTAAGCTAATAGTTATATAAATGTGTAAAGCAAGCTAAGTTATTCTATATATAACATGAAGTATGGAGCAGTAATGATAAGAGGTAAATAATTAAATGTACATCTAGTTATCACAGGTAAATAATTAACCTTAACTTATATGAATGCCCATACAAACTTATAAGTTAAGGGGTCTTTCGCAAGACTCCCATCGTATAAGATATCTCATACTAGTTTATACGGTGGGGTGTCAGGTTATATGCAGGTATGTGTGTTGTGAAATATTATGCCATGATTTATGCAAGTGCAACATACGCACACGACTCTATGCGCACAGACCTTTAATTCCCCAAATTTGGAAGCTAGCTTCACTCTAAGGAGCCTCCGTGTGGCCAACGGAGACAGTGGGTTGGGCCATCCCACTTCTAGGCGGGTTGTAACACCCCCATCCATCACATGAGATATAATAGAAGGTCCGGATGGGGCCCCACGCCATTTTCCACGGAAAATCAACGGAGTTATATATTAATTTCAAAATACTATAATATCATATCGAAACCTAACACAGAGCATTCTAGCGGAAACTTTTAAGTAAGTTAGAAGAACACATCATAGCACATGAATGTCCACTAAAACCCCAAGCAGGAATGAAAGTACAAATACACATAGAGTCTTGGTCTTATGACCTTACAACATTCAACTTGAATTAAAGTGTTTTACATACTTCGACATGCAGGTCGGCCATACATGAAAATAGTAAAAGTAAACACTTCGCTTTGGCCTTCAAGGGCCAGCACATCATCAAGGGCTTTAGCTCGCTACTTGCCACTTGGCTCACCTGTTCCTGCATAAGAACAATCCACCGAATGGTGGCAAAACCGGGCAACGGTCAGCTAAAGCTGACCAAATTGTTGGGTACATTGGAAAATGTTTACCAGATTTGGAGAAGCATCACTTAAATCAATGATATTCATCAATATGTATTTGATGGTATTTTAAGTTTCTTTGTATAGGTTAAGAAATTGCAAAGGAAATGTTCTAAGTACAAGTGTCGACACTTGTAGAAAGCTGTGTCGACACCAGAAGACAGATAGTGTCAACACATAGGACTTGTGTCGACACACAGAAAATCTGTCAAAAACAATTGTGTCGACACACTAGACTAGTGTCGACACACATCTGGATTATATCTACAGCAATTGTGTCGACACACAGGACTTGTGTCGACACATTCCAGAACTCAATCAAGACCAGAAGCTGTATCGACACACAGGACTTGTATCGACACATTCCAGAACTCAATCAAGACTAGAAGCTGTGTCGACACATATGACTTGTGTCGACACATTATACAGAAGCCATGTCAAGAAGCTGTGTCGACACTATGGGAGCTGTGTCGACTTCACCAGGGATTGTGTCGACACTTAATCTATTTGTGTCGACACATATGAAGCAATGACTCGACACTTTGCTGACTAAGACAAAGACTCATGGAATGACTGGTGACTTGATAGGTGTCAACAAGGCCATTGCAAGTTTCAGAGTTGTTAGAAGTTTGTTATAAACCGGATCAGCCGGTAACCTTGGAAAAATTCTATATAAAGACATATTCTATCATCTGATAGGAAGAGAACTTTTTGGGAAACAAAAAGCACAGAGAGCTGGAAGTATCCAAGTGAAGAAAGAGACAATCATCAGCAAGTATCTAAGAGCAAATCAAGATCAAGTTTGCAAGGAGAATTCAGATTAAATTCTGAAGAGTAGATGGAAGCTGATTGAAGATCAACTTTAAGAAGATCAACCTTACTTTGTTCAAGTTCAAGGAGCTTTGAAGAAAGCTAAGACAGGTTGAAACTAAAAGTTATCAGATCTATCAAGAACTGACCAAGAAATCTTCTACCCTTTCTCTCTCTACTTGGGTGAAGGTTTCATACATCTTATTATCATTTTACTGTAGGGTCTTTTATGATCTGAGTTGTAGGCCTGGGTAAAGGCTAAGGTAGGGCTGTGTGCCTGAGGTAGGAGAGTTATCTCTCTGAGTTGTAAGCCTAAATCTATAAAAGCTGAGGTAGGGCAAGGGCCTAAGGTAGGAGTGTGGATTCACTCTGAGTTGTAGGAACCATCTTAGGGTTCTGAGCTGTAAGATCTGAGGATCTGAGAAAGAAAAAGGGAGTTAGGCCGAATCTAGTTCACTGTTAGATAGGCGAAGGGGGAAAGTGGATGTACCCATCATTTGGGGAACCACTATAAATCTGTGTGCATTCTGTGATTGGCTGTGGTAATTTAAATACTGTGATGTGATAGTTATTGATGATATAGTCTAACTTTCATGAGTTATCTGCCTAAGTATTAAAAAGAATTGAACTTATTCACCCCCCTCTAGGTGTTTAGGACATCTTGAAAACCAATTCTTTCACAAATTATAACAACCCCGCCCCTTACTCAAGGCGGCGGAGCTCCTTCCCTGCAAAGTATTAGCAAAACCAAACATAGTAATGAAAGTGCAATTTAAGCACACTTCACCACAGGCATAGGCACGAACGACC
This sequence comes from Platanthera zijinensis, assembly GCA_039513925.1. Classification (NCBI taxonomy): domain Eukaryota; kingdom Viridiplantae; phylum Streptophyta; class Magnoliopsida; order Asparagales; family Orchidaceae; genus Platanthera; species Platanthera zijinensis. Next base: position 155,375,861 of record CM077097.1, read on the forward strand.
ACACACCCCGTGCACTCAGGGCACATTCTCGGTGTCCGAATAAAAGCCAGGGCCCACCACCGTTCATAAGATGGCAACAAACATGAGTATTTTGTAGTCTTTACGGCCAGCACAAGGCTTAAGACCCGTAATGTTGAAACTGGTCGAACCAGTTTCTCCTAAAAGCTCGGATCTAAGGCTGCAACCCACGCTTACTTTCTTTGAACCACGCTCCCAACAAGACACCTAAAGGAACAGACCGGGAGCTTCAGCTCGGAGGTCCCACCGCTCACCCAGAAGGACTAGAATCCTTCCCCTCCCTAGCCAGTGCTGAGCTAGGTGCCTGAGTGAGAAGGAAAAAGAAGGTTCCACATGCCCTCTTCTCAGACACCTTACCGGTCTATTTATAGGCTTCAGGATTTGAACTGCAAATAACCAAAACAAGCACCTGCGAAATTACCTGAATACCCTGGGGCTGGGTCTGCCAACAGCCAAACTCCGCTGTTCTGAAGGGCTATGAGCAGACCACCGAGGGTAAAAGAGTAAAAAAGGCCAAAAAGGATGAACCGCTTGCTGAGTGAACCGGTTCCCACCCCATTGCCGAACCGGCCTTATCTCTTCTTGCCGACCCGATGCTTGGCGAGAGGACCACCTTGCGGCTGAAAAGGATTACCTCGCGGGCGAGACCCTCAGACGACATATAGACAAACTTCCTTTGACCCCCACCCGCCAGGCGAATGGACCCACGTTTTGGCTCCTCTCGCCTATTGCGAGTGGACCCTCTTTTGGGCTCCTCTCGCCTATTGCGAGTGGACCCAGCTTTTAGGCTCCTCTCGCCCATTGCGAGTGGACCCAACTTTAGGCCCCTCTTGCTTAGTGCGAGTGGTCTTTGCGTCGGGCCCCTCTCGCCTAGGGCCTTATCTCCTTTTGAGGATTCTTCTAATTCCCTCTCTGCTGGGTTCCCTCCTGTGAGCCTGAGGTTGTACACAATCCCCGCTCTTTTCGGGGTTGTCTAAGCCCGAAAAGAAAAGTCCAACCGAGGCTCACGTCACCTCAGCGACTTTAAAGCGGAATCTTTTTCGGGTGAGATTCCCCCCCCACGAGTCTATAAATATTGGGATCCTCCCCAAGTGCAACAGGCCTCCTTTCTTTGTTACAGCTACATCCACCCTGCTGCCATGTCTCTTAGCAAAAGCTTTCGCGATCGTATCGCGTTGGTGCGCCAGCGGAACAAGGCGAGTGCAGCTGCCTTGAACCTAATTCCCGCTCGCACTTTTTCCTCACCCCCGCCCTCTTCTTCTCGCCCGAAGAAGGCGAGAACAACCGATCTGGCTCCCCCGTCGGGAGGATTCTTACCGGATCCCCCGGAAAGACGCATCCCTCCTACACCATCGCTTCCCCAAGAAAAAGAGGTAAGGTCCTTGTATACCTCACCTGTTCGTTATCTATCTTTCATTGCTCCTTTTGCTGTTGGTTTTCAGAAAAGTCACGCACCCCTCGGTCAGTCTGGTAGCACACAAACTCATCTCGCCAGCCATCATCTAAACCCTGTCTCGCCTCCTCCTTCTACTCCTCCTTCTACTCTTGGTGGGAAGAATGGTGAGCCTTCCCATGTTGCTGGGACCTCTCGCCACTCTGGTTAGGAATCCCCTACCCTTGGCTCTAGCCTCTCTGGCCGCCCACCTTTTATTATGTCTTTCCTTCTGTTTTTGCCTTTGCAGATGTGCGAGTAGACTCATCTGCCGAAGACTCGCCTGCTGAGGAGCGCCCGAGGCGAGCGGTCTCCTCGCCTCCTCCTCCTATGGACGAGATAGAAGATTACCTTGGCGACCCTATGGATCCGCTGGCGATGAAGCGCAGGGTGGCCGAGATGTTCCGAAAACACGCGATCATGATTCAAGAGTTGGAGAAAGACAAGCAAACGGCCGACCGGCAGATTGATTGGCTGGAGGTGGAGGTTGCCCGCTTGACCTCTGAAGTTGATGCTGACATTGAGATAGACGAGACCGATCCCCAGGCGATTCTGAACGAGGTCGATCAACAACTCCGTCTCGCGCGCCGCGGCGTGGATGCGGCTCGTGCTTTTCACCTCCCCCACCGTCCTCCCTGCGCGAGGTCTCGCGGTGGGGGGCGCTGGCGGTGGCATAAGGATTGAATCCCTCGCGCCGCCCTACGCCTTTATTTTCTTTGTACCGCTCTTCGTTTTGTAATAACGTTTCCTCTCGCAGCTACCGCCCGAACTCTTTGGATCTACTGAATGGGTCTGCTTAATAACATCTTTTAGTAGTTCCTTTGATAATTTTTACCTCTAGTACCGTGCTTTTCTACATTGTGACTCGTGCGTCACATCTACGCTTAAATCATTACTCTTTCTTTTTGTTTTTATTGTATTTTTATGATACTGTCTCGTCCCCGGCCTGGGACTTACGTTACGTTACACCCATCGAGACCAGGAGAGAGAGAAGGACGGCCGACTCTTCCCCTTCCTTTACACTATATATTTTTTCACCTCTTCGTATTTTTCTCTTTACCCAACGGGCTATAAATACCCCCCCTATCCCTGGGGCCCGGATCATGCTCTCGATTTGTCTCGGCGCCCTAAACCTCACCTCTCTCTCCCTTCTCTCGCGAACTGATCCTGCTGGTGCCTCGTCGCGCCTGTTCTTCTCGCATCCTCCTTTTCGCTCTCTCTGTCCAGAATGGGAAAAAGGAAGGCTGAAGAAGGCGAGGGGCGAAGCCGATGCGGGAGGCGGTTTGGTGACCATGATTTTCCTCCCGGCCGGATTTCCGAGGAGGACTATAACGCCTTCACTCGCGATTTCTTGCCGGAAGGTTTTGAGTCACGCCCTCCAAAGGTGGGCGAGTCAATCAACACTTTTTATCCCGGTGAACTCGCCTTCCCCGTCCCGCATTTCGAAGCGGGGCTGAGGTTGCCCCTCTGGCCCGAAGTGAAACAGGTTCTCAAATACTTCGGGGCTGTTCCTGCGCAACTGAACCCAAACGCTATCTCGGTACTCGTTGCCTTCGCCTGCTACATGCGCCGGGAGCGAATTGAGTTCAGCCTGAACTCCTTCCGCAAGCTTTTTGTCTACCATGCCAATGCCGACGGCGTTTCCTATTTCACGGGGCAGGGTCTCAAGGTTTGCGAGACGCCTAACAAGAATCATCACTGGCTTACTCGCTTCGTCTTTATTCGCGGCAACATGGGTGGCATTCCGCTGGCGCCCGTGTCGCCAGCCGAGGTGTTCTATACCACTCCCCAGGTTAGTGGCACGGACAAGCTTCTCTGTGACTTCTTCATCGGCAAGAACTTCGAGGTTCAGTTCCTGAGGCGGGGCCTCAACTCCCTCCTTCCTGTGCTTCCAGGCGAAGGTAAATGCTGGGGCCCTTTATTTTCGTCTAGGTCTAACGAATAGTTTTTGTAAACGCATCGTCTCGCCATTTCCAGGAGAAAGAAATGTTCCCGTTCGCCCGCCTTATAAGAGCAGCATCAAACCTTCCAAAGATGTCGCCTTCGCCACGATGGCAGCTGAGGCGGCGAAAGAAAACCTACCCCTCTCCCTGAAGAAAAGGCCTGCAGAAGGCTCCGCCCCGTCTCGCCAGAGTCCTTCAAAGAAAGCAAAGGTCAAGAAAGGAGCGCCTCTTCCCTCCGGAAAGGCGAAGCAAGTTCCTGCTGAGATGGTAGACGTGTCGGGATCCTTATCCCCCATCTCTTTGGGTTCCCAATCTCCCCAATCCCCTTCTCGGCTTCTTGGCCAGCGGACCGTCTCGCCGATTGGCGGGACGGGTAAACCTGATTCTCTTGCTGACAACCTCCCTTCTAAATCTCCTACTCGCGAGGTGGGCTCTTCCAGCCGCCCGGCTCCCTCCACTCATCTGAACTTCAATATGGGCCCGGCGATCCCGGATGCTGCCGGCGAGCCAACCCTGATATGGGACAAGGAGGCGAACCGGGTCTCTATCTCTACCCTCCTTCCTCCTTGGATAGAGCGAGACCAACCTACGGCTCACGCGTTTTCTCTGGGCTTTGGCCTTTACGGTGGAGCAGAGCGAGAACCTGCCGCTGAGCCTCCCTCACGGGATTTGATCCTGAGGGCCGCGCAATCCCAGCTGCGCTCGCTAGAGCTATCGCACCAGGTCTCACGCCGTCTGATTTACAATAATAAGAGCTGGAGGGATTCAGAGGCGAGCCTGGCGGCTGAGCGCGAGAAGTCTACGGATCTTGAGAAACGGTTGGCCGTGGCCGAAAACCTTCTCGCCAAAGCTCGGGGTGGTGTGGTGAGTTTCCCCATTCTCAATTCCTTCCCTTTCTTTGTTCACCTTCAACTTCCCCTAATGAATAAACCTCTCGCAGGATGCCGAGACGGCCGACAGGATGCACTCGCGCATAGCTACTCTGGAAGGGGAGGTTAAAAGCATGGAGTCCGAGATCACTCGACTTCAGGAGGCTGCCCTCTCGCCTTCTCGCGTGGTGATTCCCCAACCTCCTCCCTCTTATTATTCTCATGCCGAGGTCATGGGGCTCTGCAAAGACGCCAATATCCGGACCGCCGAATTAATCGTGAAGATGATGAAGGAGATGGAAGTCATCAGGGAAGGCTGCGAGGAGGTCACTGCCCGCGACCTGGTACCCGAGATTTATGGCGAGGAGGAAGACGGCCCGTCCTCCAGCGCGGAAGAATAGAGGATTTATTTTACAGTGTTTTTTTTTGTATACTCTTCTCCCCCCTTTTTCTCTTTTGGATACTTGTTGCTGAGGCATTTTTGTATTACGGCCTCTTTTTGTGAATGACATATATATTTTATTTTTAAAGCCCTTCTTTTCATCTCTCTTGTATGCTTACCCTCTCTTCACTTTGCGGAACGAGATCCCGACTTGTCTCGCCTACCGATGGAGGGGCTAGCTTTACTTGTGGCGCGAGTGGGCGGGCCCTCAGTGCTCTCGCGCAGGGACGTATCACTCCATCTCGCCTTATCTCTGGACACCCCAGGCGCGAGTAGGTCTCGAATCGTTATTATGCTCGATTTCGTTTGCGAGACGAAGGTACTCCTCTTCTCGCCCTTTGGCCGAAGAGCAGACCCCTTACTCTAGGTGCGAATAGCCATGTACCCTTCCACTCGCCTTGCCCCTGGGCACCCTTGGCGCGAGAGGATCTTGAGGGACCGACTCCTTCCTCCTCTTCTTCCTTTGGGACAAGGATCTTGCTTTTGATCAAATTATGAAACTCCCATTCATATGTTGCCCCTTTACCTAACCTCCGAGTGAGCCTACCGACCTGTCAGCTCGATGATAGCCCGGGTAGCGGGTCTTCTCGGGGGCCTCCTCTTCAAAACCAACCCCAACCACCTAGTGAGCCTACAGACCTGCCAGCTCGATGGTAGCCTGGACAGCGGGTCTTCTCGGGGTCTCCTCTCCAACTCCAACCACCGAGTGAGCCTACAGACCTGCCAGCTCGATGGTAGCCTGGACAGCGGGTCTTCTCGGGGTCTCCTCTCCAAAACCAACTCCAACCACCGAGTGAGCCTACAGACCTGCCAGCTCGATGGTAGCCTGGACAGCGGGTCTTCTTGGGGTCTCCTCTCCAAAACCAACTCCAACCACCGAGTGAGCCTACAGACCTGCCAGCTCGATGGTAGCCTGGACAGCGGGTCTTCTCGGGGTCTCCTCTCCAAAACCAACTCCAACCACCGAGTGAGCCTACAGACCTGCCAGCTCGATGGTAGCCTGGACAGCGGGTCTTCTCGGGGTCTCCTCTCCAAAATCCAACTCCAACCACCGAGTGAGCCTACAGACCTGCCAGCTCGATGGTAGCCTGGACAGCGGGTCTTCTCGGGGTCTCCTCTCCAAAACCAACTCCAACCACCGAGTGAGCCTACAGACCTGCCAGCTCGATGGTAGCCTGGACAGCGGGTCTTCTCGGGGTCTCCTCTCCAAAATAAAATCCAACCACCGAGTGAGCCTACAGACCTGCCAGCTCGATGGTAGCCTGGACAGCGGGTCTTCTCGGGGTCTCCTCTCCAAAATAAAATCCAACCACCGAGTGAGCCTACAGACCTGCCAGCTCGATGGTAGCCTGGACAGCGGGTCTTCTCGGGGTCTCCTCTCCAAAACCAACTCCAACCACCGAGTGAGCCTACAGACCTGCCAGCTCGATGGTAGCCTGGACAGCGGGTCTTCTCGGGGTCTCCTCTCCAAAATCCAACTCCAACCACCGAGTGAGCCTACAGACCTGCCAGCTCGATGGTAGCCTGGACAGCGGGTCTTCTCGGGGTCTCCTCTCCAAAACCAACTCCAACCACCGAGTGAGCCTATAGATCTGCCAGCTCGATGGTAGCCTGGACAGCGGGTCTTCTCGGGGTCTCCTCTCCAAAACCAACTCCAACCACCGAGTGAGCCTACAGACCTGCCAGCTCGATGGTAGCCTGGACAGCGGGTCTTCTCGGGGTCTCCTCTCCAAAACCAACTCCAACCACCGAGTGAGCCTACAGACCTGCCAGCTCGATGGTAGCCTGGACAGCGGGTCTTCTCGGGGTCTCCTCTCCAAAACCAACTCCAACCACCGAGTGAGCCTACAGACCTGCCAGCTCGATGGTAGCCTGGACAACGGGTCTTCTCGGGGTCTCCTCTCAAAACCAACTCCAACCACCGAGTGAGCCTACAGACCTGCCAGCTCGATGGTAGCCTGGACAGCGGGTCTTCTCGGGGTCTCCTCTCCAAAACCAACTCCAACCACCGAGTGAGCCTACAGACCTGCCAGCTCGATGGTAGCCTGGACAGCGGGTCTTCTCGGGGTCTCCTCTCCAAAACCAACTCCAACCACCGAGTGAGCCTACAGACCTGCCAGCTCGATGGTAGCCTGGACAGCGGGTCTTCTCGGGGTCTCCTCTCCAAAATAAAATCCAACCACCGAGTGAGCCTACAGACCTGCCAGCTCGATGGTAGCCTGGACAGCGGGTCTTCTCGGGGTCTCCTCTCCAAAATAAAATCCAACCACCGAGTGAGCCTACAGACCTGCCAGCTCGATGGTAGCCTGGACAGCGGGTCTTCTCGGGGTCTCCTCTCCAAAATAAAATCTTCCTGCTTTGAGGAGACAGCTATTTGAAACTGTATGGCGGTACCAGAAGGCCTTGCCAGGTTGGCTAACATTGAAAAGTGAGAGAGAAAAACAAAGGAAACCACATCTCATTCCGTATAGATAATGAACATGAACAAAAGTATTAAGGATAGAAACGCTTTAGGTCGTCGCCGCTTCGGGCGCGATCTAGGGGTGTCCCGTCTACATCTTGGAGGTGATACCCTCCTGATTTCAAGACCTCTTTTACAATAAAAGGACCTTCCCAGTTGGGGTTGAGCTTCCCTACCGAAGCCCCTCTCCCTGCCGCATCCACTTTCTTGAGGACCAAGTCTCCCTTCTCAAACTGCCTGACTCTGACGTGCTTATCAAAATATCTTGACATCCGGCGCTTGACCTCCTCTTGTCGGATAGATGCCAGCTCTCTAAGCTCCTCCACCAAGTCGAGAGAGAGCCTTTGCTCTTCGTCATTATCTACCAGCCACTTCTCATCTCCCTTCCTTGCCGCAGCTACTCTAGGTGACTCAACCTCGAACTCAACAGGTATGACGGCCTCAGAGCCATGGGAAAGTTTGAACGGTGTCTCCCCCGTGGCGGAACTTGGCGTGGTCCTTAAGGCCCAGAGGACGGAGGGGAGCTGCTCTACCCAACTTCCCCTCAAGTTTTCCACCTTTTTCTTTAAGAGGTTCACGATGACCTTATTCGCGGCTTCCACCTGCCCATTGCTTTGAGGATGATGCACTGAAGCAAACCGAAGGTCTATACCTAGTTGTATACAGAAATCTACGAACTCTCTGCTGGCAAATTGCGGTCCGTTATCCGTGACAATGGCCAGAGGGAGCCCATGCCTACAGATGATTTCCCCCCATACGAAGCTTTTGACCACTTGAAACGTCACCTTCGCCAATGCCTTCACCTCCAGCCATTTTGAGAAATAGTCTACCATGACCAGCAGGAACCTCCTCTGGCCACTGGCTTGAGGGAATGGACCCACCAGATCTAGCCCCCATATGGCGAAGGGCCATGGAGCTGTGATCGTGCACAACCTTTGGGCCGGGAGGAGCTGAAGAGGGGCAAATTCCTGGCACTTTCTGCACTTCCTTGCGAATTCCTCGGCATCCTTCCTAAGGGCGGGCCAGAAATAGCCTTGCCTCAACACCCTTCCTTCCAAGGTCCGACTCCCGGAATGGCTGCCGCACTCTCCAGAGTGAATTTCTTCCAGCACCCTCGCAACCTCCTTCTCGGATATGCATCGGGCCAACAGCCCCGACAACGTCTTACGGTATAAGATCCCTTCTTTTAGCAGGTAGTACGCCGACTTGTACCTGACTTGCTTCTTCTCAAGCTCTCCCTCGGGCAGACGTCCCGTCGTCAAGTAGGTGGTAAATGGATCCATCCAGGATCTCTGCTGATCTACTTCCATCAGTTCTCCCTCTTCGATGGAGGGCCTAAAGAGCTCTGTCATGGTTCCTCCGGCCCGAGGACCGTGCTTGGCGAGCAGGTCTGCCCGAATATTTTCTTCCCTTGGGACGTGTTGAACTGAGAAACTGCGGAACTGCCCAATGATTCTCTTTACCTTTGTTAAGTACAACTGGAGGGTGGGCTCTCTTACCTCAAATTCTCCTTTTATATGCCTTGCCACTATCATAGAATCCGTGGAGACCTTAATATCTTGTATACCGAGCTCACGAGCCAACCTCAGCCCTGCTATAATGGCCTCGTACTCCGCTTGATTGTTGGTGAGGATGAAATGAACCTTCAGGGCCTGTTCGATCCGTGTTCCCTCAGGACTTACCAAAACCATCCCTCCTCCAAAAGAATTCCTTCCCGAGGCCCCATCTACAAGCATCTCCCAAGCTACTATGGGAGACGTCTCGGCCTCCTTGACCTCCACCGTGTAATCTACCAAGAAATCTGCTACAGCTTGCGCCTTGATAGCCAACCGAGGAACATAAGAAAGGTCAAACTCACTGAGTTCTATTGACCATTTAGCTAATCTTCCTGAGTGCTCTACCCCTTCCAAAATACGGCGGAGAGGGTGGTCCGTCACGATCTGGATGGAATGGGCCTGAAAATAGGGCCTGAGCTTTCGAGCTGAGGTAACGAGGGCGAAGGCTAGCTTCTCCAGGATAGGATACTTTAGCTCTGCCTTTTTGAGGACTCTACTTACATAGTAAACCGGGAATTGCTTTTTACCTTCTTCCCGCACGAGGACCGAACTCACTGCCCCTGCCCCTACCCCTAGGTACAAGAATAGAATCTCTCCTTCCCTCGGGCCCTGGAGTAGCGGTGCCTTGGTGAGCTGCTGCTTCAAGGCTAGAAAAGCACTCTCGCACTCGGAGGTCCACTCGAATTTCTTCCCCCCCCCCTCAATGTCCGAAAGAAAGGTGAGCACCTCTCTCCTGCCCTGGAAAGGAATCTGCTGAGCCCCGCCAACTTGCCGGTAAGGCGCTGGACCTCTTTGGTATTCGTTGGAGGCTCTAGTTCAAGGATAGCTCTTACCTTATCCGGGTTAGGCTCTACTCCAGCTGGGGTGAGGAGATGTCCTAAGAACTTTCCCCTACTAGCCCCGAATACGCACTTTGACGGATTAAGCCTCATCTTGTACTTCCTTACAGTTGCAAACGTTTCTTCAAGGTCCGCAATATGAGACTTGAGATCTTGGCTCTTGATCATCAAGTCGTCTACGTAGACTTCGAGGTTCCGTCCCTTTTGTTCTCGGAAGATCCGATCCATCATCCGTTGGTAGGTCGCCCCCGCATTCTTCAACCCAAAAGGCATCATGTTATAGCTGAAGCATCCATCCTCGGTGATAAAGGTGACATCCTTGATGTCCGGTGGATGCATGCGTATTTGATGGTATCCTGAAAAGGCATCTAAAAAACTCATTAGTGAAAAACCGACGGCTGAATCAACCAGCGCGTCGATTCGAGGCAGAGGGTAACAATCCTTGGGACATGCTTTATTCAAAAGAGAGAAGTCAATACACATTCTCCACTTCCCTTCCCCCTTCTTTACCATCACAACATTGCTCACCCACCCCGGATACTTGTTTGCGGATATGAATCCGGCCCGGAGCAGCTTTTCCACCTCCTCCCTGATAGGCTTGGCCATCCTGGAAGCGATGGCCCTTTTCTTCTGCTGGATGGGACGAACCTTGGGGTCCAGGTTGAGACGATGACATGCCACGTCTGCGTCAATCCCTGGCATGTCGGCCGCGCTCCAAGCAAAGATATCAATGTTTTCCTGCACGCATTTCCGGATCTCCTCCTGGTCCTCAAGACCGAGCTCTCCGCTGATTCTGATCTTTTCTTTCCTTCCTTCTTTTGTTAGGATGTCCACCTCCTGTAGCTCGACTGCAGCCTTCAGCCTCGAGGGCTCTTCTTCTTCCTCCTGATCTTTCGGAATCTCCTCTTCCTCTCCCAGCCCCTCCTCCTGGTTTCCGAGCTCTTGCTCTCCACCCTCTTTTTTCTCTACTGCCATGTCTACTTTCTCTACGAACCTCTCCCCCACCCGCACCGGGCCTCCTCCTAGCACTGACTCTTCCATCTCTCCTATTTTTCTTTTCCTTCCTCTCTCCTCTTCCCCTTCTCCTCCGACCCTTAACTCCCCTGCCATTACTGGCTCCTCCGCAATGCCACCTCCCAGCTCCTCAACTCTACTCTCCTCTTCCCCTTCTCTTCCGACCCTTGACTCCCCTGCCATTACTGGCTCCTCCACAATGCCACCTCCCAGCTCCTCAACTCTACTCTCCTCTTGTTCCTCCCGTTCCAGTCTTCTCTCTAACTCTTCCGCATCCCCCCTCCATGAGATAGTGTTTACTGCCGTCACATAACATTCCCGGGCCGCCTTCGGATATCCTCTCACCCTGATCTGGGTCCCTCCTGAATTGAGTTTCAAACATTGATGAAAAGATGATGGTACGCACCTAAAGGCACTAATCAAAGGGCGCCCGAAGATGGCGTTGTAACTGCTGGGAGCGTCCACTATCACAAAGCGGCAGTTCCTGGACAGGCCTCCCAGGGTTACCTGGAGACCGACTCCCCCCTCTACTTCTTTCCTTTCTCCTGAGAATCCGAACAGCGGTCCATCCGCCGCTAACACCCTCCTGGCTTCCACCCTCATCTCATTGAATGCCTTTTTGAAGATAACATTAACCGAGCTTCCATTGTCCACCAAGATCCTTGATACCGTGAAACCCTCGATAGCCGTCCGAATCACCAGGGCATCGCAGAACGGGTCTTCGTGATCCGGCAAGTCTTTCCTGGAGAAGGTGATCTTCTCGTCCGGGGGCGGAGCTTGCGATGTCGAGGCGACACCTCGACGGTACATTGTATGAAGGCTGGCCTTTCGGGTAGCCTCGATTCCCACCCCACCCTGAATCACCCCGATCCCCCCTCTATCCCCCACATCTGACCGATCTACACATCTATCCTCCTCCCCTACTCCGGTCATCTCTACTATCCGCGCTGGTGGCTGCTGCTCTCCCGCTCCTCTTCTCCCCTTCAGCTCCAGAAACTCTGGACATGTAGCTGTCGCGTGACCTTCCTCCTCATGGAAGTCACAGAATGGTATAGCTACTTCTCCCTCCTGCCTCCCTTCTTGGTGATTCCTTCTCCTCCCTGCTCCGCCCCCCCCCTTCCTCGCTCTCTTCCTCTTCCCCTTCCCCGGCCTATAGCCATAGCCTGCTGAGGCGGGGGTGGGAGTGGCCTAGGTCCCTGTCTCCACCCCAGCTGTGGCAACCTTCCTGCTCCTCCATGGTAGTAGCTCCTTCCCCCCGGGGGAAGACCTCTCCATTGCCCTTGAACTGGGCCTTCCGGTTGCCTCCAACCCAACTCCTGCTGTGCCGGCCCCCTTGGCTCCTCCCTTCTCCTCCCTTCCTGCTGCCTCGCTCCTCCTGGTTCTCTGGACTCTACCTCCGTCAGCCTTGCTAGTTTCTTGGCAAAAGCCGGGTTTGCTGCCTCCATCGCTATCTCCTTGGCTGCCTTCTCCATCAACCCTTCAAATGATAAGGGTGCCTTCCTGGTGAGGCTCATTTTGAAGAAGCCTTCCCTGAGACCCACAGTAAAGGCCATTTGGAGAGCAAATCCCGGTACCTCCTGAATGTCCAGGATTTCCTCTTGGAAGCGATCCACGTACTGGGCTAAGGACTCGTCTGCCTTCTGCTTGATCAGGAAGATGGACTCCGGGTTTTTCTTCCTCTTCTTCGAGGTCGAGGAGCGCAACTGGAAGCTCCTACTCAAATCTTCAAAACCATATATTGACCCTGCTGGGAGTTGATGAAACCAGTCCCGGGCCTTGTCCTTCAAGGTGATCGCGAAAAGGCGGCACTTGAATGCATCCGTCATCGGCCTGATGGAGACCGCATCTTCGAACCATTGCAAGTGTTGGAGGGGGTCATCCTTCCCCACATAATAAACCATCTCAGGTTCGCGGAACCCCTCCGGGACGGGAGCCGAAAGAACCAGCTCGCAAAAGGGGGACCCTCTCGCCAGGGGTCTCGCCGTCTCCACTCGCGCGACGAGGTCTACTGGCGAGACGGCGCTCGCCGGGCTGGGGAACAACTCCCTTCCTGCCAGATCTCGCCCGTTTTCTTCCACCACCTTCTCCTTTCCGGGCCGCCCTCCTGGCGCATCCTCGCCCACCCTTGCCGAGACGGCTCCTTCCGGAGCGAGAGGCCCGGCCCCTGAGGTAGAGGGGTCACGCACTCGCCTCGCTGCGAGATCTGCTGCAACATCCCCATGATGCCCCCGATGGATGCCATGAATTCTTCCCTCCCAACATATCCTCCTGAGTTCTGGGACCCGCCCTCATTTCCTCCGCCCTCATCTCCTCCTAGATCTCCTGCCATGAGATGATCCAAAGTTCTTCGACGCTGGCTGCGATCCACACTCACCGCACCAAAAATGTTGAAACTGGTCGAACCAGTTTCTCCTAAAAGCTCGGATCTAAGGCTGCAACCCACGCTTACTTTCTTTGAACCACGCTCCCAACAAGACACCTAAAGGAACAGACCGGGAGCTTCAGCTCGGAGGTCCCACCGCTCACCCGGAAGGACTAGAATCCTTCCCCTCCCTAGCCAATGCTGAGCTAGGTGCCTGAGTGAGAAGGAAAAAGAAGGTTCCACATGCCCTCTTCTCAGACACCTTACCGGTCTATTTATAGGCTTCAGGATTTGAACTGCAAATAACCAAAACAAGCACCTGCGAAATTACCTGAATACCCTGGGGCTGGGTCTGCCAACAGCCAAACTCCGCTGTTCTGAAGGGCTATGAGCAGACCACCGAGGGTAAAAGAGTAAAAAAGGCCAAAAAGGATGAACCGCTTGCTGAGTGAACCGGTTCCCACCCCATTGCCGAACCGGCCTTATCTCTTCTTGCCGACCCGATGCTTGGCGAGAGGACCACCTTGCGGCTGAAAAGGATTACCTCGCGGGCGAGACCCTCAGACGACATATAGACAAACTTCCTTTGACCCCCACCCGCCAGGCGAATGGACCCACGTTTTGGCTCCTCTCGCCTATTGCGAGTGGACCCTCTTTTGGGCTCCTCTCGCCTATTGCGAGTGGACCCAGCTTTTAGGCTCCTCTCGCCCATTGCGAGTGGACCCAACTTTAGGCCCCTCTTGCTTAGTGCGAGTGGTCTTTGCGTCGGGCCCCTCTCGCCTAGGGCCTTATCTCCTTTTGAGGATTCTTCTAATTCCCTCTCTGCTGGGTTCCCTCCTGTGAGCCCGAGGTTGTACACGTAACTATGTCTGCGACATGCATCACTACCCACAGACGCACCACAAAGCTACTGGGTAGGTTCAGCCCTTTCCCATTGCTCACATCGCCGGGCAAGAACTACCGCGACGCAGGTTGGCCTCCCCATTCCCACTCTTCTAGTCAAAATATAACCCTGTTATGCTACATGGGTGGCTCGCAGGCCACCTGGCTGGGCTCCTAGAGCTCTCAGCCTCACATCTCAAGCCACAAGTCTCCACGACACAGGCCACAAACAAATCAAGGAGCTACTGCCTGCGATAGCACTACCGTCGCGCGGTATCTGGCAGAAATGCGATTCTACCTAGTTTTTCGGGTGCTCTTATGAGTTAGTCCCCAAGGTTCCCTGTTGCAATCTACCGTGTAGGAAACCGAAAAACAAACATCACAGAGTCTTCTCCGGCCACTATAAGCATAATGAAACATCACCAATCCAGACCAACCTGTCCAGATGGGCTTCACACACCATGCCTATGTTTGTACTTCGATTTCGAACTCTATATGCAAAACTACAGGGATATACCATATCTAACCGAAGGAAAAACCTCACGCCCACCGCACACTCGCGGGAGAGGGTTTCCTATACGAAAGGAAGAGGACTTCACATGTCCAAGTTGAGAATCATTACCCTTTGTGGTCTCTTTGGTGTCATGCCAAAGATCTAGACGGATGAACGCGACCGCAATGATCTTGCCTCCATAGATCCGGACTTGGATTGTGAATCAGAACTCTGGAACTTCAACGGCGGTGAGATTTACCCTCCGTTGCTGCTGCTCCTCCTCTAGGAAAACCATGCCAAAACCCTCACTCTAAAAGAAATGAAGTGAAAATGGCCAAAGGAAGGCATATAAATAAAGCTACCGCCGCACGGTAACTAGCTACCACCACATGGTAACTTAATTCAACGCCTTGTTTCGAGCGCAACTGCCCAAACCCTCCAATTACAGGCCGACACGTGGCCAGCAACCGCCCAAACCCTCCAATTATAGACCGACACGTGGCCAACGTCATTTCAGTTTCACTACCACCGCGCGATAGGATGCTAACACTGCGCGATAGAGGCATCAGTTACGACACCACACTAGGCACTACCGCCGCGCGCTAACTTTTACCGCCGCGCGGTATGATCCCGAGAACCATAGCAAATAAATTGACCCAGCTATCGCCAGCGGTAACTTTATCGCCGAGCGATAACTTCCCGAGAGGTCTGCCAGCTTAAATCCCCTGCTACCGCCACGCGGTAACAGCTTTCCACCACGCAGTAACGTCTTTCTCAAGAGCTCGATGTTTTCTCGAGAGCTCGACGCAAACCCTAGAGCTACTGCTATGTGGTAACTAGCTACCGCCGGGCGGTAACCACCAGGGAAACATCTCATGCCTTAAGAAATTTGGAGCATTACAAATCTCTCCCACTTAAAGAAATTTCATCCCGAAATTTGACGTTACGGGAAAATATAAAAGCAAACTGTGCATCTGATTACCTTAGAGAAATAGCTCAGGGAATTCCTCCCTCATAGGTTGCTCATTCTCCCAAGATAGCTCATCTCTGCCACAGTTGTCCCAAAGGACCTTGACCATTCTAATGGACTTGTTCCGCAGCTGCTTGACCTCTACGTCCTCGATCCGAATGGGCTTGACCTTTGTCATCAACCCACTATCGACCAACACTTGATTTGCAACAATCACTTGAGTGATCTTGAATGGCCTTCCTCAGCACTGAGATGTGAAATACATCGTGCAAACTGCTCAACTCCACCAAAAGAGCTAAATGATAGGCGGCTTCACCAATCCTCTCCAAGATCTCAAAAGGCCCAACATACCTCGGACTAAGCTTCTTTAAGCGTCGAATTCTTGATACACCCTTAAATGGTTTTATCTTGAGGTATACCCAATTGCCAACCGCAAACTCCACGTTCTGATGCTTGGCATTATAGTACTTGGCCTGTCTATCTTAAGCAATCAGTATCCGTTCTCGAATCAACCGTATTATTGAAGTAGCATCTTCAACGTCCCTTCGCTTGTACAGCTTCGATTCTCTTGTTTCTACCCAAGCCAACGGCGTACGACACCTCCTTCCGTACAGAGCCTCAAAGGCACCATCTGAATGCTGTCTTGGTAGCTATTATTATACGTGAACTCAATCATAAAAAGATGGTCCTTCCACCCTTTCCCGAAATCCAAAGCACAAATACAAAGCATATCTTCCATCATCCTATTTACCCTTTAAGTATAACCATCTGTCTGTGGGTGAAAAGTTGTGCTGAAGTTCAACTTAGTACCCAACAACTGATGAATGAGCCTCCAATCGTTAGCTATGAAACAATCATCTCGGTCACTAACGATGCTCCGGGGTACGCCGTGCAAACGGACTATGCTGTCCACATAAAGCTTCGCTATTTTCACAACTGAATCATCCTTCCTATTGGGTATGAAGTGTGACACCTTCATTAATCGATCAATGTTCACCCAAATGGCATCGTTCCCCTTGTGCGATCTCGGAAAACCGTGCACGAAATCCATGGATATGTCATCAAATTTCCGCTCCGGTATAGGCAAGGGCTTCAAGAATCCACCAGGCTTCTAGCATTCGGCCTTCACCAAGGCACAAGTTTGACATTTTGCCACATACAATGCTATGTCTTTCTTCAGACCTGGCCACCAAAACAATTTCTTCATGCCCTTGACCATCTTGGTGCTCCCGGGGTGAATCGAGTACTTCGTAAAGTACGCCTCATACAAAAATTCTTCTCGCAACTTCCCCATGTTGGGGATGCACAATTGGCTGCCTTTCCACGATAACCCATCACCGACGGTAAATTAGGTATTTGACCCATCCAAAGCCTCATCCATGAACCGCTTCATGCTGTCATCCAACTCCAAAGCCTGCCGAATCTGATCAGCCAGGTCATAGAGCACTTCCGTCCAGTTCATCCGTGCTTCATCACCATACATCTCATCAACGCAAGAGATCTTTAAGGCCTTTAAATTTTGAACGAGACGCTCGACATGCATCGTTAACTAATTGGCCTGCGCGGGAGCTCCGTGGCTTAACGCATCCACAACCGCATTACCTTTCACAGGTACATAGTGTATCTTGAAGGTGTAATAATCAAGAAACTCCATCCACCTTTGCTGAGGCATATTCAAATCCTTTTGATCTGATAGGTACTTCAAGCTCTTATGGTCTGTGTAAATATCGACCTTCACACCATATAGGTAGCACCTCCAAAGCTTCAGCACGAGTACCACAACCGCAAACTCCAAATCATAGACCGGGTAATTCCTCTCAAGCACCTTCAACTGACGCGATCCATAGGCTATCATCTTCCCGTGCTGGAGCAGAACATAGCCTAATCCACTCCCAGCGGCTTCACTAAAAATCTCAAAGCCCTCTGAAACACAAGGCGAACATAAGACAGGTGCCTTGGTCAGACGATACTTTAGTTCATCGAAAGCTTGTGCGCACTCCGATGACCCAACAAACTTCTGATCCTTCCTTGTCAAAGTAGTGAGGGGCAGTGCTATCCGCGAGAAGTTCTCCACAAGGCGCCTGTAATAGCTGACAAGCCCCAGAAAACTTCGGACTTCCGATACAGAAGACATCACAAGCCATTCTTGTATCGCAACCACCCTCAACAGATTTATTGCAATTCCCTCACCACTAACCATGTGACCAAGGAATGCTACCGAGGAAAGACAACACTCACATTTGGAGAACAACATATGCAGGTGCTCCACATGACCATCCTCAGATAGGGAGTACACTCGGATATCATCGATGAACACAGTCACGGATCAATCCAAATACTCCTTAAACATCTTGTTCATTAGATCCATAATGACTGATGGCGCATTCGTCAGCCCGAAAGGAATGAAAGTAAACTCATAATGCCCACCCCGTGTACTGAACGCCGTCTTGGGAATATCACTTTCCCTAATTCTCAACTAATAGTACCCGGATTTCAAATCTAGCTTCGAGTACATAGTTTACCCTACCAGCTGATCGAATAGATCATCAATCCTTGGGATCGGATATTTATTCTTCTCTGTCAGCTTATTGAGTTCCTGTTAATCGATACAAAGCCACAGACTTCCATCCTTCTTTACCACAAAGAACCGAGGCGTTCCAAGGTGACGAACTTGGACGCACAAACCCCTGCTCTATCAATCCTTGAAGCCGCGCCTTCAATTCTGCCATCTCTCTCGGTGCTAAGCGGTAAGGAGACCATGTCACTGGCTTGGCACCAGAATTCAACTCAATGGTGAACTCAATCTCTCTCCGGTGTGGGGCTCCAGGGACAATTTCGGGTAAAATGTCGGCAAGCTCTGATACCAACAAAACACCGACCAATCCAGACTTGGGATTCGTAGTCTCCAGTTAAGAACAATTCCGCCCCCAAAGAACTGCTAACTTAGTCTCGCTTTCGGTGTTTAACCCTAGTGTGACCCCCTTAGGGTTACACCACCTACAATCTTTAACGACCATTTTTCCGTTTGGTTTGTATATCCATAATCAATACATCAGAAAGCTATAATACGGACCACAAGAAAACCTTGGATGCTAAGGAGCGAGAAGTCCCACAACGAACAGTACTCTCCACCACCAAGAGTGGGACAAAGCCCACTTACACAAATCATAAGTCAATAACTAATCATGTCGTAGGTATCAAAGATATAAGCTAAACCATACCTGTCATCTCGTCCCTTTGCTTGAGTCCTTCTGCCTTTTCCTTTGTCTTCAGAAACCTACCCCAACAATCACGAGCTAAATGTCCCGGCTTGCCACAGTTATAACAGGTAAGTGGGACTCTCCCTGCAGTTTCTCCTGACTTAGCTTTCTTTGTCTTTCGGGCATCAACACGACAATCGCGGGTAAGGTGTCCTGACTTGCCACAAGTATGGCAAGCATAAGGGGCTTGACCAGTAGAGGTTTTAGACCTCTTTTGCCAACTCCTGTGGTGTTCAGACTTTGCCAAAACCGCGGAGTTCGGTACCCTGCACACTAGCGTCTGGTGGACTTTTCCTAAATCTACTTCCAATGATCTAGCTGACTCCACCAACGCTCGGAATCCCAATAACATTGGTCCTACCAATAGAAGTCGTAAATCATCATGCAGACCATTATAAAACCTGTTTACCATAGTCTGTTTGTCCTCCAACACAAACTCTGAGTAGCGCCTTATCGTGACAAACACATGCAAATACTCGTCAACAGAGTGCGTCCCTTGTGTCAAAAGCATGTTCAGCTGCTGATCCGATGATCTTCTAATTTCCACTTGCTCCAGAGCACCAACCAGTATTGAAGTCACCCCAGGGACAGGGGTTGCACATGCATTCCATGTTGGGCATTGATCATAGAGAGCACTACTTCTGCTACCATTCAGATGGTTTCAGCAGAAGGAGGGGTTGTAGGCATTTCATTAAGTACACTTCTCTCCACAGAGTGCTGACATTGTGACTGCACTGCACCACTTCTAATCACCTATAATCGGGAAACACTCAATTATGTGACAAACAATTGCCAAAAAGCAATCATAAGAACACTCAGGTTCCTTAAAACATGTGTATTTTCATTCCCTAGTGGACATTCATGAGTTCTTTTTATGTTATAATGATGACGCACATGCTTGTGCTCACCACACCTTAAAAAGAATTCGTCCACGAATTCTCCTAAGAAAGACCGACACCTTAGTCTGATACCAAATTGTAACACCCCCATCTGTCACATGAGATATAACAGAAGGTCTGGCCGGGGCCCCACTCCATTTTCCACGGACAGTCAGCGGAGTTACATATTAATACCAAAACACTATGATACCATATCGAAACCTAACACAGAGCATTCTAGCGGAAGCTTTTAATTAAGTTAGAAGAACCCATCACAACACATGAATGTCCACTAAAATCCCAAGCATGAATGAAAGTACAAATACACATAGAGTCTTGGCCTTATGACCTTACAACATTCAACTTGAATTAAAGTGTTTTACATACTTCGACATGCAGGTCGGCCAAACATGTAAACAATAAAAGTAAACACTTCGTTCTTGCCTTCAAGGGCCAGCACAACATCAAGTGCTTTAGCCCGCTACTTGCCACTTGGCTCACCTGTTCCTGAATAAGAACAATCCACTGAACGGTGGCAAAATAGGGCAACGGTCAGCTAAAGCTGACCAAATTATAACGACCCCGCCCCTTACTTGGGGCGGCGGAGCTCCTTCCTTGCAAAGTATTAGCAAAACCAAACATAGTAATGAAAGTGCAATTTAAGCACACTTCACCATAGGCGTAGGCACGAACGACCACACACACTGTGCACTCAGGGGACATTCTCGGTGTCCGGATAAAAGCCAGGGCCCACCACCGTTCATAAGACGACAACAAACATGAGCATTTGGTAGTCTTTACGGCCCGCGCAAGGCATAAGACTCGTAACTATGTCTGTGATAAACATCACTACCCACGGACGCACCACAAAGCTACTGGGTAGGTTAAACCCTCTCCTATTGCTCACATAGTCGGGCAAGAACTACCGCGATGCGGGTTGGCCTCTCCATTCCCACTCTTCTAGTCAAAACATAACCCTGTTATGTATATGGGTGGCTCGCAGAACACCTGGCTGGGCTCCCAAAGCTCTCAGTCTCACATCTCAAGCCCTAGGTCTCCACGACACAGGACACAAACAAATAAAGGAGCTACCGCCTGTGGTAGCACTACCTCCGCACGGTATCTGGCAGAAATGAGATTCTACCCAGTTTTTTGGGTGCTCCTTGGAGTTAGTCCCCAAGGTTCCCTACTGTAATCTACCGTGTATGAAACCAAAAAATAAACATCACGGAGTCTTCTCCGGCCACTACAAGCATAATGAAAACATCACCAATCCAGACCAACCTGTCCAGATGGGCTTCACACACCATGCTTATGTTCGTACTTCGATTCTGAACTCTATATGCAAAACTACGGGGATATACCGCATCTACCCAAAGGAAAAACTTCATGCCCACCGCACACTCGTGGGAGAGGGTTTCCTATAAAAAATGAAGAGGACTTCGCATGTCCAAATTGAGAATCGTTACCCTTTGTGCTCTCTTCGGTGTCATGCCAAAGATCTAGACGGATGAACGCGACCGCAACGTTCTTGCCTCCACAGATCCAGACTTGGCTTGCGAATCAAAACTCCAGAACTTCAATGACGTCGAGATTTATCCTCCGGCGTTGCTGCTCCTCCTCCAGGAAAACTAGGCCAAAACCCTCACTCCAAAAGAAATGAAGTGAAAATGGCCAAAGGCAGGCATATAAATAAAGCTACTGTCGCGCGGTAACTAGCTACCGCCGCGCGATAACTTAATTCAACGCCTCGTTTCGAGCACAACCGCCCAAACCCTCCAATTACAGGCCGACACGTGGCCAACGTCATTTCAGTTTCACTACCGCCGCGCGATAGGATGCTAACGCCGCGTGATAGAGGCGTCGGTTACAACATGACACCAGGCGCTACCGCCGCGCGCTAACTTCTACCGCCGCACGGTATGATCCCAAGAACCATAGCAAATAAATTGACCCATCTATCGCCAGCAGTAACTTTATCGCCGAGCGATAGCTTCCTGAGAGGTATGCTGGCTTAAATCCCCTGCTACCGCCACGCGGTAATAGCTTTCCATCGCGCGGTAACGTCTTTCTCGAGAGCTCGACGTTTTCTTAAGAGCTTGACGCAAACCCTGGAGCTACCACTACGCGGTAACTAGCTACCACCGGGCGGTAACGCCCAGAGAAGCAACTCATGCCTAAAGAAATTTTGGGCGTTACCGGGTAACCGCACTACCAGGCCTAGCCCTTACATACGCCTCTAAAGGACACACCAGAGTCACCACGTACTAATGCTGACAAACCCGCCAGTCTTTCGTGGTCAAGTGTAGGGTTATTAGGTAAGCATCTCCATAGACACTGACAAGCAAGTACCAACCACTACACCCTCAAGAGTAATCATTCCTCTGTCGGTACGATAACCAGAACGAACTGAAGACCCGCCACTTTTATGCACATGCACACATGCTATTCCTGAGTTCCCAAGCCCATGGCTCACCGAACTAACCAGTTCTTATCAAACAACACCGAGCCTTCAGATCGCAGAACCAAACCATCCTTTCTCACCAATACTACATTTCCCTTTAAGAGGGGTGAATGTGTGTGCTTCTTATTTACTACTGACTAGTCTTCTCATGTTTATATAATTTTATGACTTAGGGTTAGTCTTGGACTTCCCGAGGTCTACCCTGTGAGGGGCTCGCAGTGGTACTAGGAGGTACGATGGGATGACACCCCAAACCTCCCTTTCTGAAGACACTTATTCTTATTGGTATCTACCCATAATTCACCCCGTTTACTTGTATTACTCTAGTGGCCTATGGTGAGTTTTTATCACAAGGAAAGCTAGCGTTCTATTGAACACTGCCCACCTCTTAAGAATACTTCTTCCCTACTACTAAGAGATGCATGGAGGGGAATCCTGCCCTCCTCACCATATAGTTGATCCCTTCACACACTCCTTAGATGAAGCCCAACCTCAATCACCAAAGTGACCTCAAACATCAATTTGGGCTACCCGCAGACCAACAAGCCTTGAGAGCAAGGATTGAGACACCTGAAGCACCCTCATGACCCCATTTTATTCATATGGTCAATGATACACCCAAAGGTTATGTATGATCAAGATTAATGGAAAAATCAGCAATTACTATTTCTCCCTAATTAATTCCATGATAAAATATAAATTGAAAAATTGGGGCACTACTTAAGTTTGTGAAGGGTCTACTGTTTTCTCTTCTCAAACATTATAAATAATTTACCATAGGTTTATCCAAGCTAAAAAAATGTTCACTAACTAGGGGTGATGAGAAACCAAGTTCATTTAATTACTTAAGTTAATTAAACCATAATTTCTAAATAAGCACCACATGTGAATGAAGTACTCTAAATATTCTTCCAAAAATTACAAATTAATTCTCAGAGCATTGTAACTAACTTAAATGATCTCTACCTAATTTTCACAATTTTCCAGGGCCAATTAATCACATAAATAATTAAATTTAAGAATACTATAAGCAATAAAGGTGTGACAAAGGTACTATAAATATCCATCTAAATGATTCCATAAAATTTTCAGAGCATTATGTTATTCCTAGGAGCTCTCTGTCCAAGATTCATATATTTCCGAAATACAATGACCAACCAATTAATTTATATCAACATAATTGAATTGGGGCACATTGTGAATAATCTACCCAAAATACCCATCCAATAATTATACCAAAATTCACAGAGGATACTTGTATCATAAAAACATCAATAGCAGGATTCCAAGGCATTTACACAATATTTGACACTTCATTTTAGCAGTAAAGTAAATGAACCATATTTAAATTAATTGAGAAATAAATGTATAAATATTTCCAAAAAATTCCCATGAAATTTCTCAAGTGATAATAACAAGAATAAAACTCAAATCCCAAGTTTCACTGACTTCTATGGATGTTTGACCCTATGTCCTTTAATAACTCCAAAAGTGCACTTTTAGGATTTACACTAGGCCTCATGGCCAAACCATCCTAGAACCCTACCATTTTTCATGAGGTGGTGTATAATATCATTTTAAGTGTGTGACCAAAGTTTCACCCCAAGGGGATGAGGGGAGACCACTTAATTTCCTCAAAGCACCCTCAAGAAATCCCTAGGTCAAATATTGCCCACTTGGCCAACTCTTATTTTCAACACTCACTATTCAAATCAAGCCCAAATGGGCTAAAAATATAACCAGAGTGTTATCATGGCCCTAAAAGACTCTCACCAAAAATTTGGTGAATTTTAAAGTCATTTACCACTTTAAATAAATCTCATTTGATT
Source organism: Platanthera zijinensis (assembly GCA_039513925.1). NCBI lineage: Eukaryota > Viridiplantae > Streptophyta > Magnoliopsida > Asparagales > Orchidaceae > Platanthera > Platanthera zijinensis. The sequence goes on from CM077097.1 coordinate 155,399,573, forward strand.
TATTTAACTTCTACCAAAACTCTACCAAAATTATCTCCAAAAATTCCAATTTTATGGAGATGACCTAGTCCCTATCAAGACAAGCTCATGGCCTAAATTTCAGGTCATTTGGACAAAAAGAACAGTGGGGGCACCCATTTGAATTTTTGGTCCACCCTAGAGACACCCTCTACTAAAACGGGTGCCCTGGGTGCTCCAAATGACTTGAAATCAGTGGCATTGGACAAGGGACGTCCTTACCTACATTTCTTATGTTGACCACTTTTTCTGAATCTGGCCAGAAGGGACCTTAATTTTTAAATCAAAATACTGCACAGAAACAGTGTTATAAAATTTATATAAACAATTAACTTTGAATCGGACGGCTGTGGTGTTTCTTCCCCATCACACCCAGGGACGAAACACAGTTTGTTTGGGTGGTTTTTAAACCCAAAATTCCGGCCACCCCATCACCCCCATGGTCGGCCATCACCACCACCACCTCCGTTGAGGTGGTGGCCGTCGAGAGAGGGTATTTTCCGGCCATGTGGGGCCCTAACGGGAAATGAGGATGAGAAAATCAGTCGTGAATCTACAAGAATGGAAGCTTGATTTGGGCTCATTTTGGCTCAAACTAAAGGGCTAACAACCTAGAATATATGCACAAGGGTAGAGGAAGGAAATCAGACCTATTGGAGGGCCATTTGCCTAGTGATTCTCGAATCTGCCATGAAAGAGGGAGCTCTCTTGGGGGCTATGGCTATTCTCCTATCTAGGGCTTGTGATGCTTGGGAGGCAGAGGAGTTTTGCTCCTTGTGAGGTGGTGAAGATGATAGGGGGTTCAATTGGATGTGGGAGAGGTTACATAGGAGGTTGCCATTAATGGCCATTAGAGTATTTTTTTGTTTCCCCTCAATCCATTGAATCCAACCATCAAGGAGGCCGGCCAAGGGCTGGAAACTCCTCCAATTCACTAGATGAGATGAATTTAGCCTTCAATGGGGGAGTTTGAAGGTCCAAGAATTGATTTCCATGGATCCTTCATCTTCCACTTTCCTCCAAACCTTAGTTTTCTCTCTCCTAGTCATTATGGCCGATTTTAGATGATTATTTCAGCCAAAAAACACACCATTAACTCATATGAATAATTAAAATGAGGTTAGCCCAAGTGGATTTGTGTTTGAGCTTGAGTTAGCCTATTTGGGTTAAATTTACCTAATGTGGGTTAGCCCAACCCTAGGCCACATTGGGTGACCTAACTAACCCTAATGGGTTGCCATGGGTCCCTTGACACCACCTAGGGCTAACCATGGCTTGGTGGGACATATTGGGCCCATTTGGATGCCCTTTGACCACAATTGGGCTCACTTGACCTAACCAGGGTTAGAGTTGACTTTGGTTAATTTGACCAATTAGGTTGATCCCAATGGGTGGTTAGTGACCCTTTGGCCTCCTCTAAGGGATAGGAAGGTCTTATTAGGGTCAATTGGGCATATTAGAGGCCAATTGCCCCTAATAAGGGCACTTTGATCAATTTAGACTAAGGGTTGACTTGGGTCTATTTGACCTTCTTAGTTGACCCCAATGGGTCTTAATAGCTCTAATGGACTCCCTAATGGGTTAGGGATGTTATGGTAGGGTCAAAGGTTCAACGTGAAGCCCTAAAGTCAAACCCTATGTTTGGTATTTGGAATCCACAATTTGCAGACCAAGGTGATTTTCACCTTCAACCCTAAACTCACTTAGTTCCTTGTGCTTCCTAGGATTTTTTCATGACCCAGTCATGACAAAACCATCCTAGTGATCTAGTTGTTTGAGGGATGTTACACTTGGACTCTGGGTATTCCAAGCACATGATGGGAGATGAAGATAAGTTCATTAGCTTGGGAAAGAAAAGAGGAGGCTTGGTGATATTTGGAGACAATGAAAAAGGAAGGATTTTGGGTGTTAGCGCTATAGGTAACATCCATTTTTCCATTTCAAACGTACTATTCGTAGATGGTTTGATGCATAATTTAATATCTGCTAGTCAACTGTGCGATAAAGGCCTGAACGTTTTATTTGAAACCTCTAAAAACATGTGTAGAATTATTAATGCTAAATCAAAAAATATATTGCTTACATCACTTAGGAAACACAATATTTACACTATCATGTTTGATGATTTATCCTCTTCAAATTTAAAATGCTTAGTCGCTAAAAATGAAGAGTTAGAAATTTGGCATAGAAGACTCGGTCATTCCATGAGTAAATTGATAGTCAACTATCAAAAAAAATCTAATCCATGGACTTCCACAACTAAGCGGTAGTTTGAATTCTTTATGTATTACTTGCCAAAAGGAAAAATTCACAAAATAATCTTTTAAAAGCAAAAATGATATTACCACTTCTAGACTACTGCAATTAATTCAGCTTGAGATGAGATTTCTTTCTCATTTTCTCATTTTGTCTCTCTCTCTTTCTTAGATCTTGAGATATAAGAAGGAGAAGGATAAAAGAGCAAGGGCAAGGCTGATCCAACCTTGAAGAGAAGCTGTAAAGACGTTCTTGTGGTCGGACTTGCGAGCCGAAGCCAATACCGTGAAAAGGAAGGTGTTGTGACCGTTTCCATTGATGCGTAGATACAACAAGTGTACCGGTCGAACAAGTAATATACAATGGGAGTTAATCTCCAAGTATCGAACTCAGAGGAGTGCAATTAGGGTGCGTGATTCAATTATTTGGAAAAGCAGTTGTAAGTACACAAACGGAGCAATGGGGGGGGGGGGTGATTTGGTTTACTAAAATTATAAAACCTAATTTATCTTTGCGGGTTGCCTTCATCGCTTCGCTTGGGTGCATTACCCATTTGGGTAATGATTTGGATGGTGGATCAAGTGAGGGTCGTAGTCAACTCTTCGCTACGCATGCTCCTAGCAATCACTAAGATGGCACAAACACAAAGGAATCGAACACATGGTGCATGGAGGCGCACCACGAAATTAACAACCACACATAATCACCACGTAGACATATTGAGAAACATGAAAATACATTTAAGGTTATTAAACATCATTCCAAACATCCAAACAATATCAAATAATCTACCACAAAAAAGGAGGAGAGAATACAACCAACGCACGAAGACTCGTCTTGGTTCTCGGCCGGAATCGAGGTTTGTCACTCCTCGTCCGTGCTCGGACTTTGGCTGTCGTCCGGGGTAGAGAAGGGATGTCACCGCCTTCCAATGACCCGTCTTCTTTGCGAATCACCGCTGGTCATGTTCACACTGGAGAACTTCGAAGAGGTAGAAAAATTGCCTGAAACAAGGCTTGAATGGTTGGAGATGATGGCGGTGGGCCGAAGAGGAATCCATAGCAAAGGATTTGCACCAAAACGACGGTCGGAGTTCCTCCCCAAGGTGGGCGGCAAGGTATGGCGAAAAATGGTGGATTCGGGCATCCTCGGTGCTCTGGGAAGCAAGGGCTTCTAACTAGAGCGAAATCCTGTTCCTTAAATAGTAAATATTAGATTTTAAGAGAAACACGGCCAAATGCACAATCGTGTGTTTGGATCGTGCAATTAAACTTGCATAGGCAGCCCAACCTTAAGCTACAGGTAGATCGTGCGATTTTATTCACGCACGAGCGAAATGATCGTGCACGACCAAAAACGCATTGGGTCAGGCAGAAGAGGCATTTAGACGAATCCCATGCAGGTCGCGCGTTTTTCTTCGCGCACGATTGAATCCAATCGTGTGTTAAGAAAAATGCACGACGGTTTTTCAACCAAAACTATATGTGGCAATCGCATGACCAAAGCGATCACGTGTCAACAAAAATGCACGATCGTGCGATTGCCCCAGATAACAATTCCAAACACATGGAACAATCCATTTGCACACAATCAAAACCAAATAGAGTACTCCTCTAGCAAAAACAGATAATTCCAGACAATACAAGAAGAAATAAGCATGAGGAGCACTGCTGCTTACCCCCAGCAATAGAATGCGCAATCGAACACCCCGACATGCCTAAATAGTGCACTATGTGTATAAAATCCATTCAATCCAATTATGAGCAATAGACTATCAATAATATAGTGCACGCACATGAAGACTAGCCCAGATGAGTCCGAAAAATCCTATATAATTCGAACTCATCACACCCTCATACTTAAACATTTGCTCGTCCCGAGCAAATCATCTCGCAGTGAAACGTAAAAGAACGGGTTGACATAGTAATTGCAAACACAAAGTATTATAAGAAATCAACTACTTGTGTACATAAAAATGGTAAAAAGTTCCTAACTATGCAAAGTAGCTTATAATTTTCGAGGAACGTATCAACACATTATTTTACTCTAAAATCGAATCTCGGCAAATCATTCGTTCTTGCGTAGATGAAAGCAAACATGATGATGAGGTGTGCATTGCAAGAGACCAGGGCTCGGGATAACCTCCAAAGGAATCCACCAATGTCTATGACCATAAGCTTGCTCGTTCACACTCTCTCCACAGCACTGGTACAGTTCAACGCAAATTCGTAGGACTTGGAATAATATGACGGCTTGGGCTTAGGCAGAATACACAAAAGATAAACAGGGAAGCTCACGCACAAACCCAAATGAGCTAGCACAACTAGAAATCCGAACACCCCACAATAAAACACGTGGGTGCACCGCACCCCCAAACTTAGACTTGACTATATGGGAGCGTGCCCCGCCTACTCCAAAACCAATAATGCTACCAAAAAGATTTTCAATAGGCTTTTCCACTCTTTTTTCACAATAATTTGTTTTTCTTTTTCTTCTATTTATATTTCTTTATTTTCCAATTTTTTCACAATCATACCATTTATTCATAATTAAGCATAAATAAAAATGAGTGCACATTCATATTTCCACATAAACATAACCACAAAAACATTCCCAAATGAAAATAAATATACCACTAAGCTCAAATTTGGGAGTGCAAATATGTTTGACTTTTAGGCTTTGGTGAGAAAATGTAATGAGAAGGAAAGCTAAAATTATTAATGGATTTTTTTTAAAGACGATTTAAGTTAGTCCTGGACTTCTTGAGATCTACCCTGTGAGAGGCTTGCAGCAGTACTAGGCGGTATGATGGGGTGAAATCCCAAGCAGCCCTTTCCTAAAATATAGTTGTACTATAAAGATTTTTTTTCGGAAAATGAAAAATAAAAGAAAAATAAAAAGATAAAATTAATAGTTATTTTTTGTCTCAATATATCGACGCAAATCCCCGGCAACGGCGCAAAGAACTTGATGGAGAAAAAGTAGATTTAAATAAAAAAAGATATTCTCCGAATCTATATTCGACAAAGACAACCGTACCTTATCGATTATAGCATAGGATATTAAAGATCAAGGTCGTATTAGATCTGAGTGCTTAGATTACTTCTACTTTGAGAAAATCGCTATTATCTTATCAATTCGATTTTGAGTTGTTTTTTTAGAGTAAAATAAAAGATTACAAATAAAAAGATGATTTTAACTATTTTAAAGAAATTAGCACTCGATCTCGACTTGCCTCGGTATGAGAATAATCTAAAATAAAAACTCTACTTCTCTTTAATAAAAGATTTTGACTGTAGGGTTCCCAAAGTATGAGCGCTCCTCTCTCGAGAATTACCCAATTGAGTTTAAGTTAATCGGTCAAACTTAGGGCTGAGCATATTATTCGAAACTCGAAAGTCGCTTTAAAGTCGTTCGAAAATTGAGCCGAATAGGAATCGGTTAAAACTGATTCGACTCAATTTGAATTGATTCAATGCCGCAGATTGTATTCTCAGCCTAGCTAAAGCGAGGAAAACTGTTCCCGATCCTCAGAATCTCTCTTTTCATTGACTGTCTATGGTTAGCTCTTCAACTCCTGGCTTCCCGAACCTTAACAAAAAGTATTTTTCTCATCCCCGGGGGTTTCAGTCTTTGGTTCCTGACTTGATGGGGTGTCCCAACGTTTCTTTCGAGATTAAAGTCGACAATTGAAATTCTCTAGCGGATTATGTTCCCAGCTACTGATGCTGTTCGATCCACTCGAATCTAATTTCGAGTCGATTTCGAGCCAGCTCTAAATCGCTTGAAATATGCTTCGAATCAACTCGAATTAATTAAAAATATTATGTATTTATTAATATATTCTGATTTTAAAATTAAAAATAACAAAATTTAAACCTAAACAAAAAGAATGAAGACTTTAAGTGTTTCATTTGCTATATTTATAGATTGCTCAATTTAATTTTGAGTCAACTAAGAATAAAGGGGAAAATTGCTCAATTTTGAGTTGACTCGATTCGATTTCGAGCTGACTCGGAATCGAGCCTTTTCGAGTCGAGATGACTCGACTTCGAATTGATTTTGATTTCGATTCAATCTCGAGCCGAGTTCGAGTCAAAAATTTTGATTTCGAGCCGAGGCAAAATCGCTCAAACTCGACTGGAAATTAACCCTAGTCGAACTCTCATTCTCAAACCGAACACCTAAAACTCGCTTTCAATTATGAATCCCACAAACAGAAGAATTATGCCGTCCTCTCTCGAGGGTTGCGTACAAATTCTCTTTACCCTTGACCGAACAATTCGTATATGAGCCTCTCGACTAACTAAAGTACGAAAACAGAAATGATAATCACATATCGAAAAAATGATCTCATTCAATTAAAATCAATAGTAACCCAAAAATATTTTAACAAAGAGAAAAAGAAAATAACGATTAAGACAAGATTATCTCATCCTCGGTGTTGAAACTGAAAATTTGGTCTCTGTGGAGTTCACCCTTGGGAAGGGGTGATCGTGCACCTACTTCTCTCCTGCAAGTAAAATGACAAGAAAAAAGAACAAGGAACTTACCCAAGGTCTCGGCACGGAGGTCCCACCACACACCCGGAAGATCTTAGAGCGCTTCTCCTCCCTTAGCTAAATACCGAGCTAAGGCTACCTCAGAAAGCGCAAGAAGGTCTGAAAGCAAAAAAGCATGTATTCTGAGTTGCCCCTTGGGTCTATTTATAGATTTCTGAAATCGGCCTGCAAGTAGTCAACCTCCGTTGTTTTGAACAACTATGTGTAGCCCAACTAGGTCTGTCAACAACATAACTCCACTGTTTTAACTGGCTATAGGCAGGCTAGCAGGGGCAAAATGGTAAAAACACATCACATAGCATAGGTCGAGTGGCACTCTGAAGCCTCCACTCGCCTTGGGGATGCGAGTGTTTGATGGGGCCGACACTCGTCGCCTCCCGAACCTTGGCGGACATGGGCCCGACCGGTCCAGCTCGTCTATTGTCTACCGAGCTCCCTGGGCGAGTGCGAGACGGCGGATGCCGAGGCATTTCTAGGCGCCCAAGGCGAACGCGACCTGGTTCCCTCCGCCTCCCTTCTGTAGGCGAGCGCGAGCCAGGCTGCTCTGAGATTGTTACTTCCAAAGCCCAGAGATATTGAGTTTGACGAACTCCAGGTGGGCGCGAGGCTTAGGTCGACGAAAGCCAAGCTAAGCTCGACAAACTCCAGGAGGGCGCGAGCTGGGCAGAAGAGAGACTGAGTTCGACGAATCTCCAGGCGGGCGCGGGCTGCGTTGACCAGCTCGCGCAGCTTGTCCACCTAGCTTTGGCGAGAGAGAGTTGGTCATTCTGAGTCCGCCTGCTTACTGTTCTGATGCGGGCGGGCTCCCCCGGTCTGCTCTCTTGGGGTCGTGGGCCCGCTCGGCGAACACAGGGTTGTACATAATCCCCACTCTTTTTGAGCTTGACCAAGCTCGGAAAGAATCATCCAACCCACGTGTTCGGTGAGTGCTTTACTAAGCTGGAGAGAATCTTTTGAGGGCCCCCACCCTCATGCTATAAATATGCCATCGGACCTCTGGAAAAATCCCCCTCCTTCCACCCTTCTCCGCAAATTATAGCTGAGTGATGCCTATATCCGAGGAGATGCGGGCTCGCCTAGCTGCCGCAAGGCAGGGGACTCGGGAGCTGGCCCTTGGTGTCGCTCCGTGGCTGGCGCGCGGATCGCCTGGCCCCCTCTTTAGGCCGAAAAAAGGAAAAAGGGGTGGGCAGTCCCCCTCAAACGATCCCCCTGCGTCGAGCTTGGCAGCCGGTGACGAGGTCTCCCCTGAGGTATGCGGACCCCTCCATCCGACTCATGACTCTGCTTCTGATTTCTCTTTTCTGCAGGAATCGGTTTGCGGTGATGGAGGGGATAAGGGAGAACCGTGGCATTTTCCCCTGTTGATAACTTAGCGGGTTACTAGCCCCTTGTCCCAGGAGTTTGTCCCTCCTGCGAAGTCTCCGTCGCTGATGCCTCCCGGCCTAGGGAAAACCTTTGCTGCTCTTGGAGGCGAACCCTTCCAGGGTCGGCCGGGTACCTCCCGACTAGCTACCGATGCGGGCGACATACCGACCCCAGGTGAGCTTTGCACTTTTGCCCGTTTGACACTGCTCGCTCCTTCTGATTCCTCCCTGCAGGTTTTAACACGATCTCCTCCTCCGAAGTCGAGATGAGCGAGGGGTATTCGCCTCCTCCTGACACAGATCACATTTCTGAGTACCTGGGTGACCCGCTGAATGCTGAGAAGATAAAGAAGCAGGTGACGCAGCTATTTCAAAAACACACGTGACCAAGCCGAGGCGGAGGAGCGGTTCGCAGTTCCGGAGGGGACCAGACATCCAGCTGACGGGGAAGGAGTTACCTCTCCGGGGATACACATCATGCGAGCCGAGGAGCGGCTTAGGCATGCCTCAGAGCAGGTCGATCTGGCCCAACAGGAACTATTGACGGTCCGCGAGTACCATTACCCTTGCGTGCCACCCCGATCTGGCACGCAGGGGCGAGGCAGGTGGAAGTGGATCCAGTACTGAGCCGTCTGCCCCTTCCCCTCTATTGGTTGTCTGGCCTAGGTCGTATCCGCATCTTGGGTTAGTTCGCGGAGTAGGGTCGTGAAATGTCTTTATTCGGGACATTTTAATATGTTTGTAATAATTTGAGACCTTTTTCGCCTACCAATGGGCGATTGTTCGTTGCATGTTACTTTTACTGTGTTTATGCTTAGTTTCTTTGGGGAGTGGATGGGGCGCTCTGGCTCGCATATTCCTTCTTCAAGCGAGCGCGACATTATTGAGCCGGCTCGCCAAACCCGCCTATTTAGTTCAGGCGGGAGCGAGCCGACCGCCCGCAGATCGCGAGCCTGAGCGACTCGCCCACTATTTCGGGCGGGCTCGGGTCGCGACTTGCCTGTCTCTTGTGCGGACGCGAATGAGAGCTACTCGCGGCCGTTTAGTCTTTGCGGCACATCGACGAGCTAATAGAAGTCCGAGGAGGGTCTGGAAGTTGAAACGTCTGGGCGCATTTTGCTATCCGCACTTTTCCCGCCGGCGGAACATTTTCCCGCCCTTTTTCATTCAATAAATAGGCCCTGCCGACCCCTTCTCACCTACCGCATTTAAGACGTTCTCTCCTTTCTACTTCCCGCGACTCCCGACTCGCCAGCTTCCTGCGAGAACTTCCTCGTCCCGCTCAGCGAGTTTCCCGCGAGATGGGTGGTGGCAGCGGCGATGCGGATGGGTGGAGCAAGTGCGCATGGACTTTCTCCGAGCACGATTTTTTCCATGCCGCCATCACTGAACGCGAAATCCTTGATGCCATAGGCAACTTCGTACCACCAGGCTTCGTGGCGAGGGGACCTGGGAAGGGGGAGAAGATCAACGACCTCTTAGGATAGGAGCTCGCCATCCCCACGGCGCATTTTGAGGCGGGTCTCCGGCTTCCTCTATGGCCGGAGGTCTGCCAAACACTGAAATACTTCGAGGTCATCCCCGGGTAGATGACCCCTAATTCCATCGCTGTGGTGGTCGAGTTTGCCTGCTTTCTGCGAGAAGAGCCGATCGAGTTCAGACTTGCGGTCTTCCGCAAGTTGTTCTCCTTCCGGGCGAATAAGGATGGGACCGCCTACTTCCCCAGCAACCACGTCAAGGTGCGGGAGACTGTCAACAAGAGCCATAACTGGCTAAAGAAGTTTGTTTTTGTCAAAGGGGACTTTGGCAACATCTCCTTCTTGCCGATCCAGCTCAGCGAGGCGAGCTACCGCCCCCCAGCCTGGGGGCCACGAAGCAGAACTGTGCGGGTTCTTCGCCAGGAAGAACTTCGAAGTCGCCTTTCTGTGTAGGAGCCTGGATAATCTCGCCCCCGTCCCGCCCAAGGAAGGTAAGCGATTCGCATTTCCCCCTTTTTCTTTACCACCATACTTCTGCTTTAATCTTTCTTTCCTGTAGGCGAGCGGGACATCCCCTTGCACCCTCCTTATGAGTGTACGTGACTCACTTCCAGTGAGCTCTCCCACGCCGAGGTTGCGGCCTCTACGCGTCGCGAGACCACATACCTCGCAGTCCAGAAGCAGCCTAGTCGCGATCAGACTATGTCACCGCCGTCGCCCAAGAAGCCGAAAATTGCGGGCGATGCGCCCCCCACGAGTCAGGAGAAGGGTAAGGCCCGGGCGGATCAAACAGCTAGGGATCTCGCTCCCGCGACCGCCCTAACCAGCAACTCCCTTGGCGGGGCGTTTGGTACCTCCGGGCCTCAGAAAGAGAAGCAGCCAGACATGAAGCCAGTGCCGAGGGCGCACCGCAACTTTGGCCTTGGCGAGCGGCCTCTCGACGAGCTCGGGAACCCCCTCCTCCAGTGGGACAGGGAGTCGAACTGGGCCATCATCTCCACCCTGCTGCCGAGCTAGCTCGAGCAGAACTCCATCAGCGGGGAGGCCTACAACTTCTCATTCGGCCTTTACGCGCGGGAGGACGCTGCGGTCTATGACGAGAAGGACACACGGGTCCTCATGCACGAAAGCGTGCGGGCCCAGCTTCGCGGCCTGGAGCTGGCCCACATGACGGGCAGGCATTTAACCCAGCTGGAGAAGAACGCCCCTTCGCTCAAAAAGCTGGTCGATGAGAAGGAGGAAGCTCGTCGACTCGCCTAGGAGGAGGCGATTTCCAGTGAAAGCGGGCAGATGCGATCGATGCCGCCCTTGCCAAGTACCTGGGGGGAATGGTACGTCTCTCGACTCGCACTTACTGCCTACAGGTTGCCTTTTCCCCTTCTCAAGCTCATCCTTATCCTGTCCCTTTTCGCAGGATGCGACAACAACCAGCCGCCTAGGCATCCAGATCGCCTCCCTTGAAAAAGAAAGAGTGGCATCAATTGCGCAGGTGCGCGAATTGGAGGTCGCAGCGGCTCCCCTGCCGCCCTCTAGTAGTGACTGCCAGCTCGCGCACTACACCGAGTACGAGCTAGAGGTCATGATGCAAAAAAATGTCACCGGTGCAGCGAAGTACACCCTCCAGATGTTGTGATGAGCTGACCATATTAAGAGCGAGGGCGAGGGCCTTTCCGCGAGCGATGTGGTACCGGCCTTATTCCTTCTGGTACCGAAGCCGGCCGACGCGTCCTACCAACCTATGTAGGAGGACTCGTCGATCGGGGGTTCGCTTCACTGAATACTCGTGCCTCGCCTTGCTGACCTCATTATAATCTTGTTGTAATATGAGCATGGTTTGAGCCCTAGAACTTGTAATTTCGTTGATCAATAAAGTGTACTTTCTGAAATTATTCTCTAATGTTACTTCTATGTAATGCAAATCCGTCTTTTTTCTTTTCTGTGTTCGCGGCCTGTTTTGATTCTTCTATTCGTTGTTCCCCTTCCCGCAGCTTGCGTGCTAGGTCACGTGTTTGTTCGGGACTTAGCTTAGGAAATATAGGACGTCAGTTAACCGAACCGCGAATGGCGATCCGCATTCTTTGTCCAGATTCTTCGCACCATTCGCAAGATAGAGGAGGCGAGCCGACTCGGCTCGCGCCCGAGCCACCTGACTCCACGTGGGCTGGGCTCCGTGAGTCCGCGACACAGTCTGAGCTCTCGCCGCCTTGGTCGCTTTCTGGGTGCTCGCCGATCCATAGGCTCGAGTCGGCTCTTCTGGCTCGCCGACCTGCTAAGGTCATCCCAGCCACCCTGCGATTTTTGCTTCTGTAGTTCGAGTGTCTAGGTCCCAGCTTTAAACGCCACGTTCATCAAAACTTTTCTATCCTTCTGGCCAGTTGGGGGCCTAAGTTGATTCCCACGAGTGACATCCAGCCCTGCCAGCTAGGTAAGAGCCTGACAGCAGGATCTGCTCGGGGTCTGGGTAGACTCCACCGAGTGACATCCAGCCTTGTCAGCTAGGTGAGAGCCTGATATCGGCATATGCTCGGGGTCTGGGTAGACTCCACCGAGTGACATCCAGCCCTGCCAGCTAGATGATAGCATGGAAGCGGGATCTGCTCGGGGTCTGGGTAGACTCTACTGAGTGACAACCAGCCATGCTAGCTAGGTGAGAGCATGACAGCGGGATCTGCTCGGGGTCTGGGTAGACTCCACCAAGTGACATCCAGCCCTGCCAGCTAGGTGAGAGCCTGGCAGCGGGATCAGCTCGGGGTCTAGATAGACTCCACCGAGTGACATCCAGCCCTGCCAGCTAGGTGAGAGCCTGGCAGCGGGATCTGCTCGGGGTCTAGGTAGACTCCTCCGAGTGACATCCAGCCCTGCCAGCTAGGTGAGAGCCTGGCAGCGGGATCTTCTCGGGGTCTGGGTAGACTCCACCGAGTGACATCCAGCCCTGCCAGCTAGGTGAGAGCATGACATTGGGATCTGCTCGGGGTCTGGGTAGACTCCACCGAGTGACATCCAGCCCTTCCAGCTAGGTGAGGGCCTGGCAGCGGGATCTACTCGGGGTTTGGGTAGACTCCACCGAGTGACATCGAGCCCTATCAGCTAGGTGAGAGCCTGACAGCGGGATCTGCTCGGGGTCTGGGAAATGAACACTTCTACTTGCAAGAATCATGACAGTAGGCATATCGAGAAGCTTTTATTAGAAAATGGAACACTACTTACAGACTTAAGGGTAAAAACGTTTCAAGTCATCACCGCTCTAGGTGAGACTTAGGGTCTCGCCTTCAACATTCCGGAGGCGGTACCGTCCCGATTTCAATGCTTCCTGTATAATGTATGGACCTTCCCAGTTGGGGTTGAGCTTCCCCACAGCGGTCGATCTCCCCGCAGCATCCACCTTTCTCAGGACCAAGTCCCCTTCCACGAACTGTTTTACCCTGATGTGCTTGTCAAAGTACTTGGCCATTCTTCTCTTCACTTCTTCTTGCCGTATGGCGGAGAGGTCACGTAGCTCCTCCACTATGTCCGGGGAGAGTCATAGTTCATCCTCATTTTCGGCTCTCCATTCTTTCATTCCTTCCTCCGCCTCAACCACCCGAGGCGTCCGGACCTCGAACTCTACTGAGAGTACTGCCTCGCATCCATGGGAGAGCATTGAAGGGGGTTTCTCCTGTGACGGTGTTGGGGGTGGTTCTAATGGCCCAAAGGACCAAGGGGAGTTGCTCCACCCAGCTACCCTTCAAGTTCTCAACTTTCTTCTTCAGAAGTTTCACTATGATTTTGTTTACCACCTCCACCTACCCGTTGCTCCTAAGGTGATGGACCGAGGCAAACCTGAGATCAATCCCGAGCTACCCGCAGAAGCTGATGAACTCGGCACTAGCAAACTGAGGTTCGTTATCCATTATAATGGCTTGCGACAACCCGTGCCGGAAGATGATCTCCCCCAAACAAAATTCCAGATAACCTGGGAGGTCACCTTAGCCAGCGCCTTCACCTCCAACCACTTAGAAAAATAATCTATCATGACGAGTAAGAACCTCCTCTGCCCACTGGCCTGGGGGAAAGGCCCCACCAGGTCCATTCCCCAGATGGTGAAGGCCCAGGGAGCCGTAATACTTCTGATATTGTTGGTACCCTAGGTTTTGATTTGAGTTCAGTCTTCTCTTTTAGTCTCTTGACCCAAGATTTATCTATGGTCAAAGGTTAGTTGATAGGATAGATTCTCTAGTTGTGTAGAATTGCCTGTCCAGATGAAAATCTGGCTAAGTAATTTCTGGTTCGACTATAGTCGAACGTCGCTCGACTATCGTCGATCAGCCGATCGACGATCGTCTTCCTGATAGCTCGACTATCTGCTTGATAGGTCGACTATCTGTTTTCTTTGATAGTTCGAATATCTGTTGATAGGTCGACTATCTGCTTTTTGTGATAGTTCGACTATCTGTTTGATAGGTCGACTATCTGTTCTCTTTGATAGTTCGACTATCTGCTTGGATAGTTCAACTATCTGATAGTTCGACTATCTGTTGATAGGTCGAGTATCTATTTTGGTTGATAGCTCGACTATCTGTTTGATAGGTCGACTATCTGTTTTCTGTGATAGTTCGACTATCTGTTTGATAGGTCGACTATCTATTCTCTTTGATAGTTCGACTATCTGCTTGGATAGTTCAACTATCTGATAGTTCGACTATCTGTTGATAGGTCGACTATCTGTTTTGGTTGATAGCTCGACTATCTGTTGATAGGTCGACTATCTGTTTTCTTTGATAGTTCGACTATCTGTTGATAGGTCGACTATCTGCTTTCTGTGATAGTTCGACTATCTGTTTGATAGGTCGACTATCTGTTCTTTTTGATAGTTCGACTATCTGCTTGGATAGTTCAACTATCTGATAGTTCGACTATCTGTCGATAGGTCGACTATCTGTTTTCTTTGATAGTTTGACTATCTGTTTGATAGGTCGACTATCTGTTTTCTGTGATAGTTCGACTATCTGTTTGATAGGTCGACTATCTGTTTTCTTTGGTAGCTCGACTATCTGTCTTGATAGATCGACTATCTGATAGCTCGACTATCTGTCCTGATAGTTCGACTATTTGCTGAGGTAGTTCGACTATCTTCTTTGATAGCTCGACTATCTGTATCGTTCGACTATCTGTCTGATAGGTCGACGATCTCTGTGCTTCGGTCGACGATCTTCGAGGGTCGTTCGACGTTTTGCTGTATGTCTTGAGTAATTTTGTCATCTTCTATGATGTGATTTATTTCATATTTATTTTGGCATATTTTATAAAAGATTATTTGAATAAATTTATGATATTATTTCCATGCAATATCTGCTCCATTCCTTATGCATGAGCTAATCTTTTTCTGACAAAGTTGTTTGTCTTATTAGCTGAGATATGATTTTTGCTTTATCTGCCAGGCTGTCCTTTATAGCTGTTAGACTTAGAAAGTCTTCTTTGGCCGTAAAGAGTCTCGTCTGATGTGACTTTCTCTAGTATTCTTTTATCAGAGTTACTTACAGCTTCTTAGAAAGCTTTATCCTCTTATAGGATATCTGTCTGCAGTATTTGTTTTGCTTTATGCTATTTGCAGCCCATCTTGTAGATTTCAGTAGAAGACAAGATTCAAACTCAAATTAGAGCCGTTGCTGCTGCTGCTATATAAAGAATTCTTTGGAGAAAGAAATCAACTAGTTCTGATATACAAAAAGCTAACAGCAGCATTCAAGCTTACAACTTACAGTTTACAACTGCTCTCAGCTCGTTCACATTCAACTGATAAGAAGTTTTAGCTCTTCACTCTTCTTCAACCTGAGTTCTCCTGCCTCCAGGAAGATCTTCACTCAGAGCTTTTTGAAGATGAAGAAGAAGAAGATAGCTGTCTGAAGAAGAATTTTCATTTCGTATTATTATCTTTTTGTAGCTTTTTTCCTTCAGATTTTCTGAAGTGTTTTCTGCACTGAAGCAAGACTTCACCTGGACATTCTTTTAGCCAGGGGGAGCCTTGACTCTTTAGAGCTTTCTAGCTCAGTGCAAGTTCTTGTGCTTCTCTAATCTATTATAAAATAGAGAAGACATTTTAACCTCCTTTCCCCCTCCTGTAAAGGGTTATTACTCCCTTCAAAAGTATACCTTGGTGGCAGGGTACCTGATCAAAAACCTGTGTTAATTTTTAGACACCTGATCAAAAGTCTAAAGGGTTTCTGGATCTACCTGAAGCAGATCTTGTTGGTGGCAGGGCACCTGATCAAAAACCTTAGTGGATTCCTACCTTGTTGGTAGAAGAGTGGACGTACCCAAGTTGTTTGGGGAACCACTATAAATTCCCTTGTGTCGTCTGGTTGTTTGATTCATTACTTGTGTTGTTGGCTGTGATTAGTCTTAACTAGGTTGCTAGTTGTTGTTTAGGATTTCCAAGCTTTAACTGTAATTACAGTTGGCTGCCTTTTGTGCACAACACTTGTGTTAGGCTTTAGGGTTACTTCTCAAATATCTATAACCTTCATTCCGCAATTAACTCCAAGGGAGTTGAGTAGACAGTCAACTTTGCTAGTGCAATTTTTGATTACTCTATTCACCCCCCCCCCCTCTAGAGTAGTATCTATCCATTTTCTTTCAATTGGTATCAGAGGGAGGTTGTCTGACTGTATAGGCTAAAACCTAAGTCACAAGATCCTGATAGATACCAAGGATTATAGATATTCACTTTCACTATCATGGCCCAGTTCAAGGATTACTCTAGCACCAGACCTCCAGCATGCAACTTAGCCAAGTTCAGCATCTGGAAGGCAAGGATTAAACTATATATGAACTCTATTGATGAGAGTATTTTTGCTTCTATTTTGACAGGACCACCCAGAGCACCTGCTGTAACTACTGCTTCATCATCAACTGATATGAGTGCAGTGCCTCCTCCAGATTACAATGATGAATACAAAAAGGCAAAGATAGCAGATGCTAAGGCAATGAACATTCTGGCTCAGATAATGTCTGATGAAGTATTCCAAAAGGTTGCTGACTGCTCCTCAGCAAAAGCAATGTGGGATACACTGAACCAGATTGTAGATGGTTCAGCTGATGAAAGGAAGGATAGAAGGTCCAACCTTATCTCCCAGTATGATAATTTCAAGAAAACTGATACTGAATCAGTTGAAGCAATATACACAAGGCTCAGCTCAATCATCAATGAACTGAGGACTCTTAATAAGGATATTTCATTGACAGAGGTCAATGATAAGATTCTTATGTGCTTCCCTAGCACATGGGATCTGAGGATCTGGCCTATCAAGGAGGCCAGAAGCACAATAGAAATTTCAACAGAAGCCCTTCTCGGCAAGCTCAAGTCCTTTGAGCAAGTGCTGAAGTCCAGGGAAGCTGAGGCTGAAGCAAAGACTCCAACTCCCACAAGAAAAGAGCAAACCCTTGCTCTCAAAGCTGCTGATGCTTCTGAAAGAAGCCAGTCCAATGAGGAACTGATGACATTATTTGTCAAAAGGTTTCTCAAGATGGGAAGGAAAGAATTCAGAAAGAAGTCTTCAAAATATGAAGAAAAACCAAGGTATGATCGCACTCCTACTAAAGAAATAATTTGCTATGGTTACAGGAAGCCTGGACATAATCTTCCAGACTATCCAGAGGAAAAGAAAAAAGAGAAAAGGAAAGACAAGGATCAGCACAGAAGCATTCCAAGCCATCCTCCTACAAGAACAAAAAGAAGGAGAGAGGTTTTGTTGCTGAAATCTGGAGCGATTCTGATGAGGAATCTTTCTCCTAAAGATCCAGTGAGGATGAGGAAGAAAAGAAGGCAAAGGAAGTTTGCCTGATGGCAATTGATGCCTGCAACAATCACTCAGCTACAGAGAGTTCAGATTCTGATGAAGAAATGCCAACAGAAGATGAGGTATTGTCTTCTTACGATTTTACATCTGATGAATTTAAATCAGATTTTAAATCTTTATGTTTAGATTTAATTAGTTCTGAAAAGGAAATAAAAGAGCTTAGAAATAAACTAGCTGAATCTGAATTAATTTCCATTGAAAACATTAGGTTAACAGCAGAACTCACTAATTCTAGTGAAGAAATAAAATTCCTTAAGAATGAATTAGCTAAGTCCAAAAGGTTAGAAGAATCTCTGAACGGTAGAAGCCTTAAGTTGCTTGAAATAATCAACATGTCTAACACTAGGTCAGGCAATAACAAATTAGGCTTAAGAGCTTCTTCTAGTGAACCCCCAATCATTCTTAAAAACCATCTTTCAACTCCAGTGAATTTTATTTCATCTAGTGGAATAAAGAACACTGAGCAAGTTAATAAAGTTTTAAATAAAGCTAAGAGAGAGAAAAGAAAACAAAAATTTAAGGAAATACAAAGAGCGTCGAACGCTGCTCGACGATCGCAGGCTCAGTGGTCGAACGGAGATCGACGATCTGAGCACCCATCGTCGAACGCTGATCGACGTTTTCAACATGAATTTCAAAACTTCAACTAGACCTTTAGAAACCCGAATGTAAATAGAAACCCTAGGTTCATTGACCCATCATCTGCATGGAGAATCCCACCTAGGAGATCTTACCCGTTAGGTTATCACCCTCAACCTGCTTATTCATTTATTTCCAGTTTTTCTTATGTGAAAAACAAGGGACCCAAGGTTACCTGGGTCCACAATGTTTAATTGATTTATTTGCAGGTGAAGACCTATCCTATCACTCAAAATAAGTGGTATTTAGATAGTGGTTGCTCCAAGCATATGACAGGAAATAAAGAACATCTGTCAAGGTTCAAGGCCAAGCTTGGCCCAAAGGTAATCTTTGGAGATTCAAGCTGTGGTCAAACTGAAGGCTATGGCAGGATGACACTTGGAGCTATAATATTCAAGAGAGTTGCTTATGTAACTGGACTGAAGCATAATCTCATTTCAGTAAGTCAGTTATGTGATGGTGGATACCAGGTATCATTTTCTAACTCTCTTTGTAATATTACTTTAAATAATAATGTTGTGTTAGTAGGTATTAGACAAGGTAACATTTATTTAGTAGATTTTAACTCAACTCACTCTGAAATCTGCTTATTTAATGAAGTAACAAATAACAATACTTTATGGCATAAAAGGCTTAGCCATGTTAACCTCAAGAATATATCTAGGTTATCTAAACACAACCTTGTTAGAGGTTCACCTTCTTGCCCCTACAAGAAGGACAGCCTATGCAAGGCTTGTCAATTAGGCAAGCAAACCAAGAATTCATTTAAATCAGTAAATAAAAGTGATTCTCCTAGAATCCTATATTTATTACATTTGGACCTATTTGGCCCAATAAATGTACAGAGTTTAGGAGGGAAGTATTACACCCTAGTCATTGTAGATAACTTCTCTAGGTTCAGTTGGATGTTCTTTTTGAGAACTAAGGCTGATAACTTCAAAGCCCTTACAGATTTTCTATTATGTGTGCAGACTGAGTACTCTACTCATGTGGCCTTGATCAGAAGTGATCATGGTACTGAGTTTGACTCTCTTCTCATGCAAGAATTCTGTGAGAGAGAAGGTATCAAACATAGCTTCTCAGCTCCTAGAACTCCCCAACAAAATGAGGTAGTTGAAAGGAAGAATCGAACACTAATTGAAGCTGCTAGCACATTGTTGGCAGATGCTAATATGCCTCTTTCCTATTGGGCAGAAGCTGTTAGTACAGCCAACTATGTCTTGAATAGAAGTCTGATACACAAGCTTAAGTGTAAAACTCCTTATGAGTTGCTTAAAGGAAAGAAACATAAAATAAATTATTTTAGAGTATTTGGTTGTGTAGTTTATATTCATAATAATAATAAAGAATACCTTAGAAAATTTGAAGCAAAAGTTTCAATGGTAATTTTTCTTGGATATTCCCAAGTAAGCAAAGCTTATAGGGTATTTAATAAATCATCTTTTAAAATTGAAGAGTCTGTTTATGTGTCTTTTGATGAATCCCAAATGTTTTACAAGGAGAAGGAAACTTCCCCTTCCTCAAGTTCATTGCAGGTACAAGATGTCACTCAAGAGATTCTCCATCTATCAACTCTTCATATCACTGAATCAGACAGTGATGAAGACATTGCAGAAGTTGTTGTTGTTCCACCAATAGTAGATCAAATTCCTCCTGAGGAATTAATCCCAACTATTGCTGAAGATCACATCCCACCTGCTGATATTATCACACTTAGAGATCATCCTACATATCAAGTGATTGGAGACATATCAGCTGGTGTTCAAACAAGACATCAGTTAAGACAGGATGTGATGCATGCTTGTTTCCTTTCACAGATTGAGCCCCTCACCATTAAAGATGCTGAGCTAGATCCCCACTGGATCATTGCTATGCAAGAGGAACTCAATCAGTTTGAAAGATGTAAAGTATGGACTTTGGTTCCAAGACCTAAAAGCCAACTGATCATAGGCACCAAGTGGGTGTATGGAAACAAGTTAGATGCAAATGGAATCATTGTAAGGAACAAAGCTAGGCTTGTAGCTCAGGGCTACAGACAGGAGGAAGGTATAGATTATGACCAAACCTTTGCTCCTGTTGCAAGGCTAGAGGCAATAAGGATCTTTCTAGCCTATGCAGCCTATATGAAGTTTAAAGTTTTTCAAATGGATGTCAAAAGTGCCTTTCTAAATGGTGAGCTAAAGGAAGAGGTATTTGTTGAACAACCACCTGGGTTTGTTTCTTCAACTCTGCCCTCACATGTTTTTAAGTTGCAAAAAGCTCTTTATGGACTCAAACAAGCACCAAGAGCCTGGTATGAGACTCTAGCTAGTTTTCTGTTAGAGCACAACTTTGTTAGGGGAGTAGTTGATAGAACCCTTTTCGTCAAGCACCACAAGGACACAATCCTGTTAGTTCAAGTGTATGTGGATGACATTATTTTTGGTTCCACTGATCCCAAACTGTGCAAAAAGTTCTCTAACTTGATGCATTCCAAGTTTGAGATGAGCAGTATGGGTGAGCTGTCTTACTTTCTTGGTCTCCAAGTAAAGCAAGATGCTGATGGCATCTTCATCTCCCAATCCAAATATGCCAAGGAATTGGTAAAGAAGTTTGGGATGGCTGATGCTTCAGCAATGCATACACCTATGGCTACTAATGTAGTTATAGATTCTGATGATCAGGGAAAGCCTGCTGATCAAAAGAATTATAGGGCCATTGTTGGTTCTCTATTGTATTTAACTACAAGTAGGCCAGATATAATGTTTGCTACATGCCTTTGTGCTAGATTCCAGGTCAACCCCAAGGAATCTCATCTGATTCTTCTCAAGAGAATCTTGAGATACCTGAAGGGATGTCCAAATCTAGGACTTTGGTACCCAGCTGAATCAGAATTTGAATTAATTGGATACTCTGATTCTGATTATGCTGGCTGTAGAGTTGACAGGAAAAGTACCTCAGGAACTTGTCAGTTCCTGGGAGAGAGATTGGTCTCTTGGTTCTGTAAGAAGCAGGCTTCTGTCTCAACTTCAACTGCAGAGGCTGAATATATAGCAGCTGCTAGTTATTGTTCACAGATCCTGTGGATTCAAAACCAACTTTTGGATTATGGGTACTCACACAAGAACACAAAAATCATGTGTGATAGTACCAGTGCTATCTCTATTGCACAAAATCCAGTGCACCACTCTAGAACGAAACACATTGAGATCCGGCACCATTTCCTGAGAGATTGTGTGGAAAAGAACAAGATCAGCCTTGAGTTCATATCCACAGACCTTCAGAGAGGTGATATATTCACCAAGCCCTTAGATGAACAGAAGCATATGTTCTTTTTGGTTCAACTAGGCATTATTAATGGAAGAGACTAAGCGTGACGTCTGCCTTGTTGAAACTTGTTTGAAGATCGTCGAACGCGTTCGAAGATAGTCGATCGGATCAAGCCTATCGTCGACCTATGGTTGAAGATAGCTTATCTGCTTGAAGATCGTCGACCGGCATTCGAAGATAGTCAAATAGGTCGAGCCTATCGTCGATCTATGGTTGGCGACAGCTTGCTGTTTGTGAAGACAGAAATAGTCGAACGATTGATCGACTACTCTGCTTCAGGACCGATCGTCGAACGACCGTTCGACCATCGTCTCCAGTATCTTTTAAATAGATCGACGATCGTTGTTTTAATATAAAGCCGATGGTCGACCTAGGTTAAGAGATCTTTCTTTTTATCGTCGACGGAGAGCGTCCTTTCACATTCCATCTTCCTGCTTGCTCTTTGTCTTGCGATTTCTGCCGCTTCGTCCTCGCCGTCTCTCCCTCGTCTTCTCCAGCCCTTTCGATGGCGATAGCTCCAACTCTCCTGACTGTGGTGAAGTTCGATGCAGGCTTCAGTGTGGATTTCGAGTCTTTCAGTTGCTGCGAATCTGGAATAGTGGAAATTCTTAATCTGTGCAAAGATCAAGGTTTGGAAAAGCTCATGTCCTCCAGGATAAAGATAAATATTCAAGAGATTAAAGAATGGGCATTTACTTCGTCTTCAAATGATGATTCAATGACCGGAACCATTGGCGGAGAAGAGGTAACTTTGACTCCCGCCATTTTAACTGAAATATTTGGATTGATAAATGGGGAAGAAGATTACGAGCAAGATACCCCAGAGTTTGGGAGAATGCTGACAGAGCTGGGACATGCCGAAGGCATTCCCTCTAAGTTGCTTAAAGTAAATTTTTCGTTTAAGATTAAGTTCCTTACTGAACTCGTCGGAAAAGTGCTACTGGGAAAGCACTCTGCCCATGACAATATTACAAGGCAGCAGTTTGCACTGATGTATGCAATTGTGAATAAGAAACAGATTAATTGGGCAGGAGTATTGTTTGATTTGATCAGGAAAAAGAACAGCAAGAAAGAAGTCACCCTGGGAAGGGTGGTTGGGATTTTTCTAAAGGAGAAATATCCCCATCTGTTAGTTTCAGCTGCTTCTTCCATCAACGCCAGCAAGAAGATGGACCCAACCTTGTTCGCCAAGTGGAAAAGGACTTTTCTGAAGCCCGCTCCTGCAGGGGTTGCTCCAGCTGCATCTGAGAGCACCAGGACTGCCTTAGTCACTCCTCCCCTACAAGAAGCTGGCTCAGCAAATCTCTCCCTTCCATCTTCTTCATCTGCATTATCGTCTACTTCAGTTGAAGTTCCATCAACTTCAATTGAAGTACGACCTTCTGCCTCTCATCTTCCTGATTCATCTTCAATTCTCCATGCATCACCTCCTGCATCTCCTCTACCCTCTCATCTTGCTAGGATATCTCATCCTAGTTTTAATTTGTTGGTCTCTGAGATTTCTACTCCTCCTCATTCTCCAATTCCTTCTTCAGATCACATTGATCATCCTGTATCTACTCATCCAACTCCAGTTCACTCTCCATCTCCAGTTCACTCTCCAGATCATCAAGAATACACCATTCCTGCTGATCATCCATCCTCTGAGATTCCCCCATCATCATCATCTTTTGAAATCACTCCAGCATTCATTTCTAGCATTTTGGAGTTAATTACCCCCTCAATCAAAATCATGATTGAAGAGGCAATTGCTCCCCTTGCATCCTCCATCTCTTCTTTGACTGCTGCCATCCAAGCACTCTCAAAGTCTGCTGAGCCCTCTTCCTCTAGGGGCCTGGTTTCAGTATCTACTGAAATCAGGCAGGGGGAGATGCTTAATGAAGATGTCTTTGAGCTACCTTTGGCCTCCCCTCCAGCAAATCCTCCTGCAGTTGCAGAGAAAGAAATAGAAGAATCAGCTCCTCAAAGTTTGTTTGAAAAAGAAATTTCTGATGTTGTAATGAAGTCTGAATTCATTGTCAAAGTTTGCCTAGAAGAATGTTCTACTCCCCTGGTCGCCCTATACCTATAAGGAGTTATCACTTCCTTCCTAGATGAATTATGGGGACACTCAAAGGACAATTCTGAAGGTATCCCTTTTACTCACTTTTTAGACTTGATAACTGATATGCTTGTATGGGAATACCTGGAAGGGATGATTCGATGTCATTTAGCAAAATTTTATTCATAATACTACAGATAAAATGGAAGAAGTACTAGATGTTCAAGAGCCTGATCACCAACCAGCTACAAAAGTTCAAACTGAACCAGAACCAGTTGCTCAAGTTTCTGAGGCTGCTCAGCCAGCTCAGCTAGCAGTGCAAGTAGAACTGGTCACCATGACAGTTTCTGATCAACAAGAAAAGGCTGCAGATGCTCAAATTGAAAAGTCTACTATATGGGATGATTCCCCTGGATTTGATTTAGATGCTCTCCGGGCACAGGATGCCATAGAAGAAGAATTAGAAAAAGCTGCCCTAAAGGAAAAGGAAAGAGCTTTGCAAGAGGCAATTGATCCATATGATCTTCCTATTTCTTCAAATTCTAAGGATGAATTTGATTCTGATGAATCTGATGAGTCTAAGAGAAAGAGATCCGCTAAAAAGAAAAGGAAAGCTGTGGCTCCTCGTCCTCCAAATCCAGATAATGATACTCCTTACTATATCCTGAAAGGCATTGATCCTAAATCAAAAGATTTCCAGCACTGGATGACATTTTCTAAAAATCAGCAGAAGCAAAGGAAGAAGTCAAAGAGGTATGACAGTCCTGTCCCAAGATGGACTCCCAGAGATCCTCCTCCTCCACCTCCCAGTGCAGGAGCCTCTGGAAACCTATCTGCAAATCCAGCTGCTCAGTCTGACAGATTCAACCCATCTCAGTCATCACAAAGGAGAAGCTCTCAAGGATATCAAGGTAAAACTCAATATGGCTATCAAAGACTTGATGCTGATGCTAAGGAACAAGTAAAGGAGGTGGTGTATCAAAGACCAACTTTTTCTCCTCCTCCTTCTAAAGAACTCAAGAGCTTAACCTCTCCAAAGCCAGATCATGTTGTGAAGGCTGTTTCAAAAGGTAAGCGAATTATTTTCTCTGAAAAATCTAGCAAGATATTTGCTAAGTCTGCTCCTCCTTCTTATCTAGTTATTCAGGATAAAGAGCCAGTTGATACATCTTCTGAAAATGTGTATGAAAGCCCAGAGCTTGATCCTAATTTTAGGATGGCTCGTTTTCTTGAACTTGTTGGTTCAGCTCAAATTAAGAAAGCCAAAGCTGAAGGCAAAGACACTGCAGGATTGACAACTATGTCAAAATTCAGAATGAAAGAGCTCGATAAATTCCAGGTTAGACCTAAGGTATTTGATCCTTCAAAATACATGGAAAAACATCCTGAGGCAGTTGTCCCAAGAGCGTCAGAATTGAAAATCATTGGAGAACAAGACCTGAAGTTGTCGAGAAAAGAAGCTCTAGATCCTTCTAGAAAAATTACTTTCATTCCTAGTTCTTCTCAACCTAAATCTAACTCTGAAGCATCTTAAAATTTCATTGATTGACAGTTAATTGCTTATCTGTTTGATTGATGTTATCTGCTTAGTTATTTCTCTTCATGCATTTTATTTATTTTCAGTAGTTAGTTTTATGTGTTTTAATTGTTGAGAGACTTAACTCAAATAGGGGGAGATTGTTGGTACCCTAGGTTTTGATTTGAGTTCAGTCTTCTCTTTTAGTCTCTTGACCCAAGATTTATCTATGGTCAAAGGTTAGTTGATTGGATAGATTCTCTAGTTGTGTAGAATTGCCTGTCCAGATGAAAATCTGGCTAAGTAATTTCTGGTTCGACTATAGTCGAACGTCGCTCGACTATCGTCGATCAGCCGATCGACGATCGTCTTCCTGATAGCTCGACTATCTGCTTGATAGGTCGATTATCTGTTTTCTTTGATAGTTTGACTATCTGTTGATAGGTTGACTATCTGCTTTCTGTGATAGTTCGACTATCTGTTTGATAGGTCGACTATCTGTTCTCTTTGATAGTTCGACTATCTGCTTGGATAGTTCAACTATCTGATAGTTCGACTATCTGTTGATAGGTCGACTATCTGTTTTGGTTGATAGCTCGACTATCTGTTTGATAGGTCGAATATCTGTTTTCTGTGATAGTTCGACTATCTGTTTGATAGGTCGACTATCTGTTCTCTTTGATAGTTCGACTATCTGCTTGGATAGTTCAACTATCTGATAGTTCGACTATCTGTTGATAGGTCGACTATCTGTTTTGGTTGATAGCTCGACTATCTGTTGATAGGTCGACTATCTGTTTTCTTTGATAGTTCGACTATCTATTGATAGGTCGACTATCTGCTTTCTGTGATAGTTCGACTATCTGTTTGATAGGTCGACTATCTGTTCTTTTTGATAGTTCGACTATCTACTTGGATAGTTCAACTATCTGATAGTTCGACTATCTGTTGATAGGTCGACTATCTGTTTTCTTTGATAGTTCGACTATCTGTTTGATAGGTCGACTATCTGTTTTCTGTGATAGTTCGACTATCTGTTTGATAGGTCGACTATCTGTTTTCTTTGGTAGCTCGACTATCTGTCTTGATAGATCGACAATCTGATAGCTCGACTATCTGTCCTGATAGTTCGACTATCTGCTGAGGTAGTTCGACTATCTTCTTTGATAGCTCGACTATCTGTATCGTTCGACTATCTGTCTGATAGGTCGACGATCTCTGTGCTTCGGTCGACGATCTCCGAGGGTCGTTCGACGTTTTGCTGTATGTCTTGAGTAATTTTGTCATCTTCTATGATGTGATTTATTTCATATTTATTTTGGCATATTTTATAAAAGATTATTTGAATAAATTTATGATATTATTTCCATGCAATATTTGCTCCATTCCTTATGCATGAGCTAATCTTTTTCTGACAAAGTTGTTTGTCTTATTAGCTGAGATATGATTTCTGCTTTATCTGCCAGGCTGTCCTTTATAGCTGTTAGACTCAGAAAGTCTTCTTTGGCCGTAAAGAGTCTCTTCTGATGTGACTTTCTCTAGTAATATTTTATTAGAGTTACTTACAGATTCTTAGAAAGCTTTATCCTCTTATAGGATATCTGTCTGCAGTATTTGTTTTGCTTTATGCTATTTGCAGCCCAGCTTGTAGATTTCAGTAAAAGACAAGATTCAAACTCAAATTAGAGCCGTTGCTGCTGCTGCTATATAAAGAATTCTTTGGAGAAAGAAATCAACTAGTTCTGATATACAAAAAGCTAACAGCAGCATTCAAGCTTACAACTTACAGTTTACAACTGCTCTCAGCTCGTTCACATTCAACTGAGAAGAAGTTTTAGCTCTTCACTCTTCTTCAACCCGAGTTCTCCTGCCTCCAAGAAGATCTTCACTCAGAGCTTTTTGAAGAAGAAGAAGAAGATAGCTGGCTGAAGAAGAATTTTCATTTCATATTTATTATCTTCTTGTAGCTTTTTCCTTCAGATTTTCTGAAGTGTTTTCTGCACTGAAGCAAGACTTCACCTGGACATTCTTTTAGTCCAGGGGGAGCCTTGACTCTTTAGAGCTTTCTAGCTCAGTGCAAGTTCTTGTGCTTCTCTAATCTATTGTAAAATAGAGAAGACATTTTAACCTCATTTCCCCCTCCTGTAAAGGGTTATTACTCCCTTCAAAAGTATACCTTGGTGGCAGGGTACCTGATCAAAAACCTGTGTTGGTTTTTAGACACCTGATCAAAAGTCTAAAGGGTTTCTGGATCTACCTGAAGCAAATCTTGTTGGTGGCAGGGCACCTGATCAAAAACCTTAGTGGATTCCTACCTTGTTGGTAGAAGAGTGGACGTACCCAAATTGTTTGGGGAACCACTATAAATTCCCTTGTGTCGTCTGGTTGTTTGATTCATTACTTGTGCTGTTGGCTGTGATTAGTCTTAACTAGGTTGCTAGTTGCTGTTTAGGATTCCAAGCCTTAACTGTAATTACAGTTGGTTGCCTTTTGTGCACAACACTTGTGTTAGGCTTTAGGGTTACTTCTCAAATATCTATAACCTTCATTCCGCAATTAACTCCATGGGAGTTGAGTAGACAGTCAACTTTGCTAGTGCAATTTTTGATTACTCTATTCACCCCCCCCCCCTCTAGAGTAGTATCTATCCCTTTTCTTTTAGAGATGCTGGGCCGGTTGCAACTAGAGGGGGCATATAACTGGCACTTGTGGCACTTTTTTGTAAACTCCGTCATATCGTGGCCTAGGGTGGGCTAGAAATACCCTTGACTAACAATCCTTCCTTCCAGGGTCTGACTCCCGGAGTGTCTCCCACACTCTCCGGAGTGGACCTCCTCCAAGATCCTCTAGACCTCCCTCTCAGCCACGCAACGCGCCAACATCCTCGAGAGGTTCTTTCGGTACAGCTGCCCATCGCGCATGAGATAGTACGCTGACTTGTACTTGAATTTCTTCTTGTCCATCCCTTCTGGATACCCTCCCGTGGAAAGGAAGGTCGTGAATGAGTCCATCCACAAGGGGTGTTGATCCACCTCCATCAACTCTCCTTCTTCGATGGAAGGGCGGAACAGGTCAGAAATGGTGCCTCCCACCCGGGGACCATGCTTTGCGAGTCGATCCACCTGCTCGCTCCCATCCCAGGGCACATGTCGGATGGAGAAGGTTTGGAACGTGCCAATGACCCCCTTTACTTTTGCTAAGTATAACTGGAGGGTAGGCTCCCTTGCCTCGAACTCCCCCTTGATCTGGGAAGCCACCACCATGTAGTTGGTGAGGAACTCCACATCAAATACCCCCAGCTCATTGGCCAGGCGTAGTCCTGCGATCATCGCCTCGTACACGGCCTGGTTGTTGGTGATGGGAAAGTGCACCGTCACTGTTTTATCGATCCTCGTTCCCTGAGGGCTCTCCAAGATCACCCCCACCCCCAGGGAATGCCTCCCTGAAGCGTCATCTACCATCACCTTACAGGGAACTGGGTGAGTGAGTTTCACCTCCGCCACTTCGACCACATAGTCAGCCAGGAATTCGGTCATTGCTTGGGCCTTGATCGAGAGAAGTGGGACAAACGAGATATTGAACTCGCTCAACTCCACCGACCACTTAGCCAACCTGCCCGAATGCCCCCCCCCCCCCCCCCCCCCCCCCGAATATGTTGTGGAGGGGGTGTTCAGTCACCACTCAGATTGAGTGTACCTGGAAGTAAGGTCGAAGTCTTTGAGCTGAGATGACCAGAGCAAAGGTCAGCTTCTCCAAGATGGGATACCGAAGCTCTACCTTACTCAGGACCCGACTTATATAGTATATGGGGAGTTGCTTCTTACCCTCCTCCCAGACAAGGATGGAGCTTAAGGCCTCTCCTCCAACCCCTAGATACAAAGAAAGGTCCTCTCCCTCCTTCGGCCCTTGGAGCAGGGGGGGTTGAGTTAACTGCATCTTCAAGGCCTGAAATGCCTCCTCGCACTCCCTAGTCTATTCAAACTTCTCCCCCCCCCCCCCCCTCAAAGTTTTGAAGAAGGGGGAGCACTTCTCTCCGGTCTGGGAGAGGAACCTGCTCAACCCTTCCAGCTTCCCTGTCAACCGTTGAACCTCCTTAGTGTTCTGAGGTGATCCCAACTCCATGATTGCCCTCACCTTGTCAAGGTTGGGCTCTACACCTGCAGGGGTAAGGAGATGGCCTAGGAACTTACCCCTGCTTTCCCCGAAGACACACTTTAGGGGGTTCAACCGCATCTTATACTTGCGTAAGGTGGTGAAGGTCTCCTCCAGGTCCCGGATATGAGAGTCCAAGTCTCGACTCTTGATCATGAGGTCATCCACATATACCTCCAAGTTCCTCCCCTTCTGCTCTCGAAAGACCCTATCCATCATTTTTTGGTATGTCTCCCCTACATTCTTAGCCCAAAGGACATCATTTTATAGCAGTAACACCCATCCCCTATGATGAAGGAGAAATCCTTGATGTCTGGGGGATGCATCCTGATCTGGTGGTAACCTGAAAATGCATCTAGAAAACTCATTAAAGAAAAACCAACGACTGAGTCAACAAGCGCGTCGATCCGAGGCAAAAGATAATAGTCCTTAGGACACGATTTATTAAGTAAAGAATAATCAATACACATATGCCACCCGCCGTCTCCTTTTGTGACCATTACAACATTGGAGACCCAGTCGGTGTATTGTATCTCGGATATAAAGCCAGCCTTGAGGAGCTTTGCCACTTCCTCCCTGATTGGCTCAGCTAGCTTGTCCACAATGGACCTATTCTTCTGCTGGATGGGGCGAGCCTCCGAGTCCAAGTTGAGGCGGTGGCAGACGACGTCCACATCGATCTGTGGCATCTCTGCGGCGCTCCAGGCGAAGATGTCCACGTTCTTTTGGATGCACTCTAGCATCCTCTCCTGGTCTGCTGGGGTCAGCCATCTGCTGATATGGACCTTCTCCACCCTACCCCCGAGGGTGAGCCCTCCATCTCCACCACCTCTTCCGCATCCACCAGACGAGATTGCTCTCCCCATTCTACAACATCCTCCCCTCCTGGGGAAGGCATCTCCTCCTCGGCCTCCTCCATGGCCATTGCCTCAGCCGGTTCCTAGACTTCCTCCACCACCTCTACTCGGCTGCGGTCTTCGTCCACCTCCATCTCTAATACCTCCCGCTCTGCCTCCTCCATCCTCCGCCCCATCTCCTCGGCCCCTTCCTGCCAAAAGATGGAGTTTACCGTCATGACGTAACACTCCCTTGCCACCTTGGGGTCTCCCCGGACCTAGACCTAGATCCCCTCGACATTGAACTTCAGGCATTGGTGGAAGGATGAGGGGATGCAGCGGAAGGTGTTGAGGAGGGGTCGCCCAAAGATTGCGTTGTAGCTACTGGGGGCGTCCACGATTACGAACCTGCAGGTGCGAGACTGCCCCCCCCCCCCCAAAATGACATGGAGGCCCACTCCTCCTTCAACCTCCTTCCTCTCCCCTGAGAACCCGAACAAGGGTCCATCTGAGGCCAGCACCCTCTTGGCCTCCACTTTCATCACGTCAAACGTCATCTTGAAGATGATGTTGACTGAACTCCTGTTGTCGATGAGGATCCAGGAGATGGTGTAGTTCTCGACCGTTGTCTAGATGACCAGCGCGTCGTAGAAGGGGTCCTCATGGTCTGGCATATCCTACCTTGAGAAGGTGATCTTATCCTCCGGGGGTGGGGTCTGGGATGTGGAGCCAACGCTCCAGCGGTATATGGTGTGGAGACTTGCCTTTCGGAAACCCTCGACCCCCCCCCCCCCCCCCCCCCCGCGTGGATCACTCTGATCCCTCCCCGGGCCCCAATATCTTCCCGGTCTTCACACCTGTCCTCCTCCGCCTGAGGCAGGGCTTTTTCGATTTGCACTTCTTGGCGGTCTTGCCACAGCTGCTACTCCCTATTTCCTCTTATCTCGAGGAACTTCGGACACGTGGCCGTGGCGTGCCCCTCCTCTTGATGGAAGTCATAGTAGGAAAAATCCACCCTAACCTCTCTTCTCCTCCCCCGCACCGCTCTCCTCCTCTCCCCCATGGATATAGGAATAGCCTGGTTCTGGTCAGGGAGAGGTGGTCTCTGGTTCTGCCTCCCGCCTGGAGGGTAAAATTGGCCCTGGCCCCCCTAGCGATTTTCTCCCCCCTGGAAACCTCTCTGGAGCCCCTGGTCTTGCCACTCCGTCCTCCAACTTAGCCGATGGTTCGGCTCCTAGCGCCCCCACCTGGGCCGCTGCTGTTCCCTCTGCCGGGGTTCAGCTCTTCTCTCCTCCTGACCTCTGCCACCTCTTGGCCTCTCTTCCTTTGTGGCCCACCTGGCCAGCTTTCGGGCAAACTCCGGATTCGACGCCTCCCCGTCGACTTCTCTTGTCGCCCTCTCCATTAGCTCCTCATAGGAGAGGTGTGGCACCATCTTTAGCTCCATTTTGAAGAAATCATGCTGCAGCCCCAGGATGAAGGTCATCATCAGGGTGTGCCCTGACATCTCTTGGACCTGGGTGACCTCCTCCTGGAACCGGTCGACGTAGCTTCCCAAGGTCTCGTTCACCCCCTGCTTGATGTGGAACAGGGACTCCGACTCCTTCTTCCACCTCTTGGAGGTGGTGAATCTAAACATGAACCCCCGACGTAGGTCCTCGAAACAGAAAATGGAGCTGTCCTGTAGTTGGTGAAACCACTCTCTCGTCTTCTCTTTGAGAGTGATGACGAAGAGCCTGTACTTGAACCCATCCAACATCTGTCGTATTGAGACCACGTCCTCGAACCACTGGACGTGCTGGACCGGGTCTCTCTTCCCGGCATAGTAGGACATCTCGGGCTCCCTGAATCCCTCTGGAACCGGGGCAGAAGAAACCAACTCGTTGAAGGGGCTGCCTCCCCCTACTGGGCGAGCTGGGGGGTCTCGCACCCCCATCTCGTCGAACCTGTCGCCGCTCGCCGAGCCCGTGAAGAGTACACGCCCGGGGAGCTCGCCGCCTCTTCCTTCCTCTGCAACCTCTTTTCCAGCTCGCCTGCCGAGAGCGTCTTCGCCAAGGGCCAGGTCTACGAGCACTGGCGCCGCTGGAGTCGAGCACTCGGCACGCGCTTTGAGTGCGAACCTGACAAGGCTAAGCACCTCTCGCCTGAAGTTTTCGAACATCCCTACCGTGGCGAGAGGCGGGGGGGTGGCGAGTCGGACCTATCCGAGCCTTGTCCTTCTCCTTCCGTCATCGAGCCTGCTGAAGATTTTCTGTGCTGACCACGCTCCACGCTCACCGCACCAGAATGTTGAAACCTAAAATTCGGTCTCTGTGAAGTTCACCCTTGAAAATGGGTGATCGCGCACCTACTTCTCTCCTGCAAGCAAAATGACAAGGAAAGAGAACAAGGAACTAACCGAAGGACTCGGCGTGGAGGTCCCACCACACACCCGGAAGATCTTAGAGCGCTTCCCCTCTCTTAGCCAAATACCGAGCTAAGGCTACCTCAGAAAGCGCAAGAAGGTTTGGGAGCAAAAAAACATGCCTTTTGAGGTGCCCCTTGGGTCTATTTATAGATTTATGAAATCAACCTGCAATTAAGTAGCCAACCTCCGTTGTTCTGAAAAGCTATGTGCATCCCAACTGAGTCTGCCAACAACGTAAATCTGCTGTTCTAACTGGTTATAGGCAGGCTAGCGGGGGCAAAATGGTAAAAAGACATCACAGAGCATAGGGCGAGTGACACTCTGAAGCCTTCACTCGCCTGGAGTGGCAAGTGTTTGATGGGGCTAACACTCGCCGCCTCCCAGAACCTTGGCGGACACGGGCCCAACCGGTCCAGCTCGCTTATTGTCTGTCGAGCTCCCTGGGCGAGTGCGAGACGGCGGATGCCGAGGCATTCCTCGGCACCCGAGGCGGACGCGACTTGGTTTTCCCCCGCCTCCCTTCTGTAGGCGAGCGCGAGCCAGGCCGCTCTGAGATTGTTACTTCCGAAGCCCAGAGATATTTAGTTTGACGAACTCCAGGAGGGCGCGAGGCTTAGGCCGACGAAAGCCAAGCTCAGCTCGATGAACTCCAGGCGGGCGCGAGCTGGGCGGAAGAGAGACTGAGTTCGACGAATCTCCAGGCGGGCGCGGGCTGTGTTGACCAGCTCGCGCAGCTTGTCCGCCTAGCTTTGGCGAGAGCAAGTTGGTCATTATGAGTCCGCCTTCTTGCTGTTCTGACGCTGGCGGGCTCCCCCGGTCTGCTCTCCTGGGGTCGTGGGTCCGCTCGGCGAACACGGGGTTGTACACTCGGATCGTCTCGATCGAGTACTAATAAAAAATTAGTTACTCATAATGGCGTAGGAATTCGTTGATAAATAAAAATATTGCATAATAAGAACTATAAAATGGAAGAAGAATGAGTATTTTATTGCTACTAAAAAAAAGTATAAGTACGAAAAAACTTAAAAAAAATTACATGAAAAGAGAGTATAAAGGCAAGGAAAATGAAGGTGGAGGGGTGATGAAGAGTTTAAAGGCCACATTATGAGGGGGAGGAATATGAGTAGTCAAAATTAAATGAGTGTATATGGAGAGGTGGAAGGGAGGAATAAGTATGGCCGGCCATGAATGAAATAATTGGAGGAGCATATGAAGAGTCATCAAATGAATGCATGGCAGCCATTTTTATTAGAGGAGTTTTAATGGGCAACATTCATGAAAGGTTTACTTGAGATGTGGATGGAGGTGGTCGAGTTTGTTGGAGGAATGCAAAAAGACAGCACGTGAAGGAAATAGGAGGTGGACGGGCAGTGAATTAAGGTTTCGTTTGAAAGGACTTATTTTCACCGGTCAAGCGGTTACGACCGCATGAACCGAACCTTAATTATGGCCCGGTACGGTTCAAGCGGTCGTAACAGCTTGTTCGATGAAAATAAGTCCCCACAAATGAAGCCTAAATTGAGAATTATTACGGAGGTGGCTATAGTGCAGGAAGAAGATGAAGGGTTTGGAAGTGGTTCGGCCATGCATTCATGCAAAGCTTGGGGAAATGAAAGGGTGGCTGGATTGAAAGTAAAGAGTAGGTGGAGGTGAGGTGGCGTTGGTTTAGAGAGAGAAAGGGCTTCACAATAAAATAAGATTATGAGGAATATTTAATTATTTGGTGACAATATTAAATCATTTTGCATGGAAAATAATTCGGCTAGGCTACATGCGGTGGACGAGGTTGGACTTGAAACTCCAAAATAAATTCATGCATGGATGGCGAGAGCTGCACCATAAATGTGGCCGCATTCACAACTTGAATGAGGGCAATTGGATGGACAGTGTTCACGTGGCCGGCGGCAACTTGGAACTTGAGCTTGCATGCCGGCGACAACATGACGGGCACGTGTCGGCGACATGAATTTACGTGGACGAGTTGCATGAATTAGACGAGTGCATGGATCGGCCTTGCATGGGTGCTCGACCAACGTGCCAATATTCGCAAGACGCGGTCATCAAAGTTCAAACGCCAAATCCGCAGCGGCAAACATTCTCTTTGATAAAACTCCAGAAAATCATGTCGTCGTGACACGTCGACGACATGGGCGCAAACATGTATTCTTTCGTACAAAATGTCCAAAAACATGTAAAACAAAAAATATAAATTAAATTAGTTCTGAATTATAAAAAGAAATTAATTATAAACTAAAATAAGCAAAAATTCATATTAAATTAATACTAAATACTATACTAAAATTATATATAAAAACTATTTATCAAATTCCCTCATACTTATTATTTTGTTTGTCCCAAAGCAAAAACGTACGAGCTAATAAAAATAAAAATAAACTAATTGAACAAATTGA
This sequence comes from Platanthera zijinensis, assembly GCA_039513925.1. NCBI lineage: Eukaryota > Viridiplantae > Streptophyta > Magnoliopsida > Asparagales > Orchidaceae > Platanthera > Platanthera zijinensis. Next base: position 155,434,397 of record CM077097.1, read on the forward strand.
TTATGCTAATCACGAGTACGATGCGAAATTAAAGATAGGGAGATTATGAAAAAAAACCCAAAAATTTATTACTTAATCATAGTATAAAATGTTATAAATTTCACTCGCATAAAAATAAACCATCCCATGTTTTAGACAACAATAAAACTAAGTAATGCGACAAATGAAAAGAGCATTGAGTTGTTAATAGAATATAAGAGACATTTTATAACCACCTCAATCCAAATCAAAAATCGATACTCTTATCTAAAAACGTACTCAATTTACTTTTTTTCGCTACCATATTAAAAATAAACCTAGAAAGCATGAATCAATATGACTTTCATTAGGCGTAATGTTTTGGCTTGGATTTAAGGGTGCGGAAAACAAAAGATAAACATGAAGGGTTTTGCACACTTAAACAAAAAGAAGAGCTTTGCAAAATATTTTTTTGTGCTAGGAAAAAAATTTTTGACGCCCCAAATAATTTTATGTATAAAGCTTGAGGTCAAAATATCATTCTTCATTTTTTCACATATTTTTCTCAAATATTGTTCATCTTTTTCAAATTTGTTTCCTTCTTTTGCATCAAAGGAGATAAAATTTAACAATTCCACTATTTTCACCAAAAAGAGCACATTTTAGCAACAAGTTAAGCTCAAATATTCTAAGTGTGCAATAAGGTTAGGTTATATGGCTTTCGTGAACAATAAGTGAGGCTACAAAAGAAACAAGAAAAAGCTCAAAGTGGCTAGCAACTGTTAAATTTATGGCTCGGAATGTAAAAGCTCAATCGAATCAAGAGAAGACCTAAATCATATTCATGCTTCTAAGTCTATCTAAAGCAAAACTTTGAAAGTTTCAAGAGACGCAAGTTCTAGATAAAAAATAAAGAAAATTAACTTTTCATGAAAATGAAAATAATAAGCGTCTAAATAAAAAGGGAGGAGGCCATGCAGGCTTGAACATAACGCCCGTGCGTACTCCTGACTGGAGCTTCCATATATGCTGCGCTCTGAGAAGCTGCTCGTAAGTCGCTAGTTGGATGTCTTTGCCGAATATTGTCGTGCTCCCAGGGGGTGTCCGCATGCACTTTGGAATGTTCACCTGCGAGGTCGGCGAACTCTGAGAACCATTGTTTGTACGGGATGTCCGCCTCCTTTTGATGCCCTCCTTCGGTGTCGCGTGATTTGGGGTTAACATAATCCTCGCACTTTTTTGGTATACCGCGCAGGATCTGGAATAGTAGACTAGTGACCGCAAAGACTGCAACATGCACTTAACACCCTGAGGAGTCTATAAATAGTGTTTCCCTCTCACAAACAAGCCATTCCTCACAATCCCTTAGTTCCTTCCTCCCTCTTCACTCAATGAGCTTGAACCAAACGAGGACTTGGGCATCAAAGCGGACTCCACCAAGAAACTTGGTCCGAATAAACCAGTAAATCCCGCCAAGTTCCCGGGTGGCTCTAAGCAAATGTCGCCAAAGAAAACTTCAGAGAAGAAACCCAGCTTTATCCCCACTGTTTCTGAGACAATCAAATTTTTGGATGACCATCCTAATATAGGAGATTCTGCCCTCACCCGCGGATGGAAGAAGAAGTTTGTCATATTCAGGGTGGGCCTCGGGGAGTTAGTTTACCACCCTTAGCCACGGATGGAGGAGGATTTCCAGAGTCCACCAATTGATGGAATATAGGAGATCGTAGAGTTTTTCGAGAAGGCCCCTCTCGACGTTCGACACTATGTCGTTCGACTTGGAGAGGTGTTCGATACAGACACTTCTGAATGAAAGAATTTTAAGCTTCAAACCTTTGACATACCTGCGGGTATTAACCCTCCTTCCTATAGTTGTTCTACAGGTTCCCGCAGAGAGACCTTATGAGCCGATGGGCAGGGTCCTGACCGCGACAGAGAAAAGGAAAGAGGCTTCCCTAAAGAGGTCCGTATCTGAGGAGGAGAAGTCACCTCCCACTCGTAGGAGCCACACGAACTCTCCAGTCAGGCGAAACCCATCATCAACGCGAACTCCTCTGGCCGAGGATCAGAATCCTCCCCCATATGACCACTCTCTGACGGACAACCTTTGTGGTCCACTGATGCTCTGGGATGCGAAAGTGGTCATGTTGAGCACCAAGCTTCCACTCTGGAGGGAAAGATAGGAGATGACCCCACATGTTTTTGCAGTCTCCTCAGTGATTGTCGGAGATGAGGAGGTCGTGGAGATGAGGGGCATCCCCCACGACCAACTCACGCAGCGGGCGGCCACGACCTCCTTGAGGATGATGTCACATAACACCACATGTTGGCGGGAGTTGGGGTAGACTCGATACGCTCTTCGTCAGTCCCAGGAAGAGGTCGTCTGCCTGTAAAATTAGTTAAAGGAAACCATGACAAATTCAAAACATTGAGACATCATACCTTGATTGCTTAACAAGTCCTTCTTTCACCAGGCGTTAAGCTTATCCGAGGAGAATCCGAAGTTCATACAGGAGATTCTGAAGGCTGGAAAGGCTTTCGAGAAGATCGTCTTGAAGCGTGTTCGAGAGCTAAACCTCCTCAAGCCAAGATTCACTGACATTCAATAAGAAGAGCTATTTTCGGAGGACGACAAATCTGATCTAGCGGACACCACCCCTCAACAAACCATATCCTGGGGGTACACCCCTTTAGAGAGTCCAGAAGATGAACTTATGTTTGGCAGCTCCCCTAATGACTCCGGGGGTTATAATTAGCATATAATTTTTTGTTTTCTTTTCTTTGAGCACGTACTCGAACCCGTCTTATAAAAACACTTAAATTTTTGTTTTTGATTCGCAATACTTGCGAATACTGTAGATATATACCCCATGTTGTGTATGGTTTCTTGGATTATATAATGCTCGTTGTCAGTCTGCATGGTCATTGACAGTGGTATTCGTGCATCTACGGGCATCTAAATGTTTGTGCAGCCCTAAAAGTGTCCGGAATGCTCGTCCAAACATGCTCTTAGGAAAATTTTCAATTATTTGGGTTCATTTTCAGAGGTTAAGGTCGTCGTTTCTAGCATTAGGCATCCGCGGGGCTTTCATCTCCACGTTGTGCTGAGGAACAATAGAGGGGAATAAGCGCCTATTTTTCGGATTCTGTCCTTAAAAAGGAGTCCAGTAACAATAACAACGCCTCAATCAATGTGTGGTTGATCAACACATCCGGACCCCACCACCTGATCCACTCAAGAGTAACTCCTGAGAGCAATTATCGTGGTCTTACGGTGGGGGAAGTGACCGAAACTGACAGGAGGGTCGAAGGCTCGATGTTCGCCGCTTACCGCGAACGTTAGGATTCGTTCGGGGGGCATGCAAGCTCCGGGACTTACCAGACTAGAGGTCGTGTGTGCCACGTGTGTCTATTAAGATGCCCTCCTGCCCTTCATCATGCAAAGGGTCTCTCGCAAGGGAAGGGGGAAACTTCATCCCTGAGAAACGAGTCAGGCTTTGAAAGAAATGCACCATGCTTTTTTAGGAATATTACCTCATCAAGTCGTCGTCGCTCCAGGTGTTAGATATATCCTCACCTTTATATGATTGCAACCAATAGACCCCTCTCTTAAGCGCTTCCCTGACAACGAACGGTCCTTCCTAGTTAGGGTTAAGCTTTCCCACTAAGGCAGCTCTCACAGCTACATCAACCTTTTTTAGCACTAGGTCCCCCTTCTCGAATGCTTTATTAAAACATTCTTGTCAAAATATATGGTCATCCTCCACTTTACCTCTACTTGTCGGATTATTTACTAATTTTGGAGTTCTTTGATCTCGTCGAGACTGCACCTTTGCTCTTCATTGTTTGTCTCCATCCAATCGTCATTGCCTTGTCAAGCCAGCAACCTTCGAGGGCTTTCTTTGCGAGAGATTGAAGGGGGTATTACTGGTTGCTGAGGAAGGAGTAATATGAAGGGTCCACAGGATGGCTGGTAGCTGCTCTGCCCAATTACCATGGGCATTTTCCGCCTTCTTCTTCAGCAAATTCATGATCTACTTATTAGCCACCTCCACTTGACCGTTGCTTCGCGGGTGATGGATGGATGAGAATCGGAGCTCGATTCTCAGCTGGTTGCAGAAGTCAGCCAGTTCTTTACTTGCAAACTGAGGTTCATTGTTAGTTACAATGGCAGCTGGTGTAACGGCCCAAAATGTAAAGTGACTCAAACAAATAATAAATGCAATAATACGATCCCCTGTGATGAAAATATAAAATCAGTGTCAAGGCGTCGTCAAAATGAAAGTTGCACTTGAAGTCATTGAGGTTTTGTGCCGCTCGACCTGTCTTAAGTTGAATATGAAATTGTTAAATTTTGTTACATATGTATATATTGGTACGATATTTTTTTGTTTGGGGCAGAGGCTGATATAGATAAGAGGATTGTCTTTTTCTATGATTTAATTATAACTATGGAATTATTAAGAAGTTGCTTAAGCTCTATTCCTCATTTAGTGGAGGTGGTGGAATTATAAGCGATGGTGCTATATTATATTCCCGAGCTTGTTAGTATCCCACTACTTCTCGTTTTTCTCTTGCTTGGAACGATATCGACCCGACGCTAGGGCTCATGGATGTTTTCACCTTCTTCCTCCTCTCCCTCTCTTGCATTCACGAAATAATGGGAGCTTTTGATATTTGCTGGGAGAAGGGTTTGACAAGTTTCTCCTTGAGTTAAACTTACCTGGGTTGGTTCTTAGATCTTAAATCAGTGCCCCGATTTCTTCTAGCTGCATTTTTGGTGGTTGTTGGGTACTGCTACATGGATTTCTTGTCACCTACGACTATTTGTGGTGCTATTGCGGCTGTGTGTGTGCCACCACCGCCATTTAAACTGAACTACTGATGTCGTATGATCACTGCGAGCCTTTTTCCCTTTCTTTTCTTATACTTGCAAAACTGTGATTTTCTTATACTACTGTCATATGTTTTGTTTCCCTAGATGTTTGGGAAATTTTACTGTCCAAATATGGTTGGCTTTGCCCTGGTTGGTGCTACAGTTTTTCTTATTGTGGGTGTTGTTAACCCACATCTTAATTTATTTGGGGATCATTGTTGTATAGCCAACTAATATAGAGCATGTATCCTTTTACTGCGATTGCTTTCACTGGTGTAATTATGTTGATGAGGGATGGGCTTCTATTACTTTGAAAACCTCTTGTTAATTAATATACTGGCTAATCTTGTGGTTACGTGGGAAGGGATCAACTATGAGTTATGGAGTGCAGTATATATTTCTAGTTTTATTGAGGTTGATGTGAGTTTTCCTCTTAGCCGGCAACCCCTTATAGTATGGATTTATTTGTTATTGTTCTTATGTACAGATTTTGTGGGCTTTACTTTATTTTTTGCCCGACTACTGTTATTTAAAGTGATTGAGTATTTAATGGGTCTATAATTGGCATGGAGGGTTAAAATTGAGCTTGATAAATGATTTGAACTTATGTTCCTTTTATGGTTATGAAAACGAGAGGGATGATTATGTAGCTTTCAAGTGATGACATGTTTAATTATAAAGATGTGCAACCCCGATAAAAAATCCGCCTAATGAAACGATTACTAATCACAGATATCGCGAAGGATGGCACCTCCAAATATACGCGACAATGACATGAGTTGCGATGAAACAACGGCTGATGGTGAGAGCTACCTGTTTAAGTTTATGCTTTATTGTCCTCTTTTTCATTATGTGCACTATTATTATTAGAATTGCAAACTCATGATTACTCGCATATTTTAGCATGGAATACTTTTACATAACTGATAATGATTACTCGCATGTGTATGGCCTTGTATAAAGGCAAACAGGCGATTAGCTTCTGAGAGGATTAAGAAACAAACAAACACTAAGTATATTAATGTATACATAAATAAGAAAATGCATCGATGCATAGTAATGATAAGGGTATAACTGAACGTGAATACGCATGTAAAATACTGATGATTTGCAAAACCAGTCGGCCTAAGGGCATAAACGTGTGTTGTACATACTGGTTTTGGATACTGATGACCTGGAAGGGTCGGGCCCAAAGACTGAAATACTGAAATACAAATACGGATACTGATACTGTGACAATTACCCTTAACATTACCTAACGTAAAAGTAACTTAAGAATGTATAGTTATACAGTACGTTGCTACTGAACATGCGAATTGAGGAAGTTTTACAGTTATATTGCTTTCATGATTACAGTCACATAGCTTTCTTCTTACACTGATACTAGTATAGAGCTACTGAATAATATTGTCATATAACTGCTTATATGGTTTTATGACTACTAACATTACAGATATACTATTGATACACAGTTTTAGTAGAGGTATGAAAAAAGGGTTAGTAGAGATATATGATTATAACATTGCTAAATATTTTTCATTTGTTTATGTGTACTGCAACTGAAGAGGTATTCACCTCACTTAGTCATATTTTTATGACTAAGCCCTTTGTCATTTTTGTTCAGGTACGTGACATGATTTTGGGTACGTAAAGACAAGTGAAGTTGATCGTGGAAAGACCGAAAAGACTCAAGGAATTCTACAATTTATGAGGTACGTCTTATTATGTGTTTTATTGTATACTCACTAGCCTTACTTCATCCTGGAACAACTGTCTTGAATGTAGCTTAGATACAGAATTATGTGGAGTCCAAAATGGGGACCTCACAGCTGGAACACCGTATCGGCAGACTATCTCTGCCCAAATAAAGTTCTTAATCACTTGAGTGGTAGTTTGGGTGAGTGCCTTAGCTTTTATCCACTTGCTGAAGTAATCAATCATCACTAGGATTAAGCAATGCTGCCCACTTGCTATTGGGAATGGGTCAATCAGATCCATTCCCCAAATAGCGAAAGTCCAGGAGACTGAAATAGTCTTGAGCCACTGTGCTGGCTGGATTTGAAGGGGAGCAAACTTTTGGCACTTCACACACTTCTTAGCAAAATCTGCACAGTCCCTTCTGATTGTTGGCCAAAAGTATCCTTGACGGAGAATCCTTTTCTCAAGTGTCCTGGATCCTAAATGGCTGTCGCACTCTCCTAAGTATACCTCTTGCAGGATTTGTGGAATTTCTTCTTTTGTTACGCATCTTGTCAAGGGAGAGAGACGGGTATTCCGATAGAGGATGCCTTACAAGGTTATAGTGGGATGCCTTTAGATTAAATCTCCTTTTATCGCTTACCAAAGGGTTAACCTTCCTTGTCATGAAGTAATGGGCGAAAGGATCTATTCAAGACAGTCTATTTCCATGACATCCACTTCTTCTATTGTGGGATGGAACAACTCTGTTAGAGTCCCTCCGGTCGTATTTCCATACATTGCCAGCTCATCAACCTTTACATTTTATTCTCTCAGAATGTGGCATATACTGAATATACGTAGACACCCTATGTGATGTTTCACGAGAGCCAGATACCATTGCAGAAGCGGTTCCTTTACCTTAAAAATTCCATTAACCTGTGAATCCATGACCAAGGAGTCCGTCCTCACTTCTAGATCTTTGATGACTATCTCTTAGACCAAGCTCAGTCCTGCAATTAGGGCTCCATACTCTGTCTGGTTGTTAGTTACGGGAAAATGAAATTCCATCGCCTGCTCAATCTTGCATCCATAGGGGATAACTAGGATGATTCCCGCTCCTATTGATTTTAGGTCGGAGGCGCCATCCACAAACATCTTCCAACTCAAGGGTCTTGGAATTTATTCTTTGTTGTTGCCCCCAATTATAAAGTCGATAAGGAAATCAGCTAGAATATGGGCCTTGATGCCTGACCATAAGATGTATATGATGTCGAATTCACTGAGCTTGATGGCCCACTTGGCCAACTATCCCAAATGATCTGGCTTTTCCAAGACTATCCTTAGGGGATGATTGGTCACAACCCGAACAGAGTGAGCCTAGAAATATGGCCGAAGTCTTCATGCTGAGATAATCAGGGCTAGCGCCAGCTTTTCTAGGATTGGATAGTGGGTTAATATAGTGTACATGAAATTGCCTCTTGCCTTCCTCCCACACTAAAACTGAACTGATGACATCTTTCCCAACTCCCAAGTATAAGAGCAGGTCTTCTAACGTGCAAGGGCTCTAAAGGAGAGGAGTTGTAGTCAACTGAAGCTTCAGCTCCTCAAAGGCCTGATCATATTCTTTAGCCCACTCAAACTTCTTCTTTCCTCGAATTGTCTTGAAGAAAGGAGCACACTTATTCGACCCCCCGACCGTTAATTGAAGCGGCTCGGCCATGCCACCCTTCTTGTCAACTATTGGATCTCATTCGAACTCTTCGGAGGTTTCATTTCTAGAATGGCTTTTACCTTGACTGGATTAGGCTCCAGACCTGCACCATACAAAACTAAAACTAACATCAAATACAACCACAATTCAACTTAGTTCAAGTGACACTTCTTCAAATCAGGGCTATTATGGATTTAATACCCAACAATCTCTCCATATTTGAAGAATTCAGAACCCTATATACTAAGCTGAATTTCACAGACAATAAAGTAAAGAAATAGAAGGCACAAAAAAGATGTATGAATTCAAAACAATAAGAGATTAACAAAACATTAATATTTATATAAAAGTTTCTTGTGGTCATTCTAAGACATTCACAATGTAACTGAATATAAAGAACTGGTAGTCTCAAGAATGCTCATTGCCCTTGTTCTTTTCATGCTGTCTGTCAAAATATGCTTTAGGCTTGGGATAATATCTTGGTGGAGGAAGAGGAGCATCAGGATTGTTTATTTCATGCTTTCTGAAATGAAGCCTCCTCTTCACATTTGATACATCATGCTTATCCCATTCCTCTTTGTTGTAGTATAGCTTTAGCTCTTCATTTGTCAAGTCAACTATGTTGAATGTGTCCAAAATAATACCTTTGGATATAGGACTCCATACTTCAGCATATTCTCAATTTTCTCTATTAGGATCAGATCTTCTTGTTGATGGGCCTTCCCCATATCTTCTTCTCTTTTGAGGAGGTATGGAGAAGTCTTCAAGGATCTCTATGTAACGCCCCGAAAATCAAAAGAGTGACGGGTGGTGTTTTGAGCCAAATCTGGGATTTGGCAGAGGTGACACGGCCTTGGACACGGGCGGTTCCCATGGCATGTCGTGCCCTGGGACACGGGCGTGTCCTAGGGCATGTCAGCCACTCAGATCTTTCCACTCAACGATTGTTGAGTGAGGGCACACGGCCTGACACACGGGCGTGTTAGTGGTTGTGTGCTGCTCGGGAAGTTTGCGGGTTTGTGCTGAGGGAGATACACGGCCTGGGACACGGGCATGTCCCAGGGCGTGTCTAGCACACGACATGTGACACGGGCATGTCATATGGCCGTGTCGTGCTCTGGACATTCTGGTCCTGTGTCGATGGAGGCACACGCTAAGCTACACGGGCGTGTACTGGCTGACATGGGCATGTCAAGCCTGACACGGGCATGTCGAGTGCCCGTGTTCTTTTCGGGACGCGGCGGTTTTGGTGTCGATTGAGGAACACGGCCTTGGACACGGGCGTATCGCAAGTCGTGTTCAACCCAGGAAGTTTATTTTTGGGCCAAATCGCAGCCGTTCGTTTCCTTATTTTTGGATCTAACGGCTCAGATCTCTCAATGCTAGGATTAAGGCTGGGATTGAGTGTTTAAACCCTCATTTCTTTTTGGTTCACTCTCTCACTAACTTCTACAGAGAATAGAGAGCAAGGAGAAAGAAGGAAGAGAGAAGCGGTCGCCGAAGGAGATTCGGAGCGCCAAATCGCAAATTGAGCCCGGATCTACGGAGGCAAGATCATCGCGGTGCTATTCATCCGCGTAGTTTTCCATGGCGCCGAAGAGAAATGCTAGGGTAACGATTCTCATCTTGAGTATGTGAAGCTCTTCATCTTTTGCATGGGAGCTCTCCCGCGAGTGTGCGGTGAGTTTGCGGTATTCCTTGGGGTAGATATGTAAAGTCCCCCTTGTTTAGAGTCCGGAATCGTAGTACGGACATAGGCTTGGTGTGTGAAGCCTACCTGGACAAGTTGGTCTGGATCGGTGATGTTGCATTGCATAAGTAGTCGGAGAAGACTCCGTGCCTTTGATTGTTTTAGGGTTTCTACGGGGTACATTGCAGCAGGGATCCTTGGGGATTAACCTCAAGACACACCCGGAAAATTGGGCGAAAACGCATTTCTGCCATCTTGGTGGCCTGGGAGCCAACCTTGAACATAACTGGGTTATGTGCTTGTGTGATCGAGTTTGGGATCCAGGACAAGCTTGGCCCGCGCGTACGTCTTAAAGTGACTAGGCGGTGTGAGCAACGGACAAGTGGAAACGGACCCGGGCTATGTGGTATGGTGACAGATACCTGAAAAAGGGACTGGCCACTGACATAGTCGTGCGATTCTTAGGCTTAGACCGAAAATACTAATACTGCTCACGAGATTTGTCATCCAAGGGATGGTGGTGAGACCTTGGTTATGACCGGGTCCACCGAGTTAGTGCCCTGAGAGCACGGGGTGTGTGGCCGTGTGAGCCTGCACCTGTGATGATGTGCTTATTCACTATTTTACTTGCTATGCTAACAAGTGCAGGGAAGAAGCTTTGCCGCCCCGAGTTTGGGGGCCAAATCGTTATAATTTGGTCAGCTTTAGCGGACCGTTATTCTTGTTTACTAATGTTGCGGTGATTTGTGCTTGCAGGTGCTGTAGAGCCGAGCGGCAAATAGCGGGCCAAAGCCCAAGGTTCTGAGCCGGCCCTCGAAGGCCTTGTTTCTTTACTTATTTAAATCATGTGTAGCCGGCCTACGAGCCGAAGTTTGTAAAACACTATTTATTTAAGTGAACTGTTATAAGGCCATAAGGCCAGCACTCTTTGGTACTTTGTATTTCATTCATGTTTGGTTTGTTAGTTGACAATCCTTCTTGTTGGCAGGGTTTTTATTGTTGCAACTTAATAATTTGCTTCCGCTAGATGCTCTGTGTAGGACGTGTGTATTGATTGAATGGTTTCATTGAGTAACCCACCAGTCTGTCCGTAGTATATGACGTCGGGCCCCGGCCGGACCTACTGATATATGCCATATGACGAATAGGGGTGTTACAATTTAGTATCAGACTACCAGTTTTGGTTAGACTTAAATGAATTCGTGGACGAATTCACTTTAAGGGGTGGTGAGCACATGTGTGTGCATCATCGTTATAAGATGAAAAGAACCCATGAATGTTCACTTAGGAATGAAAATACACATGGTTGAGGAACCTACGTGTTCCTATAATTGTGTTTTGCAATGTTGTTTGGTCTCTTATCGGTGTTTTGTACAATTATAGATGACCAGGAATGGTGCTAGGCCGTCAGAACGTTCAGTTTCTGAGGCAAGCAGTGCACCAAATGTTACGCCGGCAACACCTCCTTAGGTTGAGACCATTCGATTAGTAGCGGAGGTAGTGTTTGCAATGATTAACGCGCAACCTGCGAGACAGGAGCGACAGCCTGCCCCTGCTGTGGAGCAAGTACCTCTCCAAGCGGCGGAGCCAAGGAGAGTGGAGCAGGTGGTAGTGGAGCCAGTGTTTCCTAGGAGAGCAACGGAGAAACAACTTAAGCACATGATGGGCTTCAATCCTCCAGTGTTCTCGGGTACGGGAACCCCAACTCATGCAGAAGATTGGCTCTCCAGAATTAAGAGATTGTTGATAGCTACTGAGACTGAAGAGTGGCAGAAGACCACAATTGCCACATTCTTGCTGGATAGTGACACAAGACTATAGTGGGAAGGCTTGGAGCTACACCATCTGAGGGGTAGGAAGTTGAATCACGTCTCGATGGAGGAGTTTTCGAGATTGTTCTTAGCTCGATACCTCCCCTCAGCTCATAGGATAACAATGGAAAATGAGTTCCAGAGGCTAGTGCAAGGTGAGAGCAATGTGGATGACTATCTCCATGAGTTTACTCGATTAGGTCGGTATGCAAGCGCTACCTTCGATGATGATGAGCGAAAGACTAACCGATTCTACGAAGGTCTAAGGGATGAATTGAGACTGCTACTATCGGGGCCGATGACGCAGGGTTTTCTGACCTTGGTCAATACGGCTCGATCTTTAGAGAAAGACATGAAGAATGTTCAGGCAAAGAAGCACTCCAGTGGTAGGAAGTCAGAGTTCAAGGTGCCGACTTCAAAGTCTGGTTTTCGAAGGTGGAATAAGAAGGCTAGGACGTCGGGTCCAGCCCCTTCTTTGGGTGCCTCGGGGGCAACTACCAACCAAACCCTGGGCGCTTGTTTTGCTTGTGGGAAGACGGTACATTTCGCCCGTGACTGTTGGAGCGGACGTACAAAGCCCGAGAGGAAGCAGGGAGCAACCTATGAAGAAAAGGGCAAGGCAGTGGAGTCAACCGCATCCCATTATGCTCCGACTCAATCAAGAGTCTACAATTTGGGCCAGCAGGAGGCCATCAAACAAGCGGATGTGATGACAAGTACGGTTTAATTTATAGCAAGTTAGCTTTAAATACAGTTACCTAGTGTTTGTTAGCTTATTACTGTTTGTATAGAATTTATTTTGATTTGCGATAGTCTGACAAGGGCACTATTCGATACGGGAGCTTCGCACTCCTATTTGTCCGAAGGTTTCATATCGCGCATCGGAGTCCCTTCTTCGATGATAAAGGACAAATTGGACGTGTTATTTCTGAATGGGTGTTCTATGCGTGCGGACAAAGTTTGTGATGTAAGGGTTCATATTGGAAGTCAAGAGTTCGACTTGCTAGCGTCATTATTGCCGCTAGTAGAGTTCGATGCCATCTTCGGTATGGACTGGCTTTCGGAGCAGAAGGCTTTTATTGATTGCAACCGTAAAGAGGTCAAGTTGGGTGCTGGGCGGGAGACAACGTTTGCGGGATTGAAGGGTTCGAGAAAGATGCTGATGTCTGATCTTCAGGTAGTCAAGGCGATTCGTGCTGGCGTAGAGCTGTTCTTCACGTTAGTGGAGGCTATAAAGCCTAAGCCCACTTTGGATGGTATCCCAGTGGTATACGAGTACCCCGACGTGTTCCCGGACTATCTTCCCGGAGCCCCACCGCAGCGAGAGATCGATTTCAACATCGAGTTAGTGCCAGGTGCCAAACCTGTGTCACGCTCTCCTTATAGGTTGGCGCCTAAGGAGATGGCGGAGCTAAAGGTTCAACTAGAGGAGTTGATGGAGCAAGGTTATGTGCGTCCAAGTTCGTCGCCTTGGAGCGCACCGGTCCTCTTTGTTAAGAAGAAGGGCGGAATTTTGCGATTGTGTATCGACTATAGAGAACTGAACAAGTTTACAGAAAAGAACAAATACCTGATCCCACGGCATTGATGATCTTTTAGATCAGTTAGTCAGGTCGTCGGTATATTCAAAATTGGATCTGAAGTCCGGTTACTATCAGCTGAGGATAAGGGAGAGTGATATTCCAAAGACAACGTTCAGCACAAGGTATGGGCATTTCGAGTTTTCGGTCATGTCGTTCGAACTGACTAATGCGCCATCCGTATTCATGTATATGATGAACAGAATGTTCAGGGAGTACCTAGACCGTTTTGTGATCTTCTTTATTGACGACATATTGGTGTAATCGTAGTGTGAAGAAGATCACTTCAAGCATCTGCATCTGGTTTTGGAGACGCTGAGGAGAAACGAACTATACGCAAAGTTCTCTAAGTGCGAGTTTTGGTTATCGTCAGTGGCGTTCCTTGGTCATATAGTCAGTGGAGAAGGGATTGAGGTGGATCCGACAAAGATTGTTACGATACGAGAGTGGCATGTGTTGTCTTCGGTAACGGAAGTCCGGAGTTTTCTCGGGCTTGCCGGCTATTACAGGCGCTTCATGGAGAACTTCTCGCGGATAGCGTTACCTCTCACGACGTTGACAAGAAAAGATCAGAAGTTTATGTGGATGCAGGAGTGCGCGCAAGCGTTCGAAGAGTTGAAGAGTCGGTTGACCATGGCTCCAGTGCTAAGTTTGCCCAGTGTGACCGAAGGCTTTGAGATCTACAGTGATACGTCGGGCAGTGGTTTGGGATGTGTGCTGCTGCAGCATGGCAGTGTTATTGCGTATGGCTCGCGTCAGCTGAAAGTACACGAAAGGAATTATCCGGTCCACAACTTGGAGTTAGCGGCCGTGATTTTTGCGCTAAAGCTGTGGAGGCACTATTTGTACGGCATAAAGGTCGATATTTACACCGACCATAAGAGCCTGAAATACCTGCTGGACCAAAAAGATTTGAACATGAGGCAGCGAAGATGGATGGAGTTTCTGGGGGACTATACGTTCAAAATTCATTATGTGCTCGGGAAAGGCAATGCAGTTGCGGATGCGTTGAGTCGCAGGGCTCCCGCCCAAGCCAATTGGTTGTCGGTTCATGATGAGAGGTTCATTCGGGAGTTAGAGGCGTTAGAGATATGTTGTGTAGACAAGCAGACTAGAGCCGAAGCATTATTGAACTGGACGGAAGTTTAGTATGACATGGCTGATCGGATTCGGCAGGCTATGGGATTGGATAATAGCATGAAGGAGATCATGGATGCAGCTTCGGATGGGTCAAATTCCCAGTTTTCAGTTGAAGATGGACTGCTAAGGAAGGACAGTCATTTGTGTGTCCCAGACGTGGGGAATCTATGGGCGGAGTTGATGTACGAGGCTCATCATACCAAGTACTCAATTCACCCAGGGAGCACAAAGATGTACTGAGATCTGAAGAAGTTATTCTGGTGGCCAGGACTCAAGATGGATGTGGCACTATTTGTGGCTAAATGTCAGACTTGCGCCTTAGTGAAGGCAGAGTGCCAAAAGCAAGGGGGTTTCTTGAAATACTTGCCTATTCCGGAGTGGAAGTTCGACGACATTTCGATGGACTTTGTGTATGGCTTGCCAAGGTCGTAGAAGGGAAACGACGCCATCTAGGTGATCGTAGATCGGTTAACAAAAGTGTCGCACTTCATTCTGCATAGGAAGGATGATTTTGTGGAGAAATTGGCAAAGTTATATGTGGATAATATTGTGCGGCTTCATGGTGTGCCCCGTAGTATCGTGAGTGATCGAGATGGGCGGTTCATATCCAATGATTGGAGGTTGGTGCAACAGATGTTGGGAACTAAGTTGAAGTTCAGCACAGCCTTTCATCCGCAGACGGATGGTCAGACCGAGAGGGTCAATAGGACGATGGAAGACATGCTTCGCATGTGTGTCCTGGACTTCGGCAAGCAATGGGAAGACCATCTGTATTTGGTGGAGTTTGCATACAACAATTGCTACCAAGCGAGCATACAAATGGCGCCCTTCGAGGCTTTATATGGTAGAAAGTGTCGCACGTCGTTGTCATGGTTAGAAACGGGTGAGGCAAGGTTGTACAAAAAGCAAGAGGTGGAAAGCGCTACTTCAGTGGTACGAACCATTTGAGAGAGTTTGTTGATCACTCAGGATAGACAAGCTAAATACTACAATGTCAAGCACCGGAACTTGAATTTTGTGGTTGGCGATTGGGTGTATTTGAAGATAAAGTCGTTCAAGGGTGTTTCACGGGTACAACGCTTGAAGAAGCTGAGCCCGAGGTACCTTGGACCATTTGAGGTCCTTGAGTGTATAGGTGAAGCGGCTTACCGTCTTAAGTTATCGGTAGAGTTAAGTGGTCTACATGGCGTATTCCACATATCAGTGTTGCGGAAGGCGGTGCGAGAGCCTTCGCAGGTGATCGCAGTTGATCAAGTACCGGTGGACGAAGGGTTGACAACTAGGGTCAATCCCGTTTGTATTGAGGACTCTGAAGTCAAGCGACTTCGTAACAAGGAGATCAGGATGATCAAGGTCCGATAGGACAATTACGGTCGGGAGGAGCTCTCTTGGGAACGGGAGCAGACCATGCTGGAGGAGTACCCAGAGTTATTTCACTTAGGTACCGCTTTTGGTTTTCTATGTTCTTTTCCTTTGGTAATTTCGTGGATGAAATTCTTTTAAGAGGGAGAGAGTTGTATCACCCTGAATCTCAAAAGAGTGACGGGTGGTGTTTTGAGCCAAATCTGGGATTTGGCAGAGGTGACACGGCCTTGGACACGACGTGTCCCAGGGCGTGTCGTGCTCGGGTTCGACGATGGTCGTGTGGTTGATTAAATTCCAGTCAGCGGTCGTCGAGGCAGTGAACATGTCCTGGGACACGGGCGTGTCCCAGGGCGTGTCAGCCACTCAGAGCTTTCCAATCAACGATCGTTGAGTGAGGGCATACGGCCTGACACACGGGCGTGTCAGTGGTCGTGTGCTGCTCAGGAAGTTTGCAGGTTTGTGCTGAGGGAGCTATATGACCTGAGATAAGGGCGTGTCCCAGGGCATGTATAGCACACGGCATGTGACACGGGCATGTCACATGGTCGTGTCGTGCTCTAGACGTTCTGGTCCTGTGTCAATGGAGGCACACGCCCAGCTACACGGGCGTGTACTGGCTGACACGGGCGTGTCAAGCCTGACACGGGCATGTAGAGTGCTCGTGTTCATTTCGGGATGCGGTAATTTTGGTGTCGATTGAGGAACACGACCTTGGACACGGGTGTTTCGCAAGCCGTGTTTGGCCCAGGAAGTTTATTTTTGGGCCAAACCGTAGCCGTTCGTTTCCTTATTTTTGGATCTAACGGCTCAGATCTCTCCATACTGGGGTTAAAGCCGGGATTGAGTGTTTAAACCCTCATTTCTTTTGGGTTCACTCTCTCACTCACTTCTAAAGAGAAGAGAGAGCAAGGAGGAAGAAGGAAGAGAGAACTGGTCGCCGGAGGAGATTCAAAGCGCCAAATTGAGAACCGAGCCCGGATCTTCGAAGGCAAGATCATCGCAGTGCTATTTATCCACGTAGTTTTCCATGGCACCAAAGAGAAATGTTAGGGTGACGATTCTCATCTTGAGCATGTGAAGCTCTTCTTCTTTTGCATGGGAAAACCCTCTCCCGTGAGTGTACGGTGAGTTTGCGGTGTTCCTTGGGATAGATATGTAAAGTCCCCCTTGTTTAGAGTCCGGAATCGTAGTACGAACATAGGCTTGGTGCGTGAAGCCTACCCAGACAAGTTGTTCTGGATCGGTGATGTTGCATTGCATAAGTAGCCGGAGAAGACTTCGTGCCTTTGATTGTTTTTGGGTTTCTACGGGGTAGATTGCAGCAGGGATCCTTAGGGATTAACCCCAAGGCACACCCAGAAAACTGTGCGGAAACGCATTTCTTCCATCTTGGTGGCCTGGGAGCCAACCTTGAACATAATTGGGTTATGTGCTTGTGTGATCGAGTTTGGGATCTGGGAGAAGCTTGGCTCGCGCGTACGTATTAAAGTGATTAGACGGTGTGAGCAACGGGCAAGTGGAAACGGACCCGGGCTATGTGGTTTGGTGACAGATACATGAAAAAGGGACTGGCCACTGGCATAGTTGTGCGAGTCTTAGGCTTAGACTGGAAAGACTAATAATGCTCACGAGATTTGCCGCCCAAGGGATGGTGGTGAGATCGTGGTTATGACCGGGTCCACCGAGTTAGTGCCCTGAGAGCACGGGGTGTGTGTGTAAGACCCCATTTTTTTTTCTTTTTAAAATCCGGGGTCTTAGGCCCAGAATTGCCGCTTTGCGGTGACACCTTCACGTCCTAAAGGGTCATCACCACAAGGCGCCGATTCTGCCGGCCAAATTCGATCACAGAAAGGTAGCACAATAATTGAAGTAAGAGCAAGTCCACTGAAAGTAAATCACATATATAGAATAAAATCTCCACGAAGGGAGTGTCCACAGAATAACAATAATCAGAGTACTATAAATGCGGGCTTATGCCCGGTACATCATGTCCTCACTACAATCTCTCATGCGGAAGCAAATAAACAGAAACTACTCAGGGTCGAGACTCACGGTCCCGGCTATATGAACTCCGGAGCTAAACTGCCCCATCTCCAAGCGCACCGGCCTCTGGGACTGCTCCTCCATGCTGGGCTTCGCGATCCCCTAAATGATGCGGTTCGAAAACCGTTAGTCATAAAGACTAAGCCCTATCATCCCCTACCCCTTCCCCCATGGCTCCTAGGTACCGAGCGGAGAGGAAGAAAGGGAAGGACATGAAGGTGGAGATTTAATCAAGAAACAGATGGCAGCGGAACTAATCTAGCAATTCAATAATAAATATGATAGGAACAGAAAGTAGGAAAGGTAACCTTAACTTATATGCGAAAGCACATAAGCCAAGGGATCTTCTGCAAGGCTCCCATCGTATAGAGTGTCCCATACCACTTATACGTTGGGGTGTCGGTTATCAAACAGCAGCATATATTTATATTGAAATTAACCTTAATTTATAAACTTGCCCACACAAGCTTATAGACCAAGGGGTCGTTTCGCAGGTCCTAATGTATAAGCGTCTCATACCACTTATACTTTAGGTGTCAGGGTTAAATGAATCGATTATGCTATGACATGCAAGTGGGTATGATGAAACATGCAAGTGTAACTCACACACCCGACTCTGCGCACACAGACCTTTAGTTCCCCCTTTCGGAGCCGTTACCTCCCAGGATACCTCCGTAGTGGCAGACAGAAGCGGTGGGTTGGGCCTCGCCCACCTCTAAACCAGTAAAGCACTACCGGTCAGACCTATCGTACGCCTCAACGCTTGGTGCACTAAGCGGACGCCTGCGTACTCTTGTCGGCTGGCGCACCGGACTTCTATTGGCAAAGTGCTAACCATACTTGCCGAGTCAGCGTATTGGTGTCGGTGCATCGACCCTCCAATACCGAAGACCCACCACCTTAATTTTCATTCCTTTTTATGCACATGCAAGTTTAATCGTGAACACACAGAAACCGAGCCGAAGCTCCTCGGACCAAAACGTCTGTCTCTTAACCAACCGAGCCGAAGCTCCCCGGACCAACACGTCCGTCTCTTAACCAACCGAGCCGAAGCTCTCCTCAATCTTCCTGTGACAACAGTGTTTGTGAAAGGTGCAGCCCTAATTACTAAGTTACTCTTGTCAGTTTGTTATTACAGTTTAGGTTAACCCAGGACTGCCCCCGATATTCCCTGTGAAGGGCTCTCAAAGGGCACTAGGAACTATGATGGTAGCTGAAACCCATCGTTCCCTTTCGCAAGGCACTTATTGTTATTGGTTGATCCCCTTTACCTATTCCCTTCTCATATTACGATAGACTACCCTAGGGTGATTTTTAACCTTCCTCTCTTCGGAAAAGACGATCTTTCGTCTAACCCGAGCACCTTTTAACTCTAGCTATCACTACTTCTCTCTACTCTTCACATCATCCTATTGTGATATCATCCATAATTATCCACCCAGACAAAATGACTAACTCCAAAGACTTTCTCAGACCATGTCCTATTGCAATTCACAAATTTGCTATATGCAGACCAACCTAGACTATATGTCGAACCGGTTATGCAATGATCCCAAAACTCATCCAAATGCCATAAATTATTTACTGGAGACTTATCATGATGAAAATAGCCTAAGTCCAGAATGTGGTAATTTTCCTAATTTATCTGGCATTCAATTAGTTTCCTCGAAAATCCCAAGGGCTGCCGGTTTGAACATGAACTACCCTAAGTTCTCATGCAAGATGTCCAGAAAATTTATGATAAATAGTAGGTTATCTCAATAGAGTAAATCCAAAGTATCATAATTTTTCTATGATCAAAAGGGCAACAAAACTATTTTAGCAATATTTACTATCTTCCATTATTTATGAACCAAGTACAGAGAATATTCTTCCAAAAATTATAAATAATTTATAACATACAGATAAAGGCTTAAAAATAGCACTGGCCCAGTTTCATAATTTTTCAGTAATAGAATAATCCTTAAATAATTTTCAAAATATAGAACTCTTTTTTAACATTTGTGAAGGAAGTACTAGATTTACTCAACTAAAAATTATACAAAAATTCAAGGGTAACGATTCTGTCCTAAAAACTTTATTTCCAATATTTCATGAGATTTCCATGAACAGAAAGGTACAAATAATTAAAACATCAATTGGGGTTATAATCAACTTTACAAACGAAGTGCTGGAAATAAACATCATAAAATTCCAGTAAAATTTCTATAAATTCTACCCACTTCAAAACTATCTCTACCCAAGTTTCACAGCCTTTAGATAATTGTTAGTGATGGATTGTGCTTAATTAGTATTTTAACCTAAAGCTAAGATTAAGGTTTTGAGGCATCTACTTGTCTCCAAATTCTTCAAGATTCCATCCAGACGATTATTATCATGCTAATATCAACTCTACAGAGTTTCAAGGCAATACGAGAGCAATTGCCCCCATATCCTTCACAACCCTCAAAACCCTCCATTTAGGGTTTGAGTTTGGATCCTAGGGTAAACCAACCCTAAATCACACCATTTACTCCAAGTGGGTTATAATAACCCTTCCAAGTCAGTGGTCAAGATATCAACCTTAGTTGAGGTGATATGACCGTTCTAACTTCTAGTGCACTTTTTACTCAAAAATGCCTCACTATTGCCTAGTTAAGAATAGGTGACTCTCTATCCAAAACTCATCCAAGTGAGTTGGAAATTTGTACAGAGCTATGTTATGTAGCCAGGGACCACTCACCAAAATTTGGGAGGGTTTGGAGGTCATTTGACTACTTAAATAATTTCATCTAAGTTTATTAAATTAAAACTAAAAATTTAGGCGAAGTGTCTCCAAAAATTCCCATTTTTTGACTGCCTTTAGATATAGCTAAGTTTAACCCCCTGCCCAATTTTCAGGTCATTTGGACAAGGGATGAAGCGTGGGCATCCATTTTAGTTTATGCCCAACCCTAGGTATAGACCCCACTAAAACAGGTGCTGCGGTCAAACCGCTTACCCAAACGAGTTGAAACAAATTTTAAATTAATCTAGACTCGAAAGGCTACAACTTTTGTGACTGGCCATTTTTCCTAAATCGGCCTCTAAATGCCTCGTTTTGTAGCCTAAATATATACTCAAATAATATATATTTTCACTATGTATTATATACATTATTTACATATTATAAACTGGTTTTACTGTTCATCTTCTACATGAACCCGAAAACATAACATAGAAAACCATATTTCCTGTAACCTTTCCGTGATCCGTCGCCGGCTATCCGGTCACTTCCCTGGCCAACCTCCACCACCACCACCTCCGTTGAGGCGATGGCTATCGGTCGGCGGTGGTTTGGCCGCCGGAGGTGGCGGTTTCCGGCGAACTCAAAACGATATTTTTCCATGGTTTCCCATGAAAACACGAGATTGGTCCGGCTCATTTGAGCACGTACTTCATTTATAAGAACCTAAGATCTACCCATAAGAGAAGAAGTAGAGGAGGACCTTGTTCGCGGTTTGGAGGCGAGATGAACGACGGAGTGCCATGGCGCAGTGGTGGCGTTGCCGAACTTCTCCTACAGCAAGAGCAAAAGTTTGAATTTTTTGATCGAGCATGTAACCTTCTCATCTTGCTACAAGGGGTCTTTTATAGATCAGCAAGTGGGGAGGGGAAAGAGGTAAGCAATTATGGTCATGAAGGCTCCCCTTAATGGTGTTTCGGTTATGGCAGAGGCAGTTGAAATGCTGGAAACGAAGAGGTGTTTGTCAGGTGGCGATTTCCTATTTGACCAACATTTTCTTATTTTATTAAATAATTAGAGTAGGAAACGGCCCATAAATTCTCCTGGTGTACATTCCCATAACCAGAATTGATTATGACGTCGGTTACCGAAATTTCCAGTCTGGCTGACGTTTCGGCCCTTGTCATGGGCGTGACACATAAGTCACGGGCGTGACAGGCCTGAGTGGAAAATTCTGAGGTCGACGATCGTCGAACTGAGATCGACGGTCATCGAAGGGTGGTCACGCCCTAGGTCACGGGCGTGACACATGGGTCACGGGCATGACAGGGTCAAGATGCAAATTACGCGCTCGGCGATCGTCTCGCTGAGATCGACGATCGCCGAAGAGGGTCACGCCCTAGGTCACGGGCATGACACCTTGGTCACGGGTGTGACATGCCCGGGCAGTAAGTTCGACGATCGTCTCACGGAGATCGACGATCGTCGAAGGAGTCACGCCCTAGGTCACGGGCGTGACACATAGGTCACGGGCGTGACAGGCCCGGGTTTCAAATTCGACGATCGTCACACGGAGATCTACGATCGTCGAAGGAGTCACGCCCCATGTCACGGGCGTGACACATAGGTCACGGGCGTGACCAACCCGTGACCCGAAGTCTCAGTCATTGTACTTCAATTCTTGGGCTTCTGGGGTTCTCTCACGTCAGACCGACTCCTAGGGGTCTAGCCGGAAATGGGATGTTACAAATCCCAATAAACAAAACAAAAATTTCATCCTCGAAATTGAGGTTGAGCCTACGGGGATTTCTACCGAAATAATTTAAACTTGTAACATCCCATACGGTTTTTCTATTGGGTTTAAGCGACTACTTGTTTGATAAACGAAGACAATCTCCCCAATAAACAAAAGATTAGCCCCTACTTTCCTGCGCATGCCTAGGTTCTCAATTTTTCCTTATCTAGTCCTACCGGTTTAGTACAAAAAGGTAATTTATAGTATACCAAGAGGTGGTGAGGTATACCTGACTGAACAACTCCGGGTATTTTTGCCTCATCAGGTCCTGCAGTTCCCAGGTGTGCTCCTCCTGACCGTGGTTTCTCCACAGAACCTTGACTAAGGGGATCTTCTTGCGACGCAAGATCCGTACTCCTTTGTCGTCGATCCGAACCGGCTCCAAGTGAACAGATCGGTCTGAAGCTACCGGCCCTTCGGTGGTCAAAATCTGCTGCTCCGGGCGTAGTAGAGCCCTTCTCAGCGAAGAAATGTGGAAGACGTCGTGTAGAGCTGCCAGCTCTGGTGGTAACTCTAGCCTGTAGGCTAGGGGCCCGATCCGCTCCAGGATCCGGTAAGGGCCCATATACCTAGGGCTGAGCTTCTTCCTCCGACCGCGCACCCGTGAGACTTCGAGCATGGGCCAGATCTTCAAGAACACTCGGTCCCCTTCCTGAAACTCCACCTGACGATGTCGGGCGTTATAGTACTTAGCCTGTCTGCCCTGTGCCTCCAACATCCTATCTCTGATCAGCCTCACCTGAGCCTCGGTGTCTTCAACAAAATCCAATCCCAGCACCTTCGGATCCTCGTCTTGAACCCAAGAAAGCGGGGTCCTACATTTTCTTCCATACAAGGCTTCATAAGGCGTCATCCTGATGCTGGACTGGTAGTTATTGTTATAGGAGAACTCGACCAACGACAACATCTTCACCCACGGATCCCCTCGGTCCAGGATACACAGTCGTAATAGATCCTCCAACGTCCTGTTGGTGCGCTCTGTCTGCCCGTCCGTCTGAGGGTGGAAGGTCGTGCTAAAAGTCAATCGGGTGCCCAGGTATGCCTGCACTGACCGCCACTCCCTGGATGTAAACCGTCCATCATGGTCCGACACTATCGTCTGGGGCACGCCATGATATCGGATATACTGCTCCACAAACTTCCATACCAACACTCCCACCGAGTCATCTTTCCTGATTGGTATAAAGCGGGCCACCTTCGTCAACCGATCAACAATCACCCAGATCGAGTCATTCCCCGTCCGAGAACGGGGAAGACCATGTATAAAATCCATAGCTATATCATCAAACTTCCACTCCGGCACCGGGAGTGGCTGCAACAATCCTGCGGGGTTCCTGCACTCCGCCTTCACCAACTGACATGCCTCGCAATGGGTCACGAAGTACGTAATGTCCTTCTTCATGCCCAGCCAAAACATCGTCTTCTTAAGATCAGCGGTCATCTTTGTGATCCCCGGGTGCACAGAGTACCGGCTACAATGTGCCTCCGTCATAATATCCTCTCGGATCTGGTCTCCTGCGGGTATATATACTCTGCCTCTGAAATGTAGCAATCCATCTCTCAAGGAATAATCTCATGTCGAACCCTCCTCTAAGGCTCAGAACATCGGCTCTGCCCACGCATCTGTCCTATGTCCATCCCGAATGCGATCCCGAATATCTTCTATGGCCACCATCGATGTCAGATACTCCCTATACAGCTTTGGATCATCCTCGGACACTAGGGATATCTGCATATCTTTGAATGACCGGACTAGCTCCATGGACATAACCTGGGGCCCAGCTTTGGAAGTGGCAGCTCTCCGACTCAACGCGTCGGCCACCACGTTTTCCTTCCCTGGATGGTAGTACATCTCATACTGATAGTCTGCTAAGAACTCCACCCAGCGCCTCTGCCTGATATTCAGCTCCTTCTGCGTGTCCACGTATTTCAAGTTCTTGTGGTTGGAGTAGATGTCGTAGTGGACTCCATAAAGATAATGGCGCCAGACCTTCAGAGCAAAAATGACCGCTCCCATCTCAAGGTCGTGCACCGGGTAGTTCTTCTCATGGGTCTTCAGCTGGCGGGAGGCATATGCTATGACATGTCTGTTCTGCATCAGCACTGCTCCCATCCTCTGGTATGATGCATCGGTATACACCTGGAATCCTTCCTTTCCAGATGGAAGGGATAGAATAGGGGCTGAGATGAGTCGGTCCTTCAGCTCCTGGAAAGCCGCCTGGCACTGCGGGGTCCAAACGAAAGGTGCCTCCTTCTTCGTCAAAGATGTGAGTGGGAGGGCAATTTGAGAGAACCCCTTCACGAACTTCCGGTAATAACCAGCAAGTCCCAAGAAACTTCGTACATCGATGGCTGTATTTAACTGCGGCCAATCACAGACTGCCTGAATCTTTGCCGGATCCACCGCCAACCCGGCTCCGCTGATAATGTGGCCTAGGAAAGCCACCTCCTTCAACAAAAACTGACACTTGCTGAATTTCGCATAAAAGGTGATGCTCCCGCAACCTTTCCAAAGTCAGTGCCAGATGCCGAGTGTGCTCCTCCTCCGTCCTAGAGTAGATCAGGATGTCGTCTATGAATACTATGACGAACACATCCAAGTAGGCCTCGAAAACCCGGTTCATGAGGCTCATGAACGCCGACGGAGCATTCGTGAGCCCGAAGGGCATCACGGTGAACTCATACAGGTCATATCTGCTACTGAAGGCCGTCTTCGGGATATCCTCCTCCTGGATCCGTAGCTGGTAGTATCCTGACCTCAAGTCCAGCTTCGAGAAATAATGGGCTCCCTCCAACTGGTCGAACAATTCGTCTATCCGTGGGAGCGGATAGGTATTCCGGACGGTCAGCCTGTTTAGTGCTCGATAATCGATACACAGGCGAAGTGTCCCATCCTTCTTCTTCACGAATAGGACCGGGGCTCCCCATGGCGAGGAACTCGGTCTAACAAATCCTGCCTCAACCAATTCCTGCAACTGAGTCCGAAACTCTTCCAACTCCTTCGGGGCCATCCGATAAGGGGCCCTAGATGACGGCTTGGCCCCCGGCACAAGCTGTATCTGAAAGTCCTGCTCTCTGTGTGGAGGTTGTCCTGGCAGTTTCTCTAGAAAGGTGTCAGCGAAATCTCGCACCACCGGTATGTCTGTCACCGACTCCTTAACTTCCGCCATCTCAAATAGAATCTGATAGACCTCCTCTCCCTGCAGATGGGCCTTAACGGCCTGTACAGAAGATAAGAGTATACGAGAGGCAGGTCTTATACCTTCGATGATAATGAAAGAGTCCCTGTGTCTCACGGTGATCCCCTTCGCCTGACAGTCAATCTGGGCATGGTTCCAGTGTAGCCATACCATACCCAGGATCAAGTCGTAGTCGGTCAGCCTCAAAATCGTCGCTTGAGCCTCGAATGCCTTTCCACCAATTTCTGCCTCCATATTGCAGTGATCCGTGGTAAGGAGATCAGATCCATCCGGTAGCCGCACCCTCATCCTCGAGCCTGTGAATCGCTCCACGCCTTCCAGTCCTTCTACGAACGTCTCCGACACAAAGGAGTGAGTAGCTCCAGTATCGAACAGCGTGCAGGCAGGCTTGCCACTGATGAAGACTATACCTGGGGTGATTAGATGTCTTAGGGTTCTATAATGAGTTTTACCTTTCTTGCTAATCTATCTAGTGCGGTTCAAAGTTTTAACAATTGAAAGGGAAATTCTATGAAAATAAAGAGGCATTGCAGCGTACCCGCTATGACCTGCTCCGGATTCCGAGGCTGCGCAAGGTCCAAGGCATACACCTGCTCCCTTTCCTGTCTACGATCTCCCCCTGGTATCCACGACCGCGGCCGTGTCCTCGGCCTTCGTAATGCTGAGTTAGTGGGCCACCCTGTGGTGCTGGAGGTGGTGCCCCCCTCATGGGGCAGTTCCTCCGAATGTGCCCAATCTGATGACAAAGGAAGCACTCTGGGGGATATGCCATTCCCTAGGGTCTTGGCATCTCCTGTATTCGAAGAGGTTGAGGGGCCAATATCACATGTTCCCTCGGCTCCTGCCTCACGTCCTGACGAGGCTGGTCCTCTATCCTTCTCCCCTCTGGTATAGCACTTCGCCGCTGGTCATTTCTACCTCTCCGTCCCTGATCCTCTGCTGGCCGCTTCCGGCCCCGGGTGGTGTGCCAATCAGCCTCAATCTTTTCGTCATCTCCAAAATCCGGGAGAGGCCCGTCGGATACAAACAACTAAGCCTCCCTCAAGCCCTCCCGCAGGCCCTTATAGAACCTCCTGATGTACCCTGCTTCGTCCAGCTGGTAGGAATCTGCGTATCGAGCCAGATGGTCGAACTCCCAATGGTACTCCACCACCGTCCGGGTGCCCTGCTTCAGCTGTAAGAACCGCTCCTCCAACTCATCCCTGGCCGACTGCGGAACGAAATGCTCCAGCAGCGCGGCCCTGAACTCTTCCCAGGTAACCTCCGCAACCTCCCTATCGGCAAATGTCGTGTCCAATAGCGTCTTCCACCACCTCTTGGCATGGGACTCCAGGCAAGAGACAACCAGAGCCACCATCTCCTCCCAGGGACACCGTATCCCGGTCAGCATCTCGTACATGATATCCAGCCACTCTTCCGTCCGAATCGCCGACTCTGTCCCCAAGTAGGACGGGGGAGACAGTCCTCGGAAGATGGTTAGCCAGTTGGCCCCCGGATTTGGCTATGGGACCGGAACCTGCTGGGCCATGAAGGCCTCCAGGATGGCAGTCAGAGTCTGTCCCATGTCTGACTAAAGGAAAGGAGTGGGGACCGGTGGAGGTGGTGCAACATCCTGAGCCTGCTGAACTCAGCCTTGTGGCGTAAGCTGTGCTGGAGGCTGCGTAACAAAAACCCATACTGAGAAAATGTTCAATCTTAAATAAAAGTGGACAATTTATATGTGATTCCCATATGGGCACACCACTGCTTCCGCTGCTTAGTTTGTCCCCAAACTAAACTCGAGCGGGGGTGACCCAGGGTTAGTGGACTGCTACTTTTCCGATCGAGGTTTGTCTCTGATACTACTTGTAAGACCCCCTTTTTTTCTTTTTAAAATCCGGGGTCTTAGGCCCACAATCGCCGCTTTGCGGTGACACCTTCACGTCCTGAAGGGTCATCACCACAAGGCGTCGATTCTGCCGGCCAAATTCGATCACAGAAAGGTAGCACAATAATTAAAGTAAGAGCAAGTCCACTGAAAGTAAATCACATATATAGAATAAAATATCCACGAAGGGAGTGTCCACAGAATAATAATAATCAGAGTACTATAAATGCGGGCTTATGCCCGGTACATTATGTCCTCACTACAATCTCTCATGCGGAAGCAAACAAACAGAAACTACTCAGGGTCGAGACTCACGGTCCCGGCTGTATGAACTCCGGAGCTAGACTGCCCCATCTCCAAGCGCACCGGCCTCTGGGGCTGCTCCTCCATGCTGGGCTCTGCGATCCCCTAAATGATGCGGTTAGAAAACCGTTAGTCATAAATACTAAGCCCTATCATCCCCTACCCCTTCCCCCATGGCTCCTAGGTACCGAGCGGAGAGGAAGAAAGGGAAGGACATGAAGGTGGAGATTTAATCAAGAAATAGATGGCAGCGGAACTAATCTAGCAATTCTATAATAAATATGACAGGAACAGAAAGTAGGAAAGGTAACCTTAACTTATGTGCGAAAGCACATAAGCCAAGGGATCTTCTGCAAGGCTCCCATCGTATAGAGTGTCTCATACCACTTATACGTTGGGGTGTCGGTTATCAAACAGCAGCATATATTTATATTGAAATTAACCTTAATTTATAAACTTGCCCACACAAGCTTATAGAACAAGGGGTCGTTTCGCAGGTCCTAATGTATAAGCGTCCCATACCACTTATACTTTAGGTGTCAGGGTTAAATGAATCGATTATGCTATGACATGCAAGTGGGTATGATGAAACATGCAAGTGCAACTCACACACCCGACTCTGTGCACATAGACCTTTAGTTCCCCCTTTCGGAGCCGTTACCTCCCAGGATACCTCCGTAGTGGCAGACGGAAGCGGTGGGTTGGCCTCGCCCACCTCTAAACCAGTAAAGCACTACCGATCAGACCTATCGTACGCCTCAATGCTTGGTGCGCTAAGCGGACGCCTGCGTACTCTTGTCGGCTGGCGCACCGGACTTCTATTGGCGAAGTGCTAACCACACTTGCTGAGTCAGCGTATTGGCGTCAGTGCATCGACCCTCCAATACCGAAGACCCACCACCTTAATTTTCATTCCTTTTTATGCACATGCAAGTTTAATCATGAACACACAAAAACCGAGCCGAAGCTCCTCGGACCAAAACGCCTGTCTCTTAACCAACCGAGCCAAAGCTCCCCGGACCAACACGTCCGTCTCTTAACCAACCGAGCCGAAGCTCTCATCAATCTTCCTGTGACAACAGTGTTTGTGAAAGGTGCAGCCCTAATTACTAAGTTACTCTTGTCAGTTTGTTATTACAGTTTACGTTAACCCAGGACTGCCCCCGGGATTCCCCGTGAAGGGCTCTCAAAGGGCACTAGGAACTATGATGGTAGCTGAAGCCCATCGTTCCCTTTCGCAAGGCACTTATTGTTATTGGTTGATACCCTTTACACATTCCCTTCTCATATTACGATAGACTATCCTAGGGTGATTTTTAACCTTCCTCTCTTCGGAAAAGACGATCTTTCGTCTAACCCGAGCACCTTTTAACTCTAGCTATCACTACTTCTCTCTACTCTTCACATCATCCTATTGTGATATCATCCACAATTATCCACCCAGACAAAATGACTAACTCCAAAGACTTTCTCAGACCATGTCCTATTGCAATTCACAAATTTGCTATATGCAGACCAACCTAGACTATATGTCGAACCGGTTATACAATGATCCCAAAACTCATCCAAATGCCCTAAATTATTTACTGGAGACTTATCATAATGAAAATAGCCTAAGTCCAGAATGTGGTAATTTTCCTAATTTATCTGGCATTCAATTAATTTCCTCGAAAATCCCAAGGGATGTCGGTTTGAACATGAACTACCCTAAATTCTCATGCAAGATGTCCAGCAAATTTATGATAAATAGTAGGTTATCTCAATAGGGTAAATCCAAAGTATCATAATTTTTCTATGATCAAAAGGGCAACAAAACTATTTTAGCAATATTTACTATCTTTCATTATTTATGAATCAAGTACAGAGAATATTCTTCCAAAAATTATAAATAATTTATAACATGCAGATAAAGGCTTAAAAACTAGCACTGGCTCAGTTTCATAATTTTTCAGTAATAGAATCATCCCTAAATAATTTTTAAAGCATAGAACCCCTTTTTAACATTTGTGAAAGAAGTACTGGATTTACTCAACTAAAAATTATACAAAAATTCAAGGGTAACGATTCTGTCCTAAAACCTTTATTTCCAATATTTCATGAGATTTCCATGAACAGAAAGGTACAAATAATTAAAACATCAATTGAGGTTATAATCAACTTTACAAACGAAGTACTGGAAATAAACATCATAAAATTTCAGTAAAATTTCTATAAATTCTACCCACTTCAAAACTAACTTTACCTGAGTTTCACAGCCTTTAGATAATTGTTAGTGATGGATTGTGCTTAATTAGTATTTTAACCTAAAGCTAAGATTAAGGTTTTGAGGCATCTACTTGTCTCCAAATTCTCCAAGATTCCATCCAGACGATTATTATCATGCTATTATCAACTCTACAGAGTTTCAAGGCAATACGAGAGCAATTGCCCCCATATCCTTCACAACCCTCAAAACCCTCCATTTAGGGTTTGAGTTTGGATCCTAGGGTAAACCAACCCTAAATCACACCATTTACTCTAAGTGGGTTATAATAACCCTTCCAAGTCAGTGGTCAAGATATCAGCCTCAGTTGAGGTGATATGACTGTTATAACTTCTAGTGCACTTTTTACTCAAAAATGCCTCACTATTGCCTAGTTAAGAATAGGTGACTACCTATCCAAAACTCATCCAAGTGAGTTAGAAATTTGTACAGAGCTAAGTTATGTAGCCAGGGACCACTCACCAAAATTTGGGAGGGTTTGGAGGTCATTTGACTACTTAAATAATTTCCTCTAAGTTTATTAAATTAAAACAAAAACTTTAGGCGAAGTATCTCCAAAAATTCCCATTTTTGGACTGCCTTTATATATAGATAAGTTTAACCCACTGCCCAATTTTCAGGTCATTTGGACAAGGGATGAAGCGTGGGCATCCATTTTAGTTTCTGCCTAACCCTAGGTATAGCCCCCACTAAAACAGGTGATGCGGTCAAACCGCTTACCCAAACGAGTTGAAACTAATTTTAAATTAATCTAGACTCGAAAGGATACAACTTTCGTGACTGTCCATTTTTCCTACATCGGCCTCTAAGTGCCTCGTTTTGCAGCCTATATATATACTCAAATAATATATATTTTCACTATGTATTATATACATTATTTACATATTATAAACTGGTTTTACTGTTTATCTTCTACATGAACCCGAAAACATAACATAGAAAACCATATTTCCTATAACCTTTCCGTGATCCATCGCCGGCTATCCGGTCACTTCCCTGGCCAACCTCCACCACCACCACCTCCGTTGAGGCGATGGCTATCGGTCGGCGGTGGTTTGGCCGCCGGAGGTGGCGGTTTCCGGCGAACTCAAAACGATATTTTTCCATGGTTTCCCATGAAAACACGAGGTTGGTCCGGCTCATTTGAGCACGTACTTCATTTATAAGAACCTAAGATCTACCCATAAGAGAAGAAGTAGAGGAGGACCTTGTTCGCGGTTTGGAGGCGAGATGAACGACGGGGTGTCATGGCACAGTGGTGGCGTTGCCGAACTTCTCCTACAGCAAGAGCAAAAGTCTGAATTTGTTTGATCGAGCGTGTAACCTTCTCCTCCTTCTCCAAGGGGTCTTTTATAGATCAGCAAGTGGGGAGGGGAAAGAGGTAAGCAATTATGGTCATGAAGGCTCCCCTTAATGGTGTTTCGGTTATGGCAGAGGCAGTTGAAACGCTGGAAACGAAGAAGTGTTTGTCTGGTGGCGATTTCCTATTTGAGCAACATTTCCTTATTTTATTAAATAATTAGAGTAGGAAACGGCCCATAAATTCTCCTGGTGTACATTCCCATAACCAGAATTGATTATGACGTCGGTTACCGAAATTTCCAGTCTGGCTGACGTTTCGGCCCTTGTCACGGGCGTGACACATAAGTCACGGGCGTGACAGGCCTGAGTGGCAAATTCTGAGGTCGACGATCGTCGAACTGAGATCGACGGTTGTCGAAGGGTGGTCACGCCCTAGGTCACGGGCGTGACACATGGGTCACGGGCGTGACAGGGTCAAGATGCAAATTATGCGCTCGGCGATCGTCTCGCTGAGATTGACGATCGTCGAAGAGGGTCACGCCCTAGGTCGCGGGTGTGACACCTTGGTCACGGGCGTGACATACCCGGGCAGCAAGTTCGACGATCATCTCACGGAGATCGACGATCGTCGAAGGAGTCACGCCCTAGGTCACGGGCGTGACACATAGGTCACGGGCGTGACAGGCCCAGGTTTCAAATTCTACGATCGTCTCACGGAGATCGACGATCGTCGAAGGAGTCACGCCCCATGTCACGGGCGTGACACATAGGTCACGTGTGTGACCAACCTGTGACCCGAAGTCTCAGTCATTGTACTTCAATTCTTGGGCTTCTGGGGTTCTCTCACGACAGACCGACTCCTAGGTGTCTAGCCGGAAATGGGATGTTACAGTGTGGCCGTGTGAGCCTGCACCTGTTATGATGTGCTTATTTACTATTTTACTTGCTATGCTAACAAGTGCAGGGAAGAAGCTTTGCCGCCCCGAGTTTGGGGACGGAATCGTTATAATTTGGTCAGCTTTAGCTGACCGTTATTCTTGTTTGCCACCGTTGCGGTGATTTGTGTTTGCAGGTGCTGCGGAGACGAGCGACAAATAGCAGGCCAAAGCCCAAGGTTGTGAGCCGGCCCTCGAAGGCCTCGTTTCTTTACTTATTTAAATCATGTGTGGTCGTCCTGCGAGCTGAAGTTTGTAAAACATTATTTATTTTAGTGAACTATTGTAAGGCCATAAGGCCAGCACTCTTTGGTACTTTGTATTTCATTCCTATTTGGTTTTTTAGTGGACATTCATGCTTGTTTGCAGGGTTCTTATTGTTGTAACTTAATAAATTACTTCCACTAGATGCTCTGTGTTGGACGTGTGTATTTGTTGAATGGTTTCATTGAGTAATCCACCAGTCTATCCGTAGTATATGGTGTCGGGCCCCGGCCGGACCTACTGCTACATGCCATGTGACGGATAGGGGTGTTACACTCTACCTCTTCCTCTAAAATATCAGACTATACTTGAGTATTTACTTCTCGAGGTGCATACTCTCCACCTTCTGGATGTTGCTCAAAATATTCTGCACCCTTAGCATATATCTCTCCACCTTCAATAGGTTGTTCTCCCAAAAAAGGAAGTGGAACTGGAGATCTTGTCACCAGCTCTTTATGCAACCACTTGATATTTTAATAATTGTAGACATTAGCAATGTGCATTCTGTTGCGCACATCCCGATTCAGCTCACCCATTCTTCTCTGTAATCTACCATCCCCCTTTCTGACTTCTGCAATAAGGGTTTGGATAATCTCCTTCTTGTATATTCCAATTTGCCTATCAATATGGTGCATGCTCACATTATATGAATGTATCATACATAATGCAATTGAGATAAGTGAACTGCCTCATTATAAACTTGACCAATACTCCTGATTGAATGATCTATGACCTTACCACCTTAAGCCAACCATTCAGTTAGAGAGGTCTTCAACTTATCCATATTGTGATTGACCTGAGCCATTCCATCATTCAGATCCTTTTCAACTTCAGCCACTTTTCCAAGAGCTTGTTTCAGTGAGAAATCAAAGTGGTCTTTTTGCTTTAACAACATTGCTTCTATAGACTTTAACAAGGAACTTTCTGAAGGAGTGGCACTCTCACCCTGAGACCTGGGAGTTGCAAGATTGTCAGCATTAATTTTAACACTACTAGAATTAGCTCCCCCTGAGTGGTCCTCTTAGATTGGTCCTCCCCCTCAACAGAAACTCTATCATCATTGAGGTCCTCTTAGAGTGAGTCTTTAACTAAGGCCTCCCCCTCAGACTCAGCAGGAAATTCTTACAAATCTAACACTCTGCCATGTGTTGGTCCCAAAATAGCTTGTACTTCTGGCTGAATAGCTGGCTCTATCTGAACATCAGGTACTGGAGATAGAATTTCAGTTTGCATAGGAGGGTTTTCAGACTGTACATGTGGAACAATAAGTGTCTCATCAATCTCATTAATGAAAACTTCTATGTTCTCCCCCTCGACGACTGCACCATCAGTCTCAGTTGCTTCACGGGGGGGCACATCCTTCTCTATAGCTTCAATGTGAGGTCTTTCCTGCAATCCAGAACCTTCACCCATATCTCTCTTCCCACTGCCTGGGAATTCTTTATTCCCATCAAGCAAAAAATTGACATGTCTATCTTCTTTAGGTGGTGAATGTGCACACTAGTGGACATATCAAATTGATTCTGGTCTAGCTAGTTGAGGTAGAGAGTGATAATTCTTCCAAATTTGGGAGCTTAGAAGCATGCCTTAATCCCATCAAAAAGAACAGTTCCCTAGTTCATCCTCTTTCTGCAAATCACAATTGTCAGTAGTTTGAACATATCTCCTGATACATAGTCATGAGACCCTGTCTTGCACAAAAATACCTTCCCAATAATATCAGTTAATAGCTTGCTTTCGTCATTCATCTATTTGCATCTAATAGTTGTAGACTTCTTTTCCAAGTCACAAAATGAGAGGGCTTTGTCATAGTCAGTGTTAGTGATTTCATCTCTTCCTCGACTTCAGGCATTCTCAGAAATTTGTTTGAGAAACTAGGCTTCATTCTCACTTCAAAATTTCTAACAATGCTTTTGATGAGAGATCCTTCATGCTTGAGCTCTGCATTCCCGAAGAACTTAATGACTTCTCTGTCAAGAACTCGACATTCTTTCTCCAGAATGAACGACAGTCCGGTGGTTTTCAACATGAGAATGATGTTCCAGAATTCATCGGAAGCTGTAGAAAACCTAGAGCTAACTAGTTCTTCTCCTACCTAAAGATTTCCAACACCTTTACGAGCCATTCCTAATTGATTGAAGGAGAAACAGAAGAAATTTCTAAAGAATTGGATATGAGCTGACGGAAACTTATGCAGGTCGACGGGAAGATGAACCGGCGGAGAAGACTCGACGAAATGAAGGTAGGTCTTGTGAAATAACATGAAGTCTCGAATGCCCTTGGAACTGTTTATATATATATTATTTTGTGAAAAACCGAAAAGGCGCATACCTGAGTATTTGAGAAAAGTAATTCTTCGGATCCAATAATAAAGAAAGTCTAAACAAGTCCAATTCGTCGATTGCTTACGGGAGTACTCGTCTAATTCTTTGAGAGAGCCTGAGACATCTCGTCAATTCGTCGAGTAGTCACGATTATTCTTCGAAAGTACTTGTGATTTCTCGATTGATTTCACGAGTGCTTGTGTGGAGACTTGAAGAATTTGAACTTCTTCACTTAGGAAGATTTCTTTAGATTCCTTGACCACCTCAAGAGTTCTTGTTGAGCATTCTAAGTTCAGTTTTGAAATATGTGAACTTGGCTTCATCTAGCTAGCGGCCTTTTGAAAATATCTGCAACCTACTTGTTCGTTAATATATAACAAAGGTTGATATCCTAGTTCTCTATATGCTCCCGAATGGAAGTGATAATGTATCTCGATATGTTTTTTCCGACTGTGAGAGACAAGATTATTGGCAATAGTTATTGTGCTTAATGAATTGCAAAATATTTGAATCTCCTTCAACTTCATATTATAGTCTTCAAGCTGATTTTTTATCCATAGAAGTTGTGCGCAACAACTGCCTGTAGAGATGTACTCTAACTCAACAGTTGAAATTGTCACACAATTTTGCTTCTTGCCACTCTATGAGATAAGCCTTCTTCTAAGGAATTGACATGTCCCGGAAGTGCTTTTCCTGTCATCCATGCTTTCTGCAAAATCAATATCTGAAAAACCAATTAGCTCGCAGTCATTACTTCTTGGGTATCATAAGCCAAGATTAGGTGTGTCTTTAAGGTATCTCAAAATCCTCTTTGCAGCGGCATAGTGATATTCCTTAGAGTTCACCTAGAATCTAGTACAGACACATGTTGAAAACATTATATCCGGTTTACTGATAGTGAGATAGAGCAAGGATCCAATTATGCTTCCATACTTGATTTCATCAAAAGGTTTTCCTCTCTCATCCTTGTCTAGAGACATAATTGAACATATTGGAGTCCTCATAGAGGTTGCATTCTCAATTCCAAATTTCTTAATTAACTCCTTGATGAACTTTGTTTGAGAGATAAAAATTTCATCTTTAGATTGCTTTACCTAAATTCCTAAGAAATACTTCATCTCACTCATACTAGTTATCGACCTAAATCACCTAGAGGGGGTGAATAGATAAATCCTGCAGCTTATAGCTGAATAAAATATAGTAAAAATAAAGCGCATATAACAAGAGAATAAGCATAGCACAGACACAAGAATTTATAGTGATTCCCCAAAATGGGTACGTCCACTCTCCTGCCTCGCCTATCTAGCACTTCGACGTAGACTCGACTACTTCACCAAAACTCAGATTTATAATAATCTTATAACTCAGAGTATACAACTCCTACATTCTCGGAGAACAGCTTCCCCTACACTCGACCCTTCAACAAGGATCTACAAATCTTGGAAGCAAACAACTTCCTACAAGGTATAAAAAGATTTATACAAACAAATAGATTATAAACAATCTTCTTAAAACTCTAGGAGAGAGTTGTTAGTTGTCTTCCCCGTTTAGCCACAGAACTTTTTCTTTAGATCTGGAAAACAACACTTCTTTTTGCTTGAAAGCCTTGACTCACATATTGATGAAGATGAATTTGATTGCTTAAAGATTGAACTGAACAATGCATCAAATGAATCTCTGGAAGTATTCTAAAAGACTTTGAGAGCAGGAGATTAATCGAAGCTATTCTTGCGGGAGGAATCGCTGATCGGAAAATGTATCGTCATCGGTGTTCTTCGTGAACGATTTTGAAATCCTGATCATTTATGGCAATATGAAATTAGAACACCATTAGGTTATTCTGAAATAATCCTTGATTATTTATAGACGATTCCTCACTAATGGCTCAATTTCAAACTTAGTTCAACCATCCATATATATTGTACATGGCGAAAGCCCTAATTTTGGAAAGCTGTAAAAACGAGAACAAAAACTGACCAAAAATTTGTTTAAGTCCAATTTGTCGAAACATCACGTGAACTCTCCAGACCACTGGATAAACAACTCGAAACAACTTGGGAGAGAGCTTATATGAGATGTTTGGACTTCACGAGACCTTTCGATGAATTACCTGAAAGCTCTCGAGAGTACTTGACGAATTTTACTCGAACACGACTAACACTAACTTTGTCTATAACATTAAAGTAGTTCATTTGATTTCTCGAGAGGACTCAATGAATTTCACGAGTAATCACGTAAGTACTCAATGAATTAACTTTACTCGACAAATTTTACTTAGCCGTGTTGGACAATATTTATCAGTGATCTCTCAAGTACTCCTGAAATCACTCGATGAATTCTATGAGTGCTTACGTGAGTTCTCTATGAATTTAACGAGACCTCACGTGATCACTCAACGAATTTGCCTTAGCCAAAATCTGCAACTTATGAACAACTTCCTTTGTGATGATAGATGAAGTACACCCCATTAGAGAGATTACACATGGGTCAACACGAGATTCTATACAATGAAGGATTACATTGCACGGAACTGTGTTTGAAGACCCATTGTAACTTGACAATGGTTTATACTTGGCAATAAAGACCTGTACCATACACAAATAAAACTAACATCAAAAACAACCTTAATTCAACTTAGTTCAAGAGACATTTCTTCAAATCAGGGCTATTGTGGATATAATAACCAACATACATCATCCTCTAGTATGTCGCTCTGGCATTATTTAATCCGAATGGAATGACTCAATAGCTATAGAATCCTTCGTCCGTGATAAATATGGTATGAGGGACGTTGGGTTTGTGCATCTTGATTTGGTGATATCCGGAGAAAATATCCAAAAATCTCATAGTCGAGAACTCCACCATTGAGTCAACTTATGAGTATATTTTGGGTAGTGGATAACATTCCTTGGGGTATGCCTTGTTTGGATGTGTGAAGTCGACACAAATTCTCCACTTTTTGATGGGCTTTCAGACCATCACTATATTGGAGATCCACTCTGGGAACTAAACTTCCTGAATAAATCCTTCTTCCAGTAACTTGTTAACCTCTTCGTAAATGGGACCAATGAGGGTAGAACCTACCGTTCACTTCTTCTGATTGGCCGGCTTGAAGATTGGGTCGATGT
Source organism: Platanthera zijinensis (assembly GCA_039513925.1). Taxonomy (NCBI): domain Eukaryota; kingdom Viridiplantae; phylum Streptophyta; class Magnoliopsida; order Asparagales; family Orchidaceae; genus Platanthera; species Platanthera zijinensis. The sequence goes on from CM077097.1 coordinate 155,472,336, forward strand.
TGAGACGATAAAATGTGACCTCTGGGCTGATATCGGGCATGTCAGAGGCCGAACATGTGAAGATATCGAGGTTGTCCAACAAGAACTGAACAAGAAGTGCTTTATCTTTTCCTTCTAACTCGGCATTGACAGAGATAGTCCTATTTCCCTCTCCTCCCTGGATGGGTATCTCCTGAATCTCCTGAGCGGGCTCGAGATGCGCCCCGTCTTCAAACCGGCGTTGAGCGTCCACACATTTTTCACGATCTTTAGCAAGTGCGCACTCGCCTAGAGAAGAGGTCGGTGGCATTTCGTTTGAAGACATATTGTGGTCTCTACTAGGTCCACACGAGCATCGGGCGACTTTGTCATTCGATTGGATCTGAAGGTCGCAGGGTGAACACTACCAAAGTCTTCCAGCGGCAAGGGCAATTGCACCAATCACAACGCTCCATACTCACCGCACAAAATTCTGTTTGAGCCAAAATATGTCACCAACTCTCTGCGCGCTATCCCTGAGAAGGGTGTTCGGTAGAGGAAAGAATGTAGTTCTCGAGCGACTGGTTACTAGCCCTACGGATGGTAGTACAATGATAAGAAGAGAGAGAAAGAGGAGTTCATTGGCAGTGGTGAACACCCGATTGGACAGTTAGTGTTACCATTGTGATCTAAAAGTGGTCAAACAGGTAGTCTCACTGCTAATGCAATTAAGTCTATGGGGTCCTACATAAGGGTATTTGATAAGTTGGAAAGGTTTGTGTTGACATTGCTTAAATGTGATATGAGAGAAAGGCTATGCCTTTGACATTATGGATTTGGAGTTTTTTCAGCCTGGGACATATATTGTGAATATAGATTACCAGGTAAGCTGTCCTAAGACTAAAGTGTAATTCGTCGAAATGATACGAGATGACTCGAGAAATTTGTCTGAATTTGTCGAGAGGTCTCTTGACATCTCAACGAATTGGACTTAGATTCGTCGAGTATTCTCTTGACATCTTGACGAATTGGACTTGGATTTGTCGAGTATTCTCTTGATGTTTCAATGAATTGCACTATCTGAATTCGTCAAGTATTATTGTGTTATCTCGACGAATGTATATTTGATTTGTTGTATATACACGTATCATCTCGACGAATGCAATTATCTCCAGTTTGATTCTTTAAGTCTGATTTCGGTCTGGTATGTGGGTAACAACTGTTTCAGTAGATATATACATAAGATAACTGTTATCTCTATATACGCTTGACCTAATCGATACAGTTCGTGAGTGTGTCGACTTCTTCCCGATGGAACAGTTCCGCAACCACGAAATCATAGTCGCTGCTCCATGCCGCTGACCATTCCGATTTGTTGTCGTTGTCGAAAAGTGTTTCCTAAGCTTCGTCTTAGTCACTGCTGCCTCTCCTCTAACGTATCTAGCAATCCGTGGAGACGTTGAGGGCATTCCTTTTTCCAAACTAGATCTTGTGTGACAAGAGTCTAAGGGTTCTTCTTGCTCGTGTGGATACCCATAGAAGCGTAGATATTCTTCTACACTCGGAACTCCAGCCGTAAGTGTTCGTCAGACTTCCTTGGAGCATCTTCATTGAGTAATGATTCAATCCCGCTAAGGTATACTTTTATTCAAAGTTGTTTTTACTTATTGATCAATGATCATCGCAAGATCCTTTTCTCTTTAGGTTTTCTTGATTCCTTATTCCACTGTGCACATGTGATGTGCCTCTCCTAGAAAACCCAACATGGACCCGCTACCGCGAATGCCTCTCTTACGACAATCCTCTCTTTATTATCTTTACGAAAGGTTACAGTGTGTCTTGCTGCCACTCGGGGGTATGCGCGCCTATAACAATTGGGACAAAAAGATAAGAACTTAGTATCTGCACCTACGATAAGGCAAGTTATGGGATAAGCCTATGTGTCCCCTCCAAGCACCCTTATTCCCCCTTTTATACTAGAAGGTGGGCTGCGTGGATGGTTCACAAACTGACGGTCATTTAATGTCATATAAATTGTGACATTAAATGCGCAGCCTCCCGAGGTACACAAAGAGTCGGGTGGTGGAGACTAATAGAAGAGGCCGCAAAAAACTGTACATCGCAGCTCAAGCTGGATCAAAAGGGAGGGGTATGTGCGGGCTTGATCATAATGTCCGCATGTACTCCTGACTGGAGTTACCGGGTTACGCTCTGAGAAGCTGCTCGTAGGTTGCTCGTTGGCTATTTTTGCCAAATATTGTCGTGCTCCCGGGGGTGTCCGCAAGCACTCCGGAATGTCCGCCCGTGAGGTCGGCGAACTAAGAACCACTGTTTGTACGGGATATTCGTCACCATTGGATGGTCTCCTTCGGCGTCGTAGGATTTAGGGTTAACAATCGTGTTGTTAACGACGTACAGTTGGATGGGTGAGCTTCAAGCATTCCTATGACAGTAAAGTTAGGAGCAAACAAACATATTCTATTAAATGAAAACTAGTGTTCATATACAAACATTTGCTAATGAGTTTTCCGAATTAGAAATTGTTTTTGCAGCATGAGCACTAGGTAAAGTAGATAAAGGTAAAAGTTTCAAAGCTGTAATATAGCAAGGTGCTCTTGCCCGAATCCAAGCTTTTCTTCGAGTGCTTTAAATGGAGGGATAGTGGCATGTGTAATTTTGGAAAGCGTCCAAGAGTGAATGTTGTAGTATACTAGCATAGTCAGAATCTGCTTGAATGATGATAAACCATACATTGTAGGTTAGTTGTAGGGGTCCTTCGCCCAGATTGACCGTGAGAACAATGGTCCCCAGGATCGGTATTGGAGTGCTACCCGGAATGCGCCTGCTAGTAAACTTTAGCTTGATGCTTCCACTTGTAAATTTGAGTTGTAGCAGCATTGATATGAATAACATGTTGATGGTGGTTTCATTGTCAACCAAGATTCGATTTATTTTGGTTGGAGGCTCCCTGATAATTATGTTAACACTCAGCGGGCTTTGGTGGGGGATATGGTTCTTTCTTAATTTGTAAAAATTGATCAATAATCCCTAGGCGAGCGAATCGTTCAATTTCATCTCTTAGGAGTTTGCATCCTTTTGTATTTTGACAACCTCCTTGGTGATATTCCTAGTATTTTGAGAGATCTTTTCAATTTCAGGTAAGCAGTTTGTGTAACACCCCAAAACCCATATACGAATTGGTCAAGAGGTGTCTAAGACCATTAGAGAAGTCCCATGGAGATCAGGGATGAATTAGGGGTGGTTTGGAGGCCTTTTAGATCCATTAAGGTTGTACACAGTCTACGACATGGCTGTGTGAAAAGTCGTGTGCAGTTTTTCTAAGCAGTTTGGAAATCAAAGAGGAACACGAGTTGTGACACGGCTATGTCCAAAGTCATCTAAAGCTGCACGGCAGTGTACAAAACTGTGTAGAGCTCTGTGGCTAGACGATTTCTTTGAGTGTAGGTAAACAACCTTGCACACAAGCGTGTCACAAGCTGTGCATGGGTCAAGGTAGCCCATTTCAAGATGAAATCAAGGCCATCAAAGGGGGTTAAGTAAGATCTGACGGTGGGGATTTGTTCCTGTTGTGATAAGGTCGGTAAATGAGGGTTTTCAACCTAATTTCATCATGACTACTCTCTTTTTAAAAGAAGAGAGAGGGGAGAGGAGGAAAGGAGAAAGATAAAGGGTTTATGCCATTGTTGGAGCTTCGGAGCTTCAAATCGCAAGTCAAGTTCAGATCTGCGGAGGTTTCTCCATTGCAGTTATTTCAATCCGGCTTGATTCTACTCCATGGCACCGAAACGAACATCAAGGGTAACGATCTCGCCTTCTTATTTTAGGACATGCTTGTTTTCTTTGTGATACTATGCTTGCATATGGAAGTGTCTCCTTTGCTAATTACCAAAAGGATAGACTTCCTCTGGGTTAATTGTGTCCATCTTTGATATATATATTGCATGTAAACGTCTGATTGGTTTGTAGATTTAGGCATGCTGTGTGAAGCTCATCTGCGACAGGTTGGTCCGGATTGGTAATGTTTGTTGTGTGTGCCGAAAAATTATTCCGAGAAATGTGTGAATGCATTGCGAGAGGTTGGCTTTAGAGAGCTTGTAAAGCACTTGGACAAGACCCTATTGTGTTGTGGTGGTAGAAGACAAACTTCTCCACAAAGCAATAACGGAGAGATCTTTGCCCACCTACAATGGTTTTGATCATGAAGTATATGTCCTCTTGAGTGGATTAGGTGTGTAGTGTGTTAGCTGTTAAATGCTTAAGTCTGTGAGTATCTAGCTTCTTGCAAAATAACTAGTTTATCATATTAACTGACCGAGGGAAAGTTATACTCGCATCTTGTAGTTCAGCTTGATAGCTTGAGAAAAGCATCGTTAATGGCATGGTGATTTGAACAATGGGCATTAGTTGAACCAAACCCACACCATGACATCTTCAGCTCGACATCTTGGATTAGCGTATTGTTGAATATCATGAGAGAGAGAGTCACCGCTGACATCCTTAACTAGTGAAATGTTAAAGTAGAATTTGAGTTAGCAAGACTTGGATTGGTGGAACTGCTCATGTGAGAGTTCACCTAAGCATGCCTTGAGAGCACTAAACATGTGAACATATATGCCAACATTTGTGGTGATTGTGCACATATTGATTGTGCTTGGCTGGTTAGTAGATGCACTTTCTGTTATGTATATATATACTGCTTGTACTGTTTGCTTACAGGGAAGAGGTACCACCACCTCGGGAATGGAGTGGGGTTATTATACGGTGTGTTTGTGGATTGTGGTTTGTTAAAGCTGATTTGTGTTACCTTGTTTTGCTACGTCTCTGTGGGTTATATAAGTATAAGTGCTAGCAAGTCGAGTGAGAAATAGTGGTTGAAGCCCAATGTTGTGGTGGCCCTTGAAGGCCATAGTTTCATGTTTAATGCTTTTATGTGTTGTCGGCCTGCGTGCCGGTGTCTGTAAACCATGTAGAAACTAAACATTTGTTTTATGTAAGGTTTTAAGGCCAAGACATGAGTTGATGTTATTGCATTCCTATAGTGATGTGGACATTCTGGTTAAAGTAAATTTAAAATGCTTCAGTTAGCACATAACTTTGTGTTATGTAATTGCTTTAATTTTATTGATATTCATTTAGTAATTTGCTAGCTTGTTCATTTAATATAGTGTGGAGGCCCGACCAGACCTATTATTATATTCTTTGGAATGGTCGGCTAATTTGGTATCAGCTAATAGGTGTTGGTCTATTGTCCACTGAATTCATGGACGAATTCCCTTTAAGGGGTGGAGTGCACCTATGTGTCCCCATAAAATGTAAAAATAACAAATAAATGTCCATTTAGGAATGAAAAAACACGCATGAAACATGCTAAAAACATTGTTTTCAAAACCTGAGTGTTCCTTTGTTTGTTGTTTGTTATGTTTGTAGTCGCTAAATTTTGTGTTACACAATTATAAGTGACTAGGAGTGGTGCGGGGAAGTCTCAACCCCCATACTCGGCGAAGAGTAGTGCACCTAATGATGTGTCTATAACCCCTCCTTTTGTGAAAACTATATGAATGGTTATTGAAGCTATTTTTGCAATGATCAATGCCTAACAATGATGGCATGTGCAGCCACCTGCCCCTATGATGGCCCCAGATCCAGTTGTGGTAGTTGAACAAATAGTAGCAAAACGAGTGTCAGATCAATAGTTAAAGCATTTTTGAGCTTTAATCCTTCTAAGTTTGAGGGAATGGGAAACCCAACACAAGCTAAAGATTATCTCTCTAGGATAAAGAGAACCTTGATAGCTATAGAAACGAGGGAAGGGCAGAAAGTTACCTTAGCTACCTTCTTCTTTGGATGGAGAGGCGAGGCTTTGGTGGGACGAGATAGAGTTGCATCAGTTTGCATGTAGGAAACTAACAAACATCTCGAAAAAAAAGTTCTCCCAATTATTTTTGGTGAGGTATATCCCTTCCAATTCTAGAGGTTGAATCAAGATGACTGTCTGGTGGATGATTGCCTCCATAAGTTTACTGGATTAGGGAGGTATGTTGGATCAACGTTGTTGATGAAGAATGTAAGACCAACAAGTTTTATGAAGGTCTGACGGACTATCTGTGATTACTTCTAGTATGCTTGATGATGCAAGGATTTCTTATCATGGTCAATATGGCTAGATACCTTGAGCAGTATATGAAGAGGGTCCAAGGAAATAAGGACCAATCTGTAAAGAAGATAGAGTTCAAGTTGTCGATCTCTATAAAGTCTGGGTACTGCAAGTTTAAGAAGAAGTCAAGGTTTTCAGAGCCAACATCCTCTTCTGTTTTGGGGGTGACTACTAGGCGAGGTCTAATTATTTGTTATATGTGTGGCAAGCCAACACACAGATCTTGAGAGTGTTGTAGTGGTCCTCTAAAGATGGAGAAAAGAGCAGGTGTATCGTATGATGAGAAAGGAAAAGCAGTGGAGTCATCTGCATCCCAATTCACTCTAGTGTAACCCCGAGCATACAATCTTGGCCAGTAGGAGGCCATTAAACAAAGCGATGTAGTGACAGTATGAGTTATTATACAGCTTGTATAGCCTTACGTACTTTATACCTTGTGTGCACATGCTTTGATTATTGTGTGTATGTTAGGATTTGTCCTAATCCTTAACTATCTGGCAAGAGCGCTATTTGACACGTGAGCGTATCATTCCTTCCTATCTTAGGACTTTGTTCTGCATATCAGAGTGTCTTTTCCATGACAAAACATAGATTGAATTTGTTAATGTGTTATTACCCAATGGGTGCATGATGCTCATGGATAGGTGTTGTTGTGTGAAAGTGCGGTTAGGAAGTCAAGAGTTTGACATGGAAACGTCAATATTACTGACTTCTGAGTTTGATGTGATCTTTGGCATAGAATGGCTCTTGAATCAGCGTGTGTGTATTGATTGCAAACTTAAGGAAGTTACACTGGGGTGAAATACTGAATGCGAGACTACATTTTTTGGTATGAAAGGATCGTGCAAAATATTGATGTCTGCTCTTCAAGTAGTCAAGGCAATTCAGAAAGGCATGAAGTTGTTCTTCACGCTATTGGAGGCTTAAGTGCCCAAGCTCAATTTGTGTGACGTTCTTATAATATCAGAGTTTGCTGGCGGGTTCCCTAAAGATCTTCCTGGAGCTCCATCTTAGCGAGAGATCGACTTCACTATTGAACTTGTGTTTGGTGCCAAACTAGGGTCACACTCTCCATATGTTTTAGCGCTAAAGGAGATGGCCAAACTGAAAGTTCATTTATAGGAGCTGCTAGAGCAAGTCTATATGTGTCTCAATTCATCATCTTGGAGTGCACCGATCCTTTTGTGAAAAAAGGGATGGAAGATTGTGTCTGTGTATCGACTACTAAGAACTAAATAAGCAGACGGAAAAGAACATGTATCCGATTTAGGAATCGATGATCTATTTGATTAACTAGTTGGATTGACTGTGTACTTGAAGCTGGATTTGAAGCCCGGTTATTAACAGTTGAGAATCAGGGAATGCGATATTCCTAGGGCGATATTCATTATGCGTTATGGGCATTATGAGTTCACGGTCATGTTGTTCAGCCTTGAAAGATAAGGGTTTCTAATCACCTAGAATGAAGATGAATGGGTGCTTTATTGATTTTATACTTTCTTGATATTTTCTTTTGGTAGGCACAATAGAATAGTAAATCAGAACAAACAAAATACGGGACACCAAGATTTGTAGTGGTTCCCCAATTACAGGTACATCAACTTTCCCCTTTCACCTATCTAGTAGAATGTTAGTTTAGGCCAACTTCTCCAATCATTCTCAAATCAAAAGATCTTACAACTTAGGAACAAAAGTCCTCTATCACAGAGCTTCAACACAAGGTCTTACCACTCAGATCTTCTGTCATAAGATCATATAACTCAGGAAAAATACAACCCTATCTCAATCTTTATAGGCAGAGATCTACACTAAGATCCTTTCATAGATCATACCACTCAAATTCCCAATAGAATCCTACAGAAAACTCAAATCCTGCATGGATCTTACAATACAAAAGAGTTATAAAGATTTTGACTCAAATGACAAAACTCGAGTCTTCAAATAGAAGTACTGTATATGCTTCTTCTTCCTTGATCAACACTTAGATGAATCTTCTTGGAATGAACTAGGCTAGATCAAGGATACTTAGACAAGAGATAAAAATTCTTCAGAAAGAATAATATTGAAATGAGCCTTGAAAGGAAATTTCTTTGGTGCTTGCAATGGATGAAGACTTGAAGAAATTTTAAAGCTTGAGCACTACAAAAAACTTGCACAAAAATTTGGAAGAGTATGCGCGTATAGATCCATGTATCTGTCAAATTTTCAAGTCTCATTTTATAGTGAACTAGATTGGCAAAGTGCTTGATGCTTGAAAAGAAATGCTCCAACGGCTAGAGAATTTGCCTAAGGAAAATTCTGGAAAAAATTATTCTGAAATAAATGTGAATAATTCTTTTCCTCAAACAACACCGTAATTCTTGTAGTAGAAGGCGGGATTTGAATTAATTCAAATATATTGTGCAATCTGTAGCTTAATCATTGGAAAGAGTTGTTAGACCACGCTTCAGGCCGGTTAAAATCTCTAAGTAAAACATTTTTTGATGTAGTATACAAAGTCCTTTAGCTCTTATACAAGTTATGCAGTCAGCATGATATACTTTAATAACCTAACAAAAAGCATCCAACACTTAAGCTTGTAAATCTACAGAAATCCTTATGTCACGGTGCAGTCGATGCGGTCGATAAAACTTGTAGTCTTCCAATTGATGTAGTCGAAAAATCTTTTTTTGGTCAAGCCAATATAGTTGATAGATCTCTTAACTGTCCAACCGATAGTCGATAAATCTCTAAACTGTCCAACTGATATAGTCAATAAATAACTTAGCTTCTACTCGATGAAGTTGATAAGTCTCTTAACTATCCAGCTGAAGCAGTCGATAAATGACTTAGCTTCAAGTTGATATAGTCGACGAAACACTTAGCTTCTAGCCTATACATTTGATATATGACTTAACTTCAAGTTGGTGCAGTCGACAAACACGTAGCTTCTAGCCTATGTAGTCGACATATGACTTTAGACTAATTTGAGCCTCTGCCTATAAATTCCTTTAATTTCAGTGACTTTCCTCATGATAGTGACATGTCTAATATAGGATTAGATCATAGTTCAGCATGAGCTTTGCACCCTGAGGGATTACAAGGGAAAAATCCTATTTGGGTAACAATAAACCTAACACACTACATTAGCCAAGCACTTCTGCCAAGTCTGTCACAACAGAACTAAAACACACATCAAATACAAGATGTTTATTGTCATCTTGAGGCCTTCTTCATATTAGGAATCTTGTGGACAATATTCCCGACATGCCTAAAGACTGCGCCTTCGGTATTAATGAACTTGATGAACAGAACGTTCAGAGAGTATTTGGACCAGTTTGTGATTTTCTTTATTGACGATATTCTAGTATGCTCTCAGTCGGAGGAAGAACATGCGGTTCACTTACGCATTATTTTGGATACCCTGAGGAGGAGTCAATTGTATATCAACTTTTCTAAGTGTGAGTTTTGGCTCTAATTTGTGGCATTACTTGGGCATGTGGTTAGTAGAGAGGGAATTGCCCTAGATCTAGAGAAGGTAGTTGTAATACAAGAGTGGCATGTGTTGACTATGGTAGTGGAAGTCCGAAGTTTTCTAGGATTTGTGGGCTACTATAGGCAGTACGTAGAAACTTTTTGAGGATAACACTACCTCACAATACCTTAACGAGGAAGGATCAAAAGTTTGGTTGGTCACTGGCGTGCACACAAGATTTTGAGCAGTTGAAGAGCCGTCTGACCACGACACCTATTTTGTGCTCGGCATGTGGCACGAAAGGCTATGAAATTTATAGTGGCGCCTCGTAGAGCGACTTAGTTTGTGTCTTCTTCAGTTTTTAGCTAATAGTTTATGGCTCTCATCAACTGAAACTACATGAGAGGAATTATTCGGTCCATGACTTGGAGTTAGCGGTTGTGGTATTCGCTATTAAGCTTTGGCAGCATTACGTGTATGGCATGAATATTGATATCTTTATGAACTATAAGAGCTTAAAGTATTTATTAAATCAGAAAGAGTTGAACATGTGACAATGAAGGTGGATGTAGTTCCTTGGGGACTACACATTCAAGATTCATTACATTCCCAGGAAGGAAAATATTGTCGCAGATGTGTTGAGTTGAAGGACTTCTGCACAAGCAAACTGGATTCAGATGCATGATGAGCGTCTAATCAGTGACTTGGAAGCCTTATGGATCTCTTGCGTCGAGAGGAGAGCAATAATGAATGAATCCTTGAATTGGACGAAGGTGTAGTGTGACTATGGGGACAGAATTTGACAGGCATTGGAGTTTGATGAAAGAATGAAGCGCTATGTGGCAGAGGCTGTGGATGTTTTTAATGCTAGTTTTCCTTTGAAGATGATCTTTTGTGGAATGACAATCATTTATGTATCCCAAAGTTTGGAAAATTATGGGTGGAGTTGATGTATAAGGCTCACTTTACCAAGTACTTGATCCACCTAGGGAGCACAAAGATGTATAAAGACAGGAAGATATTTTTTTTGTGGCCGTATTTGAAGAAAGTCATAGCTCTCTACGTGGTAAAGTGTCATACTTGCGCACTAGTGAATGCCAAATGTCTGAAACCTGGTGTATTTCTAAATTCTTAGTCAACCCAAAATGAAAGTTTGATATTATATCAATGGATTTTATGCATGGTTTGTTGAGATTGCAATATGGGAATGATATCGTCTGGGTGATCGTAGACTGTTTGATAAAGGTGTCACACTTCAGTCCGAACCAAAAATGATGATTCAGTTGAAAGTTGGCAAAGCACTATGTTGATAACATAGTACGATTATACGGTGTGCCTCGTATCATCATTAGTGACCGAGATGTGTGCTTCACGTCAAATGATTGGAGGCTAGTCCAACAACTATTGGGTACCAAGCTGAATTTAGTGCGACCTTACATCCTCAAACCGATGATAGACCAAGAGGACCAATGAAATAATGGAGGATTTGCTCCGTATGTATGCCCTGGATTTAAGAAAGAGATGAGAAGACCATCTCTATATGATTGAGTTTACCTACTACAGCATGCTAGATCTTGAGGCATCCTTAGAGGGGAGTGTATACGGACAAATTTAATTTTTATGAAAATATAAGACTTAGACAAATTAATATAAAAAGGCTTAAGCAAATTTTCTCACAAACACTTATATGAAATTAATACTTAAAACATCAATGAAGATATTATTAAGATTTTATTTCATCAAGATGAAAACATAAAAGATGATTTCAATAGAGCTTGAAATCAAGGCTACAAGTAAAAGTCTTTTTGTGAAATTCACCGGTCCTTCTCTCAAGTACCGGCTGGCTATAGCCAATCTCTCCCTACATTCAGCCACTAGCCTCCCCTAGATCTCTCCATGACCTAGTTATTGCATACAAGGCGGCAAATTCCCCCTAAAGCGCGTAAGGGCCCAGTTGCCACAAATAAGGCAAATTTCCTACGGAATCCTTTCTTGGAATCCTACATTCTCCCTGAATGATTTATCCACTCCCATTACAAAAAGATAAAACAAAAAAGATTACAAGATAATAAAAAGTAAGAGAGACACCCTAAGAAATTCTGAAGGTGAAGATAAAGATGATGTAGATGTTGGCGTTCTTGATGTGATCGTCCTTCATGCAGAATATGCATTATAATGCTTCTCCTTCAAATTTCTCTTTTGATCTTCATGTTTGCCCATGAAAGTTCTCCCAAATTTGGATATGAATGATTTGAGAGTGCACAAGAATGAAAGCTCCAGGAGGTTTGTTTTGAATTTCCCGAAATCCAACCTTTTTATAGTTTTTGTGTATCACCCGACGATAGATAGTTATCGCCCGATGATAGATAGTTATCGCCCGACGATAGATAGCTATCGCAAGCGATATCTCCTCAAGCTGCCACGTGTACCACACCGTGATAACCATGCTAGGAAGTTGGAAATTGTGTACGAACATGGAGCTATTGTGTGGCGATATCAATATCACCTAGCGACACTGCTAAATAGTGCTCGTCATGTCTGGATCATGTGGAATATGGACGTCATCATGCTAACATCATTTTTACTATCGCCGACGATATCACTATCATTTGGTAATATCTCCTCTTTATTGCTATCAAAACCTTTTTCACACTGTAGATGATTTTGTCCTCTTTCTGAAATGGCGTAGCACATTCCGTAACTCTTCCTAGATTGAAAGTTATGGCCATTTTAGTATTCAATAAACAACTCTCATCTTCTTGTTATTTGTAAAGTATACACACCCTTGGGTCATGCCCATGACCGAGTACTTGTCTTCTCATTCGACATGTACAACCTGCACACTATAAACACATAAAAGACTAGATCAAATACATCACGGTATTTGTTATTCTCAAACCAAGAGATGCGCAACGTATGCTTCAACACAACAGCTACCAAACAAGTATTCAAATGATGCCCTTCGAGGCCCTTTATGGTAGAAAGTGAGGTACTCCCTTGGCTTGGGTAGAAACATGCAAGACAAATTTATTTAAGCAAAAAGACGTCAATGATGCAACGTCGACGATTCAAATGATTCGGGAGTGATTGTTAGTCGCTTAGGATAGACATGCCAAATTTTATAATTCCAAACACCGGAATATCAAGTTCACCATAGGCGACAAGTTTTATCTAAAGATCAAACCATTTAAGGGTTTATCGAGGATTCGACGCTTGAAAAAGTTAAGTCTGATATACCTTAGACCATTTGCAATCATAGAGCATGTTGGAGAAGTTGCTTATCGGATTGCTATTTCGATAGAGTTGAGTGAGTTACATGAAGTGTTCCACATATCAGTATTAAGGAAAGCAATGCAAGATCCCACTCAAGTGGTTGTGAATGATCAGGTTCCAGTCAATAGTGGGCTAAAGACAAAAGTCTTACTCATTCACATCGAAGAAACTTAAGCCAAGCAGCTGCGGAACTAAAATATGAAGATGGTCAAAGTCTGTTAGGATAATTGCGGCTGTAAGGAGCTTTATTGGGAGAGAGAGAAGACCATGCTTGAGGAGTACCCTGAGCTATTCCACTCAGGTACCATTTAATTTTGAGTATCTTTCTATTTTTTATTTCGATACGAAATTCATTTAAGGGGGAGGAGAATTGTAACGCCCCAAAACCCATATACAAATAGGTCAAGAGATGTCTTTGACCCTCAGAGAAGTCCCAAGAAGATTAGGGATGAATTAGTGGTGCTTTGGAGGCCTTTTGGAGCCTTTAAGGTTGTACATGGTCTGCAACATGGCTATGTGCAAGGTTGTGTGCAGTTTTTCTAAGCAGTTTGGAAATAAGAGAGGAGCACGAGTTATGACAAGGTTGTGTCCAAAGCCATGTAGAGTTATCCGTCCTAACACACGACTGTGTACAAAGCCATGTAGAGCTCTGTGGTTAGATGATTTATTTGAGTGTTAGTACACTGCCTTGGACACGGGCGTGTCACTAGTCATGTAACGGTCCAAGAAGCCCGTTTTAAGATGAAATCAAGGCAATTCAAGGGGGTTAAGTAAGATTTGTCAGTGGGGATTTGTTCCTGCTGTGGTAAGGTAGGGAAATGAGGTTTTTCAACCTCATTTCATCTTGGCTACTCTCTTTATAAAAGAAGAGAGAGGGGAGAGTAAAGAAGGAGAAGGAGAAAGGGTTTCGACCATTGTTGGAGATTCGGAGCTCTGTATCGCAAGCCGAGTTTAGATCCATAGAGGTTAGTCTGTTGCGGTCATTTCCATCCAGCTAGATTCTACTCCACGACACCAAAATGAACATCAAGGGTAATGATATCTCCTTCTTATTTTAGGACATGCTTATCCTCTTTGTGATATTATGCTTGCACATGGAAATGCCTCCTTTGCTAATTAGTAAAATGCTAGACTTCCTACAGGTTGATTGAGTTCGTCCCCAACATATATTACATATAGATCTCTGATAGGTTTGCGAATTTAGGCATACTGTGCTAAGACCATCTACGATAGGGTGTCCGGATTGGTGATGCTATTTGTGTGTGCCAAAAATAAATCCGAGAAATATGTGAATGTGTTAGGAGACATTGGCTTTAGAGAGCTTGTAAAGCACTTGGCCAAGACCCCGTTGTGTTGTGGTGGTAGAAGACAAACTTCTCCACAAAGCCAATGCGGAGGGCTCTTTGCCCTCCTATGATGGTTGTGATCGCAAAGCCTATATGCTCTTGAGTGGATAAGGTGTGTAATGTGTTAGTGTTTAAACACTTAAGGCTGTGAGCGCCAAGCTTGTTGTGAGATAACTGGTTTATCATATTAAGGGGCCAAGGTAAAGTTATACTTGCATCACGTGGTTCACCTTAACTGCTTGAGAAAAGCATCAATGTTGGCATGGTTATTTGAACAACGTGCATTAGTTGAACCGAACCCACACCATGGTATTTTCAGCTCGACGACTTGGATTAGCGATTGCTGAATAGCATAAAAGAGAGTCAACGCTGATGTGCTTGACTAACGAAATGTTAAAATGGAATTCGAATTGGCAAGACTTGGATTGGTGGAACTGCTCATGTAAGAGTTTACCTAAACATGCCTTGAGAGCACGAAACATACGTGCCAACGTTTGTACTGATTGTACGTATATTGATTGTGCTTGACTTTAGTAGTTGCACTTTCCGTTATATATATATATATATAATGCATGTATTGTTTGTATGCAGGGAAGAGGTACCACCACCCCGGGAATGGGGTGAGGTTGTTATACCACATGTTCATGGATTGTAGTCAGCTAAAGCTGACCTGTGTTACCTTATTTTTCACATCTTTGTGGGTTATACAGGTACATTTGTTGGCGAGACGACTGGGAAATAGCAGGTTGAAGCCCAATGCTGCGGTGGCCCTCAAAGGCCATAGTTTCATGTTTAATGCTTTCGTGTGTTGTCGACCTGTGTGTTGATGTCTGTAAACTATGTAGAAGTTAAACATTTGTTATATATAAGGCCTTAAGTCCAAAACATGAGTTGATGTTATTTCATTCCTATAGTGATGCGGACATTCTGGTTAAAGTAAATTTAAAATGCTTTAGTTAGCGTATAGCTCTGTGTTGTATAATTTATGTAATTTGATTGATTTTCATTTAGTAATTCACTAGCTTGTTCATTTAATATGGCGAGTGTTGGGAATATTTCCCTCAATATTCTAAGATTTGAAAAGGCATTACTTATAATGTTAAGTGTATAATGTATTTGATGGCATAATTGTTTTATTTCTATGTAGAAATTATCTGTTATTGAAAGTGCTAAGTTGGTAGCCTAATTCACCTAGAGGGGGGTGAATAGGTGAAATGCGTGTCAAATGCGGAATTAAAAACTAACACAGCAAATATCAAGCAATCACAGAAGACAAGAGATTTATAGTGGTTCCCCAATCTTGGGTACGTCCACTTTCCTCACCGATCTAGCAAATCACTAGACTCGGCTACTCCACTATCTCGGATTGAAAACAATCCTACACCTCGGAACCACGTTCTTACAAATCTCGATCCCAAAACGGATCTACAAAAAAGAACTCGGAAGAGGAAATCTTCCTACAAATCTCGGAGAATTAAAACTCCTACAAAAATAATGGTTGTGATTACAAACAAACACACTATCAGATCTGGATCTGTATCCGTCTTCTTCTTTTAGGAACTTCGGCTTGATCAGAAAATGTAGAAGACGACTAGAAAAAGATCCACGAATCTGAGATCTAGAACCACCTCGATCGAGAAAGTAGATCTGGAATCTTCAAGGCTCGGCAAGATCGAGTGATTCTCTTTCTTATGGATCGCTGGAGGAAAGATCGATGAAAACGAAGGTCGCGATCCAAACTTTTCTTCTTCTTCCGTGAACGGCAATGGCGGCGGCGTGAAATTAGGGTTCACGGAATTTCTCTTTCTTAAAAAGAATATTTCTGTAATAACGCTTAAAAGTCATTTCTGAAAAGACCTATTTATAGGTGGGTTCCAATGGTCATAATATTGATTAATGATGACACGTGGACCAATCAGAATTGACAGATTCAAAATACTTATGATGAAAATGGACATAGAAAAATTCTGGAGAAGTTGACTGCGATACTCGAGTAATGGAGGATATACACGAGTATGGAGAGATGGATTACTCGAGTAGCGAGAAGCAGTATACTCGAGTATAGAAAGAGAGAAATACAGGAGAGAAGAATGAATTACTCGAGTATCAAAAATGGTATACTCGAGTATCAGAATTGTATACTCGAGTAATAGAAAAGTATACTCGAGTATCAAGACGATATACTCGAGTATCAAAAGGCTAAACTCGAGTATCAGAAAATATACCTGAGAAACGTTTACATACACGAGTATCAGAGTCAATTACTCGAGTATGGAAGAATTTACTCGAGTATCAAAGATCAATTACTCGAGTATGAACATACTTACTCGAGTATCAGAAGATATACTCGAGTATAGAGAAAACTTACTCGAGTATCAGAAGTTATACTCGAGTATCAGAAAACACTTACTCGAGTATGGAACAGGAGTTACTCGAGTATGAATTACCTTACTCGTGTATTACAAGGAAATACTCGAGTATAAAGGACTTAGGAAAATTCTCTCTGAGAAAGCTTAGCTCCAAAGCTTCTGTCCATCCATCCAATGTGCATGAAGGATAAGTGTATCCCAATAGAGAGGCTATACATGGGCCAACACCTTGGATCACACAATGAGAGATTACATTGCATGGTCCTGTGTTTGGTGACCCATTACAGACTGACATTGGTCTACACTTGTCAATTAGAACCTGCACACATACAACAAACACAAGATCAAATACAACTGCAATTCACCTTAGTTTTAGGAGGACTTCTTCAAATTAAGGTCATTGTGGAAACAAGACCCAACAATCTCCCCCTATTTGAAGAAGTCAGAACACCATCTACTAAGTTGAATTGCTAGAGATATTAAAACAAAATGACATGAAAGAGGATGCATTGTCTTATATTTCTTTACTCTAATTGTCTTGCATTTCTCCCCATTTCTGTACTAGAATTGTTTTGCATTTCATCTCCTTCTGAAATCTTCATTTGGATTTGCAAATTTTCTTCCCTTTCTATCTCTATCTTTCATTTCCTTTTGCTCTCCCTTTTTCTCTCCCCTTTGCTCTCCCCCTTTCTGACATCTTTGAATAGGGGACATGGCAGGGGATATCAATCATGTCTCCATCCTTACTGAAGGCTCAAACACCTTTGAGGTTCTTTTGGACAAGGTGAGCAGTTAGAAGCTCCCCCTAAACCAATGCATGAGGAAGTTCTTCTTCAGCTGCTAAACCATCAAGCTTTCCAACAGAGGTACTTTAATCTTCTAGTTCCAAGAATTTTTCTGGAACTTCTTCTTGTCCATTTGCCAGATAAGAATTTTGTTAGCCCATGGACATACCTGCATTCACAAGATTAGAATCCCTTAGGAACCCAAACAAGATTGGGTCCTAGGTCTCTTGTTAGTATCCTCCCCCTATGAGAGTTAATATTGTGAGTGGTCTTTCTCACATTATCAACTTGAGGAGTTAAAACATATCTGGGATTAAACCAGCAATCTATGGCGAAGTGACCAACCTTGCCACAACACCAACAGTTAAACCAGTTGTACCTTCTCTTGTTCTCTTGCCTTACCTTATGGATAGGAGGTCTAGCAAGAGCACCTGACTTGGAGGAGGAAGCCTCATGATTACAACAAGTACATGGCTTCCTTGTCTCCTTGGCCTTTATTACACCAGTTTTAGCTTTTGGTGAATTCTTCTCATTTGGCCCATTAGTGTAAGGACCACACTTCAGTGAGGCAACAGTTTGGCTTGGGATAGCCTTGCCTTTACCTTTGACTGATTTATGTCCTATACTGCTATTTTTCTCAAAGGAGGTTTCTCCATTAGTGATTGGAAGCACAGTTGTAGGCATGGTGAGAGTTTCAACCAGCTTTCGTTCAATGACTAGCTTTGCTTCCAATTCATCCAGGAGAAAGTCTTTATGATTTACTAATTCAGTAAAGTCTTTGATTTCCTCCTTCAAAGATTGAACTTCATCTCTGAGAGGGGTCATTAGGTCAATCTCCTCCCTCAGATTTGATTCCACCTCTCTGAGGGATGCAATCTCTTTTGATTGCAATTTGACTACCTTCCGGCATTTGTCAAATGCAGTCAATAAGACTTGATACTGATTTACCAATTCAAAATCATCCTCCCCAGAAGAATATCCATCATGACCATTTGAGTCAGAATCTGAGGCAGAAAGAGGTGTGTGAGAATTTACCTTCCCGGTATATGAGGAGTTACCGTTGTCTTTGTCCTCTTGGTCAGACAAGGCCATAAGCCCGAAGTAGGCTTCTTCATCCGCACTTGACTCAGATGAGTCAGAGTCACTGAGGGTCTTTGGCTTTTTGGCAATGAAGCT
This sequence comes from Platanthera zijinensis, assembly GCA_039513925.1. Taxonomy (NCBI): domain Eukaryota; kingdom Viridiplantae; phylum Streptophyta; class Magnoliopsida; order Asparagales; family Orchidaceae; genus Platanthera; species Platanthera zijinensis. Next base: position 155,490,872 of record CM077097.1, read on the forward strand.
TCTTTCTTTCTTCCTTTTCCCTTGAAGGGAATTCTTTTCTATGCCTCTTCCTTCTTTCTTCTTCAGAGGGCACTCAGTGCTTATATGCCCTGGCTTACTGCAGGAATAACAAACAACGTTAGATGAAACATGTTTGTTCGGTTTAGATTTATACCTGTCATGTCTGCTGTGACGATCACCATCAGGACGTGATCTTCTGGATGAGGAATCATTTTCTCTCATTTGTTTCTTGTTGCTAAGAAACTTCTTGAATTGTCGAGAGAGAAGATGAAACTCTTCATCTGATAGATCTGAGCCTGAGGTGCTTGGCTCGGACTCTTCTTCTTCATAGTCTCCTTGAGTGGAAGCAGCTTTGGCCTTCCTTGAGCTGTCTGCCCTTAGAGCAACTGACATATCTTGGGATGAGGGCCTGTTGAACTCTTCTTCAGCTTTTCTATTATTGATTTGAAGCTCATATGACATAAGCTTTCCGAAGAGGTTCTGAGGGTCAGTCTCTGCTAATCTTCCAAACTCTCTGATGGCACATATCTTGTTGTCCCAATCCTTTGTCAAGGATCTTAGGAACTTGTCGTTTAGTTCACCATCTGTGAACACTCTGCCGTAGTTCCTTAAACCGTTGACAATCTTGAAGAAATTTTCATATGTGTCAGCAATATTTTCCTTTGGTCCTTGCTTGAAGGCTTCGTATTTCTGATTCAGAAGGGATCTTCTGTCATCCCTTACTTCTTCTGTGCCTTCCATCAAGATGATTAGAGACCGCCACATCTCCTTGGCGGATTGGCAGTGAATGAGGTTCTGCAACATAGAATCATTGACTGCACTTGCGATGATGTTCTTGGCTTTCTTGTCTAAGGAGACAAGTGCAATCTCATTCTTATCAAGATCCATCAACTTCTTTGGCACCTCCTTTGTAGGATCACTAGTGGAGGCAATCATAGGGATATAAGGGCCTTCCTCCACTATCATGAATAAGCGGGGGTCAACAGCTTCCATGTAAAGTTTTATTCTCTCTTTCTACATGGGAAAGTTTGCCTTACTGCACACTGGGAGCTTAGAAAAATCCTTGGCTCTGTCCATGCTTGATTACTTCTCTAAAGACAACTCGGGTAGGATCAGATCAAGGTGTTAACCTTTTAACGATCAACCTCCCTCTGATACCAATTGAAAGTGCTAAGTTGGTAGCCTAATTCACCTAGAGGGGGGTGAATAGGTGAAATGCGTGTCAAATGCGGAATTAAAAACTAACACAGCAAATATCAAGCAATCACAGAAGACAAGAGATTTATAGTGGTTCCCCAATCTTGGGTACGTCCACTTTCCTCACCGATCTAGCAAATCACTAGACTCGGCTACTCCACTATCTCGGATTGAAAACAATCCTACACCTCGGAACCACGTTCCTACAAATCTCGATCCCAAAATGGATCTACAAAAAAGAACTCGGAAGAGGAAATCTTCCTACAAATCTCGGAGAATTAAAACTCCTACAAAAATAATGGTTGTGATTACAAACAAACACACTATCAAATCTGGATCTGTATCCGTCTTCTTCTTTTAGGAACTTCGGCTTGATCAGAAAATGTAGAAGACGACTAGAAAAAGATCCACGAATCTGAGATCTAGAACCACCTCGATCGAGAAAGTAGATCTGGAATCTTCAAGGCTCGGCAAGATCGAGTGATTCTCTTTCTTCTGGATCGCTGGAGGAAAGATCGATGAAAACGAAGGTCGCGATCCAAACTTTTCTTCTTCTTCCGTGAACGGCAATGGCGGCGGCGTGAAATTAGGGTTCACGGAATTTCTCTTTCTTAAAAAGAATATTTCTGTAATAACGCTTAAAAGTCATTTCTGAAAAGACCTATTTATAGGTGGGTTCCAACGGTCATAATATTGATTAATGATGACACGTGGACCAATCAGAATTGACAGATTCAAAATACTTATGATGAAAATGGACTTAGAAAAATTCTGGAGAAGTTGACTGCGATACTCGAGTAATGGAGGATATACACGAGTATGGAGAGATGGATTACTCGAGTAGCAAGAAGCAGTATACTCGAGTATAGAAAGAGAGAAATACAGGAGAGAAGAATGAATTACTCGAGTATCAAAAATGGTATACTCGAGTATCAGAATTGTATACTCGAGTAATAGAAAAGTATACTCGAGTATCAAGACGATATACTCGAGTATCAAAAGGCTAAACTCGAGTATCAGAAAATATACCTGAGAAACGTTTACATACACGAGTATCAGAGTCAATTACTCGAGTATGGAAGAATTTACTCGAGTATCAAAGATCAATTACTCGAGTATGAACATACTTACTCGAGTATCAGAAGATATACTCGAGTATAGAGAAAACTTACTCGAGTATCAGAAGTTATACTCGAGTATCAGAAAACACTTACTCGAGTATGGAACAGGAGTTACTCGAGTATGAATTACCTTACTCGTGTATTACAAGGAAATACTCGAGTATAAAGGACTTAGGAAAATTCTCTCTGAGAAAGCTTAGCTCCAAAGCTTCTGTCCATCCATCCAATGTGCATGAAGGATAAGTGTATCCCAATAGAGAGGCTATACATGGGCCAACACCTTGGATCATATAATGAGAGATTACATTGCATGGTCCTGTGTTTGGTGACCCATTACAGACTGACATTGGTCTACACTTGTCAATTAGAACCTGCACACATACAACAAACACAAGATCAAATACAACTGCAATTCACCTTAGTTTTAGGAGGACTTCTTCAAATTAAGGTCATTGTGGAAACAAGACCCAACAGTCATCTATAAAATAGGTTTAAAGAAGAGTTAGTGCAAATGGAGGATTATCGTCAGATACATGATGGATTCTCGATGATATCGTCTTGAACGTGGAGTGCTTTAAGATGGAATCATCTCAAATCAACTGCAGAAGAAACTTCAAACAAACAATAAGGAGAATACTGTTGAGATTAGCATATGGTTATCCACGGTATCAGCGTGATTGTGGAAAGCTTCGAGTCGATATCGTGGAGAAGGCGTAGAAAGAAGCAGAATTCAATGCTAAGGGTGATATTGTTGAAAAAGAAGAATTTTCTCAACGATATCGTGCTGGCATGGTTTTTATTACCGTTGAGCATGCATAGTGGCGAGATTTCAAAATTAGGCGGTGGCGCATAAAGACTTGGCAGTTCTTTCAATTCCTATCCATGCTTTGACATGACATTTTCTAATCAAAGGATCATTAGAAATGTCAGAGGTATTTAAAGAAAAGTTAGGGTAATGGAATAAGAACTTCTGACCTTTGCTCAACCCTGTTGAATCATAAGAAACATGTAGCAGTGCAACTTCACTAAGTAAGCTTTCTTTGAAGAAGTTCCTAAAGAGCAAGGGGGATTCAAGTTTCACAACTCCAGATAGATCTTCTTATTACTATATAAGAAGATCAAGTAGAAGAGCCCTAGATCTGTTCTGAATGAAGACATCTCATCATTCAGGGGGCTGCTTCAAGAAGTGTGCTTCCACAACAAAAGCAATTGAAGACTCAAGAGTTCAAGGTTAATTTTTATTGAGTCATTTGTTGTAATCTTTCAGATACAACTGTTTTTATAGGATCTAGTTATAGATCTGAGTGGTAGGATTGTTACATGAGTTGTAGGGGTTTTGACCTTGAGGTAGGGTTATTGCTTGAGTTATAGGGGTTTTGACCATGAGGTAGGGTTGTTGCCTGAGGTAGGGTTATTGTGCCTGAGGTAGGGTTATTGTGCCTGAGGTAGGATCCTTGTGTAGATCTGAGGTAGAAGACCAGCTGAGTATCTGAGATGTAAAAGTTGAAGTACTCTGAGTTGTAGGGTTGTTGCTTGAGGTAAGGCTGGTGAGCCTGAGGTAGGGTTGTTAAGCCTGAGGTAGGGTCTTGGAGTAGACCTGAGAGATTCTCAAAAATTTGAGTTGTAAGCTCTTGGAGCTGAGATGTAAAAGAAATTGCTAAGCCTAGCTCCTAACACAATGCTAGATAGACGCAGAGGGATAGTGGATGTACTCATACTCTAGGGAACCACTTTAAAATATTTTGTGTTGTGTGATGCGCTTGTTTGGTTGTGTTTCTTATTTCATTATATTTGCTGAAACTGAAAATAAACCATCAATATTGCAAGACCACCAATTCACCCCACCCCCTCTAGGTGATTTAGACTGCCAACAACAATAATCAATAAGGTGGTATCAGAGCTAGGTTCATAAAGAAGAAGTTCTAATCCGATGGAATCCAACAATCTTATCGCTTCTTTGATCTCTTTTAGAGCATCCCTGAATCCAAATCTCACTATTTCATATCCTTCATACAAGATTTTCACAGGTTCTAATGCTATTGGACTGAATACTTAGTCATTGAGAACATAGAGTGAGACAGAGCGATGTCGACGGTCTTCTAGGGTTAGAGGTTTTATGTCCTTAATTAAACCCTTGGCTTACACACACACACACACACACACACACACACACACACACACATATATATATATATATATATATATATATATATATATATATATATATAGAGGGTTTAATTAAGAAACATAAGTCCATTAACAATCATTATAAATATCAGCCACACAGATGTTCTTTGACTTCAAAATACAAGATGCTTGTCAATTGGTTGGCTGATCACATCAATAGATTCTGGACTCTTCCTCTTTTGTGTAGATGCTTGTGATGCTTCACCTTGTTCAGTTTTTCTTCTTTTAACACTCCTACACTTGATCTCTTGCCTCTTGAAGTATGGGAAGGGTTTAGGAACATACTTGGATGATATTCTCTTTGGATTGTTCTTCCTAACTAGATTTTTCTTTAAAGTTCTTTCCCTCAGAGACTGTCTTTCCAAGTGTTTGATTCATTCCTCAGTAAGATAAATGTTGTCAACGTTCTTTAAGATTTGTCTGTGATGAATCCAGGCATTGATGATGATTGATTGAGAATCATCACTCCAATATTTATAATCTGAATCTTTTACCTGTTCAGCTCTCCTCATGACCATGAACTTCTTATGCAGCATGAGTCCTTCTCTCTCCCTTATCTTGGCTAGCTGAACATCCTGAGCTACTCTCTCCCGAGCTCCAAAATTAAAATCAGATAGCCTATTATCATCCAGTAGAGGTAAGTGGAGAGCAATCATGATTCCTTATAGAACCCATAGAGCTTGCTCTGCATTGATATTCTTCCCCATCCTAGCTTCTTCAAAAATTCTGTTATCCAGATGAGAAGTGTTGGCCTCAAATCTGCTTGACAAATTCTGAAATATATTTCCAATGTCTCCCAGAATAGTATCTCTAGATTCTTCAGCTAGCTGCATAACTTGAACTTGAGTGGAATACACATATCCTTCAATATGATCCACAACTTGCTTGATAATCTCATCTGTTTGACTCACATACTGCTTCACACTAGTAATATCATGTGTAGTCAGCCTCAGGCTTTCATCCATTGAAGTTAGGATCTAAACATTCTGGTGCACTGTGCTAGCTGCTTTATCAAACCATTTTGTGATTTGTGTATTTATATGAGCGGTATTACCTTTCAGAAAATTTATATCATCTATGATTAAATCTTTTCCTTTTTGGACTTCAGTCAATATCTCATCTTTCAATCCTTTTACTTTCTCATCAATGTATAATTTCAAAGATGTAGCTTGCTAATCTAATATAGCTTTCAAAGATGAGAGAATGGAACTGCTAGTAGTACTGGTGGATTGTCATAACCCGCATTTTCTACGCATTTATACGATATATCAGAGTAAGAGAAAACACATATCGTGATGTCACACCGTGCAGGGGATAACTGCAGACGCTCAGGCAAGAACTTACTCTTGATACTTATCATGAAATTCTCAGGTTTATGTTGAAGAAAACATATTTTTAGTTATGTTTGATGGTTGTATCAGTCGGCTCGGTGGATTAACTAGTCCACGGATGAAAATATAAATACACGATGTGTAAAATACTTTATTTACATCGATTAATATCCTATATGAGCAAAACTAGAGGCACCAACAAAGCAGGAGGAATATGAATGGCTTGACCCACAACAGGGTACTGCACTCTAGGCTGTTGTCCTAAAACAAAAGTCAACAACGCCTGAATTTGCGATTGCATCTCAACCATCTGCCTTGACAGAGCCTCATTGTTTTGTCACAGCCCTTCAATCATAGCCTCACTTTGCGCACCTAACGAATTGCCCTCAAAATAGGGAGTCAACCTCGTCACAACACGCTTAGACGGCATCCTAATAATACAATGAACAACTAATCAAAAACTAGCTTAACTGCTAGACTACTCACTTAGTTCAGACCATAAATGTATTGATACTTTCTCATGCTGCTAACTTGCTCTGGGATTTTCATAAATGATGTTATGCTTAAACTTAGGATGATATATCATCATCCTATTGACCCATGTGCATAAACTATGAATGCATGAATTCTTATTCTTTTTGGTTCAAATTTATGTGTGTATGTATGTCATCATGTAAATCTTAGCTAGGCATATGTGTTAATATTATGTTATGTTATACATGATGTGCTATGAATTCTAATGAAGGCCTTAATGTATGTTATGAGCGGCGTACACATAAAATATTATGCATCTCATACTACATAATATCACATGTAACGAAAAGGTAAAATCTAATGGCATTCATATGATGATTGTTATGCATCTCATACTACATAACCGACATATGTTGCTTCCTATGAGGATCCATATACAAACACATATTACGCATCCCATACTACATAATATACCTCGTATACTTCTTATCACGCTTATGAGTGTAGTGTTCATACTTCAGCCAAGACATACTGATGACACATCGGTGTGTGTATGAAATGGAACAAGACCAATAAAACTACACCTCTAATACCAACTGTCACAACCCGCATTTTCTCCACATTTATACGATATATCAGAGTAAGAGAAAACACGCATCGTGAAACCACTCCGTGTAGGGGATAACTGCAGACGCTCAGGCAAGAACCTATTCCTGATACTTGTCATGAAATTCTCAGGTTTATGTTGATGAAAACATATTTTTAGTTAAGTTTGATGGTCATATCCCTCGACTCGGTGGATCAACTAATCTGTTGGAACCCTGGTTCTGATTTGGGCTAGGATCTCTATTAGGTTGTTTAGTTTAGTTTATTTATTTCTTGTAATTTTAGTTTTTGAAAGACTTAACCCAAATAGGGGGAGATTGTTGATACCCTAGTTTGGATTTGAGTTAAGTCTTTCCTTTTAGTCTCTTGACCCAAGATTTATCTATGGTCAAAGTCTTGTTGGAGAGTATTCTCATTTCCAATAAAATTCTGGCTAAGGGTATTTCGGGTTCGACTATCGTCGAACGCCGATCGACTATCGTCGATCAGCCGGTCGACGATCGTCTGTCTGTTTGTTCGATTATCTTCTGTCTTCAGATAGTCGTGTTGTGTTTTGTCAGCTCGACGTTCTGCTAGATCGTCGAGCTCTGGTCGACTATCTATTGATAGTTCGACATTTTCTGTCTTGCTTTGAGTCAGTCGACTATCTGCCTAGATAGTTCGACTATCTCGTCGTAGGTCGTTCGACTATAGTCGAAGGTCGTTCGACGATCGGCTGTCTGCATATATAATATTATATGCGTTTTATTCTGTGTTTTATTTCTTATTTTATCTGATATATTTACTATATATTATCTGATAGATTTACTTCATATACTTCAAAGCAATCCTTGCTATTCTTAAGTCTTTCCTATCAGATAAAGTGTTTTTGTCTTATTAGTTGACTTTCTGAATGCTTTATTAATGCAGCTGTCCTTTATAGCCGTTGGCTGTAAAGAGTTATTTCTGATGTGATCCTTTTATCTTTCTTTATCAGATTTTATACTGCAGCTTCTTATGAAGCTTTATTTCTTTATATAGAATATATATGTCTGCAGATATGTTGTCTTGTGTTAATTGCAGCCCAGATTCAAGATCTGAGAAGAAGACAAAAGATCAACTCAAATAATAGAGCCGTTGTTGCTCTTATATATAAAGAGTTCTCTTGAAAGAACTAGGAGAAGAAGTAGAGCTGTAGAACAAGAAGAAACCTGTACATCATACAGAGAAAGAAACAGCTTACAGCTGCTCTCAGCAATTATCCATTTATCTGAGAAGTGTTAGCTCTTCACTCTTCCTCAACCTGAGTGCTCCTGTTTCAGGAAGATACACTCAGAGATATTGAAGAAGAAGTAGAAGAAGGAAGCTGAAGAAGAACATCCATCCAGATCTCTAGTCTTCTTCAGGCTTTATCCTTCAGAACTTCAAGACAGCTTGCTGTCAGAAGTTCTGAAGAGACTCTTGTGCTTCTCTAATCTATGTTAAAATAGAGAAGACAATCTAACTCTCTTCCCCCCTCCTGTAAAGGGTTGTTTACTCCCTTCAAAAGTAAAGCTTGGTTTTTAGACACCTGATCAAAAGTCTAAAGGGTCTCTAGATCTACCTGCAGCAGATTTTGTTGGTGGCAGGGCACCTGATCAAAAACCTGAGTGGATTCCTACTATGTGGGTAGAAGAGTGGATGTACCCAGTGTTTGGGGAACCACTATAATATCTTGTGTCGTCTGGTTGCTTAATTTATTATTTGCATTGTGGTTGTGATTAGATATAACTAGGTTTGCTAGTTGCTGATTAGGTTTTCCAAGCCTTAACTGTAATTACAGTTAGCTTGAGTTTGTACACAACACTTGTGTCAGGCTTTAGGGTTATTCAATATCTATAATCCTCAATTCCGCAATCGTATCTATCCCTTCACTTTCATAATCCACGGATAAAAATATAAATGTACGCTGCGGAAAATACTTTATTTATGTCGATTAATATCCTATTTGAGCATGAACATCCACATAGGACAACTCATGATATGCATACCTTTAGATTTAATATAAGTAGGAAAAGAGCTTTTACGTTTTTTAGAATATAATGACATTTGATTTAAAAGATGTCATGAGTATGAGATAAGCATTAAGGATACCTTTATAGCTTGAAAATAACTAATCATGCAATCCTAACATAAAATCTTCCTAAAGAGTAAGTAAAACCATCAAATCAAGTAAGAAGTGACTTAGCAACTAGCAAATAACTCAATATTCAACAAAATCTTCAATGGGCGTCAACAACCTGAAACGAACCCACCAAAAAACATGTGTGTCTAAACTAAAAACAAAAACTATCTCACAATGGTGAGGAAAGGACAACTGCAACAATTACAGAACACTAGTAACTACCAACCATAGACGCTTGATTGGCTATTGCTCCAAGCCTGAGGCATTCAAAAGAAAAGAATACATCGATAAGAAAGTACAAGTGGCGATCAAAGATCAATAGTAGCAATAATCAAAGAACCAAAAAAGGGTTACCAACCCATAAATAAGAAAAACTATCCAATCACAACAAATAAGTCATAACATAATAAGTAAGAAAGAGTTCTCAAAGGTATAAGTATGAGAAATTGCACCAGGCGCGAAATGAAGCCATGTTTCGATACGATCTGCAAGTATAAGCATAATAATACATGTTTACATAATAAGAAAGGAAGAGACTAAATAGCTCTAAACACGTGAGTCATTAACACATGGCAAAAACGGTACTGAGTCGGTGGCACATTGTCCAACACGAACCATCAGACCAAATAACTTAAAAAGGCACTAGGGTGGTGGCCTCATTGTCCAGCACAACCCAAAAGTCCAAATATCTCAAAAAGACACTGTGGTGGTGACCATATTGTCCAACACAACCCAACAGTCCAAACGTCTCATAAAGGAACTGTGGTGGTGGCCACATTGCCCAACACAACCCAACAGTCCAAACAAAAATCACCAACCACCATGTGTAAAGATTCACGAACCAGCATCGAGTTGGTGGTCCTTTATCCACTACCAACCTAGCAAGAAACCATACGTCCAAAACACTAATAAAACCCAATTCTAACCTCAAGATTCCTCAATGACAGAGGAGGGAAAATCCCAAAAAATTACCGTAAGGTCAATACTCGACGAATTGACCTCATTCGGCGAGAAAAATTCTAAGTCCACAACCATTTGTCGAGTATACCTGACGAATCGGCTTACCCTTACCTCGATACTCGACGAATCGACACAAAAACTTCTAAGTCCACGAGGAATTCATCGATAATTGAAAGATGTTATTTTCAAGGTATCTAGCAACCTAGAGGGGGGATGAATAGGTTTGTCTAGGTTTTTTGAGTTTCTATTTACTATCTTGTTGTTTCCTTTTAGCTTTCAGCTTAGGGTGATCTGGAGCTTGTCCTTAACACCTGCAATTAAGAAAAGAAAAAGCAAACACACAAAAAGCACACAAGTATTTTATAGTGGTTACCCAAAATTATGGGTACATCCACTCTTCTCCCACCTTACTAACTTCCTCTTAGTCAAGGCACTTCTCCAAAACAATGCTCTTAGGAGCTTACACCTCAGATCCCTCAGGATCTCTCAGTCTCCTCCAAGACTTACACCTCAGCCACAAGGGCATACACCCTTTGATACAAATATCACCTACCTCGGGCAATTAAGCCCTACAACCAAGGCTATGGAGGATAGCCCTACCACAGATATGCACCCAGAATCTTCCTCAGGCACAAGTGCTCTACCTCTCAGTGAGTAAAACTCACTACCTCAGATCCCAGCAGGATCCTATACTCAGAGAGGAACCCTCTCCTACAGCTCAGGCAAATTTGCCCTACAACTCAAATCCACTTTTGGATCCTACCTCAGAGCAAGTTAACTCCTACCACTCAGATCCATAAAGGATCCTATAAGAAGAAATATTTTAATTAACTTTGACACAGAGAAATTTCTCTATGTCAACAACTAGAGCTGAGAAAATTTATGCTCTAAATTTCCACACAGTAGAGAAAACTTTGTTGGGAGAACTAAGAAGCTTACTCCTTAACTTGTTGTAGAAGACTATAGATCTGTTGATCTAGAGTCTTCAAGCAGCTAACAAAACCATCCAAAAGCTGAAGGTTCTTCTTTCTTCAGAATGATTTTTAATCATGCTGTGTCAGATGGAGACGGCACAGCTATCTGAACTTTTCTTGTTGGAGAGCTTCAAGATTTTCACATGCAGCAATGGTGATGAAGATGAAGACGGCTGCTCACTTTTGAAGTTGATAAAAGCCCTAAAAGTTATCTTTGTCTTGGCTCATCTCTTCCTTTTGTAGTTCGTCGATCAACGACTCTTAAAGATCAGTGGGCCCCACTTGCAGCTTCCAGCTGCACCTTGCTTTAATGGAAGAAGACGTACAGTAGCTTCATGACAAGGTTTATCGTGTTCTGTAGCTTCCCCGTACCTGATTTGAACTTGGTTGACTTTGTTAATTTTGCTGACGTCGGTACCTATGGACTTAGCCAAAATCGAGAATCAGTAGAATAGGCATTGAGTGAAAGAGCTTCACTCAACGCCAAAATACTTAGACAAAATTTTGTCTATCTAGGCGTTGAGAGCATTGAGTGAACAAGACCCGCTCAACAGTTTTTGTCTTAGCAAAAACTTCCTGCTTCTCTAGCGTTGAGAGCATTGAGTGTATCTTCATCACTCAACTCCATTGCCTTAAACAATTTTCCGCCTCTAAAGTATCTTAGCCGTTGAGAGCGTTGAGTGAGCATGCCTCTCTCAATGCTTTTTGCCTTAGCCAAATTTTTGAACTTAGTTCGACGAATGGAGAGCTCGGCTCGACAAACTCTGAACTTATTTCGATGAATTTGAACTAAGTTCGACCAACTCAGAATCTCAAACTCTGAGAGTAGCTCGATGAACGCTGAGCTTAGCTCAACGAACTATGAACTGAGTTCGACGAATTCTGAACTTAGTTCAACTTACACCCTTTTCGCTGTATGGAGTTGAGTATGTCTTCATCACTCAACACCAAACTACTTAGCCAAATTTCTGCCTTTAGCAGTATGTCATTGAGTGAGTTGACTTCAATCAATGCATATGGACTTAACCACTTTTCAGCTCATTTCAACTTAGGCTTTTACTGCTTTAGCCTGTCTCACAACTTTTTGATGTATGGCGTTGAGTGAGTTAACTTCACTCAATGCCTGTGGACTTAGCCATTTTCTCAGCTTGCCACTGCTTTGGATTTTACTGTATAGGCTTCACTCAGCACTATAAGTCGTCTGGCATTGAGTGAGTTGCCTTCACTCAATGCTTGTGGACTTAGACAGATTTCTGTCAGCCCACATCATAAGTAAGTGTTTACCTAACTTAGCCACTTAGGCTACTTGTCCCATCATTATCATCTACTGATATATGTATATCATGGACAAGATTGACTTCCTCAAATCTAGGACATTATGGATAATGGACCCAACAATCTCCCCCTATTTGAGAAAGTAAAAACTCTCAAGTAAGTGAGTCAATGACATACACAGAACCATGCAACAATAAGAATAAAAACTATATAATTGAGAAGTGAACTTCCCTGCCTGCAGAGTGGAACATCACTACTCATGCTTCCCGTAAATTGCTGCTACAACACTTGAACATAAATCTGATCATCTTTTTCCTCCCCCTTTTTGACTTCAGCAAATAGTTGGTAGGATTCATCTAATCATCTTATCATTTGCTGCCCCTCAATTAGGTTGTAGTGAATTGTTAGAATTGTGCTGGACATGCTCCCCCTAAATTGTAGAACCTTCATTTCTTTAAAAAATAGTTCCATCTGCAAAATATCACATAGCTTGCAACCAGATGAGGAGCAACTAAAGCTATACTAAGTTTAATATTCTCAATTCAAATTTGAAGGTGTTAAACTTGGCTTCATCTAGTGGCTTAGTGAAGATGCCAGCCACTTGCCTGTCTGTTGGAACAAACTCAATGGTGATGTCTTCACATTCCACATGCTCCCTAATGAAATGATATCTAATCTCTATGTGTTTAGTCCTGCTATGGGAGACAGGATTCCTAGTAATTGAGATTGTACTAGTAGAATTGCATAATAGAGGAGTTCTACTTATCTGGAGGTTGTAGTCTTAAAGATGGTGTTGGATCCACAGCCACTGAGCACATCAGCTACCTGCTGAGATGTACTCTAACTCTGCAGTTGATATTGCAACACTGGTTTGTTTCTTGCTGCTCCAACATACCGGTCTCCCTCCCAAGAACTGATAGGTTTCAGGTGTACTCTTCCTATCTTCTTTGTTGCCTGCAAAATCTGCATCTGAATAGTCTGTTAGTTCAAACTCCCTATTCCTAGGGTACCATAAGCCAAGATCTTGAGTACCCTTAAGATACCTCAAATTTTCTTAGCTGTAGAGTAGTGAAATTCTTTAGGGCAAGCCGGATACCTAGCACAAATACATGTAGTATACATGATGTCTGACCTACTTGTAGTCAAATATATGAAGGGAGTCAATTATCCCTCTATACAAAGTTTCATTAACAGGTTTCTCTGCCTCATCTTTGCCTACATGCATATTTGACCCGATAAGAGTTCTCATGGTGGAGTTCTCCATGCCAAATTTCTTTATCAACTCCCTAATGAACTTAGACTGGGATATGGACAATCCATCATCAGTCTGTCTTACTTGGAGGCCCAAGAAAAACTTAAGTTCACTCATACTACTCATCTCAAACTTCCCCTGCATAAGTTTAGCAAAGTTTTTGTAGAGGTTGTCATCAGTAGATCCAAAGATGATGTCATCTACATAGATCTGAACTAGGATGATCTTACCCTTAGATTTTCTTAGGAATAGGGTCTTGTCTATTTTCCCTCTTGAGAATATATTCTCAATGAGGAAACTAGACAAGGTCTCATACCATTCTCTAGGGCTTGCTTCAGCCCATACAGAGCTTTCCTAAGTCTATAAACATAATCAAGTGAGTTAGGAACTACAAAACCTAGAGGTTGCTCAACATAGACTTCTTCTTTAAAGTCACCATTCAGGAAGGCTGACTTCACATCCATCTTGTAGACCTTGAATCCCTTGTGAGCAGCATATGCAAGGAACAATCTAATGGCCTCCAATCTTGCTACAGGCGCAAAGGTTTGATCAAAATCAATACCTTCTTCCTGTCTGTACCCCTTAGCTACTAGTCTGTCTTTGTTCTTAACTATAATGTCATTTTCACTAAGCTTGTTCCTGTAGATCCACTTGAATCCAATAACATTATGACCATGTAGTCTGGGAACCAACTTCCAAACCTTGCACCTCTTGAACTGGTTCAGTTCCTTCTGCATAGCTCCAATCCAATGTTGGTATATGTTAGCCTCTTCAAACTTCTTGGGCTTTACTTGTGACAGAAAGCTTGAGTACATGGATATGTTCAGACTTCTACTCCTTGTTATTACTCCATGGCTTGCCTCACCAATGATCTAGTATGTTGGATGATCTCTTATGTGTCTGACTACTGGTGGTAGTCTTCGTTCAACACTAGCTTCAGCTTCAGGTGCAGCCTCTAGTTTATCTTCATCCATTCCAAGTGTATATGGTAGATTTTCTTGAGTATCCACTTCCTCTTGTATAACAGGTGATGCTTCCTTGATGGTCAGCTTTTCCATCATCTGTTCTGTACCTGCAGTACTATAAGAGGAGCTAGACAGCCTATTGTTAATCATAGTAGATTCATCAAAGACTACATGAACTGATTCTTCTACAACTTGGCTTTTCAAGTTGTAGATCCTATAGACTTTACTATGATTGTTGTACCCAACAAATATTCCATCATAGGATTTGATAACAAACTTAGTCACATAGGACTTGTCATTGTGAAGCACAAAGCACTTACTACCAAAGATTCTGAGATAGCCCAGATTTGGTTTTCTGCCCTTCAAGATCTAATAGGGAGTCTTCTTGTGGCTTTTGGTGATAGAGGCCCTATTGAGGACATGAAATGTAATATTCACTTCCTCAGCCCAGAAATATTCTGGGAGAGATGTATCACTCAACAGTGATCTACCAACCTCTATGAGAGTCTTGTTTTTCCTCTCAACTATCCCATTTTGCTGGGGTGCTCTAGGAGAAGATAATTCTTGATGAATCTCATACTCTTCACAGAACCTTGTCATGCCATCAGACTGGAATTTAGTCCCATGGTCACTTCTGATTTTGACCACAGAATTGTCAAGCTTATTCTGAATTTGCTTAACAAACCTCATGAAGACATAGAGGGTTTCATTCTTTTTCTTAAGAAAGAACACCCAGGTAAACTTGGAATAGTCATCAACTACCACAAGAGTGTAGATTTACCTACCAAGACTCTGAACTGGCATAGGATCAAATAGGTCCATGTGCAAGAGGTATAAGCACCTCATAGAGTCTTTTGTCCCAATATCATTGAAGGAGACTTTTGTTTGCTTACCTTTTTGGCAAGCTGAGCAAATTCCCTCCTTGGAGCACTTCACATTGGACCCATTCCTAACTAGCTCTTGACTTAAGAGCTTGTGAAAGTTGACTAGTTGTCTAAATTATCACCTAGAGGGGGGTGAATAGGTGATTGCGACGTCTTTTGCGGAATAAAATAAAACTAATCGCAGCACACACAAAAAGAACACAAGCACAGACGACACAAGATTTATAGTGGTTCCCCGATCTTGGGTACTCCACTTTCCCTCTCACCGATCTAGTAACGCACTAGACTCGGCTACTCCACTTATCTCAGATTAAAGAAATCTTACAACTCGATCCAACCCAGATCTACACTCGGAAGCACAATCTTCCTACAACAAATACTCGGAGTGAAAACTCCTACAACTCGGAGAAGAATCTCCTACAGAATAAAGATTTACAGAAAATGATGAGACTGTGACAGATCTAGAAAATCTTGACGTTTCTTCTTCCTTCAACAATGGCGGCTCTGTCAGGAATCAGTCGGAGAAGATACTGTCGTCGATCTACAGATCTGGTTCTTCGGAACACACGGAATCAAGAGATTCGAAAGAAAGTCGAGGTCGATCTCGATTCTATGTGTCACTTTGTCGATCTTTCTTCGTCGGCGGCCTTCCAGATGGAAACAGTGAGCGGCGGCGACCGGGAAGACGAATCGGGAACTTAGGGTTTGTCGGCCCTTTTTCGTTTTACGTTCTTGAAGAGAGAGAAAAGATAAACGATAATAATAATTCTTCTTGAAAACAGAGACTGATTAGACCTTTTATAGGGAGCCTAATCGGTCAGAAATCAAATCGTATTGAAAGTAATGCCACGTGGGCCAATTAGATGATGACAGATTAAAGATTGAAAAATAGAATGAATAGAAGGTCAACGATTTTGACAAATTCAGAATTAGAAAAAGATTCAAGTCAGAAGTACTCGAGAACTGAAGGTTGTTCTCGAGCACTGAAACAAGGAGTTCTCGAGAGTAGAAATGATTGTCTCGAGATCTGAGACTGGGAAAAATATACTGTCCAAAATAACTTTCTCGAGCACTAATTGTACTACTCGAGCACTTATACTTAGAAGAAAAAGTATATCTGGATTACTCGAGCATACAGTAAACTTGCTCGGGTACTGGAAAGAAAATATTCGAGAACTTGAAACTTCTCGAGCACAAAGACTTAGAATAAAACTGGAAAACGAGCACAAGCAGAATTTGCTCGAGAGCCTGAAGAAATGTACTCGAGAATTATTAAGATTTCTCGAGCACTAAACACTTAAAAACAAACTTGAGAACTGGAGTACTCGAGAAACAAGTCTCTTTCTCGATCACAAAGACTTAATCAAAATCCTGAAAACTAGAGTACTCGAGCAAATGGATTATTTCTCGAGCACTTGAACATAGAGGAAAATCTGGAGGACAGTACTCGAGAAGCTAAAGTTGTTCTCGAGCACAGGAACTTAGAATAACAACAGAGAAATAGTTCTCGAGAAAGATAGACTTAGAAGAAGAGTTATATTTCTCGAGTACCTTTCCTTAGAAATATTTTTGCACAGCATTCTAGTTCTCGAGCAGCAAAGTCATTTTCTCGAGAAAGGAAAACTTTCTCTCGAGCATTAATGACAGCCAGATGTGAAAGAAAAAGTTCTTGAGCAAGCTGAGCTTTTTCTCGAGCACTTTTAAAAACTTCTCGAGACCTAGAGATGTAATTTACTCGAGCACTAATGTATTTCTCGAGCAAAAATGACTTAGCAAAAATTCTAAGTTACAGAAAAATGTTTTCAAATAGAACTTCTTCAGCTTCAGCTTTTGTCCTTTTCTCCAAGTGATTTGAGGTTAAGTATATTCCAATAGAGAGGCTACACATGAGTCAACACCTTGGATTACACAGTGAGGGATTACACTGTGAAGTCCTGTGTTTGATGACCCATTGCAGACTGACATTGGTCTATACTTAAAGTGTACACCTGCAAGCATATGGCTAAAGAGAAATATCAAATACAACTGGATTCAACTTAGTTCATGGGTGACTTCATGCAAATCTAGGTGAGTGTGGATACAATACCCAACAATCTCCCCCTATTTGCAGAAGTCAGAACCCTATACACTAAGCTGAATCCCTTAACAAATAATACATAACAACAAGTAAGCAAGACATATGTGACATAATCAAAATAACCTAGAGCAGGAATAACAGAAATGAATCACAGCACAATCAAAAACATATAGGTATATAAGTAATCAGATTTTTCAGATTAATGTTTTTAAATCCCACTATTCCCAAAGATACAAAAGGCTGTTATGAAATAGAGTGCAGGTTACTTCTTCTTGCCATCAGCCTGTTTCTTTTGTCTTTCACCCTCTTGCCATCTCTTCTGCTCTTGTCTCTCAAAGTAGCTGAAGGGCTTGGGAAAGTACTTTTCAGGTTTAGGAGGAGCTGCAGCATTGTTAAATCCATACTTAGACTCATGCAGCCTCCTCTGAATGCAGTTCTTGTCATACTTTCTCCATTCCTCATGGCTGTAGAATTCTTGTTGTCTTTCACTGAATTGAGTTACCAGCTTCAGAGTTTCAAGGATTAAAGTCCTGGAGGTGGGGCTCCAGACTTCAGAGTGTACTGGATACTGCCTTGGTTCATCCTGATGTCTTCTGTAGCCTTGATCATGTTCAGGTGCAGATCTCCTTGCAGAGGGCCCTTCCCCATATTTCCTTTTCTTTGTTTGGATATTAGGTGGCTGGTTAGGTAGATCTTCCCACACCTCTCCAGTTGGCATGAAAGTTTCTTGAAGTTCAATGTATGGAGAGAAGGCCTTCTGAGCAAAGGCAGCAGCAGCAGCAGCATCTTCTTCAGCTTGGACAGCAGCCATTGCATCAGCAGCAGCTTGGGCAGCAGAGGCTTGAGTGCTTTCAGCAAGGGCTGCTCTGACTGCAACTGGGTTCAGATGATAGGGAATTGAGTTGGAGTCAATCTGATGGTCAGGGAATATATTGTTGTGCATCCAGACAGAGGTATCAAAGGTATGAAACTTGACAGAGTCAATATGTTTCAGCACATTTTCTTTCAGGGAGGTATGGAAAGCATTCTGAGCCTTGATGACTTTGGCTTCTATGTCAGCTTGGGTTTCAATGCTGGCATTGGTAATTCTGGTCATGATGGATTCAGAATGTTTAGCTGAGACAGTCTTGAAAATCTCCTCCCCCTTTCTGACTTCTGTAGTAAGGGTTGCAATAGCATCTTCCTTAAAGGTGCCAACCTCACCTGTCAGGTTAAAGAACTTGTCATCTGTCCTTTTATCCAACTGAATTTGATTATTAGCCAACACAACTGATTGTTCCATGAGGTGGCCAATACTTGTTATAGTATGATCCAAGGCCAATCCTCCCTTTTGAAATGCTTCTTTCAGGGTATCTGTGTTCACCTGGATTTCAGCAAAGCCTTTGTGCATGGCCTTCTCAAGGGCAGTCACCTGGTCTTGAACCTTCTTGACAGCTGTGTCTATGTAGGTTTTCTGTTCAGCAAACAACTGTGTTAACAGTGTTATGATGGAATCAGTATCAGCAGGAGCACTTGCAGGAGCAAGACTGGATGGATGTGGTTGAGCAGCAGCAGGTGGAGAAGGTGCATTGGAGGGGCTGGGGTTGATCTCTTCAATTACAACAGTAGAAGTGGATGGCTGTCTTCTCAGAGGGATGTTGTCATCTTCTTCATTTCCTGAAGGAAGGAAAGATGGGATGGAGAAGTGTGGCCTTTGAGGAATCCTGGACTCTGCCTCCTGAACATCCTCATCAGTTTCTGGGATGTCAGTCATTGGCTCAAAAGAAGAGGGAGTGGTTGTGGAGGAAGTAGCAGCTTGCTGTCCTTGGGTATCAGCTGGGTGAGAAGGTGATGGGGGAAGTGAACTGGAGGGCTGATCTGGGTCTGGAGAAGTATGTTTCTTAGGCAGTTCTGGAACTGGTTCAAGTAGAGCTGGGTCCTGAGCAGTGGCTGTAGTAGAATCTGGAACTGAGTCTGGAGCTGTTGATACCACTGTTGATGCTAAACTGGGGTGCTCAGAAGTGAGTTCAGTGATCATTGCATCAATTTGTTCTGAAGTGACAGTGAGATCTATAACCATGGAGGCAGGCTCCCCCTCAAGAGAAGCATCCTGGATGACACTCTCTGTGTTTGGAGGGGGGGATGAAATCCTGTAGTCTGGGACATCCTTTGCCACAACTGTTGTAGCAGGAACTGGGGGAATTTTTGGAGCTAGGGAAGGTTGTGCAGGCTCCCCCTCAATTGCTGGATGAGGAGAGGGAGGTGGAGTCCTGACAACCTCTTCCTGAACTAGTTCCTGAGCCCTGGTGGCCTGGGTGGTATTCTGCAATTTCAACTCCCATCTGTTAATGGAGTCCACTGTGAGCCTCTTCATGTAGTGCAGAACACTGCCTTTAGACATTGAAAACACTGCTGGGTCAAGTTCACTGAGTAGAAGGGTTATAATTCTGGCAAATCCAGGCTTCTTGAGACTGGACCTAATGTGATCAAGAATCAGTCTACCAAAAGGATATTGCTTCCTGCAAATTATGGAGGTCATCACATCAAACATCTCTCCTGTAGCATGTTTGATTGATCCAGTAGCACAGAGAAGGCATTTGCCGACGATGTCCAAGAGGAATTTGCTCTCTGGGTTCAGCTGGGGGCGTCGAATACCAGAGGGTATGCCGGCGATTCCACAGAAGGAATAGGCACGGTCATAATCTGCATGGGTTAGGTCTTCTGGTTCTGTGACTGGAGGTAGATGAAGCAACTGATTGATGATGGAGGCCGAGAGTTTGACCTTGATGCCAGAAACGGTAGATCGGAGAACATGACCACTGGTGCTGACTGTCAAATTCTGGTAGAATTCATGAACCTGAGGAAGAAGGAGACGACACTTCTGTTCTAGGACAAAAGTGAGGCCGGCTATATCCAGGAGGCTCAAGAGGTTCTGAAAGTCTGGGGATATGTCTGCAATGCCATCTCGAAGGAGTTCACTGCCGATTCCGAGCTTGGCGATGGAAGAAGATGAAGCCATTGAAGAAAAACGGAGAAAAACTGTGGGGTTTTCCTGGTTTTCACGGCACCGGCGGAAGGCGAAGGGTCTCAAGATATTTGGGGATTTTGGGATTAGTGGATTTAACGATTTTAATCTGACTATTTATATACATATTGTAAATGAGCGGCAGAAATGATCTGGACTGCTACTAGGCATTTCGAAAAATAATAAAAGCTAACAAAAACTGTACTCGGGAAATTAGGGTTAAGAATTTTTGCAAGTGTCAAGTGCTCGAGAAGTAGGCTCGAGTACTTTATTAAGTTCTCGAGTACCCCGAGTGAAGTTCTCGAGACTAAAGAACTTATGAAATTTTCGTAACCGAAAGTTCTCGAGAAGTTTTTTCGAGCAGAATAAAGAGTTCTCGAGAAGCTTGCTCGAGAAGTTGACAGTTCTCGAGCATCGTTCTCGAGAAAGAATTACTTAGCTTTATTTTTTTTCTGAAATTCTGAAAAGTTCTGTCTTGAAGAAAGAGAACTTTTTCCTTAGTCCTCTTTGTTGAGCATCCCAAGTTCTGTCTTGAAGAAAGAGAACTTGGCTTCATCCAGTGGCTTTGTGAAAATGTCTGCAACTTGTCTATCTGTTGGAACATATTGAAGGTTGATATCTCCTCGCTCCACATGCTCCCGTATAAAATGATATCTCAACTCTATATGTTTTGTTCTGCTGTGTGACACTGGATTGTTGGCAATGGCAATTGCACTTGATGAATCACACATCAGAGGAATGTCTTCAAACTTCAGGTTGTAATCTTCAAGCTGATTTTTGATCCAAAGCAGTTGTGCACAACAACTGCCTGCAGAGATGTACTCTGACTCGGCTGTTGAGATTGCGACACAATTCTGCTTCTTACTACTCCAGGAAATAAGCCTTCTTCCTAGGAATTGACATGTTCCTGAGGTGCTCTTCCTATCATCCTTGCTACCTGCAAAATCTGCATCTGAATAGCCAATCAGTTCATTGTCATTACTTCTTGGGTACCATAAGCCAAGATTTGGTGTACCTTTAAGGTATCTCAAAATTCGCTTTGCAGCAGCGTAATGAGATTCCTTACTGTTCACCTGAAATCTAGCACATACACATGTTGAGAACATTATGTCTGGCCTACTAGCAGTAAGGTAGAGTAGTGACCCAATTATGCTTCTGTATTTGGTTTCATCAAAAGGTTTCCCTTTCTCATCCTTATCCAGAGACATAGCTGAGGCCATTGGAGTTTTCATTGTAGATGCGTTCTCCAATCCAAATTTCTTAATCAACTCCTTTGTGAACTTCGTCTGAGATATGAAAATTCCATCCTCAGATTGTTTCACTTGGAGTCCCAAGAAATACTTCAACTCACCCATACTGCTCATTTCAAACTTCCCTTGCATTAGTTTAGAAAACTTTTTGCAAAGGTTGTCGTCAGTTGAGCCAAAAATAATGTCATCGACATAGATTTGCACTAGCAAAATCTTGCCTTTTATTTCCCTAAGAAATAATGTCTTGTCTATCTTTCCTCTTGTGAACTTGTTCTCAAGAAGAAAAGTAGACAATGTCTCATACCAAGCTCGGGGAGCTTGCTTGAGACCATACAGTGCTTTAAATAGAAAGTAGACATGGTTAGGAGAGTTTGGATCAACAAAACCTGGAGGTTGTTCTACATATACTTCTTCCTTTATGTTTCCATTAAGGAAGGCAGACTTCACGTCCATTTGATAGACGGTGAAACCTTTTAATGCAGCATATGCTAGAAATAACCTTATTGCCTCCAATCTTGCCACTGGAGCATATGTTTGATCGAAGTCTATTCCTTCTTCTTGTCGGTATCCTTTGGCGACGAGACGCGCCTTGTTCTTTATTATTGTACCATATCCTTTTGTAACTCCCCGGTCGGAGCCTCCAAAGATGACCTTTGGTCCGTTCTCGGTTGGAGAGTAATTTTGAAGTAAACTTTTTGTTCCGGTCATGTGCCGAGAACATCCACTGTCCAAGTACCATATTGGCGTTCTATTGGCCTTTGGACATACCTGCAAACACAAAATCATTTTGCCTTAGGAACCCAAATTTGTTTGGGTCCTTGGTCTCTTGTTAGATTGCTCCCCCTACCGATGTTAGCATCGTGAGCGGTCTTTCTCACATTGATAACTCTTGGGGCAGCATTAACACTTTTGTTGAACCAACAATCGATGGCGAAGTGACCAATCTTGCCACAACACCAACAATGAAATCTATTGTATCTTTGTCCATTCTTCTCTTGCTTGACCATCTTGACATGAGGTCTAGCAGGAGGAGCTGCCATGGAGGTGGATGCTTCATGTTGATCACAGGAACATGCTTTCCTCTCTTTGGTGGACAAGACTTCAACTTCTTTCACTTTCGGTGCTTTCTTAAAGTTATGACCATGATTATATGGACCATAGCTCTGAAGACTGATTTCTTCATAAGGTGCTTTAAAAACACTTTCGCCAAAGTTTCTAGGACGTGCCCATCCTTGGTATCTAGACTTTGGCTCTACATAAGTAGGCCTAGACCAGTGTCCATAGGAGGACTCAAGATCAAACTTGTTTGTCGGGTAGATTACCTTATTAAAGGTAGTCTGTTCTTGAGGGGCTTTCCCTTTTTCTTTGGCTAAGGCTTTCTTGGCTGCCTTATTCTTTCGTTGAGTCTTATTCCTTCTAGAAGTCTTACTAGAAGAGGCTATATGGCCTAGTCCAGCACCATCAGTCTGTGCTGAAAATCCAGCAATCAGTGGAAGAACTGTCTTAGGCTTGGAGAAGCTCTCAACAAGCTTCTTCTCAGCCTCAAACTGCTCTTCCAGTTTCTCAATGACTTTTTCTTTCAGACTGACGAGACTAAGTGTCTCATTCAATTCTTCTATGGCAGAGTTAAGCTTACCTTTGAGTGATTCCATCTCAAGAACTTCTTCTCTCAAAGAGCTTTCACTTGCCTTAAGAGACTTAATCTCTTTGGCTTGAGCTTTCACGACCTTTCGACATTTGTCGTAGGCCTTGATCAGCTCTCTGTACTGAACCATAAGTTCAGACTCATCGTCATAAGAGCTGTCCTCATTCTCATGTTCAGAATTCTCAGATTCAGAAAGAGGTGTGTGAGAGTTTACCTTCCCAGTGTACTGGGGTTCTGTCTCCTCATCAGTTTGAGCCATCAGCCCAAAATATGCTTCTTCTTCCTCACTTGACTCCGAGGAGTCTGAGTCGCTGAGGGTCTTTGTTTTCTTAGCCACGAGGCTCCTTTCATTCTTCTTTTGGTGAAAGGGTTTCTTGCTTTCCTTCTTTCCTCCTTCTCTTTTCTTATGAGGGCATTCAGCAATCATATGACCTGGCTTGTTGCAACAATAGCAAACTATGTCAGATGAAACATGTTTGTTCTGTTTAGGAACATACCTGTCATGGCTGCTTGAGCCTTTCTTTCTTCGATCACTTTCATAATGTGATCGTCTATGTGAGGCATCCTTGCCTCTCCAATTCTTCTTTTTGTTCAGAAACTTCTTGAACTGTCTTGATAAGAGAGAGAACTCTCCTTCAGACATCTCTGAGCCTGATGAACTGGGCTCTGAACTTTCTTCACTCTCAATTGTTTCCTGAGCAGGAGTAGATGATTGAGCTTTGACCTTTTTTGTGCTTTCTGCCTTCAAGGCAACAGTCTTATCCTTTGAAGAGGATCTGCTCTTCTCTTCTTCGGCTTTTCTTGTATTTATTTGCATCTCATAAGACATCAGCTTTCCGAAGAGATTCTGTGGGTCAGTCTCTGCTAGTCTGCCAAACTCCCGAATGGCACATACTTTGGTATCCCACTCTTTCGTCAGAGATCTGAGGAATTTGTCATTCAGCTCACCATTAGTGAACTTCCTGCCATACCCCTTCAGACCATTAACAATTTTGCTGAAGTTCTCAAACGTATCTGTGATTGAATCCTTTGGTCCTTGTCTGAAGGCTTCATATTTTTGATTCAGAAGGGATCTTCTGTCATCCCTTACTTCTTCAGTGCCTTCCATCAGGACTATCAGACACTGCCACATTTCCTTAGCGCTTTGGCAATGTATCAGATTCAGTAGCATAGAGTCATCAACTGCACTTGCTATGATGTTTTTAGCTTTCTTGTCCAACGAGACAAGTGCAATCTCATCTTTGTCAAGATCCATTAGTTTCTTTGGTACCATTAGAGTAGGATTTATTGTGGAGGTAGTCATGGGAACATAGGGACCTTCTTCAACTATCATAAAGATCCTTGGATCCACAGCTTCCATAAAGAATTTAATTCTTTCTTTCCACATGGGAAAGTTTGTCTTGGTGCACAGTGGAAGCTTTGCAAAATCTTTTGCCTTATCCATGCTTGGCTAACTTCTTAGACAACTTAGGGCAGATCTGATCAAGGTGTTAACCTTTATATGATCAACGACCCTCTGATACCAATTGAAAGTTGACTAGTTGTCTAAATTATCACCTAGAGGGGGGTGAATAGGTGATTGCGACGTCTTTTGCGGAATAAAATAAAACTAATCGCAGCACACACAAAAAGAACACAAGCACAGACGACACAAGATTTATAGTGGTTCCCCGATCTTGGGTACTCCACTTTCCCTCTCACCGATCTAGTAACGCACTAGACTCGGCTACTCCACTTATCTCAGATTAAAGAAATCTTACAACTCGATCCAACCCGGATCTACACTCGGAAGCACAATCTTCCTACAACAAATACTCGGAGTGAAAACTCCTACAACTCGGAGAAGAATCTCCTACAGAATAAAGATTTACAGAAAATGATGAGACTGTGACAGATCTAGAAAATCTTGACGTTTCTTCTTCCTTCAACAATGGCGGCTCTGTCAGGAATCAGTCGGAGAAGATACTGTCGTCGATCTACAGATCTGGTTCTTCGGAACACACGGAATCAAGAGATTCGAAAGAAAGTCGAGGTCGATCTCGATTCTATGTGTCACTTTGTCGATCTTTCTTCGTCGGCGGCCTTCCAGATGGAAACAGTGAGCGGCGGCGACCGGGAAGACGAATCGGGAACTTAGGGTTTGTCGGCCCTTTTTCGTTTTACGTTCTTGAAGAGAGAGAAAAGATAAACGATAATAATAATTCTTCTTGAAAACAGAGACTGATTAGACCTTTTATAGGGAGCCTAATCGGTCAGAAATCAAATCGTATTGAAAGTAATGCCACGTGGGCCAATTAGATGATGACAGATTAAAGATTGAAAAATAGAATGAATAGAAGGTCAACGATTTTGACAAATTCAGAATTAGAAAAAGATTCAAGTCAGAAGTACTCGAGAACTGAAGGTTGTTCTCGAGCACTGAAACAAGGAGTTCTCGAGAGTAGAAATGATTGTCTCGAGATCTGAGACTGGGAAAAATATACTGTCCAAAATAACTTTCTCGAGCACTAATTGTACTACTCGAGCACTTATACTTAGAAGAAAAAGTATATCTGGATTACTCGAGCATACAGTAAACTTGCTCGGGTACTGGAAAGAAAATATTCGAGAACTTGAAACTTCTCGAGCACAAAGACTTAGAATAAAACTGGAAAACGAGCACAAGCAGAATTTGCTCGAGAGCCTGAAGAAATGTACTCGAGAATTATTAAGATTTCTCGAGCACTAAACACTTAAAAACAAACTTGAGAACTGGAGTACTCGAGAAACAAGTCTCTTTCTCGATCACAAAGACTTAATCAAAATCCTGAAAACTAGAGTACTCGAGCAAATGGATTATTTCTCGAGCACTTGAACATAGAGGAAAATCTGGAGGACAGTACTCGAGAAGCTAAAGTTGTTCTCGAGCACAGGAACTTAGAATAACAACAGAGAAATAGTTCTCGAGAAAGATAGACTTAGAAGAAGAGTTATATTTCTCGAGTACCTTTCCTTAGAAATATTTTTGCACAGCATTCTAGTTCTCGAGCAGCAAAGTCATTTTCTCGAGAAAGGAAAACTTTCTCTCGAGCATTAATGACAGCCAGATGTGAAAGAAAAAGTTCTTGAGCAAGCTGAGCTTTTTCTCGAGCACTTTTAAAAACTTCTCGAGACCTAGAGATGTAATTTACTCGAGCACTAATGTATTTCTCGAGCAAAAATGACTTAGCAAAAATTCTAAGTTACAGAAAAATGTTTTCAAATAGAACTTCTTCAGCTTCAGCTTTTGTCCTTTTCTCCAAGTGATTTGAGGTTAAGTATATTCCAATAGAGAGGCTACACATGAGTCAACACCTTGGATTACACAGTGAGGGATTACACTGTGAAGTCCTGTGTTTGATGACCCATTGCAGACTGACATTGGTCTATACTTAAAGTGTACACCTGCAAGCATATGGCTAAAGAGAAATATCAAATACAACTGGATTCAACTTAGTTCATGGGTGACTTCATGCAAATCTAGGTGAGTGTGGATACAATACCCAACAGCTTGCCAATAGTCTTGAAATTCAAATGGGCTAGCCTCTTGTGCCACTAGACACAGTAGAAGCTTTTTCATTTGCCACTAAATAGATAGGAGAATCTGTATCCAAACAAAGAAAGTTTAAGCAATAAACATTTCCACTCCTAGTGCATGTCAAGATGACCTCTTGGTCACTTGACCTCCTAATTAGACACTCATCCTTATGGAAGACAATAACATAGCCAAGATCAGAAAGCGAGATTATGCTTATCAGGTTATGTTGCAACCCTTTAACATAAGCCACCTTGGTGATGGTGACTATGTCATTGGTAATCTTACCATATCCTCTAGTTACCCCTCTATCTGACCCACCAAAGGTTACTTTGGGTCCATCTTTTACTGGAGTAAACTCCTTCAAGTTGCTCCTTGTTCTAGTCATGTGCCTGGAACAACCACTCTCCAAGTACCATATAGGGGTATAGCATCTTGGACTATCCTGCAATATATAATTTACTTAACCTTAGGACCCCAATATCTATTGGGTCCTAGGTGCATGCTAGCATGAAACTGAACATGTCCACCAGCAGAATTTCTGACTAGTGGATTGACCCTAGCTCTGGCCACATTGGGATTGTGTCAGCAGTCAATGGCAAAATGCCCTATCTTACCACAGCACCAACACTCATGTATGTTATATCTTCTTTTCTGTGTAGGCTATGTGGCTTGGTTAGCAGCAGCCTTAATAGGAGGAAGATGTGCTGCAGCCTTTTTCTTATTTCGTCTAGCTAGAATTTGATTGAAGGTAAGTCTTTTAGCTGGCTGGTTTGATCTGCCCTGAGTGCTTGTAGTAGCAAGCTTATTTTCAGAGAGTATGCTTCTGATGGCTTCAGATATGCCTAAATAAGCCTGACTTCTAGACTTGCCCTTAGTCTGAATTTTTACTGTCAGATTCTGAGTCTTGACTGTAGCAACATTCTTGAGAGTTCGGGCAGAAGCACCAAAAACAAATGTTCCAAATTGGGCCATTTGAAATTTCTCATTAGCAGCCTTGAAGGCACACACCCTGCTAAAACTTTCACCATGACAGTGAATATCTTTGTTCACTCTAGATGAATAACCCTTCTCCAAGTGACCATAGGAGCTTTCCTGGTCATACCTGTTGGAAGGTAACAGAACTTTTCTAAAAAGAATGGGATGCTTGGAAGCAATAGGTTGAGCTGGAGTTGGAGCTTTGCCCTTCCTTTTGGAAGGAGCAACTCTTGTGCTTCCGTTGAATCTCAACCCCTTCTTTCCCTTTTGAGAGGAGAAGGAGTCTATCAAGGGGAGGACAATACATAGCTTAGAATAGCTAGCCACTATTCTTTTCTTCTTCTCAAGCCACTCTTCAAGATCCCTGATGAGACGGTTCTTGCTCTTGATAGAGCTTATCTGAATGTCCAAGAGAGTCTTTAGTTGGATCATTTCTCAAGCTTTCTGATCCAATAGATTTGTTGTTACAGGTTACTGGGTAACTGCAAGCTTAAGAGATGAAATCTCTTTGGCTTGCTTTTAAACAACTTCTTGACCACCTTGAAGGTATTCAGAAGTTCTCCATACTTTCAATTAGTTGATTGACATCTCCTTCAGATCCAGAATCATCTTCACTACTTAGTGAAGAGGTTTCTGCACAAGGACTGGTCTCATACCCAGACACAGAAGCAGAATCAGATAAAGAGTGTACCTTGCTGGAACCAGGCTGATCTAGGTTGGCTTCTTCATCTGTCATTGTTATCAGCCTTTTGAAGCTGCGGACATCATCTTCACCCACCTCTGAATCATTGTCTGATAGTGTTAGAGGGGCCCTGATTCCTATCCTCACTGGAGGATTGACTTCTCCTACTGCAACAGCTTCATCTTTAGTAGCAGCAGTAATTAGCCCAATGTAGGCTTCCTCTTCTTCAGAATCAGAAGATGATGAGTCTGTCCAAATCTTTTCCTTCTTAGCAATGAATGACTTCTTCTTCTTACCTTTGTAATGATGTTGCTTCTTCTCCTCAGCCTCCTTCATCTTCTCTGGGTAGTCAGCTATCATGTTTCCAGGCTTGCTACAATAGTAGCAAACTACTTTAGAAGAATTATATTTATTAGGTTTGGAACCATACCTGTCAGTCTTGGAATGATTTTTCCTGTGATGAGTGGAATTGGAATGCCTCTTCTTTATCAGCCTCTGGAGTTGTCTGAAGAAGGCTGCAAAGTCTTCATCAGACATGTTGTTGTCTGATGCCTCTGAGTATTAGCTATCTGACTCAGCTGGTCTTCTTGGTGGAGAGGGAATCCTCTCCTTGCCCTTCCTTATGCTTTCTGCTCTGAAATCCAAGGACTTTTCCTTGGCCAGGGATTTGTTGGTGGCCTCCTCCTTCTTCCTGGCAGCTAGCTGCATCTCATAGGAGAGCAGCTTCCAAAACAATATTTGGGGAGGAGTGTCAGTAAGCTTAGCCACCTCTCTTATAGCACAGATCTTAGTATCCCAGTCTCTAGTGAGAGACCTGATAAACTTGTCACTTATGTCATAATTATTGAAGACTCTCTCATAGGTCTTCAACTCATTTATGATCCAGAAGAATCTTTCATAACAAGCAATTATGTTCTCCATCAAGTTTGGCCTGAAAGCCTCATACTCTTGGTTGAGAAGAGACTTCCTATCATCCCTTACCTATTCAGTACCCTCCATGTAGACCACAAGTGTGTCCCACATCTCCTTAGAGGTCTGGCAGTGAACCAAGTTCTGAAAGGTTGAATCATCTACAACACTGGTAATGATATTTTGTGCTCTTTTGTCCAATCCAGCTAAGATGACCTCATCCTTTGTCATCTTAGAGTATGTCTTAAGAGTCTTGATGTTGGCATCCAGAGTAGAGACCTTCATAGGAATGACCGGTATCTCCCTGACTATTGCAAAGATCCTTGGATCATAGGTTTCCATAAATAGCCTCACCCTCTCTTTCCATATTCCAAAATACTCCTTCATGCAGATGGGGAGTTTCATGGAACTCAGCTCTCTCTGGCTCTCTCTAGAGCCCATGATCACTTAACTCCAGCTACCTTTGGAGATCACTCAGATTGTTAAATCCGAGCAACCTCCCTCTGATACCACTTGAAAGATCTTATTTTCAAGGTAGCTAGCAACCTAGAGGGGGGTGAATAGGTTTTTCTAGGTCTTTTGAGTTTCTATTTACTATCTTGTTGTTTCCTTTTAGATTTCAGCTTAGGGTGATCTAGAGCTTGTCCTTAATACCTGCAATTAAGGAAAGAAAAAACAAACACACAAAAATCACACAAGTATTTTATAGTGGTTCCCCAAAATTATGGGTACATCCACTCTCCTCCCACCTTGCTAACTTCATGTTAGTCAAGGCACTTCTCCAAAACAATGCTCCAAGGAGCTTACACCTCAGATCTCTCAGGATCTCTCAGTCTCCTCCAAGACTTACACCTCAGCCACAAGGGCCTACACTCAGTGATACAAATATCACCTACCTCGGGCAATTAAGCCCTACCACTCAGGCTATGGAGGATTGCACTACCACAGATCTGTACCCAGAATCTGCCTCAGGCACAAGTTCCCTACTTCTCAATGAGTAAAACTCACCTACCTCAGATCCCAGCAGGATCCTATACTCAGAGAGGAACCCTCTCCTACAGCTCAGGAAAATTTGCCCTACAACTCAGATCCACTTCTGGATCTTAACTCAGAGCAAGTTAGCTCCTACCACTCAGATCCACAAAGGATCCTATAAGAAGAAATATTTTAATTAACTTTGACACAGAGAAATTTCTAAATTTCTCTGTGTCAACAACTAGAGCTGAGAAAATTTCTGCTCTAACTCTCCATACAGCAGAGAAAACTTTGTTGGGAGAACTCAGAAGCTTACTCCTGAACTTGCTTTAGAAGACTACAAATTTGTTGATCTAGAGTCTTCAAGCAGCTAACTGAACCAGCCAAAAGCTAAAGGTTCTTCTTTCTTCAGAATGATTTCTGATCCTGCTGTGCTAGATGGAAATGGCGCAGCTATCTGAACTTTTCTTGCTTGAGAGCTTCTAGCATTTCACATGCAGTAATGGTGAGGAAGATGAAGACGGCTACTCACTTTTGAAGTTGATAAAAGCCCTAAAAGTTATCTCTATCTTGGCTTATCTCTTCCTTTTGTAGTTTGCCGATCAACGGCACTTAGAGATCAGTGGGCCCCACTTGTAGCTTCACGACAAGGTTTGTCGTGTTCTGTAGCTTCCCCATACCTGATTTGAACTGGGTTGACTTTGTCGATTTTGCTGACGTCAGCACCTGTGGACTTAGACAAAATCGAGCATCAGTAGAATAGGCGTTGAGTGAATGTGCTTCACTCAACGCAAAAATACTTGGACAAAATTTTGTCTATCTAGGCGTTGAGAGCGTTGAGTGAATAAGCCCCACTCAACATTGTTTGCCTTAGCAAAAACTTCCTGCTTCTCTAGCGTTGAGAGCGTTGAGTGTGTCTTCATCACTCAACGCTTTTTGCCTTAAACAATTTTCTGCCTCTGAAGCATCTTAGGCATTGAGAGCGTTGAGTGAGCATGCCTCTCTCAACGCTTTTCGCCTTAGCCAAATTTCTGAACTTAGTTCGACGAACTGAACTGAGTTCGACGAATGGCGAGCTCAGCTCGACGAACTCTAAACTTAGTTCGATGAATTTTGAACTAAGTTCGACCAACTCAGAATCTCAAACTCTGAGAGTAGATCGATGAATGCTGAGCTTAGCTCGACGAATTATGAACTGAGTTTGACGAATTCTGAACTTAGTTCAACTAGTTAAACTTACAGCCTTTTGTTGTATGGCGTTGAGTGTGTCTTCATCACTCAACGCCAAACTACTTAGCCAAATTTATGCCTTTAGCAGCATGGCGTTGAATGAGTTAACTTCACTCAATGCTTGTGGACTTAGCCACTTTTCTGCTCATTTAAACTTAGGCATTTACTGTTTTAGCCTGTTTCACAGCTTTTTGTTGTATGGCGTTGAGTGAGTTGACTTCACTCAACGCCTGTGGACTTAGCCATTTTCTCAGCTTGCCGCTGCTTTGGATTTGACTGTAAAGGCTTCACTCAGTGCTATAAGTCATATGGCATTGAGTGAGTTACCTTCATTGTGGACTTAGACAGATTTTTGTCAGCCCACATCATAGGTAAGTGTTTACCTAACTTATCCACTTAGGCTACCTGTCCCATCATTGTCATCTACTGATATATGTATATCATTGACAAGATTGACTTCCTCAAATCTTGGACATTGTGCACAATGGACCCAACAATCTCCCCCTATTTGAGGAAGTTAAAACTCTCAAGAAAGTGAGTCAATGACATACACAGAACCATGCAGTAATAAGCATAAAAACTATATAATCACTCAACGAACTCGACACCAAGGCATAATCACTCGACGCACTCGACGCCTAAGGCTATTCACTCGACAAATTTGACTTAACCCATAGATACTCGACGAAAAAGACTTAGCCTCTCAGGAATATTCAGCGAATTTTAGTTAGACTCAGTAAGTTGAGATACTCGACGGAAAGGACTTACCCTCACAGAAATATTCGACGAAATTTTGGTCAGTCTCCTACACTACCGGGTGGATTTTGACCTAGCCAAACCCTACACTACTCCTACCTTCTTTGGAGGGAGGAAGAAAGATGGAAGAAATGTAAAATGAATGAGAACATAGCAAGGGGAAGAAATCACCACTTGCCTCAAGATCTTCAGAAATCCGGCCTTACGAGCGCTCTGCTCCAAGGATCGGCCGCAAGAACTCTTAGACAACGATTCCTAAAACTATTTGGGGAAAACGAGAGTCAAGGTCAAAAACCCTAACGCAAAAAATCTACGAAATGGGGAAAACGTACTGTGCACGCGTAGATCTCGGTGTGAGCTTTCCGAATCTACCCTCCGGCGAAGATTCTGCACACCGGAACTCCTACAGGCGGCGACCGAAGACGTCGTGATGTCCGTCGCCTACTTTCTCCCGCAAATCGGCCCGACAACTTGGGAGAGACAATGAATAGGGTTTTTGCTAAAACGTACAAGCTTATATATGTATATAATATAATAATATTATTATTAGCTACACGCCCAAACAACCAGAAAACCCAAATCATCTCAGATTTCCACGAAATTTGCACCAAGGCTAAATACTGATGTTACAAAACCAACGACGAAGTCGAAATTAAGATTCGACAAACAAAATTTGGGTTAAAATTCCCCAAAGTTACAACCAACACCAACCTACTAAAATCCATCGAGTCAAAATCTCGGATTCCAATGAGCAAAATCACGCTCCAACAACGGCGTCCACTAATTACGCGTCAATGTAATGCTCTAACATCATTATTATGTCACTAAAGAAATTTAAAATAAACATCAAAAAATCAG
Source organism: Platanthera zijinensis (assembly GCA_039513925.1). Lineage (NCBI taxonomy): Eukaryota > Viridiplantae > Streptophyta > Magnoliopsida > Asparagales > Orchidaceae > Platanthera > Platanthera zijinensis. Next base: position 155,524,158 of record CM077097.1, read on the forward strand.
GGGTGTTACAGTCACTCCCCTAAAAGAAAGTTTCTTCCCAAAACTTGACACAAAATCGAATCCACTACAGAAAGGATATAACCAAAGGTTATCGAATAGAAACACTTACCAAAGAAACTAGGAGAACATATGAGGATGAGCCTCTCTCATAGCTGACTCCAACTCCCAAGTCGCGCTCTCAATGTCTTGGTTTTGCCAATGAACTTTGACCATGGGTATTGTCTTCCTTCGCAATACCCAATCCTGAGTATCTAGGATACGAACAGGAATTTCAACATAAGAAAGATTAGGTTGCAACTGGGGCCTGAATCGAGAACATGTCGGTCACTAAGCACACACTTCTGCAACTGTCTCACATGAAACATATTCTGCACATCAGGAAAATTAGCGGGAAAATCCAGCCTATAAGCTGACACTCCGATGCGTTCAATAACCTTGAAAGGTCCCACATACCTGGGATCCAACTTGTGGTTTCTTCCAAACCTCTTAACGCCTGACATCAGATAAACCTTGAGAAAAACCATGTCCCCAACTGCGAACTCCAGATCAACCCTTCGTCGATTTTCGTTCTTCTCATAACGCTCATGGGCTAAACAAAGCTTCTCTCGAATATGCGCCACAGAAGTATTCATCTCTTCCAAAGCTTCTGGACCCAACAATGGACTTTCACCAACTTTAGCCCAAAATAAGGGGGTTCGACAACGCCTCCCATACAAAGCCTCAAAAGGGTTTATCTACAAACTCTCTTGATAATTATTATTACAAGAAAATTCCATCAATCTAAGCCACTCGTCGCATGCTCCTCCGTGGTCCAAGATGTAAAATCTGATCATATCTTCCAAAATTTGATTAACTCTCTCTGTCTGACCGTTGGTTTGCGAATGATAAGAGGTTGAATATCTGAGGTTGGTACCCAACCCTTCCTGTAAACTCTTCCAAAAACGAGACGTAAACTTGGAATCTCGATCTGACACGATACTTATAGGTACTTCAAGCAATCTAATGACCTCTTCTAAATACAACACTTCTATCTTCTTCATGGCGTAATCAATCTTGAGTGATATGAAGTGAACACACTTCGTTAATCTATCAACTATGACCCATACAGAATCATGTCCTCGGGGAGATCTCGGGAAACTAGTAATAAAGTCCATAAAAATACTCTCCCACTTCCAACTTAGAATATCCATAGGTGTCAACTTGCCACCCGACCGTCCATGATTTACCTTAACTCGCTTGCAAGTACAACACTCGGACACAAACTTAGTTGTATCATTCTTCATCCCATACCACCAAACGATCTATTTCAAATCTCTATACATCTTTGTAGAACCAGAGTGGTAGGCAACAATAGAACCATGTGCCTCACTACACAACTTTGCTCGAATATCCTCAACAGTGGGAATACAATACCTACCGCGGTACTTCAAAGTACACGCATCATCGATTGAAAAGTTTGGTAATTCCCTTTTTTCAGTTCTACTACGAATATGCTGCAAATCAGGGTCGTCCTTTTGATGTAGCCTTGTAAGTGTAATTCAAGAAGGCTCTGCTACTTCCAGGTTGCTTGGCGAATCGCTACTCCCAACAAAAATACCCATTAATAAAAACTTTTCCACCAAAGATTCCATAGAAAGGTTAAAGATCTGCGTTGTCTTTCTACTCAAGGCATCGACTACCATATTAGCTTTGCTCTGATGATATAGAATATCAACATCATAATCCGTGACATACTCCAACCATCTACGCTGGCACAAATTCAGCTCCTGAGTGAAGACATACTTCAAGCACTTATGATCCGTGTAAATCTTGCACAACGCGCCATACAACAAATGTCTCCACAACTTCAGGGCATAAATCACTGCCACAAACTCCAAGTCATGAGTAGGGTAGTTTCTTTAATGAATCTTGAACTGCCTCGATCCATACGCAATCACTTTTCCTTCTTGTATCAGGACACATCCAAGCCCGACGTGCGATGCATCCACATAAACAACATACTCATCTTCTTCGGTAGGCAAAACAATAATGGAGCAGTGCACAATCTCTTTTTCAACTCCTAAAAGACTTCTTCGCACTTATCGCTCCACACAAAAGCTGCGTTCTTCTGCGTAAATTTAGTCAAAGGCGCAGACAACGCAGAGAATCCTTCTACAAATCTTCTATAATAGTCTGCCAACCCTAGGAAACTTCTTATCTTTTTAGTTGTAGTAGGTCTTTTCCAATACATAACATCGGCTATCTTCTCTGGGTCAACTAAAATTCTGTCCTTATTCACAACATGACCCAAAAGAACACCTGAGGTAGCCAAAACTCGCACTTACTAAACTTCGCATAAAGTTTATGCTCTCTCAAAGCAGACATAACTAAACGCAAGTGTTGGGGATGCTTCTCAGCACTCTGGGAATAAACCAGAACATCGGCAATAAAACAACAAATTGGTCTAAGAAATCCTTGAACACTCTGTTCATCATGTCCATGAAGGCAGATGGTGCATTTGTCAATCCAAAAGACATCACTAAGAACTCAAAATGCTCATGCCGAGAATAGAAAGTAGTCTGTGAAACATTCTACTCATGGATTCTCAACTGATGGTAGCCCAAACGAAGGTTAATCTTCGAAAACATCGTACTACCACGCAACTGATCAAACAAATCATCTATCCGTGGCAAGAGATACCTATTCTTGATAGCTACCTTATTCAATTCCCTATAATCAATGTAAAGCCTCATAGATCCATCCTTCTTCTTAACAAACAAGACGGGAGCACCCCAAGGCGAAGAACTTGGCCTGATGAATCCACACTACAACAACTCATCTAGTTAGGTACGCAACTCTTCTAGCTCATGCGGGGCCATACAGTATGGTGTCTTAGCAATAGGGCGAGTACCCGGCTCCAAATCTATGACAAACTCCACATCTATCTCAGGCAGAGGACTAGAAAGACTATTTGGGAAAACATCTGGAAACTCTCGCACCACAGGAATATCCTCGACACGCTACAAACCACCAACGACTTCCAAACCAAAACCAAATAAGCACAACAACTGGAATCTAAAAGCTTCCGAGCACACACCTCAGAAATAATCGGGGAATCCTAGCGCGGAAATCCATACACACTCCTGGGGTGGCCGTTGTCTATCTTGAATTCCAAATGTTTAACCTTACATTTGATAACCGCATCATATCTAAACAACCAGTCCATGCCCTTAATCACATCAAAGTCCTCCAGGTCTAACACCTTTAGATCGACAAAAGCTAGAAAATCACCTAAAAGAATAGGACAACTCTGGATACCCTGGTCTGACACCATCGAGTCACCAGAGGGAAATTTAACATGTATCAGATCACCAACTTGATCAAGAGTGATACGATGACTTTCTACAAAATTCCTAGCCATAAACAAGTGGGTAGCACTAGAATAAAAAAAAAACGCGCGCCCAACGATTCTTGACCTTAAACTTCCCTATAAAATCGCATACGTAACTAATCGACCATCATCGAAGCTAAAGCTACGAGCTAAGACCTATATTAGAATCTAACATGAGATCACTTCGGTGGATGTCTGCACTTTTTCCAAAGTCACCACATTCATCTTGCCCTTCCCTTTATCCAAAAGCTGCGGCGGTGACAAGGCTTGTAGTGGAACTAGCTGCAGCGGGGGCTGAGACCGCAGGCACCTCGACTTAAAATGCCCTTTCTGTCTACACTGGAAACAGACCTTATCCTTACTCCAACAATGAGCAGCATCATGCCCCTTCTGCTTACATGACGTACAGACCAGATCTCCTTTGGGTATGCACTGAATCACAAGCACTTGTTGCTGCTTCTGAGCTCCCAACCTCTTGAAACACTTTTCGAACAGATGGCCTGGACGGCCACAGAAACTACATGCCTCCTTAATTCCTTTCTTTGAAGCAAGGCCAAATTCCCGAGAGCTTCTACCATCATCAGACTTTTTTCTTGTCCTTTATCATTTATATGCCTCGATTCTTAGCATTATCGCTAGCTTCGACCTTCAGGGAGCTTCTTCTGCCTCTGCATAATTCTCAGACCCATAAGCGCTAGCCAACTGCTGGATGTCACTCTTAAGGCCACCTAGAAAACGTTTTAATCTGCAAGCTTCAGAGGCTACCAAATTCAGGTCAAACTGGCTCAACTTGCTGAACTCTATCTCGTACTCACTGACCGTAAGTTATCTCTGCTTCAGATGTAGAAACTTGTTCATCAAACGGTCTTGCTCGACCGATGATAGAAATCTCATCAGCAACAACTCCGTGAAAGAGTCCCATGAACATCCATTCGTAAGGTTCTCTTTTTACCTTAACCATCAGCTCTTCCTAAGACCCTTCAGCTGGTATGCGGTGACCATCACTCTTTGGTCAGAAAAAATCCTTGAGTACGAAAACATTTCCTCGATCGCAATAATCCAGTCATCCAAAGACATAAAGTTGGCTCTACCTTCATAGGTAGGAGGTCCTAGTCGCTGAAAGTGCAAAATGAAATTCATCTTTAGTGGCAGCAAAACTGGAGGCACCAACAGAGCAGGAGGAATAGGAACAGCTTGACCCACAGTAGGGTACTGCACTCTAGGCTACTGCCCTGAAACAACAGTCAACTACGCCTGAATTTGCGATTGCATCTCAACCATCTGCCTTGACAGAGCCTTATTGCTCTACCGTATCCCTTCAATCACAACCTCACTTTGCGCACTTGACGACTCGCCCTCAGACAAGGGAGTCGACCCCGTCACAACACGCTTAGTCGGTATCTTAATAATACAACGAACAACTAATAAAAACCTAGCTTAACTGCTAGAACTACTCACTTAGTTCAGACCATACATGTATTGATACTTGCTCGTGCTGCAAACTTGCTCTGGATTTTCATAAATGATGTTATGCTTAAACTTAGGATGATATACCGTCATCCTATTGACCCATGTGCATAAACTATGAATGCATGAATTCTTATTTTTTTTTGTTCAAATTCATGTGTGTATGTATGTCATCATGTAAATCTTAGCTAGACATGTGTGCTAATGTTATGTTATGTTATGCATGATATGATATGCATTCTAATGAAGGCCTTAATTTATATTATGAGCGGCATACACATGAAATATTATGCATCTCATACTACATAATATCACATGTAACGAAAAGGTATAATCTAATGGGCATTCATATGATGATTGTTATGCATCTCATACTACATAACAGACATATGTTGCTTCCTATGAGGATCCATATACAAACACATATTATGCTTCTCATACTACATAATATACCCTGTATACTTCTTATCACACTTATGAGTGTAGTGTTCATACTTCAGCCAAGACATAATGATGACACATCGGTGTGTGTATGAAATGGAACAAGACCACTAAAACTAAACCTCTGATACCAACTGTCACAACCCGTATTTTCTCTGCATTTATACGATATATCATAGTAAAAGAAAACACGCGTCGTGATGCAATGTCGTGCAGGGGATAACTGCAGACGCTCAAACAAGAACCTACTCCTAATACTTATCATGAAATTCTCAGGTTTATGTTGAAGAAAACATATTTTTAGTTAAGTTTTATGGTTGTATCCCTCGGCTCAGTGGATTAACTAGTCCACAGATGAAAATATAAATGTACACTGCGGAAAATACTTTATTTACATCGATTAATATCCTACATGAGCATGAACATTCACATAGGACAACTCATGATATGCATACCTTCGATTTAATATAAGTAGGAAAAGTACTTTTACGTCATTAGAATATAATGACATTTGATTTAAAAGATGTCATGAGTATGAAATAAGCATAAGGATACTTTTATAGCTTGAAAATAACTAATCATACAATCCTAACATAAAACTTTCTCAGAGAGCAAGTAAAACCAACAAATCAACTAAGAAGTGACTTAACAGCTAGCAAGTAACTCAACATTCAACAAAATCTCTAGTATGCGTCAACAACCTGACACGAACCCACCAAAAAGCATGTATGTAAGACCCCAACCTCGGAGTTGATCGCGGGGCGATCAATCAGCACTTTTGGAGGTCTGAACAGGGGCACACGGCCAGGCACACGGCCGTATGCCTACCCGTGTTCAGTGATTTTGTGCAGTCTCGAGTCAGAGAAGTACACGGCCTACGACACACGGCCGTGTCTCAAGCCGTGTGTGGGGCACACGGCCTCGAACACGGCCGTGTTCGAAGCCGTGTTCATGAAGCCCGACGATCGTTCCTGAAGCTCCAGGTAACACGGCCCGTGGCACACGGCCGTGTCAGGACCCGTGTCGATCGGCGAATGAACTACACGGCCAGGCACACGGTCGTGTGCCAACCCGTGTTCGGCCCAGATTTTATTATTTTGGATCTAATCTCGGCCGTTCATTCCCTTGGATCTGGATCTGACAGTGGGGGCTGCTCCTGGGGGGTTATTAGCCGGGAAATGGGGGGAGAAACCCTCATTTCAACTTGAGTTTCTCTTTCTACCTTCTAGAGAGAGGGGAGAGCTCCCTTGGTGGTGTGAGGCCAAAATCCGGCCGCCGGAGGAGGTTCGAAGCTCCAAATCGCGATCCGAGCCCAGATCCGCGGAGGCGACGACGTTGCGAAGCTTTCTAGCCGCGTAGTTTATGATGGCACCGCAGAAGAACGCAAGGGTAACGATTCTTTATCTTGGGCATGTGAAGCCCTCTTTTCCTTGCATAGGAAGCCCGCTCTCGCGAGTGAGCGAAGAGTTGGAGCGCTCCTTGGGGTAGATATGTGAAGTCCCCCTTGTGTAGAGTCCGTATGCGTAAACGGACATAGGCATTGTGTGTGAAGCCTATTCGGACGTGTTGGTCTGAATCGGTGATGTTGCATTGCATTTGAACCGGGCAAGACTCCGGATGTTTGGGTGTTTTCGGGTTTTTCTACGTGGTAGATTGCATCAGGGAATCTTAGAGATTAACTCTAAGGTGCACCCGGAAAACTGGGCAAAAGCGGGTTTTGCCAACACGGAGGCCGGGGAGCCAACATGAGCATAACTGGGTTATGTGATTTTGTAGCGGAAACGGGACTCGGCGAGTCTTGACCTGCGCATATGGCTTAAATTGTCGTTGCGGTATGAGCACGGGTCAAGCGGAACCGTACCCGGTCTATGTCATTCGGTAGGACCGTTGGCATGGACGAGGGTCTTCGGCGGTCTATGGCTTAAATTGTCGTGACCAAGGCTAAGGAGACAAATTGCTCATATAGATGACTGTCCTAGAGGCGGTGGTGGATCGGGAACGTCTATGGCTTGAATTGACGTGACGTTGGCCGGTTCGCCGAGAATGTGCCCTGAGTGCACGGGGTGTGTGGTTGTGCGAGCCTACGCCTGTGGTGATGTGCAATTACCTTTTATAAATGCCTATACTAATAAAGTGCAGGGAAAGAGCATCCCCGCCCCGATTGTGGGGGCGGGATCGTTACAATTTGGTCAGCTTTGCTGACCGTTGCTATTGTTTGCCACCGGGCGGTGGTTTGTTTCTTGCAGTTGCTGCGGAGCCGAGCGGGAAATAGCGGGCTAAAGCCCTTGTTGCTGTGCCGGCCCTCGAAGGCCTAATTTGTTATGTTTTCCCCGTTCATTCATGTATGGCCGGCCTGCGAGCCGATGTCTGAAAACACTATTTTGTTAAGTGAACAATGTAAGGCCTTAAGGCCAGTTCTCTTTTGTGTATGTACTCATTCCTGGGTTGTAGTGGACATTCATGCTCTATGGCAGGGTTCTTATCTTTTTGCAAATTAATTAAATTGCTTCCGCTAGGTGTTGTGTAGGACGCTCTGATTGGTTGTATGGTTTCAACGCGTAACCAACCGGTCTGTCCGTAGTATATGGCGTCGGGCCCCGGCCGGACATACTGCTATATGTTATGTGACGGATAGGGGTGTTACAAATTGGTATCAGACTTCTGGTTTCGGTCACGCTTAAATGAATTCGTGGACGAATTCACTTTAAGGGGTGGTGAGCACATTGTGTGCGTCATCGTTATAACATGAAAAGAACCCATGAATGTCCACTTAGGAATGAAAATACACATGTTTGAGGAACCTGCGTGTTCCTATAATTGCTGTTTGCAGTAGTGTTTGGTCGCTTATCGGTGTTTTGCACGATTATAGGTGACCAGAAGTGGCGCTGGGCCGTCTGAACGGCCAAGTTCTGAGGCGAGCAGTGCGCCAAGCGATACGCCTGCAACACCTTTGTCTGCCGAGACCATTAGGTTGGTGGCAGAAGCGATCATGGCAATGATTAATGCGCAGCCTGCAAGGCAGGTGCAGCAGCCTGCTCCTGCTATAGAGCAAGTACCGCTTCAGACGGCAGAGCAAAGGAGGGTTGAGCAGGTGGTGGTGGAGCCAGAGTTGCCTCGGAGAGCAACTGAAAAACAATTGAAGCATGTCATGGGCTTTCATCCACCGGTGTTCACGGGGGCAGAAACCCCGACCCAAGCAGAGGATTGGCTCTCAAGGGTCAACAGGGTGATGACTGCGATGGAAACTGAAGAGTGGCAGAAGACCACTATAGCGACGTTCCTTTTGGATGGGGACGCAAGACTGTGGTGGGAGGGCCTAGAGCTGCATCAATTGAGGGGAAGGCCATTGGCCAAAGTCCCGATGGAGGAGTTTGCGAGACTATTTATGGCTCGATACCTCCCCTCGGCGCAGAGGATCGCGCTAGAGAGCGAATTCCAAAAGTTGGTGCAGGGTGATAGCACCGTTGATGAATACCTCCACAAGTTTACTCGGTTGGGGAGATATGCCGGCGCTACCTTCGCAGACGAGGAGCGCAAGACGAGCCGCTTTTATGAAGGGCTAAGGGATGATTTGAGGTTGCTGCTATCGGGGCCCAAGGCGCAGGGTTTCATGACCCTGGTCAGTTCGGCCCGGTCCTTGGAGAAGGATATGAGAAACGTGCAAGCGGAGAAAGAAAGGGAATCCGGTGGCAAGAAATCAGAGTTCAAGGCGCCGACTACATCGAAGTCGGGCTACCGTAGATTCTTCAAGAAAGCTAAGACTTCGGGTCCAGCTCCTTCTGCAGGTGCCTCGGGGACAACTACCAATCGAACCCCGGGCGCTTGTTTCACGTGTGGAAAGCCGGGGCACTTTGCCCGTGACTGCTGGAGTGGACGCTCAAAGTCCGAAAGGAAACAAGGAGCTACCTACGAGGAAAAGGGCAAAGCGGTGGAGTCGACCGCGTCCCACTATGCTCCGACTCAGCCTAGAGTCTACAACTTAGGCCAGCAGGAGGCCATCAAGCAAGCGGATGTGGTGACAGGTATGAGTTAATTTATGCAAGTTGACTTGAGAATACTATTACCTATTGCTTGTTAAGCTAATGTCTTTTGCTTAGGCTTTGTGGTGATTAGCGATAGTCCGGCACGAGCACTGTTCGACACTGGTGCTTCGCATTCTTTCTTGTCCGAACAGTTTATATCGCGCATCAGAGTCCCTTCTTCGATGGCAAAGGACAAGTTAGATGTGTTGCTACCGAATGGGTGCTCGATGCGTGCGGACAGAGTGTGCGCCGTGAAGGTTCACATAGGGAGCCAAGAGTTCGACTTGCTAGCGTCATTATTGCCGTTAGTAGATTTCGATGTTATCTTTGGAATGGATTGGCTTTCAGAGCAGAAGGCTTGGATCGATTGCGACCGTAAGGAGGTCAAGCTGGGTGTAGGGCGGGAGACTACTTTCGAGGGGCTTAAGGGGTCGAGCAAGACACTAATGTCTGCTCTTCAGGTGGTGAAGGCAGTTCGTGCTGGTGCAGAGCTGTTCTTTGCGATAGTGGGGGCTGTGGAGCCAAAGTCCCCGTTGGATAGCATCCCCGTGGTTTGCGAATACCCCGATGTGTTCCCGGATAGCCTTCCCGGAGCCCCACCGCAGCGAGAGATTGATTTTACGATCGAGCTCGTGTCGGGTGCCAAACCCGTGTCACGTGCTCCTTATAGGATGGCGCCAAAGGAGATGGCGGAGTTGAAGGTTCAGTTGGAGGAACTGATGGAGCAAGGTTATGTGCGTCCAAGTTCGTCGCCTTGGAGCGCACCGGTCCTCTTCGTTAAAAAGAAGGACGGTAGTATGCGGCTGTGCATCGACTACAGAGAATTGAACAAGTTGACGGAGAAGAACAAGTACCTGATCCCGAGGATTGATGATCTCTTTGATCAGTTAGTCAGATCGTCTGTATACTCCAAGTTGGACTTGAAGTCGGGGTACTATCAGCTGAGGATCAGGGAATGTGATATCCCAAAGACGGCGTTCAGTACGAGGTACGGGCATTTCGAGTTCACGGTCATGCCGTTTGGACTGACAAATGCGCCATCGGTGTTTATGGATCTGATGAACAGGACGTTCAGAGATTTCCTGGATCGCTTTGTGATCGTCTTTATTGACGATATTTTGGTATACTCGCAGTGCGAAGAAGACCACTTCAAGCATTTGCATTTGGTGTTGGAGACTTTGAGGAGGAATGAGCTTTACGCAAAGTTCTCCAAGTGCGATTTCTGGCTACCCTCGGTAGCGTTCCTTGGTCATATAGTGAGTGGGGAAGGTATAGCGGTGGATCCGGCGAAGATTGTTGCGATACGGGAGTGGCCTGCGTTATCTTCTGTCGCGGAAGTCCGTAGTTTTCTCGGGCTTGCCGGATATTACAGGCGCTTCGTAGAGAACTTCTCGCGGGTAGTGTTACCTCTCACGAAGTTGACAAGGAAGGACCAGAAATTCTTGTGGATGCAAGAGTGCGTGCAAGCTTTTGAGGAGCTGAAGAGGCGGTTGACCACGGCGCCAGTGCTTAGTTCGCCTAGTGGGACCGAGGGCTTTGAGGTGTATAGCGACGCTTCGGGTAGTGGCTTAGGCTGCGTGTTGTTGCAGCATGGTAGCGTGATAGCGTATGGATCGCGTCAGCTAAAGGTGCATGAAAGAAATTATCCGGTGCACGACTTGGAGTTGGCGGCCGTGATTTTTGCACTAAAGTTGTGGAGGCACTACCTATACGGAGTAAGGGTCGATATATACACCGATCACAAGAGCCTAAAATACTTGTTGGATCAAAAGGACCTTAATATGAGGCAGAGGAGGTGGATGGAGTTCCTGAGGGACTACACCTTCAAGATACATTATGTACCCGGGAAGGGCAACGCAGTTGCGGATGCGCTGAGCCGCAGGGCTCCCGCCCGAGCCAACTGGTTGTCGGTGCATGATGAGCGGCTAGTGCGGGAGTTGGAGGAGCTTGAGATCTGTTGCGTTGACAAGCAGACGAGCGCCAAAGCAATGTTAAACTGGACAGAGGTGCAGTATGACCTGGCTGACCGGGTTCGGCAGGCATTGGAGTTAGATGACTCTATGAAAGAGCTTATGGAGGCCGCTCTGGATGGGTCAAATTCCCAGTTCTCGGTGGATGATGGTTTGTTAAGAAAGGATCATCGGTTGTGCGTCCCGAGTGGGGGTAACCTCCGGGCGGAGTTGATGTACGAGGCTCATCATACCAAGTACTCAATCCACCCAGGGAGCACGAAGATGTATCGTGATCTCAAGAAGCTGTTTTGGTGGCCGGGGCTTAAGAAAGATGTGGCGTTGTACGTGGCTAAATGCCAAACGTGCGCCTTGGTGAAGGCGGAGTGCCAAAAGCCAGGAGGATTTCTGAAATCCTTGCCTATACCGGAGTGGAAATTCGATGATATATCTATGGACTTTGTGCACGGGTTGCCAAGGTCGCAGAAGGGAAACGACACCATTTGGGTGATCGTTGACAGATTGACGAAAGTGTCGCATTTCTTACCGATGAGGAAGGATGATCCAGTAGAGAAGTTGGCAAAGCTCTATGTGGATAGCATTGTACGCTTGCACGGGGTGCCCCGCAGTATTGTGAGTGATCGCGATGGGCATTTCACGTCCAATGACTGGAGGCTAGTGCATCAATTGTTGGGCTCCAAACTGAACTTTAGCACGGCGTTTCATCCGCAGACGGATGGCCAGACCGAGAGGGTCAACAGAACCTTGGAAGACATGCTCCGCATGTGTACGTTGGACTTCGGTAAGAGGTGGGAGGACCACCTATACTTGGTCGAATTTGCTTATAACAATAGTTATCAAGCAAGCATTCAGATGGCGCCGTTCGAAGCTCTTTACGGAAGAAAATGTCGCACGCCGTTGTCGTGGTTAGAAACGGGTGAGTCCAAGCTTTATCAGCGTCAAGACATTGAATATGCCACTTCTTTAGTGCATACTATACGGGAGCGGTTGCGGATTGCCCAGGATAGGCAAGCCAAGTATTATAATGCCAAGCATAGGAACGTGGAATTCAGTGTTGGCGATTGGGTGTACTTGAAGATCAAGCCGTTCAAGGGTGTCTCACGGATTCGACGCTTGAAAAAGTTGAGTCCGAGATACCTTGGGCCATTTGAGATTCTGGAGCGGATCGGAGAAGCAGCTTATAGGTTGAGGTTATCAGCAGAGCTAAGTGCTTTGCATGATGTATTCCACATCTCGGTTTTGCGGAAGGTAGTGCAAGAGCCTTCGCAGGTGTTAGCGGCCGACCAAGTACCGGTTGAGGAAGGGTTGACAACGAAAGTCAAGCCCATATCTATTGAGGATTTCGAAGTCAAGCGGCTTCGGAACAAGGAAATCAGAATGGTGAAGGTCCGTTGGGATAACTGCGGACGCGAGGAGCTCTCTTGGGAGCGAGAGCCGTCAATGCGCGAGGAGTACCCCGAGTTGTTCCCCTCAGGTACTCGTTATGTTTGTGTTTTTGTGTAGTCTCTGTTCTTAATTTCGGGACGAAATTCTCTTAAGGGGGAGGGAGTTGTAAGACCCCAACCTCGGAGTTGATCGCGGGGCGATCAATCAGCACTTTTGGAGGTCTGAACAGGGGCACACGGCCAGGCACACGGCTGTGTGCCTACCCGTGTTCAGTGATTTTGTGCAGTCTCGAGTCAGAGAAGTACACGGCCTACGACACACGGCCGTGTCTCAAGCCGTGTGTGGGGCACACGGCCTCGAACACGGCCGTGTTCGAAGCCGTGTTCATGAAGCCCGACGATCGTTCCTGAAGCTCCAGGTAATACGGCCCGTGGCACACGGCTGTGTCAGGACCCGTGTCGATCGGCGAATGAACTACACGGCCGTGTGCCAACCCGTGTTCGGCCCAGATTTTATTATTTTGGATCTAATCTCGGTCGTTCATTCCCTTGGATCTGGATCTGACGGTGGGGGCTGCTCCTGGGGGGTTATTAGCCGGGAAATGGGGGGAGAAACCCTCATTTCAACTTGAGTTTCTCTTTCTACCTTCTAGAGAGAGGGGAGAGCTCCCTTGGTGGTGTGAGGCCAAAATCCGGCCGCCGGAGGAGGTTCGAAGCTCCAAATCACGATCCGAGCCCAGATCCGCGGAGGCGACGACGTTGCGAAGCTTTCTAGCCGCGTAGTTTGCGATGGCGCCGCGGAAGAACGCAAGGGTAACGATTCTTTATCTTGGGCATGTGAAGCCCTCTTTTCCTTGCATAGGAAGCCCGCTCTCGCGAGTGAGCGAAGAGTTGGAGCGCTCCTTGGGGTAGATATGTGAAGTCCCCCTTGTGTAGAGTCCGTATGCGTAAACGGACATAGGCATTATGTGTGAAGCCTATTCGGACGTGTTGGTCCGAATCGGTGATGTTGCATTGCATTTGAACAGGGCAAGACTCTGGATGTTTGGGTGTTTTCGGGTTTTTCTACGTGGTAGATTGCATCAGGGAATCTTAGAGATTAACTCTAAGGTGCACCCGGAAAACTGGGCAAAAGCGGGTTTTGCCAACACGGAGGCCGGGGAGCCAACGTGAGCATAACTGGGTTATGTGATTTTGTAGCGGAAACGGGACTCGGCGAGTCTTGACCTGCGCATATGGCTTAAATTGTCGTTGCGGTATGAGCACGGGTCAAGCGGAACCGTACCCGGTCTATGTCGTTCGGTAGGACCGTTGGCATGGACGAGGGTCTTCGGCGGTCTATGGCTTAAATTGTCGTGACCAAGGCTAAGGAGACAAATTGCTCATATAGATGACCGTCCTAGAGGCGGTGGTGGATCGGGAACGTCTATGGCTTGAATTGACGTGACGTTGGCCGGTTCGCCGAGAATGTGCCCTGAGTGCACGGGGTGTGTGGCTGTGCGAGCCTACGCCTGTGGTGATGTGCAATTACCTTTTATAAATGCCTATACTAATAAAGTGCAGGGAAAGAGCATCCCTGCCCCGATTGTGGGGGCGAGATCGTTACAATTTGGTCAGCTTTGCTGACCATTGCTATTGTTTGCCACCGGGCGGTGGTTTGTTTCTTGCAGTTGTTGCGGAGCCGAGCGGGAAATAGCGAGCTAAAGCCCTTGTTGCTGTGCCGGCCCTCGAAGGCCTAATTTGTTATGTTTTCCCCGTTCATTCATGTATGGCCGGCCTGCGAGCCGATGTCTGAAAACACTATTTTGTTAAGTGAACAATGTAAGGCCTTAAGGCCAGTTCTCTTTTGTGTATGTACTCATTCCTGGGTTGTAGTGGACATTCATGCTCTGTGGCAGGGTTCTTATCTTTTTGCAACTTAATTAAATTGCTTCCGCTAGGTGTTGTGTAGGACGCTCTGATTGGTTGTATGGTTTCAACGCGTAACCAACCGGTCTGTCCGTAGTATATGGCGTCGGGCCCCGGCCGGACCTACTGCTATATGCTATGTGACGGATAGGGGTGTTACAATGTATGTCTGAACTAAAAACAAAACAACAAAACTACCTCACAATGGTGAGGAAAGGACAACTGCAACAGCTACAGCAAACCAACAACTACCAACCCTAGCCCCTCGATTGGCTACTACTCCGGGCTTGAGGAATTCAAAAGAAAAGAATACCTCAGTAAGAAAGTACAAGGGGAGAACAAAGATCAATAGTAACAATAATAAAAAGAGACATAAAAAGGTTACCAACCCATAAATAAGAAAAACTGTTCAATAATAGTAAATAAGTCATAACATAATAAGTAAGAGTTCTCAAAGGTATAAGTATGAGAAATTGTATCAAGTGCGAAATGAAGTCATGCTTCAATACGATCTGCAAGTGTAAGCATAATAATACATGTTTACATAATAAGAAAGGAAGAGACTAAACAACTCCAAATACGTGAGTCATTAACACATGACAAAAACGGTACTGAGTCGGTGGCACATTGTCCAACACGAACCATAAGACCAAACATCTTAAAAAGGCACTGGGGTGGTGGTCACATTATCCAACACAACCTAATAATCCAAACATCTCAAAAAGGCAATGTGGTGGTGGCCACAATGTCCAACACAACCCAACAGTCAAAACATCTCAAAAAGGCACTGTGGTGGTGGTCACATTGTCTAACATAACCCAATAATCCGAACAAAAATCACCAACAACCATGTGTAATGATTCACGAACCGGCATCGAGTTTGTGGTCCTTTATCCACTGCCAACCTAACTACAACCATACGTCCAGAACACGAATAAAACCCAAGTATAATCTCAAGATTCCTCAACGACAAAGAGGAGGGAAAATCCCAAAAAATTACCCCAAGGTCAATACTCGACGAATTGACCTCATTCAGCGAGAAAACTTCTAAGTCCACAACCATTCGTCGAGTATACTCGACGAATCGGCTTACCCTTACCTCGATACTCGACGAATCGGCACATAAACTTCTAAGTCCATGAGGAATTTGTCGATAATACTCGACGAATCTCCCTTACCTTAAGGCGAAACTCGGTGAAAAAGACTTAACTCAACAAATTTACTTCACTCAATGCCTAGTTGAGTTCACTCAACGCACTCGACGCCAATACAGCTATACTCAAATCACTCGATGTCAAGCAGTTATACTCAAAGCACTCGACGCCAAGATAGTTATACTCAAAGCACTCGACGCCAACATAGCTATACTCAAAGCACTCGACGCCAAAGTAGTTTCACTCAACGTACTCGACGCCAAAGGCATTTCCTGATGAAAAAGACTTAGCTTCTTATAAATACTCGACGCACTCGTCGCCAAAGGCCCAACACTCGACACACTTGATGCCAAAGGCCAAACACTCGATGCTCTCGATGCCAAAGTATAATCACTCGATGAATTTGACTCCAAACTAGTTTCACCCAATGAACTCGACGTCAAGCCATAATCACTCGACGCACTCGACTCCTAAGGCTATTCACTCAACGAATTTGACTTAACCCATAGATACTCGATGAAAAATACTTTACCTCTCTTGAATATTCGATGAATTTTAGTCAGACTCAGTAAATTAAGATACTCGACAGAAAGGACTTACCCTCACAGGAATATTCGACGAAATTTTTGTCAGTCTCCTACATTACCAGGCAGATTTTGACCTAGCCAAACCCAACACTACTCCTACCTTCTATGAAGGGAGGAAGAAAGAGGGAAGAAATGTAAAACGAACGAGAACATAACAAGGGGAAGAAATCACCACTAGCCTCAAGATCTTCAGAAATCTGGCCTCACGAGCGCTCCGCTCCAAGGATCGGCCACAAGAACTCATAGGAAACAATTCCTTAAATTTTTTGGGGCAAAAAAGAGTCAAGGTCAAAAACCCTAACACCAAAAATCTACGAAACAGGGAAAACTTACCGTGCACTTGTAGATCTTGGCAAGAGCTTTCCGAATCTACCCTTTGACGATGATTCCGCGCACAGGAACTCCTACATGTAGCGGTCAAAGACCTTTCGATGTATGTCGCCTACTTTCTCCCGCAAATCAGCCCGACGGCTTGGGAGAGACGATGAATAGGGTTTTGCTAAAACGTACAAGCTTATATATGTATATACTATAATATTATTATTATAATTAGCTACACGCCCAAACAACCGGAAAACCTAAATCACCTCGGATTTCCATGAAATTCACACCATGGCTAAATACCGATGCTACAAAACCAACGACGAAGTCGAAATTAAGATTCGACAAACCAAACTTGGGTTAAAATTCCCTGAAGTTACAACCAACATCAACCTACTAAAATCCACCGAGTCAAAATCTCGGATTCTGATGTGCAAAATCCTGCTCCAACAACGGCATACGCTAATTACGCGTCAACGTAACGCCCTACCATCATTATTACGTCACTACAGAAATTTAAAATAAACATCGAAAAATATGGGGAGTTACATGGATGGTTGAGTTTGTGTTACTTGAGGTGGCACTTCAAAAACTTTTTCTAAACTTATCCTTAGGTCCTCTTAATCAACCAACTCAGTATGAGTCGTTGTCTAAGCCTTTAGGGACATTGGGAAGCTTTTTCCCAGAAAAGGGACCTCTGATTGAGACACCCCCTCATTATGATCATCATTCTCACTTAAGAAATCTTCCAAAGAATCAATTTTCTCTTCTCCAGCAAATTCCCCCTCAGTTGGGGAACTGGACTTCTCTTGAACAACTGACTCCCCCTCAATAGCAGTAACAACTTTCCGAGGTGAACTTGTATCAGCTACATCAAGATTCAGTTGAATGTTTATGTCTTGAAATTTTCTTCATCCTCATGAGAATGTGAAAAGTAGGGATTATTGATGGGATCACTATCCACTTGGTCATCATCACTCTTGCATCCTGATTTAAATTCAGAATCCTCTTCCACAACCACCTTCTTTCCTCTCCTTTTGCTATACCCCTTCTTCTCAATTTGACCTTTAGGCAGCACCCTGGTGTATCTTTCCAATGTCTTGATGTCCATTCTTTTCATATAATGAATTCTTATTCCTTATTTCTTGTTGAAATATACAGGATATGCATTGATCAGATATAAGGAAAGAATTCTACCCAAAGTAGGTACTTAAAGACTGCTCAGGAGTTTTTTGAATATCACCAAGGCCTAGTTAGTTTTCTTTTGTAGAATGACTCTTGTAACCAATTCAAACATGGGCTTGGAGATTCTATCATGGGATCCAGTCTCGTAGAGAATAGCCTTCCTAATGATATGTGCCAGCAGTTTGCCTCTTTGGTTGAAATGCTTCCTTTCTAGAGATCCATATCTCTCTCCATAAAACTCACACCAGTCCAAGGCATCAATTGTTTCTTGAGGAGAAATCTTCTGGTCCTCTTTTATCTTAGTAGACGGAAGGTGCAATGTCTGTGCAATCTTTTGAGGACTAATCTTAACCTTTAGATCCCCTATCTTGCTTTTAATGGACTTTCCAGATGATGTTACCTTGATATGAGAGTAGAATTCTAACACTTCTTCCTTCAGAATCGGGCTTGGCTCAGATATCTGTGATTAAGTGTTCTGCCTTCTTCAAATAGGGGATAAATTTATATGTATATACATTTGTATGTATCTATGATTGGTTGTGTTGGATATTTTCCATAATTCATTGTTATGTCAAATCTGTCATTTCTATGATAATATAATTGAAAGTTTCTAGTGTCGACTAAATCCACCTAGGGGGAATATGTGTCGTGCAGTCTTTTGCGGAATGAAATTTACCTACACAAACTAACAAACATAGCATATAAAGAACACAAAGAATTATAGTGGTTCCCCGATTTGGGTACGTCCACTTTCCACCTTCGACCTATCTCCCACCAAGGGACGACTCGGTCACTTCTCCAAATGGATTAAAATCCAATCCTCACACTACGGATGGAACCCTTCCAACAAAGGAGTCAAGACTTCACCACCACGGGTTGAACCCAACCCTTACAACAAGGAATGAAAATTCCTTGTCAACAAACCAAAATTGAATGTAAAAGAAAATACAAACAACGCTTTTGGAGATCCTGATGTCCTTCTTCGTTCGTTGAAGCTTGCTTGAAGATTACGAAGAATCCACAACCGGATTTCTCTCTTGGAAAGAATCTTTTCAAGATCGGCGGTGGCAAATAAATGCGGCGGCGATGCTTTGTAGATCCAAACTTCTTGACGAAGCAAGCTAGGTCTACCAACGATCTCAGTCAGATCAATCGTCTCCACCGATTTGGAATGGAGAACAAGTCTCGTTCTACGAATCGGAAGATAAGAGATCTCAAGAGAGATACGTGAGACGCTCTGCTTGCCTTGGTACTGTCGTCGGAAGATCAGAGAAGAACTGAGATTAACGGCGGCGATGAACTTGCGAGCGGCTACAGGAGATCGGCGGTTTTCGTGATCGGCTAGGGCACGACGTCGGCTGCTTTCGATTTCCGAAAATGTCTGTTTTTAGAAGTTCAAAATATGCGAGTATAAATACTAGAGGCCAACCCTAAAGACCGTTGTGGGGCCCACGAGAAGAAACCCTAGCTCCGGCCTAAACAGCGCATGGCGAGATGGTTTGGTCCAGCGAACATAGGAAAATTGCCTAAGCAAAATCTGCGGGAATCGTTGGTGATTCCAGTCAATGTCGGCGGGAATCACTCACAATTCCCGTCGATTCTGCCTTAGCAGAATCCCTGTTTGAAAACTGTCAGCCGGAAGAAGTCGGCGGGAGAGGCTAAGTGATACTCTAAGAATCGGCGGGAATCACTAACGATTCCCGTCGAAGTCGGCGGGAATCACTAGCGATTCTCGTCGAAGTCGACGGGAATAACTTAGTGATTCCCGTCAATTTTGACTTAGAAGAATTTTCTCTTCCTTCCTTTGATGACTTGGTCTTTGACCCATCTTTGCTCCTTCTTCTGCTCTTGATCTACCTAGACCCTATACTTGAAAATAAGTACACTCCAATAGAGAGAGCACACGTGAGTCAACACACTGATCTACTCAACGAGGGATTACGTTGCGCATACCCGTGTATATTGACCCACTGCACCCTGACATTGGTGTGTACTTAGCATGGAATAGGTGCAAGCACAACTTGATAGAAGATCGTCAAATACATTGTCAATTCAACTTAGCTTGTTCAGGGGCTTCTTCAAATCAGGTACATTATGGATACAATACCCAACAATCTCCCCCTATTTGAAGAAGCTTAAACCTTACAAGCTAAGGTGAATAGAACAGATGGGAATGAAATTCATAAAATGAAAATTAAGTTGAGAGTGAAATTCATTACAATTTTCCTGATTGCATACTTAACATTGGCAGCCACCTTAGCCTTAGCCGAGAGGGTAATCTCCCCCTTTTTGGCTTCTGCAAATCTGGGACTTTACTTGGAGCATAATGCTCCCCCTCAGTTCTTGCATCCGTGCCCGATCTTGAGTTCCTCGCTGATGCTCCCCCTTGATCCAAGAGCCTTGAGCCCTTCAGTCTTTAATCTTCATAGTTCAGCATGCCGAGTTCAGTTTTGAAGAGACTGAACTTGGCCTCGTCTATGGGCTTTGTGAAGATATCTTCAATCTGCTTATCCGTGTGGACATAGCAAAGAGAGATATCTTTGTTTTCCACATGCTCCAGAATGAAGTGGTAGCGCACTTCAATATGCTTTGTTCTGCTGTGCGACACAGGATTGTTCGCAATTGCTATAGCGGTCGAGGGAGTCGCAATACATAGGAACTGCTCTGAACTGCAAGTCATAATCTTCGAGTTGATTTCTGATCCATTGAAGTTGTGCACAACAGTTGTCTGCTGAGATGTACTCAGATTCAGCCGTGGAGGTTGCGACACAGTTCTGATAAGAAAGTGATTTTCTTATCATCCCTGCTTCCTACAAAATCAGCATCTGAAAAGCCTATCAGCTCGACATTATTGTTTCTTGGGTACCACAAGCCAAAATTTGGTGTTCCTTTAAGGTATCTAAGAATTCGTTTTGCAGCGACATAATGAGATTCCTTAGTGTTCACCTGATATCTTGCACAAATGCATCTGGAGCTTTAAGAGTCTGGCATCTGGAGCTCTAACAGCTTCTCGGGCTCCTCCCTCTTCTGGAGGATTTTATCCATCCTGATTGTCATCTTCTCTAGTTGGCGTTGAGGTGGAGACCTTGACATACTTGGGAGTTCCATATTTAGCAGTCTCATCGATACTTAGCTGTTCAAGCCTTGCACCTGCATCTTCAAGAATGCCACTGGAAGAATTGTTGTGAAGCAAGCTTTCTTCATCAAATACAATATTAATGGACTCCTCTACCACTAGGGTTTTCTTATTGAAAACCCTATATGTCCGACTGTGGCTACTATAGCCCATGAAGATGCCTTCGAAGCATTTTTCTCCGAATTTAGTACGTGGGTACTTCCCATTATTGAGTACATAGCATCTGCAGCCAAAAATACTTAAATAGGACATGGTCGGTTTCCTGCCTTTCAATAGCTCATAAGGCGTCTTACGATGATTCTTGTTGATCAATGCTCGGTTCTGCACATGACAAGTCGTATTGACAGCCTCTGCCCAGAAGTACTCTAGAAGAGAAGCGTCATTCAACATTATCGTACATGCTTTAATGAGTGTTCTATTTCTCCTCTCCGCAACTCCGTTTTGCTGAGGAGTACGCAGGGAGGAAAACTCATGAAAGATACCATGTTCTTCACAGAATTCTGTCATAGCACCAGACTCGAATTCTATTTCATGGTCACTTTTGATTTTGACCACGGAGCAGTTAAGTTCGTTTTGAATCTGCTTGATAAAATTAGTGAAGATGTTAAACGTGTCTGACTTTCGTTTCAAGAAGAACATCCACGTAAACCGAGAGTGATCATCAACAATCACTAGCATATACGATTTGCCTCCTAAGCTATGAACTTGCACTGGACCGAACAAGTCCATATGCAGAAGATAAAGACATCTGGAGGAGTCTTTGTCTGCAATGCCCTTAAAGGTAGCCCGAGTCTGTTTGCCCTTCTAGCATGCAGGACAAGGACTATCTTTGATGCACTTAATAGTAGGGGCATCCCTTACTAAATTCTTGGAAAACAACATATTAATAGTCTTGAAATTAATATGTGTTAATCTCTTGTGTCATTGTTCACAGAGAGAAGCACTGCCTTTTGCTACTAGGCACACGGGGGTAGAAGAGTCTAAGCTAAGAAAATCTAAGCAAAAGATATTTCTTCTCCTAATGCAGGTTAATACCGTCTCCGAAGAGGCACACAATATTATCAAGCACTTATCCTAGCAGAACTTAACGTCGTATCCTTTATCACACAACTTGCTTACACTGATCAAGTTATGGTTTAACCCTTCAACATAGGCCACGTCTGTGATAGAGAATACACCGTTGGAAATCATACCATAACCCCTGGTGACTCCTCGATCAGATCCTCCAAAGATGACTTTGGGTCCATTTTCGACTAGGGAGTAATCACGTAACAGGCTTCTTGTCCCGGTCATATGTCGGGAACATCCACTGTCCAAGTACCAAATTGGCGTTTTGGTGGCCTTTGGACATACCTGCAAAATAGAATTAGTTTCCTTTAGGAACCCAATCGAACTTGGGTCCTAGATTCCTTGTTAGGACACTCCCCCTTGGTTGGTTAACCCTACGAGTGGTCAGCCTCGCATTGCTAACAAAAAGAGTCTCATTGTATCTTAGATTAAACCAGTAATCCACGGCAAAGTGACCAACTTTGCCACAGCACCAACAGTCAAACCTGTTGTACCGCTTCCTAGGCTCCTGCTTCACCCTTGAAACGGTGGGTCCAGCCGGGGCCTTGGATCTGGAGGTGGAGGCATCATGATGACAGCAGTCACATAATTTCTTCACTTCCTGTTCCTTCAGTATAATAGTTTTGGCCTTTGGTGCCTGCTTCCTATTATGGCCGCTAGAGAAGTGGCCATAATTCTCCACTTGAATTTCCTCATAAGGTGCCTTGAAGACACTCTCACCGTAGTTGCGGGGGAAGGTCCAACCATCATACTGACTCTTGGGCTTTTCAACCGAGGGCCGGAAGAAGTGGCCATAGGTTGACTCAAAGTCCTGCTCATTGCAAGGAAAGCCAGGCTTTCTGAATGAAACAGGACCGAGTGGGGCCTTTCCATTTTCTGCATTAGAGGCCTTCTTAGTAGCCTTATTTTTCCTCTGATTTCTGTTTCTCCTGGATGATTTACCAGGCACAGTCATATGCCCTAAGCCAGCCCCCTTAGCCTGAGCAGAGAATTCATCAACAAGAGGAAGAACGGTCTTGGGCATAGAGAAGCTTTTGACAATCTCCCTCTCTGCTGCAAGTTGTTCTTCCAGCTTGTTGATTTCTTCCTGTTTTTGGTCAAGGAGCCTTAGAGAATCTGAGTGCTTAGAAGTCAGGTCCAGGTGTTCCTGTCGGAGAGAAATCAAGCTAGTGATCTCTTCTCTTAGGGACACACCCTCAGCTATAAGGAATTTGACTTCCTTTTTCTGAGCCCTCAACCTCTTTCGGCACTCTTCGAAAGTATTGAGCAGAAGCTCATACTTTTCGAGGAG
The DNA here is from genome assembly GCA_039513925.1 of Platanthera zijinensis. Taxonomy (NCBI): domain Eukaryota; kingdom Viridiplantae; phylum Streptophyta; class Magnoliopsida; order Asparagales; family Orchidaceae; genus Platanthera; species Platanthera zijinensis. The sequence goes on from CM077097.1 coordinate 155,547,463, forward strand.
TTCAGCCTCACGGGAAGATGGACTGTCCTCGTGGTCATCTTCAGGAGACTCAGAGTCAGAGTCAGAGAGGGGGGTGCGATCTTTTACCTTCCCAGTAAATGGGGGACAGTCTCCATCTGAGTCGGAGCGACCCATTAGCCCAAAGTAGGCTTCCTCATCATCACTGGAGTCTGAAGAGTCAGATTCACTCAGTGTCTTTGGCTTTTTAGCAATATAGCTCCTATCCTTTTTCTTATCTCTAGAGGACTTATGTTCCTCTCCTTTCCCCTTATCTCTCTTGCTTTGGTGGCAGTCAGCAATGACGTGACCTGGCTTATTGCATCCAAAGCAGATAATGTAAGTAGAACGATGTTTGTTCTATTTAGACTCATACCTGTCAGAAGAGTAATTCTTCTTCTGATGTTTGGAGGAGGAGCCATCTTTTTTTCTCTGATTCCTCAACTTGAGGAACTTCTTGAACTCTCGAGTGATGAAGGAGAATTCTTCCTCAGATAGCTCTGAGCCGAATGAGCATGGCTCAGAGTCTTCTTCCTCAGCCTTTCTCCAAGAGCGGGACGAGGCTGCACCCTTGCCTTTCCTTGAGTGACTAGCTTTCAGGGCCACAGTCTTTTCTTTGGCTGCGGCCTTATCGGCTTCTTCTTCAGCTTTTCTGGTGTTCAGCTGAAGCTCGTAGGACATTAGCTTTCTAAACAAAATCTGGGGATCAGTTTCTGCCAGCTTGCCAAATTCTCTGATGGTGCAGATCTTGGTGTCTCATTCCTTAGTAAGGGATCTAAGGAATTGGTCATTTAGTTCACCATCGGTGAACACTCTGCCATAACCCTTCAGGGCATTGACGATCTTCAGGAAGTTCTCGAATGTCACTCCGATTTCTTCCTTGGGACCTTGCCTGAAGGCCTCATACTTCTTGTTCAGAAGGGATCTTCGATCATCCCTTACTTCATCTGTGCCTTCCATCAGAATGATCAGGCAGTGCCATATGTCCTTGGCAGTCCTGCAGTTGCTGAAATTCTGCATCATGGAATCATCAACGGCGCTTACTAAGATGTTTTGAGCTTTCTTGTCTAGTCTGACAAGCACCATCTCATCCTTATCCATTTCGGAGAGCTTCTTGGGCACCATCTTGGTAGGATCAATAGTGGAGGCCTTAGTGGGGATATAAGGGGCCTCCTCCACTATCATGAAGAGTCGGGGGTTGACTGCTTCCATGTAGAACCTGGTCCTTTCCTTCCAGATGGGAAAGTTCAGCTTGGTGCATATTGGGATCTTTCCTTAATACTTGAGTCCGTCCATTCCCAAGATCTTCTTTCCTCTTGACACTAGACACAAAATCTTACTCAATGTGTTAACCTTACTGATGAGAAACCTCCCTCCAATACCACTTGAAAGTTTCTAGTGTCGACTAAATCCACCTATGGGGGGAGGAATAGGTGTCGTGCAGTCTTTTGCGGAATGAAATTTACCTGCATAAATTAACAAATATAGCACAAAAAGCACACAAATAATTATAGTGGTTCCCCGATTTGGGTACATCCACTTTCCCCCTTCGACCTATCTCCCACCAAGGGACGACTCGGTCACTTCTCCAAATGGATTGAAATCCAATCCTCACACTACGGAAGGAACCCTTCAAACAAAGGAGTCACAACTCCACCACCACGGGTTGCACCCAACCCTTACAACAAGGAATGAAAATTCCTTTACAACAAACCAAAATTGAATGTAAAAGAAAATACAAAAAACGCTTTTGGAGATCCCGATGTCATTCTTCGTTCGTTGAAGCTTGCTTGAAGATTACGAAGAATCCACAACCGGATTTCTCTCTTGGAAAGAATCTTGTCAAGATCGGCGGCGGCAAGTAAATGCGGCGGTGATGCTTTGTGGATCCAAACTTCTTGACGAAGCAAGCTAGGTCTACCAACGATCTCAGTCGGATCAATCGTCTCCACCGATTCGGAATGGAGAACAAGTCTCGTTCTACGAATCGGAAGACAAGAGATCTCAAGAGAGATACGTGAGACACTCTGCTTGCCTCGGTACTGTCGTCGGAAGATCAGAGAAGCACTGAGATCAACGGCGGCGACGAACTTGCGAGCGGCTACAGGCGATCGGCGGTTTCCGCGATCGGCTAGGGCACGACGTCGGCTTCTTTCGATTTCCGAGAATGTCTGTTTTTAGAAGTTCAAAATATGCGAGTATAAATACTAGAGGCCATCCCTAAAGACCGTTGTGGGGCCCACGAGAAGAAATCCTAGCCCCGGCCTAAACAGCGCATGGCGAGATGGTTCGGTCCAGCGAACGGAGGAAAATTGCCTAAGGCAAAATCGGCGGGAATCGTTGGTGATTCCCATCGATGTCGGCAGGAATCACTCATGATTCCCGTCGATTCTGCCTTAGTAGAATCCCTGTTTTGAAAACTGTCAGCCGGAAGAAGTCGGCGGGAGAGGCTAAGTGATACTCGACGAATCGGCGGGAATCACTAACGATTCCCATCGAAGTCGGCGGGAATCACTAGCGATTCTCGTCGAAGTCGGCGGGAATAACTTAGTGATTCCCATCGATTTTGACTTAGAAGAATTTTCTCTTCCTTCCTTTGATGACTTGGTCTTTGACTCATCTTTGCTCCTTCTTCTGCTCTTGATCTACCTAGACCCTGTACTTGAAAATAAGTACACTCCAATAGAGAGAGCACACGTGAGTCAACACACTGATCTACTCAACGAGGGATTACGTTGCGCAGACCCGTGTATATTGACCCACTGCACCCCTGACATTGGTGTGTACTTAGCATGGAATAGTTGTAAGCACAACTTTATAAAAGATCGTCAAATACATTGTCAATTCAACTTAGTTTGTTCAGGGGTTTCTTCAAATTAGGTACATTGTGGATACAATACCCAACAATAATTTTATATTTAATGCATCATACCATTGATTAGGTGTTCTGCTTTCTTCAAATATGAGGAGATTTTTAGGAATATTACTCTCGATATTTCACAATTTGAAGAAGCATCATTTAAAATATTAAGTGCATATTGTATTTGACGACATAATTGTTTTATTTCTATGCAGGAATTATCTATTATCTATAAAACGAATTTAGAAAAGAGTTAGTGAAAATAGAGCAGTATCGTTCAGATATATGAAGGATTCTCGACGATATCGTCTTGAACGTGGAGTTCTTCAATACGGCATTGTCTCAAAGCAACTATAGAAGCAACTTTAAACACTAAGTAGATTACCGTTGAGATCAGTATATAGTTCTCCACGATATCAGCGTGATCGTGGAAAGGTTCGAGTCGATATCGTGGAGAAAGCGCAAAAAGAAGCAGAATTCAACGCTAAGGGTGATACCATTGAGAAAGAAGAATTTTCTCAATGATATCGTACTGACACGATTTTTATTATCGTTGAGCATGCGCAATGGCGGGGTTTCAAAATTAGGAAGTGGTGTATAAAGACCTGTCAGCTCTTTTTATTCATGTTCATACTTTGACCTGACATTTTCTAATCAAAGGACCGTTAGAAATGTCACAGGTATTTAAATAAAAGTTAGGGCAATAAAACAGGAACTTCTGACCTTTGCTCAACCCTACTGAATCGTGAGAAATAAGCAGCAGCGTAACTTCACGAAGTAAGCCCTATGTGAAGAAGTTCTAAAAGAGCAAGGAGGAGTCAAGCTTCACAAATCCAGATAGATCTTCTTGCTACTATAGAAGAAGATCAAGTAGGAATCTGTTCTGACTAGGGCTGTAACGGTTCGGTTTGGTTTGGTTTTTGATCAAAACCGCTAACCGAACCACCCACGCGTGGTTCCAAAAATCTGAAACCGAACCTAACCGTGTACACCATTGGAATCGAACTGAACCGTTCGGTTTGGTTCGGTTCGGTTTGAATGGTTCAATAATTAAAAAGAAAAAAATTTGTCAAAAATAAAGTAATTCATTACATTTTTAATGTCAAACAAGCAAGGAGAAGAATGACAGAAATAATAACATGAAGAAGATGATGATCTGAGATATATGGATATCAAAAATTAAATCATTTACTCTTCGAAATAATACAACTTGTTATCGCTCGCAGTCGCTTCTCTCTTCACTCTTGCGGTCCGGAATAGGCGGAACAGTTGTTGCTTAAAAATGCTGAGTGCGTGACCTTGTGGGTTGTGGAATGCTGAGTGCGGGAAAATGGGCAACAGAGCATATTAAAAATGAAAATAGACAAATAGTTGTGCTGTCAAAGTGTCAAGTGTCAAGCCTTAATATAAAATTATAAAAAGTTAATATGGTTCGGTTTGGTTTGACTCGGTTCGGTTTGACACTCCGAACTGTGAACCGAACTCAACCACATGGTTTTTCAAAAATTGGAACCGTGACCGAACCGTGGGCTACTAAAACCGAACCGAACCGTGCGATTTGGTTTGGTTTGATTCGGTTAGGCGGTTCGGTTGGTTCGTGCTTACACCCCTAGTTCTGACTAAAGACATCTCATCATTCAATGGTTGCTTCAAGAAGTTTGATTCCACAGCAAAAACAATTGAAGACTCAAAAGTTCAAGGTTAATTTTTATTGAGTCTTTTATTGTAATCTTTCACATACAACTTTTTTCTAGGATCTGGTGATAGATTTGAGTGGTAGGGTTGTTGCCTAAGTTGTAGGGGTTTTGACCCTGAGGTCGGGTTGTTGCCTTAATTGTAGGGGTTTTGACCCGGAGGTAGGGCTGTTGCCTGAGGTAGGGCCATTGTGACTGAGGTAGGATCCCTATATGGATCTGAGGTAAGAGACCAGCTGGGTCTCTGAGCTGTAGGAGTTGAAGTACTCTGAGGTGTAGGACTATTGCATGATGTAGGACTGGTGAGCCAGAGGTAGGGTTGTTGAGCCTGTGGTAGGGCCTTGGAGTAGACCTGAGTGGTTTTGAGGAATCTGAGTTGTAAGCTCCTGGAGCTGAGATTTGGAGGAGATTGTTGAGCCTAACATACTAATAGATAGGCGCAGAGGGACAGTGGATGTACCTATACTCTGGGGAACCATTATAAAATAATGTGTGTTGTGGATGTTTGGTTGTATTTCCTATTTCATTATATTTGTTGAAACTAAAAAGAAACCATCAATAATGTTAGGCCACCTATTCACCCCCCCTCTAGGTGCATTAGACTACCAATAATAATAATCTATCAACATGGGGTCCCGACTGGACCTATTGTTATATTCTTTGGAACGGGCAGGGTATTATAGTCTAGGCTTTCACAAGGCAGGATGATTGCGAATACCAAGATAAACCTTTTCCTGAGAAACATTAAGTGGCATGAAACTTCGGCGTCAACATTATTCTCTTGTCTGATAAGCATTTGTCTAATATCTACAGCTCCTTTTGGGTTCTAGGTGAAGACTATCGTTTTGCTTCCTTTTCTAGTCTTTTGCAGACTTGACTCTTTAGAGGCAATCTTCTTTTCAATATTGGTAATGAATTAATTGATGAAAAGCTACAAAAATTCTTCAAAGCTGCCGATTCTTTCTTCATATAGGGAGAAGAACCAAGCTCGGGCCTGCCCTTTCAATATGACGGGAAACACATGACACAGGAGTTGGTCTGAGGCATTATAGATGTTCAAAATAATCGCATAATGTCTAATATGTAACACCCCAAAACCCGAATACGTATTGGTCACTATGTTTACAATACCCTTAGCTAAGCCCTATGAAAATTGGGGATGCATTGGTAGTGTTTTGAAGGACTTTTGGAGCCCTTACAGTTTCACACGCCCTATGACACGGGTGTGTCCAGAGCCATGTCAGGCACACGGCTTGGAATACGGGTGTGTCCAGGGTCGTGTCCTTCTCGGTGCTTGGCCATCTTTTTGTAAGCAAGGCACACAACCTATGACACGGGCGTGTCCAAAGTCGTGTCAGGCACACAGCCTGTAATACGGGTGTGTCCAGAGCCGTGTCCTGTTCTGTGTTTAACTGGGTTACGGAGAGTGCGGGACACGACCTGTGATACGGTCGTGTCACAAGCCGTGTACGGACCCAGGAAGTTACTTTTAAGAGTAAATCAAGGCCGTTTGTTTTATTTAAGAGGGATCCAACGGCCCAGAATCCCTCCTAATGTATAAGGCCGAGAAATGAGGGTTTAGGCCTCATTTCATTTGGCCCAATATCTTTCTAAGAGGTAGAGAGAGGGGGAGCAAAGGGAAAAGAAGAAGGAGGAATCCCGCAATTGTTGGAGCTTCGGAGCTCCGAATCGCGAGCCGAGCCTAGATCCGCGGAGGCGAGTCCGTTGCGGTGGTTTTCATCTGGCTAGTTTTCCATGGCGCCGAAGCGAACCTCTAGGGTAATGATTCTTAACTTGGACATATGAAGTCCTCTTCCTTTTTGCATAGGAAACTCTCTTGTGCGAGTGTGCGGTGAGCGTGAGGTATTCCTTCTGGTAGATATGGTTTATTTCCGTAGTTTTGCATATAGAGTCTGGAATCGAAGTACGGACATAGGCATGGTGTGTGAAGCTCATCCGGAAGTGTTGCTCTGGATTGGTGATGTTTTCATTGTGTATGTATTGCCGGAGAAGACTCCGTGCCATTTCTTTTTCGTGTTTCTACGCGGTAGATTGCAGCAGGGAGCCTTGGGGACTAACCCCAAGGAGCACCCAAAAATTGGGCAGAAATGTATTTCTACTAGGTACCGCGCGGCGTTAGTAATACCGTCGGCGGTAGCTCTGATATTGTGCGGCCTGTCACATTGAGACCTGGGGGCCAATATGTGAGGCGGTGTGCTCTGGGAGCCCAGTTTGTTTGGTCTGCGAGCCAAACTTATGCATAACCGGGTTATGTACTATTGTCTGATCGATACTTCAGGATTCAGGGAAGCTTGACCCGCGTCGATGACTTAAATTGACATGGCGATGTGAGCAACGAGTTGAGTGGAACCGTACCCGCTCTATGTGGTTTGGTTAAAGAGACCTAATGTACGTGGCACTTACCGATGACATAGAGGGCGGGTATTAGGCTTCGGCCGAAAAGACTTGTGTGCTCACGATGTTGCCGTCCTGGGGGCGGTGGTGGACCGGGTTCACCGAGAATGTGCCCTGAGAGCACGGAGTGTGTGGTCGTGTGTGTGTACGCCTGTGGTGAAATGTGCTTAAATTGTACTTTCACTATCATGTTTGGTTATACTAATGAAATGCAGGGAAGGAGCACCGCCGCCCCAATTAAGGGGCGGGGTCGTTATAATTTAGTCAGCTTTAGCTGACCATTTCCTTATTTTACCACCATTCGGTGGATTGTTCGTATGCAGAAACAAGTGAGTCTAGTGGCAAGTAGCGGGCTGAAGCCCTTGATGCTGTGTTGGCCCTTAAAGGCCAAAGCGAATTGTTTACTTTATTATGCTCATGTGTGGTCGGCCTGCATGCCGAAGTATGAAAAACATGTACTGTTTAAGTAAACACTTGTAAGGCCATAAAGCCGAGAATTTTATGTATTTTTGCTATCATTCCTACTTTGGTTATTGTGGACATTCATACTATTGTAATTGGGTTCTTATAACTGTTTTAAAAAGCTTCCGCTAGAATGCTCTGAGTTAGGATGCGTGTTCCTATGCTGTTAATTTGGTATTCTTATGTAATTCCACTAACTGTCCGTGTAATATGGCGTGGATCCCCGACCGGACCTTCTGTTATATTCCATGTGACGGATGAGGGTGTAATAATTTGGTATCAGAGCATGTCATCGGTCTTGCTTAATTGAATTCATGGACGAATTATTTTAAGGGGTAGTGAGCACATGGATGCGCGTCAACGTTATAACATGAAAAGAACCCATGAATGTCCACTTAGGAATGAAAATACACATGTTTGAGGAACCTGCGTGTTCCTATGATTGCCTTTTGGCAATTTGTGCGTCGTCTAATTGAGTGTTTTTACAACTATAGGTGACTAGGAGCGGTGCGCGGCAGTCGCAACAACAACATTTCGCGGAGAGTAGTGCACCTAATGACGTACATGCGACCCATCCTTCTGCAGAAACCATTCAGATGGTGGTTGAAGCGGTATTTGCTATGTTCAAAGCCCAACATGGAGGGCATGTGCAGCCCCTATCCCTAGGATGGTTGCAGTAACGATTGGCACGTTGGAGCAAAGGGCATGTGGAAGAACATCAGAGCAGCAGTTGAATATGCTTTTGACTCAGGGAACACACTCAGTGGATGAATATTTGCATGTGTTTGTCTTGATAAGGAGATACCTAGGGTTTGAGATGGAGAACGAACAGACCAGAGTTAATAGATTTTACAACGGTCTGTGTGATGATTTACAACTGTTGTTGGTAGGACCAAAGCTACTTGGATCCCGAGCGTTGGTGGAGTCGGCTAGATCTTTGAAAGAAGATTTGGCAAAAGTGCACCATATGTCAGAGTTCAGGGTACCAAACTCTGCAGGTTCAGCAAAGTCTGAACACCGCAGGAAGGGGAATAAGAGATCTAGAACATCTACTAGTTGAGCTCCATATACTTGCTATACTTGTGGCAAGTTAGGACACTTAGCCCGAGATTGTCGTGGTGATGCCCCAAAGATAAAGAAAGCTAAGTCGGGATCCGTTGCAGGGCGACTTCCACTTACTTGCTATACATGTGGTAAGATAGGTTATATTACTAGAGAATGTTGGAGTGGTACTCCGGTGGCAAAGGAGGTAGGTTCTGGAGCAACTATTGGACGAGACCCAATTAAATGTTATACTTGCGATAAGCCAGATCATATGGCTTGAGACTGTTGGAGCGGCAAATCAGAGCGGAAGTCAGGGGAAACTTATGCTAAAAAAGGATAGGCAGTAGAGTCAACCGTATCCCATCAAGCTCCAGCCCAACCGAGAGTCTATAACCTTGGCCAGCAGGAGGCCATCAAGAAAGGAGACATGGTGACAGGTATGCGCTAGAGTTTAGCGTTAGTGTTTTACATACCTTACGCCTTATGCTTTGGTTGTATGATTGATATGTTTTACGGTTCGTTATGATTTTGGACTTTTCGGCTCGAGAGCTGTCCAATACAGGGGCTTCACACTCCTTCCTATCTGAGATCTTTGTGTCTCATAACGGAGTGCCTACTTAAGTGGCGAAGATAAGTTGGTTGTGTTGTTACCAAACGGGTGTTCGATGTGCACAGAAAGAGTTTGTTGCTTGAGAGTGCGAATAGGAAGTCAAGCCTTTGACTTGGAAGCGTCTATTCTTCCTAGTGGAGTTTGACATAATCCGTGGCATGGACTAACTCTCGGAGCAGCGTGCATATACTTTTTACAACTCAAAGGAGTCTCATTAGGACTGAACACCTAGCGCAAGACTAAGTTAAAAGTACGTTAGTGTGTGGAGTTGTTCTCCACCCTGTTAGAGTCTAAGAAACCCAAGCCTGATTTGGTTTGTACTCTGATGGTGTCGGAGTTTGCCGACGTATTCCCTGAAGATCTCCCTGGAGCTCCACCTCAGCGAGAGATCGACTTCACCATTGAGCTAGTGTCAGGTGCCAAACCTGTGTCACGCTCTCCGTACCGATTAGCGCCTAAGGAGATGGCAGAATTGAAAGTACAACTTCAAGAGCTGTTGGAACAAGGTTATGTGCGTCCGAGTCCATCGCCTTGGACCGTGTCGGTCCTCTTTGTTAAGAAGAAGGACGGGAGCTTACGACTATGTATTGATTACCGGGAGTTGAATAAGCTAACGAAGAAGAATAAGTATCCAATCCCAAGGATTGATGATCTGTTCGACCAGCTGGCCGGGTCAACTGTGTACTCGAAGCTGGATCTAAAATCTGGATACTATCAGCTGAAGATAAGAGAAAGTGACATCCCCAAGACGGCTTTTAACACACAGTATGAGCATTATGAGTTCACAGTCATGTCGTTTGGGTTGACGAACGCGCCATCCGTGTTTATGGATTTGATGAATAGAACGTTCAGAGAATATTTGGAACAGTTCGTGATAGCCTTTATCGACGATATACTGGTGTACTCACAGTGCGAGGAGGATCATTTCAAACATCTGCATATGGTGTTGGAGACATTGAGGAGGAACCAACTGTATGCCAAGTTCTATAAATACGAATTTTGGTTGTCCTCGGTAGCATTCCTTGGTCATATAGTTAGTGGAGAAGGAATTGCGGTAGATCCGGCAAAGATAGTTGTTATACGCGAGTGACTTGTGTTGTCTACGGTGGCGGAAGTCCGGAGTTTTCTAGGGCTTGCCGGCTATTATAGGTGCTTCGTGAAGAACTTCTCGCGAATAGCATTACCCCTCACTACTCTGATAAGGAAGGATCGAATGTTTATTTAGTCTCCTGAGTGCGCACAAGATTTCGAAGAACTAAAGTGTCGTTTTACCACGACACCTGTCTTATGTTTGCCATGTGGTTCTGAAGGCTTTGAGGTTTATAGTGACGCCTTTGGGAGTGGTTTAGGCTGTGTTCTGCTTTAGCACGGGTTGGTGATAACCTATGGATCACGTCAGTTAAAGGTGCACGAGAGAAATTATCCGGTCCATGACTTGGAATTAGCGGCCGTTATATTCGCTCTGAAGTTTTGGTGGCGTTACGTTTACGGTGTGAAGGTCGATATCTATACCGATCATAAGATCCTGAAGTACATATTGGATCAAAAGGATTTAAACATGCGACAACAGAGGTGGATGAAGTTCCTGGGGGACTACACCTTCAAGGTACACTACATGCCTGGATAAGGTAATGTGGTTGTGGATGCGTTAAGTCGCAGAGCTCCCGCGCAGGCCAATTTGTTGTTGATGTGTGACGAGCGTTTGGTTCGTGATTTGGAGGCCTTGAAGACCTCTTTTGTTAATAAGAAGTCTAGTGCCAAAGCGTAATTGAACTGGACAGAGGTGTGGGGCGACCTCGCTGATAGGGTTCGACGAGCTCTGGATTTGGATAACAACATGAAGCAGATCATTGCTGAGGCTTTGGATGGGTTAAATTCCCAATTTACGGTTAATAATGGACCATTATAGAGGGACAATCGTTTGTGTGTCCCAAGTGTGGGTAAACTACGGGAGGAATTGAGGTACGAGGCTCATCATGCTAAGTACTCGATTCACCCGGTGAGCACGGAATTGTATAAAGACATGAAAAAGTTACTCTGGTGGCCAGAACTCAAAAAGGACATAACACTTTATGTGGCGAAGTGTCAAACATGCGCCTTGGTGAAGGCGGAGTGCCAGAAGCCCTAAAATTTCTTAAAGTCTTTACCTATATCAGAGTGGAAGTTCGACGATATTTCTATGGATGTTGTGCATGAGTTGCCAAGATCACAGAGGGCAAACGACGCCATATGGTTGATCGTAAATCGATTGACGAAAGTGTCGCACTTCATTCCGAATAGGAAGGATGATTCGGTGGATATGCTGACAAAACTTTATGTAGTTAATATTGTACGATTGCACGGTGTGTCTGTAACATCATGAGTGACAAAGATGGGCGCTTCACGTCCAGAAACTGGAGGTTGGTGCATCAACTGTTGGGAATCAAACTGAGGTTCAACACAACCTTTCATCTGCGGACGGATGGTCAGACCGAGAGGGTCAACAAGACGATGAAGGAAATTCTTCGTATGTGTGCGCTGGATTTTGGGAAAAGATGGAAGGACCATCTGTCTGTGATTGAATTCGCTTATAATAACAGCTGTCCAACCAGCATTCAGATGGCGCCTTTTGAGGCTCTTTAAGGAAGGAGGTGTCGTATGTCATTGTCTTGGGTATAAACAGGAGTATTGAAAATGTACACGTGAAGGGACGTTGAAGATGTTACTTCAACAATATAGTTGATTCGAGAGAGGCTATTAATAGGAAAGTCAAGTACTACAATGCCAAGCATCAGAACGTGGAGTTTGCGGTAGGCGATTGGGTATACCTCAAGATAAAACCGTTTAAAGGCGTATCAATGATTAGATGCTTAAAGAAGCTTAGTCCGAGATATGTTGGGCATTTTAAGATATTGGAGCATGTTGGTGAAGCCGCCTATCGGCTAGCACATTCAGTAGAGCTGAGTGGATTGCATGATGTATTTCACATCTCGGTCCTACACAAAGCCGTGAAAGAACCAGCGCAAGTGGTTGTTGCGGATCAAGTATAAGTCGATAGTGGGCTAACAACGAAAGTTAGGCCCATTCGGATCGAGTATATAGAGGTCAGACAATTGCGGAACAAAGCCATCAGGATGGTCAAAGTCTGATGGAAAAATTGCGGTCGTGAGGAGATTTCGTGGGAGCAAGAATAAACCATGCTCGAGGAGTATCCCGAGCTATTCTACTCAGGTACCGTTTAATTTTGTGTACCTTTCCATTATATAATTTCGGGATGAAATTCATTTAAGGGGGGAAAGATCTGTAACGCCCCAAAACCCGAATACGTATTGGTCACTATGTTTAGAATATCCTTAGCTAAGCCCTATGAAAATTGGGGATGCATTGGTAGTGTTTTGAAGGACTTTTGGAGCCCTTACAGTTTCACACGACCTGTGACACGGGTGTGTCCAGAGCAATGTCAGGCATACGGACTGGGGCACGGGTGTGTCCAGGGCCGTGTCCTTCTCAGTGTTTGGCCGTATTTTTGTAAGCAAGGCACACGCCCTATGACACAGGCATGTCCAAAGCCGTGTCGGGCACACGACCTGTGACACGAGTGTGTCCAGAGCCATGTCCTGTTCTGTGTTTAACTGGGTTACGAAGAGTGCGGGACACGACCTGTGACACGACTGTGTCACACGCCATGTACGGACCCATAAAGTTCATTTTAAGAGTAAATCAAGGCCGTTTGTTTTATTTAAGAGGGATCCGACGGCCCAGAATCCCTCCTGATGGTATAAGGCCGGGAAATGAGGGTTTAGGCCTCATTTCATTTGGCCCTATCTCTTTATAAGAGGTAGAGAGGGGAGAGCAAAGGGAGAAGAAGAAGAGGAATCCCGCCATTGTTGGAGCTTCGGAGCTCCAAATTGCGAGCCGAGTCTAGATCCGCGGAGGTGAGTCCGTTGTGGTGGTTTTCGTCCGGCTAGTTTTCCATGGCACCGAAGCAAACCTCTAGGGTAACGATTCTCTACTTGGACATGTGAAGTCCTCTTCCTTTTTGCATAGGAAACTCTCTCTCACGAGTGTGCGGTGAGCGTGAAGTATTCCTTCAGGTAGATATGGTTTATCCCCGTAGTTTTGCATATGAAGTCTAGAATCGAAGTACGGACATAGGCATGGTGTGTGAAGCCCATCCGGATGTGTTAGTCTGGACTGGTGATGTTTTCATTGTGCATGTATTGCCGGATAAGACCCCGTGCCATTTGTTTTTCGGGTTTCTACGCGGTAGATTGCAGTAGGGAGCCTTGGGGACTAACCCCAAGGAGCACCCAAAAAACATGGCAGAAACGTATTTCTGCCAGGTATTGCGTGGCGTTAGTAATACCGCCGGCAATAGCTCTGATATTGTGAGGCATGTCACATTGAGACCTGGGGGCAAGTATGTGAGGCTGTGTGCTCTGGAAGCCCAGTTTGTTTGGTCTGCGAGCCAACCTTGTGCATAACCGGGTTATGTACTATTGTATGATCGATACTTCAGGATTCGGGGAAGCTTGACCCGTGCCGATGACTTAAATTGACATGACAATGTGAGCGATGAGTTGAGTGAAACCGTACCCGCTCTATGTGGTTCGGTTAAAGAGACCTAATGTACGTGACACTTACTGATGGCATAGAGGGAGGGTCTTAGGCTTCAGCCAAAAAGACTTGTGTGCTCACGATGTTGCCATCCTGGGGGCAGTGGTGGACCGGGTTCACCGAGAATGTGCCCTGACAGCACGGGGTGTGTGGCCGTGTGTGCCTATGCCTGTGGTGAAGTGTGCTTAAATTGTATTTTCACTATCATGTTTGGTTATATTAATGAAATGCAGGGAAGGAACATCGCCGCCCCGATTAAGGGGCGGGGTCGTTATAATTTGGTCAGCTTTAGCTGACCGTTGCCTTGTTTTACCACCATTCGGTGGATTGTTCGTATGCAGGAACATTTGAGCCTAGTGACAAGTAGCAGGTTGAAGCCCTTGATACTGTGCTGGCCCTTGAAGGCCAAAGTGAAATGTTTACTTTATTACGCTCATGTGTGGCCGGCCTGCGTACCGAAGTATGGAAAACATGTATTGTTTAAGTAAACACTTGTAAATCCCTAAGGCCAAGACTTTTGTGTATTTTTGCTGTCATTCCTACTTTGGTTATTGTGTACATTCATGTTATTATTATTGAGTTCTTATAACTGTTTTAAAAAGTTTCTGTTAGAATGCTCTGAGTTAGGATGCGTGTTCCTATACTGTTAATTTGGTATTCTTATGTAATTCCACTAACTGCCCGTGGAATATGGCGTGGGGACCCGATCAGACCTTCTGTTATAGTCCATGTTACGGATGAGGATGTTACATAATATGCGTTAGCGGATCATCTGTTCCGTCAAACTTCTCGATATCAGGGAACTCGAAGCCACAAACGATGGGGTGCGTAAAAATAGTTGGTGTGACTGGCGAGTGATTGTAGAGAGGATACAAATAAGTAAGAGCATGGTGTTTGTCTTGCCCTTATTTCTTAATAGACGTGCCGTGAATTCCCTCGTTAGTGAGCTCATTGCATCTGGTATTTTCACCATCCAGTAAATAGCGAAGGTGGAGAGCTTTTGGTTCATGGATTGAACCTGCTGGAGTTTGTTCATGCCGAGAATGTCTCTTGGTCGTTAGAGAACCTGCAAGAGAGAAAACGATAAAGAATGGACTCCGAGTTGTCGGTTACTAGCGGTTAGATGAGAAAATGGAAAAAGATGAAGAGGGCCGCGGGAAGCGGCGACAGCAGAATTCGCCCGTCGCGGCTAAAACCACTCCTGCGACGGGCTTTGCGATTGCCATAAATGAGACGATTACAACGGTTACCAAGGAAAACCCGATCGGACAGTAACTCGCTCGGCAAAGGATTCGAGACCGCTGCCACAGACGGCGAGCTTGAGGATTCGATTCGCGATGCCTAGAGAGTATTGTTCGTGCCTATTTATAGGCTCGGGGCCTGCCCGAGCGGGCAGGCGCTAGAATCACTGGCTGCCCGGGGGACAGGAGAACGGGCAGCGGTGACGGGATGCAAAGCCGGAGAGACAGTGCAAGCTATTAACCGCACGATTATTCGGTCTTGAATAGAGAGACTGGCAGCTTTCGGACGGAAAGAGAGCTTGCAGATTATTCCTCAGTCGCGCGGCTATGCGGTTAGGGGAAAAACAGGGTAGCGGTCTCCTGGGTAAACATTATCCCCGCACATTTGTGAATGTCAAAGAAATTCGGAAATGTTAGCTTTATCCGCCAGACCGATATTCTGTTTAATGCGCCTCAGAGCTATAAATATCGCTGGAAAGAGAGTTTCAGATGTTCTCTGGGAGATTGCTTGAACCGCGGTTACCCCTTCGCTTGCTGCTATGCCGATGAAAAGTTTGCTGGGAGACATGTACAGGAAATCCGGTTCGAAAGCGAAACCGCTTGCTCGGGAAAAAGAGGACAAAATATCCAGTTCGCCCGACATATTGACAGAGAAAACTGTCGCCACCTCTACCTCCTCCACCGTCCTAGCCGAAAAACCGAGCGAGGTGAGCGATATAGGCGGGGTAAAAATTGACCTAACTGCCACTCCTGAGACCGCCATTACCCCTGACATCGACATTACAAGCATCACCCCACGCAACCAAGACGGCGGATTGCCTTCGTCGGCCGATAGCCTTACTGATGCCCGCGAGAAAGCTATGAAAGCCGCTCTGACCGCGGCGGACAAGCTTAAAATTGGGTTGGGAATGAGCGGGTTTACTCTGGAGAAAAGAAAGCGTCGATCCGGCCCGACCGTCGAGGATCGGGTAGAAAAGAGACTTCGCCAAAAAGGGAAGGAGAGCAAGAAGTCATCTATTCTCAAAGTCGCCACAGCCCCGCTATCTACTCTTTCCGAGGAGGGGGAGGTATCCGCGGATTCGCGAAAAGAGATTGAACAGCCGTCAGAGGTAACCGTGATGGCCAAGCTAGAGAGATTTCTTATCCTGGACGAAGATTCTCCGGGAGTTGATCTCCCTGATAACGACGGTTATTTGCAGGGGATGGAGGAGATTCTTCATGGCATGCAAGTGACGAGCGATGCGAACTTGGCAACCGGATCTCTCGCCGAGCCTCACGAAGAACTTGCCGTTGAAGAAGCACTCTTAGCCGCTGGGCTTGCTGCTGACGATAAGACCCATTCGAACATGTCCGATCGAGTAGGCAAGGCTGAGACTCCCCGGCCAGGTAAGTTTCTGATAGCTTCGAGTAGGGAAAATTTGGTGAAGAGGGTACTGCGGAGAAAACGCCCAGTCTGCTTGATCTCTGAAGGTAGGGACGTCCCGATGACCAAAGAGATATACGAGGCGGGAAGAACCAAATCCGCGCGACTTTGGAAAGCCCAGATAAGAGAGATTGATCCGGAGAACGCGTGCCGACCAATATTCTCCGACCGCGATTTATCGGCAGCAAGAGAAAGACTTGAATTCGCTCCATTGCTCCAAAGTATCGCTCTAAACTGCCATACGTGTTGATGGTCTTTATTCTAACCGCTTATTGTATTGTCTTTCCAGCGGAGAAGGGTGCGGACTCGACGACCATTCTCACGAATAGCCCACCTCCCCCTGATGAGGGACAGAGGTCTCCTGATGAATCTACCAGTAAGATCGCGCGGTTAGAGGAAAAGCTTCAATCTTCGGAGAAGGAAAAAGATGCGCTGAGACTGTTGGTGGAGGAGTTTGCTGAAAAAGTGAATTTGATCCGGACCGAAGTCGTTGCGGCTTCGGAGGAGGCCAAAGTTGCACGAGAAGAAACAAGACGCGGGAGAGCGCAGCTGATCGCCCAGGCCGCTGCACACGAGAAGGAAATGAGGGATCGGGACCAGCGGCAAAGACGGTTACTTGATGATGTCGCCCATTATCGAAATCGGTGCCATCAGGCGGAGAACGAAATGCGACGCCGGTCTTGGAACAAGGACGATGGCATGGTTCGGGACGAGACCTTGTCGATGAATCAGACGGTTTTGACCTCACGGCCTGACGGATAAGCGGCCTCTACTGAGATGGGAGTGCATCTTGATCGGGTAGGCCGCGATGCCGCGAAAATTCATCGGCACCATCATAATGCGCTTCACCATCTATCCGCTGCGATCTCCACGATCCTGCACGCGGGTGATTTGGTGGCTCATATTGGTGGGAACCTGTCAGATCGCAGCGAACCAACGAGTGAGGAGAGAAAACAAGAGAAAGTAAAGGGAAAATAACCTTGTATGTTTATTCAAACTTGATGATGCCGAGCGGTTATTTTTATCCGTGTATTGTTGTATGAATTTTAAATTTCCTTTGCTATAACGTCTTTTGACTGTTCAGTTTCCCATTCAGATGTACCCGCGCGGTTTTAACATTATGTGTCCGACCGTTTATACTTTCGATTATAACTATAAATAGCAGAGAAGATTCTTCCCTCTTAATAAGAATAGAATTCGACGCTTTCACCGGATAGAAAAAATGGTGTCCGAGCGATCTAGTGCTTCTGCTGTATTTCTCCGATCAGAATTCAGGAGCTCTTCTTTGACCGAAAGCGAGCTCGTTCAGTTCGTGCAAAGGCATATGCATGATGAGTCTGTAATCGCGCGGTTACCTTCGATGGCGGAACGGTTAAACACCGTTGGCAATAACTTCACCGTCATACCTATTGATCATTTCGAACACGGCTTTTCTTTTCCGCCATTCATTGAGCTGATAGAGATTATGGACTTCTATGGGGTCGTCCTCAGTCAGCTCCCCCCGAACACGATAGGCGCTATAATGAGCTTTCTGATGATATACCTGCGATCGGAGCAAGTAAAGTTTACAATGAATCTTTTCCGAAACTGCTTCGTGGCTCGATCGATCCGAGCGGGTAAAAAGGAGAACAAACTCTTCCGTGGCATAATATACTTCGGCTGCAAGGGTTTGAAGGTAGTAAACCTCCCCAACAAGGTTACGGATTGGTCGACCAGGTATCTGGTTTTCACTGGTAACTTAGGAATTCTTCCCCTAAGTCCGCAAGCCCGCGCGGCTAGTGTTTTTAGAAGAATAGAGCTCGGGGGAAAGGAGTTGGAAATTGCCAACTTCTATAAGAATGAGCGGTTGAACGTTACCTATTACTTGCCACTGCGGCCAGTCGCGGCTGATTACAACACATCTGATTGTAAGCACTCTGTTGTTTTAAGAAATTCTGCATTCGTGCGGTATTGTTAACATTTTTTCTACAGTTCGGCTGGAAATCCCCGCGGGTAAGCCGATCTCTCCAGAAGGTCCGGTGCTGACCCAAGGCGAGCTGCGCAAGCAGAGGGAAGCCGACCGTATCGAAGCCGACGAGCCTGCTGTACGTGAAAGTCCGGCAGTTCCCTTCATTCCGGATTGGATCGAGAAGCCCCTGACGGATTTGCGCGGTAAACAGGCCGTGCGATTTCATCGGAGCGGGGAACATATTTCGATTTCTACTTCTCTTCCGCCTTGGTCGAGCTCCAAACTCACTCGTCATGCCCGGGCGGCCGGCTTTGCCCTATATGGGAAGAAAAATATGGCTGAAATGAAATCAGTTCCGACCGCGCGCCTGCCTACCTTAGCCGCCCAAGCTCGAGCGAGAAGCTTCACCCTTGATCATTTCATGGGTGAGGCCTTGGCCGAGGTTACTGGCGTAGCCGAGCGGCTAGAGGTAAAACTAGACGAACTTGAGGAAGAGAATGAGACTCTGAGAGCGGATAACAAAAAGCTGAGAGAGAAGATTGAGGTAACCAGAATCTCACTTTTTTCTTCTATCCGCACGGTTTTAAATATTATAAATCTCATAGTACTCTTACTCTTACAGCGAATGTATGACCGGGAGAACCCGGCCTTTCTGCACGAAGTTATCTCTCATTTGCGGGAAGGAGGAGAAGATATTCTTTACATTCTGAAGGAAAGGGGTTCTTTTGTTCCGACGGAGCAAACACTTACATTCGACGAGCTCTTTCCCGACTTCAAAATGTTAGAGGCCGAGCGAGATAAGGCGGCTAGCGCGGCTACGGTAGTTGAATTTCCTCCCGCCTTTGAGGCTGAAGCCGATACTCGCGATGGCAAAGAGAATGATGCTGAAGAGGTTACTGAGGATTCTGAGGACCGAGAATCCGATGCGTCGGAATCTTCTGGATCGAGCGACTCTTCGAATGCTTCAAGTTCTTCAAGTTCGGAGCGGGATCATAAAAAGAAAAAGGCCAAGTTGTAATTCGGAACGTGTTTATTTCCCCCTTTCAGATCGTGCGGACTCCCTTTTTGTAAACCGCTCGGTATAAATGTAACGAACTTTTCTATAAATGATGGTTTTGATTTCTCGTGGTGTTGCGTGGTTGAATGATTTATTTTCTCGGATCATTAACCTTTGTATTAATCCGACGATTTGAAGACTTATGCTCGCGCGATTACCACTTATAAGAAAGACAATCGTAAGACTCATACCAAACCTGCGGACTTTATTTGAATAAGAGAAAAAATGATACAAAAATTCCCTTATTTCATCTGCGGCTAGCAACATCACTACCCGCACGAATTCCACAAGAAAAATGATACAAGAATTCATATACTTCATCTGCGGCTAGCAACATCATTACCCGCACGAATTCCACAAGAAAAATGATACAAGAATTCATATACTTCATCGGCGGCTAGCAACATCATTACCCGCACGAATTTCATAAGAAAAATGATACAAGAATTCATATACTTCATCTGCGGCTAGCAACATCATTACCCGCACGAATTTCATAAGAAAAATGATACGAGGATTCATATACTTCATCTGCGGCTAGCAACATCATTACCCGCACGAATTTCATAAGAAAAATGATACGAGGATTCATATACTTCATCTGCGGCTAGCAACATCATTACCCGCACGAATTTCATTATTTAAGAATAGCCTAGGTCATGCGCCGGTCCGCTATTGTTGACTTATCCCTGGTCCGAGAGCAAATCTGTAAGTTTTGTCCTGCGGTTAACTGAGTCTTATATTGCCGCGCGGTCGTGCGAATAAGTCTGAAGTTAGAAAAGTAGGGAGGTGTGCCCGATTACCACGGCCTAGATTGATCATCAAGGATGGGGTTGATGGGTGCTGAGACTCGCACCATCTCATCTCAAGGAGGATCAATAAAAACGTGATAATATCCCTTATGACGCATGGTAGAGCTAAGCACCCACCCTGACCCTCCTGATATGCAGAGGTGGTGTGTTAGAATGCCAGCTGGGATCCGACGTCTAGAAGCCCTCCGCACGAGAATCTGCAAGCTCCCACTACACGGTGCGAAAACTCCCCGCTACACGTGGTCTTGGTGGAATTACGCTAATGACAACGATTCTCGTGGGGGATCAAGCTAAACTCGGCGGTGTTACCTCGAGTTTATCATTTCTTAACTTGAGGCTTGAAAATAAATACCTCGCGCTTCGTTTTAAGAATAAAATCGTTTCAGATCATCCCCGCTCCAAGTATGGGTGATGTCCTCCCCTTCATATGTTTGTAATCTATAAGCTCCTTTTTTCAAGACTTCTTTTATGATATAAGGTCCGGTCCAGTTGGGATTCAATTTTCCGACCGAGCTATTTCTTGCTGTTGCGTCTACCTTTTTCAGAACTAAGTCTCCCACCTGAAATTGCTTAACCCTTACTTTCTGATCGAAATATAATGACGTTCGCCTTTTTACTTCTTCCTGCCTGATGGTAGCCTCATCTCGGAGTTCCTCGATATGGTCTAGGCAATATCTCATCTTTTCGTCATTTATTTCCAGCCAATCCTCCCAGTTTTGCCTAGCCAGTAAGACCCTGGGTGTTGATACTTCAAATTCTATTGGGATGAGGGCCTCTGACCCATGCGAGAGATTGAACGGAGTTTCTCCTGTGGAGCTGGAAGGCGTAGTTCTTAGGGCCCATAACACTGAAGGGAGTTGATCAGCCCAGTTGTTCCTTAGACTTTGAACTCTTTTCTTTAGTAAGTTTAGAATTCGCTTATTGGCCGCCTCTACTTGGCCGTTGCTCCGGGGATGATGTACTGAGGAGAATCGGAGGTCGATTCCTGCTTTCCTGCAAAAATCAGTCATTTCTGCGTTATTGAACTGAGGCCCATTATCCGTGATAATCGTCATAGGAACTCCGTGCCTACAAATTATATCACCCCAAATAAAGTTTTTAACTATTTGAGGGTAGTCCTCGCTAGTGCTTTGGCCTCAATCCACTTAGTGAAGTAATCAATCATAACCAAGATGAAGCGTCGCTGACTGCTTGCCATCGGGAATGGCCCGATAAGATCCATTCCCCAGATTGCGAATGGCCAAGGCGCCGTGATTGAACAAAGTTGCCGAGCAGGCTGGAGCTGAAGTGGTGCAAATTTCTGGCATTGAACACATTTCTTGGCATATATCTCTGCGTCTCTCCTCATTGTTGGCCAAAAATAACCCTGACGTAAGATTCGTTGTTCTAAGGTTCTGGCTCCAGAGTGGCTACCACACTCTCCTGAATGGATGTCTTGAAGAATGATGGGGACCTCTCTTTCTGTGACGCATCTTGCCATAGGAGAGATGAAAGTTCTTCTGTAAAGTACTCCGGAAATCAGATTGTAATATGCTGCCTTAATTTTGAATCTTCTTCGATCTTTAATGGTAGGGTGATACTCTCCTTTCGATAGGTATAGAATGAACGGATCTACCCAGGAATCATGTTGATCGACCTGCATTGCCTCCCCCTCTTCGACTGATGGTTGAAAACGCTCGGACACTATCTCCCCCATAGTAGTGCCGAATTTTGACAGGGTGTCAGCTTCCTCATTCCCGACTCAAGGGATGTGCTCAATTGTAAAGCTCTTGAATCTGCCAATTTCCGTTTTTACCAACACCAGGCATTGTTTGAGAATTGGTTCTCGGGTTTCGAAATTCCCGAGTACTTGTGATGCCATTACTAACGAATCTGTCTTAACGTGAGCGTGGTCGATGCCGAGTTCTTTCGCAAATCTCAATCCTGCCAGAAGTGCTTCATATTCGGCCTGATTGTTGGTAACTGGGAAAAAGAATTTTACCGCATGCTTTATTTTTACTCCGTTTGGATTGATGAGGACTACCCCTGCTCCCGACGAGTTCTTTCCCGAAGCTCCGTCGACGTAAATGGTCCAAGCAGATGGAAAATTTTCTTTCTGAGTCAAACCTTGCTCCGTGGTTTCTACCATGAAATCTGCCAAAACCTGAGCTTTTATCGCTGTTCGCGGTACGTATGTGATTTCGAACTCACTTAGCTCGATTGCCCATTTAGCGAGTCTTCCCGAATGTTCTGGTCTTTCTAATATCCCTTTCAAGGGCTGATCCACCACAACTTGGATTGAGTGCGCCTGAAAATATGGTCGGAGTCGACGCGCAGAGATGACCAAAGCTAAAGCCAGCTTTTCGAGGATGGGGTACCTTAATTCAACGTTTTTTAGGATATGACTAACATAATATACTGGGAATTGTCTTTTCTTTTCCTCCCTGATAAGGACGGAACTAACCGCTTCGGGTCCCACTCCCAGGTAAATGTACAACGGTTCTCCTGGACGAGGACTTTGTAATAATGGGGTCGTGGTTAATTGTTTTTTGAGTTACTTGAAGGCTCTGTCACATTCATCAGTCCATTCAAACTTCGAAGCCCCCCGAAGAGTTTTAAAGAAGGGGGCGCTTTTATCTCCTACCCTGGAGATGAAGCGGCTAAGCCCTGCTAGCCTTCCCCCCAATTGTTGGACCTCTTTCGGGGAGCGGGGTGGTATCATGTTCAAGATAGCCATTACCTTATCTGGATTGGGTGCCAGCCCTTCGGGGGTAAGGAGGTGGCCAAGGAATTTTCCTTGACTGGCGCCAAAAACACATTTCAACGGGTTTAGCCTCATCCTAAACTTCCGCAGGGTAGCGAAGGTTTCTGTGAGATCTTCTAAATGCGCGGAAAAGGATTTGCTTTTTATAAGGAGATCGTCAACATAGACCTCTAAATTTCTTCCCTTTTGATCTTTGAAGACTGAATCCATCATGCGCTGGTAAGTGGCTCCTGCATTTTTAAGACCGAAAGGCATTACTAAAAAACAAAAACACCCTTCATTTGTGATAAAGGACGTGTGCGGTATGTCGGGTTTATGCATCTTAATCTGGTGATAACCGGAGAACG
The DNA here is from genome assembly GCA_039513925.1 of Platanthera zijinensis. NCBI lineage: Eukaryota > Viridiplantae > Streptophyta > Magnoliopsida > Asparagales > Orchidaceae > Platanthera > Platanthera zijinensis. The sequence goes on from CM077097.1 coordinate 155,570,712, forward strand.
CGTCTAAAAAGCTCATGACAGAATAACCCACCGCCGAGTCTACTAAAGCATCTATTCGAGGCAGGGGGTAGAAATCTTTGGGGCACGCTTTATTAAGTTTGGTGAAATCTACACACATCCTCCATTTTCCTCCTGGCTTAGGCACCATTACAACATTTGATATCCAAGCGGGATATTGTATCTCTTGAACAAATTTGGCTTTCACCAGCTTGTTGACTTCTTCTCGGATTGGGCTGGCTAGCTTGGTCGCGACGTCCCTCTTCTTCTGCTGTATTGGTTTATACTTTGGGTCGACATTGAGGTGATGGCATGCTACATCCGGATCTACCCCGGGCATGTCTTCAGGAGACCATGCGAAGATGTCGAGATTCTTCAGGAGGCAGGAGATTAGTTCGACTTTCTCATCCTCCGATAGTCCCGCATTAATAGAGAGCTGTTTCTCTTCCCCCTCAGCGATGTGCACCTTCTCGATAGGCTGAGCAGCCTCCAAATGGAATCCTTCCTTCGTGTTCTCTTTTGATTCTGCAAGCTCGATTGTTGTGACTGCCGGGGGAATTACCTGTTACCATGTTAACTGTTTTCACATAACACTCTCGGGCCACCCGATGGTTACTCCTAATACGATACTGCTTCCCTTGAGTAGAGAATTTGATAGCTAGATGGTATGTCGACACAATTGCCCGGTATTCATTTAGCAGAGGCCTCCCGAAAATCGCGTGGTAGCTGCTTGCCGCGTCGATCACCACGAACAGAATCATCTTGGTGATTCCCCCCAGGGTTACTAACAGCGAGACGTTTCCTTCTGCTTCCTTCTTTTCCCCGGAGAAGCCGTAAAGTGGCCCCTCGGTAGAAGATAATGTTTTTCCGGTCCTCAAGGCCTCAAATGTTTTCTTGAATACTAAATTCACCGAGCTTCCGGTATCTATTAGAATCTTATCTACTGTAAAATTTTCGATAACGGCCTGGATAACAACCGCATCGTTAAATGGGTTGGCGATGGAGGAGAGATCATCCGGACCAAAAGTAACAAGTTCCCTAGCCGGTGCTGAAGAAGACGTCATAGCCACTTCCTGTTTACATAACTTGGACATGGAAGATTTACGGCTCGACTCGAGACCCACCCCTCCGTGGATACAGAAAAGCCGCCCAAGGGGTCCTTCATCATGAACCTCTACGCAGTCATTTACGTAATGCACATTACCCAGATCACTAACGTCAGCGATGCTCTCGCATTCCTGGAACAGCTCGGCCACTTCTTTACCTTTTGAGGTGTTTGGAACGACGGGGGCCTCTTTACAGAAGAGATCTGGCATCTTTCCTTCTGAGACCAATTTCTTTACCAAGAAGCGAAGGGCCCGACAGTGTTCCGTTCAGTGTCCTTCTTCCTTGTGAAAATCGCAGAAATTCTTTGAATTGGCGGGTCTTACCTCTCCTCGAGGTTTCGCCTTTCCGAAATCTTTCCTTTGTAGGACCTCAGCGATTTCCTCCCAGGTCACATTCGCAACGTGAGGCCCTTCGTGCTGATTAATAGGAAGAACTTGCGGTGCTGCCGGAACTGGAGCGGCGTTTAAGGGCAGCATTCGCTCTCGGAACTGCTGATGATTGAGGAATGGCCTTTTGTGACGAAAGTTTCTACCCCTTTGAGGTGGGGATTGATGATCGTGACGGGAAGGTCTCGGAACATAGCGTGCCGTAGAAGAATTCCCTGAGCTGTCACCATCTGCCATAGAGGTCAGAGTAGAAATGTAAGTTGGGTTAGCACTTTCCCCTTCAATGAACTTGTTTGCGAGAGCGATCAGGGCTTGATAGGTTGCCGGGGCTTTTGTTGTGGCTTTGAATTTCAATGGACCTTCTTGTAGACCATTGATTAGGGCGACCTTGTAGTAATCTGGGTCTACGTTCTCTACTTCCAGAATCTCCCTTTGAAAACGATCTACGAACCGTGCCACGCTCTCGCCCTTCTTCTGTATAATTTTGAAAAGAGCTGCAGGACCACTTTTCCTTTTCTTGGAAGTTGAGAACCTTAAGAGAAGTTCTTGGCATAGCCCGGCGAAAGAATTAATCGAGCGAGGACGAAGCTCGTGAAACCACTCTCGAGCCTGCCCGTCAAAAGTCGTCACCAGCAACTTACACTTTAGCGCATCCGTTAGGCATCTAAGGGCCACAACATCCTCGAATGCCTGCAGGTGTGTAACCGGGTCGGACGTGTCGATGTAAGAAGGTAGACGAGGTTCTCTGAAATTATTTGGCGCGGGCTCCTGCCTTATCCGTGCAACAAATGGAGACCGGTCTCCTATCTCGGCTGGAGTTGAAGGCGAGGCGCGGTTAAAGCCTGGGAAATTAATGGGTACACCGGTGTGGCGGTCTTCTTCGAATCCTAGCCGCCTAGCCGGATCTGCCTGAGCGGTATCTTGGAAATAACCCATGGAGGGACCTCGTTCTCCTTGGGGCTGTGGTTGCGCGGTGGTCGGATTTTGCTGTGAAGCGGGCTGATAGGTCGCGGGGGTTGAAAAGCTTACGGGTTCTTCGGGTGCTGCGGTTGGAGGCACCGTCAACCGCTGGTTAAGAGCAGCTAAAGTTCGGCCGATCGCTGGTTTCCCACCTATCTTGCTCCATTTCTTGGCGAGATTGCTCGAGCGCCCTCCAAAGGGAGTCTTCTGAGGAGCCCGTGCGGTGGGGATGGCGAGAATGAGAATGGTGAGGAGATCGCCTGTCCGACATATCAAGACCGCTGGAATTCACAGACAACTCGAATCTGAAGGTCGCGTGTTCAATGTTCGTGCCGAGAATGTCTCTTGGTCGTTAGAGAACCTGCAAGAGAGAAAACGATAAAGAATGGACTGCGAGTTGTCGGTTACTAGCGGTTAGATGAGAAAATGGAAAAAGATGAAGAGGGCCGCGGGAAGCGGCGACAGCAGAATTCGCCCGTCGCGGCTAAAACCACTCCTGCGACGGGCTTTGCGATTGCCATAAATGAGACGATTACAACGGTTACCAAGGAAAACCCGATCGGACAGTAACTCGCTCGGCAAAGGATTCGAGACCGCTGCCACAAAGACGGCGAGCTTGAGGATTCGATTCGCGATGCCTAGAGAGTACTGTTCATGCCTATTTATAGGCTCGGGGCCTGCCCGAGCGGGCAGGCGCTAGAATCACCGGCTGCCCGGGGGACAGGAGAACGGGCAGCGGTGACGGGATGCAAAGCCGGAGAGACAGTGCAAGCTATTAACCGCACGATTATTCGGTCTTGAATAGAGAGACCGGCAGCTTTCGGACGGAAAGAGAGCTTGCAGATTATTCCTCAGTCGCGCGGCTACGCGGTTAGGGGAAAAATAGGGTAGCGGTCTCCTGGGTAAACAGAGTTGATGAACTATTTGCTTTGGAAAATTCTTTCTCTATGTCATAGGGCTTGCGAGAGGAACGTTTAGGCAGGTAGTGCTCCTAGTCGAGGCAAGCTAATCGGCTCAAGAGATGCAATAGGAGCCTGCACTACTCCTTGAGTTCTTAAAAGGGCCAAGATCTGGGCCTGATGCTCGTTCAATTGGGTGATGCGCTCAGTAAGCGCCTTTTCAAATACGTCGATAGATTCATTGTGCCGGTGCATGTCAATGCAGAAGGGAGAGGAGCCGACATTTTCGGACCCTTTCCAGTTAGATTCTCGGATGATGCAAACCTTTCTTTTCGCTAGTCATGAGTATCGCTGTGTGGAGGATACTATATTCTGAGTCCTTTTTTAATCTTTGGGGAACCTCTTCCATAGATAGCGTCAAACTGTTGCTGATCGCTCAAGGCTCTTGGTAGACCGAACTAAATTAGACCTCCTTAGCCCTTGAAGCGGTTGAGCGTGCAAACAGTCATAGAGTAAGTAGAGAAATTATAACACCCCTGCTTGTTCTAAGGAATATAACAGTGGGTCCGGCCGGGATCTCGCGCCATATTGAATGAACAAACAAAAGAGTTACTCAATGAGCTACCACAAGCGGTAACACTATTGCTAGGCGGTACCTAACAGAACTCCGATTCTGCTTGTTTTCCGGGTATTACTGGAGTTAGCCTCCAACACTCCCTGCCGCACTCTACAACACTCAAAACTCGAAAATGACATACAACACAGACTTTTCTCCGACGCACAAATATTAATGTAAACATCACCAATCAAGATCAACTTGTCCGTATGGGCTTCACACAATATGCTTATATCTGAAGTTGAAACAAACGTCTATATGCAATATATGTCGGGGATGGACTCAATCGACCTGGAGAAAGTCTAGCCGTACGCTAATTAGCGAAAGAGACACTTTCATATGTGAATATATAAACAAAAGAGGACACACACATCCTAACGAGAAGAGGAAGATCATTACCCTTGAAGTTCTTTTTGACGTCATGAATCAAAAATCCAATCAGATAAAAAGAACCGCACCGGGCCACTCTCCGTGGATCTAGACTCGACTCGCAATTTGGAGCTCCGAAGCTTAGGCAATGACAGAAGTACTTCTCCTTCTTCTTCCTTTGCTCTCCTCTCTCTCTAACTCTTAGAAAGAGAAAACCCTAGAAGCATTGCGGTAAAAGCCCTCATCTATTGGCCTTATACCAGCAGGGTTAACTCCCTACCGCCGGATCCTACTTGAAATTGACGAGTGACCACGATTTAAATTAAACTTCATGTTCTGAGCGCTACCGCCATGCGGTATCACGCTACCGTCGCGTGGTACCTCGGTCGGTGGCTTCTTCAGCAAGCTCACCGCTTAAACATGCCACTCGAAGGCCGACACGTGGCTGCCAGTACCTGACACACTACCGCCGACACTAGCCAGACGGCCAGCTCAACATAATGCCGTCGGCGATAACACTATCGCCTGTCGGTAACTCACAGAGAGCTACGAAAATTAAATCCACAACGCTACCGCTGGCGCTAGCACTACCGCCGGGTGGTACCATTCAGTGAGCTATTTCTGTGTAAACTCTGGGGCGTTACAGAAATGCACAAAATATTTTTTAACGACAGTCAGCTCAACATATTGCCGCCGGCGCTAGCACTAACGTCAGTGGTGTACGTCGATGTTTACGTGGGCGGTTACCCACGCAACAAACGACGACGATCACGAGAGAGCGATCAGGCGACAAAGAGGGGGTTGCCGTTGATGGTTTGCGGGTGACGAGCCCCCGGCGGCGGGCAACCGCTATGGGAGGAGGAAGAGCCGCGGCCGGCCGAGATGCCGACCGCAGGCACACAAGGCGGGGCGGTCTGCCACTGCGCCGGCCGGGCGCGACCGCTCTACGCGGCCTCAGGCTCACAGCCGTGAGGTGCGGCTGCAACCGCCCCCACATACTGACTGTGGTGGCCTAGTGCACAGTCGGCCCCATCAAGAATCACTCGTCATATTTTTTTGGTTATATAAAATCTCTCATTAGTACCGGTTTGACTCCTAATGGTAGGTAGGAAGGTACCGACACAGCTTAAAGAAATGTAACACATGTTACACATCCCAATTTTTCCCACGTGCTTCGTATGACATATCAATGGTTAACCAAAATACTTACAAACCCTCAATATTTTCTCACATTTCCTCCCTTACCACACGAATAGAGGATACGTTTCTTTCTTTATTTTCTTCTCTGTATCCCGCATAAGGGTAAAATCGTCATGGGCACTTATAAAAGCTCAAAGTTTTAATAATAATAAAATAATAAAAACAAATAAAGTATAAAGTATAAACCCCTGATTTGCGCCAGACGAGGGTTGGCACTCGGAGCTCGCAGCAATGGCCGCAGCCTCAGTTTGCGCGCCGCTCCCGGCGGCCAATCCTCTCGGTCATGCACGCCATATGCGACTCGCTTTGTCAAGGAGGACGTATATCTCTACGGCGGCTCTGAGGATGACGAGACTTAGGGTTTTGAAAGTCTGCGCAGCAGCTGCAGAAACGTCTAACGGAGCAGTCTCTATTGATGATTCTGTCCGTGCTAGGGCTAGAAATCCGTGAGTATTTGCAAACAGAACGGGGTTTTTAAATTTTCTTTTTTGCATTTTGTACACATATTGCCGTAATAAAATGAATGTTCTCGCCCAGTACTGTAACTACCTTAGCCAAATACGGATGGAAAAGGCTCCGTTTGGCACGGTGGTGGTCATCATTCGTTAATGCCCACCTAAGGAACTTCATCCACTTTTATGTTCAAACGGATGAAATTTTTAGGTGGTTGTTAAAGAATGACGATTTAACCATGCATTTACGACCGCCACCGTTATGCCAAACGAAGCCTAAATTGATATTGATATGCAGCATGTAATATATGTGATAAGGTTCCTTAAAATTTATCTGACTCAGGCATGCCCTTCAAATTCGCGGCCCGTTGGATCGCCGAAATGGACCGTCTCAACCGGGCATGGACACTCCTTAATCGCACACGACACTACACACAAATAAACGGGAGCGCACGCGTGCCGGCTGCGCGCTTGCACTAGTGTGGGCTCAGGCTGCGCGCCCGCGCGGGCTTAGGTCACTCGCCCGAACCACACGCCCCCACACATGCACTCACGCACGCAGCCTCACGTAAGCAGCCTCATGCACGCAGCCTCACATGCTTCCTTCCCATGCACCTCTCTCTCTCTCTCTCGCTGCCGCCGCCACCTTCGTCGTCTCCATCTTGTCGGAAAACTTACCCGGGCTAGCTACTGCCTGAGGAGCATAATCGTCATTGTTCAGAAATTGGTGATCCAGATGATCGAAATCTCGCATTCCTATTCGCTTGTTCAGAATCCAGGAGGTCGCAATTACCAGTGCACTCCCCAAAAATGCTATAAAAAGGCCTCCACACCTCATTTGAAGACATGGAACCCTAAGTTGTTAAAGGCACGCTTAACGCTCCAGACTCAACATGCTCAGATGATTGCGCCTTCGCGCACCTTTTTTGCGCATTTGAAGCATAAAAGGCGTACCTGAGTCAAATTTCTACTATAAATTCCTTTTTCCAAAATAAAGAAAGAAATAATGTAAGATTCAATCATTTTTGCATGATGTAGTGTTTGTGAAACATAATCGAGCGTCACTACTTAAATATGATTTTAATAACCACATTGATTTTATTTTTTAAGAGATATAAATGATAGTAATGAATGATTAATGAGTAGAATAAATGAAGAATCTGATTAGGAATATGAATTGATGTTTAATGATAATTATTTAAAATGGATGTGATTGCGCCTTACCTTCGTCAGGCGCGCGTTTGCGGCTTGAGCCTTGCGCCTAGGCTTTAAGACTCCTTTGCGCCTAGAATCCAAGACTCCTTTACGCCTTGGTGCGCCTTGCTCCTTTAATAACTAAGATGGAACCAAAGAGTAAAGACAGAGCTCTAAAGTTTATTGGCGAAGACTTGGTGCTTTGATTGCTCTGCTGCTCAGTTCTGACTTCGACAACTCTACTGCTTAGTTCTGACTCTCACAACTCTCCTGCTCATCGTTCTGCTTGCGACAACCTGTAACATCCCACCCATAACTATTCCATGACATGGGTCCGACCAGGTCTCACTACATAGATTTGTCAAAAACGAACTGTTAAAACAAGGTATAAAGGAACACAACTAGCCAATTAATTAGATCTCAAAAAGAATGCAGTGGGTAAAACTAATAAATATCAGAATGCCAGAGAATGTCCACATCTAAACTTGAGTGTCCATGGCCTGAAGGCCTACAAAACTTCCAAATGTTCTAAAGGCTAGAAACATAAGAAATACAGGTACAAGCACCCAAAAAGGCTCACAAGCCACCAAGGCAGCAAGGACTAAACTAACACACAAGCTTGATTCGTCCGCTTGAAGCTCTAACTCTCTACTACCTCCTTCCCTTCCTCTGCATCCATCACAAAAATGGTGCAGAGGTTGGTCAGCTAAAAGCTAACCACAAAGCTAAGCAGAAAGTGATGCGGAGCAGAGACGATGACACGTTTTGGACCCGTTCGGGGCTGATTTGACAACTTTCCATATATGACGTGCCCAGATCGACGATCGGGCTCCGCGATTGCGTCCGGAGTGTCTCCGCGATTGCGTCCGGAGTGTCGCCGCGAGTCAAAGCACTATATTACTTTATTTTTTTTCAGTTTATTTTTGATGTATTTTAAGGGCGAACCCACCGGCCAATCATAGCCGTTGATGGAGATGCCCTAGCTTCTCTTTTATTATAAATAGGATGTAGAGAGGCTGAATTGAGTGGTTGTTGAATTTGGAGAAGAAGCATTCCCGGATTCCAGCGATCCCTCCCCGGTGACGCCGTGGAACCCTAGGTGATGACTCCTAGACGCTCAAACTTCCCTCAAGGTACTACCCATCCATAGCCTTCTTCTTCCCCCTCCAAAACCCTCATCCGCAACCCCTACAGCCCCCAAATCCCCACCCTTACGTCTACCCAGGAATCCCGAGTACTGTCCACGGGTACTGTTCACGTGCATTGTTCGCGTAGAAAACAATGTTCACCCGAAACCCTGTTCACCCGAAACACTGTTCACGCCTGCCTCCACCTTCCCCTCCTCCCTAATCCGCCAACTCCCATCCGTGGATCCACCATCCTGACAACCCTAAAATTCTAGATCAGTCCAGATCTAGGATTCTAGCCACCTGATCCGTTATTTCCACCGCACAAACCTTCCATTTTTTGCCCGGATCTGCTCCTAAATAACAGATCTACCCATTTCTGGCCCGGATCTACTCATTCGTGGCCGGATCTGCCGTTTTACCATCCGTTATCACCATTTTCCGCCGAGGGCAGCCACCGTCACCGTCGTCTCGCCACCGGTTCCACCCCCGATCGCCGATCTACACATCCGGCCCTCCAAATCTTCAGTGTCTCGGTTTATCCCTCTATTTTGTGAGCGTTTGTGGTATTGTATTCTTGGATTTGACATTTTCATTTGGTGTTTTATTGTATTGTGCTGAGATTATTGTTGCGTGAAAATTAGTTTTATTATACTAATAATTACAGGAGGAATTATTCGCCGCACGCTTGCTTTGGCCCTCCGAGCGGAGGAAGCCATTATTTAATTGCTGAAATTAATTGCTTGCTTTTATTTCAAATATTTGCGTGGTGCTTAATTCTCATTGCTCATTTTAATCGTCGTCGTCACCAACGGTCGCATTGCATTTAGAGTTGCAATAGTGTGTCACCCCTGCACCAGCACTTGATTCGTAGTCTCCGAGCACCACTATCCTACCCTATATCATTTTGGTATCAGAGGGAGGTTAGGCCATTTGCATGCTTTGTAGTGGTAGGTCATATCGAGTCTTTAGGTTCATCCATGACTAATTATCGGCGTCGTTCCTCTTCTCTCTTGGGAGATTCTGAGTCCGCCTATTTCCAATCTCAAAGAGCGACTTCAGAGAAATCCTCACGTTATCATGATGATTATTATCGTCTGCGGCACACCACTTCCCGAGGTCGTGTCGGCCCACCGACACAACCTCACTATGCCAGAGACGATCAGTATGATGATTGTCGTCGTTCATATCCTTGCACGCGAGCGGATCGTGTTGATCCTTCGACTCGATCCGATTACCTTAGGGACGACTATTATGAGGATCGTAACTTTGAGAGAGATCTTGAGAGTCAGTTTCGTACAGTTTTTCCTTCCTTTGACGGCTCATCGAGTCCCGAGTCTTTCAGTTATTGGCTCGTGGATATTGAGTATTATCTTGATTATTTTGAGTTATTCGGTGAGCGTCGCGTTAAGTTTGCGAAACTTAGACTTTTAGATCAGGCGATGGCATATTGGGCTAGCGTTGAGAGGACCCGCGAGCGAGACCATGTTCATTGCATCACTAGTTGGGTGGACATGAAGCGTACATTGTGTCAGAGGTACTTTCCTTCATCATATCAGAGTCGCTTGCTTGACCAATTATTTTCCCTTCTGCAAGAATCCATGTCTGTCGCTGAGTACAAGGATTGCTTTGATGCGTTAGTTGTTAGGAGCGATATCCGAGAGGACTCAGCCATGACCAATTGCAGATTTCGGTCTGGGCTTCGATCTGACATCCGTACTAAGGTTGTTTATCATAGCTCGAAGTCCCTCGAGCAGACGTATTAGCTTGCCCTTCATTACGAACAGTCTTTGAGATCCGCCAGAGCTGGTCGGTTGGACCCTCACCTTGACCTCCGCAGTATGAGTCCTCATATCGAGGTCACCACGATGCCTACCACTGTCCTGTCACCCACGACGGAAGTGATGCCTGATACAGATTGCTCTCACCCCAGCGAGATGCTTAGCCCCGTGAGTGACCTATCTCTTGTTTCTGACCCATCTCTTGTGACTCCGACGGATGGTGAGCCTGAGCGACCTATTAAGTATGTAGTGTTGTGCCTATCACCCACACCTTCACTTTTGGCATGTCCGTGGTTGATTGATACTCATACCCTAAAATCATGTCTTTACACCGCACCCGCAGACCCAGTCTTGAGCGCAGGTCTATGTCATTTTTCCCTTGGCATTACCCTGAGCCACGTTACGACTGAGCTCAGAGCTTGGTGTTGATCTCATAGTGGCTATGCCACCCATGCACGAGGAACTACCCCTTTCGATGGTACTCATCGGGAGGACCTTCACCTTAGTGACGAGCCCTATGACAAACCCCCTGTTGAGCCTCCTGATGATCCGCCACATCTTGGTGGGGTTGAGACCCGAGTGAGCCACTCAGGTATGACGTCTCTTTCATTATCATCTCTGGCCTTGCCCCAGAGAAGGGACCTTGAGTGGAGCATGACATATGTAGGGCCTACCTTGAGTCCACTTGAGTATACTCATATTTTGAGGACCTACCTTATGCCGCCTCACACTATAGATGTGTTTTGGGATACGCCACCCGCTGAACCACCAGATGAGTTCTTTCTTGTCTGGGACGTTCACCATATTTTAGAGTCACGATTTCTAGTCGGTGTACACGATTTTCACTCAGGTGGTCGTCTCCTGTGTGATGACTTTTCTTACATACCTCCTGGGGACCCCCCTGATGTGCTACGTTCCCCGAGAGACATTTGGCTCTTTACGAGCCCGTCTTTGAGTATAGTTGTCTCTTACGGTCATTTGAGCACTCGTCACACACGGGATGGGTTTATCTACACTCCACCAAAAGAACCTCCAGATAGGACATCCCATTTTAGAGACATCCCAGACATTATTAGATTTTCCTATAAGAAGTGTATTGTGTCTGTCGTGTTGTCTTTGCATCATTTGCATTACCTGCATGAGTCTGCTGAGTATTTTGCACAGCATTTGCATGATTTGCATGAGTCGGTTCGCCGACGAATAATAACAAGCAATGAAAATTACAAAGCCCATGCAGATAAGCGAAGGCGAGAGCAAATATTTAATGTAGACGAGAAGATAATGGTGCGAGTCCGCCCCGAGAGGCTCCCTTCGGGGCCTGCCAAGAAGTTAAGCGCGAGGCGAATGAGTCCGTACTCCATTATTAGCCGTACTGGGGCCAACGCCTACCGACTTGACTTCCCAACCAGTATGGGAATTCACCCTGTGTTTAATGTTGAAGATCTGACTTCATACTATGAACCTCATGAGTATGTGGACCCGAGCAGTGGAGATGCCCAGCCACCCCCACTGTCGTTACCATATCACCATCATACATCCTCACCCATTGTTGACCTCCACCCACCTGGGGACTCGTCTTCTTTGGTTTCACCGCATGCACCACCGATCGCACCGGGATCCACCACTCGTGAGTTGAGCGTTGAGAGCTTCATGGAGACCAGACTCCACCAGTGCATTCCCACTACAGACGTTGGTGACTCTTGGGTACTTGCAGCAGAGCTTGATCGATTCGCCCCTGGACTTCGACTTCAGCACATCCGTCTCCATTCACCGGAGATGACATCTTTTCAGTCAGGGGGAGTTGATTGGCGAGGACACTTCCCAACGACGACACTTGGGCGACCTCTGGTGGACTTGTTCGAGTTTTACCCGGCATGCAGTGAGAGAATTTTGATCCCTATTCATCGGGAGATGAATTCTTTCAAGCCGGGGAGATTGATGCGGATCAGATACGAGGACACGTTTTGGTCCCATTCGGGGCTGATTTGGCAACTTTCCATATACGTCGTGCCCGGATCGACGATCGGGCTCCGCGATTGCGTCCGGAGCATCGCTGCGAGTCAAAACACTATATTACTTTATTTTTTTCAGTTTATTTTTGATGTATTTTAAGGGTGAACCCACCGACCAATCATAGCCGTTGATGGGGATGCCCTAGCTTCTCTTTTATTATTAATAGGATGTAGAGGGCCTGAATTGAGTGGTTGTTGAATTTGGAGAAGAAGCATTCCCGGATTCCAGCGATCCCTCCCCGGTTCCAACGCCGTGGAACCCTAGGTGACGACTCCTAGGCGCTCAAACTTCCCCCCAAGGTACTACCCATCCATAGCCTTCTTCTTCCCCCTCCAAAACCCTCATCCGCAACCCCTACAGCCCCCAAATCCCCACCCTTACGGCTGTCCAGGAATCCCGAGTACTGTCCACGGGTACTGTTCACGCGCACTGTTCGCGTAGGAAACCCTGTTCACCCGAAACCCTGTTCACCCGAAACACTGTTCACGCCTGCCTCCACCTTCCCCTCCTCCCTAATCCGCCAACTCCCCTCTGTGGATCCACCATCCTGACAACCCTAAAATTCTAGATCAGTCCAGATCTAGGATTCTAGCCACCCGATCTGTCATTTCCACCGCACAAACCTTCCATTTTTTGCCCGGATCCGCTCCTAAATAGCAGATCTACCCATCTCCGGCCCGGATCTACTCATTCGTTGCCGGATCCGCCGTTTTACCATCCGTTATCACCATTTTTCGCCGAGGGCAGCCACCATCACCGTCGTCTCGCCATCGGTTCCACCCCCGATCGCCGATCTACACATCCGGCCCTCCAAATCTTCAGTGTCTCGGTTCATCCCTCTATTTTGTGAGCGTTTGTGGTATTGTATTCTTGGATTTGACATTTTCATTTGGTGTTTTATTGTATTGTGCTGAGATTATTGTTGCGTGAAAATTGGTTTTATTATACTAATAATTGCAGGAGGAATTATTCGCCGCACGCTTGCTTTGGCCCTCTAAGCGGAGGAAGCCATTACTTAATTGTTGAAATTAATTGCTTGCTTTTATTTCAAATATTTGTGTGGTGCTTAATTCTCATTGCTCATTTTAATCGTCGTCGTTACCGACGGTCGCATTGTATTTAGAGTTGCAATAGTGTGTCACCCCTGCACCAACACTTAGAGTCGTAGTCTCTGAGCACCACTAGCCTACCCTACATCAGAAAGGCTCTCCCCAGCAAACCAGGCGGTCCCCAGGGAAGCTAGAACAACTTGCAAATTAGTATTCCACATAATCTGGAATTACAAAAGTAACTAAGCAGGTGGCAGTGCAAGAGGAAAGTAATCTAATGGTAAAAAACCTATGCATCATCTCTCTAGCATAATATCAAACAATTCATGCCATTTTTGCTATAGGAGGGACTCACGAATCATTTGCTACATGTCAGTTTTGCTACGGGAGAGACTCCCGAGTCATTTGCTATATGACAGTTTTGCTACTTGAGGGACACCTGAGTCATTTGCTACAAGGGTTATCCACCCTTGAGTCACGAGTGAGTAGTCTCCAACCCTCTTTCATTAGCCATGAGAGGGGAAGTCCATTCTAGCTCTCGATTCCTTAACTACAAGCAGGTAGTATCCAACTTGAGTCCACAACTAATATACAATTATGTGAAATTGCTGCCTGGGAGCTAGCACCGACTGTAAGTGCTACCGCCGAGCGGTAACTCCAGGAAGGTACCCCTTTTGACATTGTCCAATATCGTCACGACGCACCTGACTATATCGACGAGAAACTACCGCCGGACGTTAGACACTACCGGGGAGCGGTAAGTCAATAGGGACAGGACACTCATAAGGCATGACTATGTCGACAAGAAGATCATGTCCATATCGATGAGACGCCATCGCCGGGCGTTAGAAGCTAAAGCCGAGCAGTAAGTCCATATTGATGGGATCCTCATAACATATCGACAAGAAGCTCATAACCATGTTGATGAGAAGCTACCGCCACGCGTTAGTAGCTAACGCCGGTGGTAGTTCTAGAAATCCATAGATAAACTCCGTTTTAGGCTTCGCTTGGTTTCTCCTCCCCAAAACCATAACTATAAGTGGTGTAATCAGGCACCTCAGAGGTATTTCACGAAAAACTCCGAACTAGATCTAGCCCAAAAAATCACCAAATCAGGTCACCCACCTCGATATGGCCTCCACACACAAGATTGATGAATGGAAAACCAAAGCAATACGCATAAGTACTCTAGATCTTAGGGAGAAGGGACCTACCTCGAGTGTCTCTTAGGAGCCATGGATCTTGGAGTTGGTTGGATGGAGAGTGACTGCAACGACGCCAGTTTGCCACCTTCGGTGATGGCTCGCTGATTCGCCCGCTAGAACTCTGGCAAACGCCCCTTCTCCCTCAAGCCCTCTCCTCTCCCCTTGATCTAAAACCTAGAGAGAATAAAAGAGAAGGCTGAAATTTGGGCTTCAACTCGGTTTTAAAGGCCCGGGCGAATGTATTGTGACCGTCAGATCGAATTCTAAGGGGTTTGGACGGCCACGATCATGGATCTCAGATTTTTGGATCTGTGCGCTGCCGCATCGCAGTAAGTATTACTGCTGGGCTGTAACATTTTGAGCTGCTGCTCCGGACCACCCTCTACCGCTCGCGGTACCCTTATCGCACTGCGGTAGTCGCCCAGGTTTTCAACTCTCTGAAGGTCAGGGAGTTACACAACACTTACTTCAGAGTTTGCTTCAGAGACCACTCCCACGAGCGCCACAGAAGACTCGGTCAGTTTTTTGTTCTTTTCCTCGAAATACTTGTAAAAGATGCGGTGACCTGGCATCCTCCCGAGAGATCAAACTATTATAATAGTTTACAAACTAGTGGATTAGGTTAGCATCGTACTAACCTCGTGGTTTTTTCCTTTCCAGGTTTTTCCACGTAAAATGCCTCGTTGTTCTGATGTTGGTTCTCCTTTTGTCTGTTTGTGCGTTTGTCTCAATCTTGAGCTAAAATAGTCTAATTCATCCGGTCCAGGTGAGCGCTTAGAGATCCGTAACCATTTGACGCCGTCTGTGGGAAGGTGTTCCGCAAAGCTCTGAAGAATTTTCTAATATAGTGCTTATTATACACAAGTGCTCCTAACCAACAATAATGGTATTAAAAAGTGCTCACACAGACATTGAGGAAGTTCCCGAGGAACACAACGATCAAGCCTCCGACAATTCATCCGTCAACAGTGTACCGCCCCTCCAAGAAGTCATCATTGCATTAACAATGCCCGTGGAAGAGCACATCGACCGGATGGTTGAACGCCAGGCTCAAGAACTCGCCCTACTGGAGGGTTTAGGGGCCTCTCAAGCACCCAACCCATCTTCCGCACTAGGACACCAACTGTCTCTTTCTTTGGATCGCGCCTGGCCTGAAGGGATTACTCGTATCAAGTGCTCAACCGAGAGTAAATTATTCATTGCCGCACAAACAGACAGAGGAATTGTGATGAAGAATCACATCAACAACAGAACAATAAAGGAAAAAGAGAGAAGGTTTTCCTCTGATGCCTAAGAAGAACGACGGGCATCACGGGGACTCCCGCCAAAGAGGGGGGCACCAATCATATCAGCGTTTCACCCCCTCTCAACTCGCTATCCGTAATCACCCCACTATTTAGAGGTTTAGTTCTCTTGCCCCAAACTCGGGAGATCAGACTAAGTTCTAGAACTTTCTTCGAGGTCACGTGCATGAGACTAAGGGATGTATGTGCATAAGGGGAGAGACCGAGCAGCTCTTACACCTCAGATTCCTTGAAAAATTTCCGCGAAAGCAAGCGTAGGGATAGCCTGCCCCAAACAAGCTCACTGGGGGCCAGATGGAGGGAAAAGGCACCCACGAACACAGTGAAGTAGCTGGCGAGCTAGCTCCCTTTGTGGAACAGACACCTCGCCCGAGCCATCTACACATCAACACAGCCATTGGGGAGCCCCCACTAAGGTGAGCAAGATATTTGTCGACAACGACATAACCACCAACATCATGTTCGTGTCAACTCTACTTCAACTTAGGATCGCTAACGAAGATATCAAACTGGAGATGGGTGGTTCACGCATCACAGACAACCCCCGTCCGATTCTAGGGGAGCATTGTCCTTCCTGTAACTCCGGGGGAACATACTGAGACGCCCACTGCTGGATGCATTTCTGGCCAGCGTCTGCTACAACTCTCCATAAACTACCATGAATCCAGGAACAAAGACTACCTGGGAATTTTCCGTCCATCATCCCTACAGCCAAGGTGACATGTATATGTTTTGCTTTCAGTATTATTGCAATCATTTTTGACCTACTTTACAATACAGGTCTCTGGATACGAGGCTCCAACCGGTAAGGGGGAAAAAGGTCCCTTTACGCTCAGTGATGACCTCCGATGTCCCCCGCGCCGAGCAGCGAGCTCCATTCGGGCAGCGCCCTACCGGTGCTGACATCGAGTAGATAGCTCAAAATCGGTAAGGGCGGATAAATGCCCCTTTATTCCATGATTGAGTGACGACATTTGGCGTCTCCTGCACTGAGCATCGAGCTACATTCGGGCAATGACCTACTGGTGTTGACACCAGTAGATAGCTTAAAATCGGTAAGGGTGGACAAAGGTTCCTCTACGCCATAACTGAGTGACGACCTTCGGCACCACCGCGCCGAGCATCGAGCTCCATTCGGGCAGCAACCTACCGGTGCCGACACAAAGTAGATAGCTCAAAACTGGTAAGGGCAGGCAGAGGTCGCTCAACGCCATAGGCCCATAACTGAGTGACAATCTCCACCTCCCCCCTCCCCCGCACCGAGCATCGAGCTTCATTCCGATAGCGACCTACCGGTGCCGATATCGAGTAGATATCTCCAAACTGGTAAGGTCAGAGAAAGGTCCCTCTATGCCACATCTGAGAGTCGACCTCCAATAATAATGCCGAGCGACGACCTTCGGAGCCGAACCGCAAGTTAAATAACCTTCTTTAAGGCAGGACAAAGGTCCCTCTATGCTACATCCGAGCGTCGACCTCTAGCAATGACGTTGAGCAATGACCATAGACAAACCGCACGTTAACCAATCCTCAGTAAGGGCGGATAAAGATCCCTCTACGCTACATCTGTGCGTTGACCTTTAACACTAATGCCGAGCGACGACCTCTAGAGCCAAACCGCAAGTTAACCAATCCTTTGTAAGGGCGGTCAAAGATTCCTCTATGTCACATCCGAGCGTCGACCTCCTGCACTAACGCCGAATGACGACTTCTGGAGCCAAACTTCAAGTTACCCAACCCTCGGTATGGGCGGACAAAGCTCCCTCATCCGAGCATCGATCTCTGACACTAACGTTGAGTGACGACTTCCGGTGCCAAACCGCAAGTTAACCAACCCTCGGTAAGGGCGAACAATGGTCCCTCTACGCCACATCCGAGCCTCGACCTCTGACCCTAATGCCAAGCGACGACCTTTGAGCCAAACCTCAAGCTAACCAACCCGTGATAAGGGTGGATAAAGGCCCCTGTACGCCACATTCGAGCGTCGATCTCTAACACTAAACACCGAGCGACGACCTTCAGAGCCAAACAACAAGTTAATCAACCTTCGGTAAGGGCGAACAAAGGTCCCTTTACGCCACATCTGAGTGTCGACCTCCGGTACTATGGCCGAGTGACGTCCTTCAGAGCCAAACATCAAGTCAACCAATCTTCGGTAAGGGTGGACAAAGGTCTCTCTACGCTACATCTGGGTGTCGAATTCCGGCTTTAACGCCAAGCGACGACCTCCAAAGCTAATCCCAAACAACAAGCTTCCCAAACCCCATGAAGGTTCCCCTACTCCAGCAAAGCGTCAACCTTCGACGACAAGCCCGAGCAACGACATTCAGAGCCAATGCTGGATGGCAAACCCACACAATCATCCTAACAAAAAAAGTGAGAGTGGCAGAGCACTTCAAAATGGATATAATACACGAGATTGTAAATAAAAGCATCTCCTTAGAAGGGTCTTCTGCAAAGAGGTGTTTGCGACCCTTAAGTGTTATTGAGAGTGCGAAGCAGTGTTGGTGACCCACACTATAGTGTAGTTTTCTTTCTTTGTAGTAGAAATTAGGAAAACTCATATTTAGAATTGTTTGCTTAGCTAGCCCAAGATTTAGGATATCCTTGTAACTTCACCCGCGCTCCACGTAATTCGATACTCGGTGGAGAAACTCGTTATTTTATATTACTTTGACCGGTGCACTGCAGCACTGCCGACATTATTCTGCTAGATAACGATCATTGTAGCCATCCACCATGACCTTCCCCTTCCCTTTCTCCTTTCCCCCGGGTTGGTGGTGCCGGCTATCAAATGGAACTCCAGACATAGGCGAGCTCCTACTAAATCGAGATAAGAAAATGTCAGAACTCGACAAACAGCTAGGCAAGATCGTGACAGTTGAACTTGCATAACTTACATTGTTCGGGAGTCATCCGCTCGATCACATCGACGGCTTGGCGGTAGTTTTGCGCGTTAAGGTACTGGTTCTTGATGTATTTATGAAGGACATAGGTATTGGGAGAGAGCGGGATAAGTCGTAAGGCCTCAGGATCTCTCTCCATGGGAATGGAAGGACTTTGCCAAAGTTGCCGCGGATAAATACTATCCGCTTGTTCCATCAGTGGATCTTGTTTAACATCCCTTTTAGATTAAGGTCATCGCCCGTGAACTAGGCGCTGCTCTCCCCAGTCTCTATCATAGTGAATAGACATCAGAACACCACGAGATCCCATGAGATTCATTGCTTGTGAATAAAGGTGGTGTAGGAGACCACAATGAAAACCTCAATGGGGTGGACCTACATAGACACATGGCTGTAGTGTCAATGTGCTTTTCCACCTTAGGCCACGGAAGAACTCGCAGCCCGTATATGAAGGCTACAATGAGAATACGAAGCAAACCTCGTGAATAGAGTTCAATCGCTCATTCGGCAACACCCCATCACTTCATACCGAGTCGATAGGAGCTAAGCAATAACAAGCTATTCCGTGCTTACAACAAGTTTCAGGAAGGTCTCGCAGGCCAGGAACTTAATTGAACACAAAACACAAGCCTACTCAGGGATTTCAGCCTCTTTTGTGTGGAGTTTTTGAACTGATAACACAACTCGTACCTAGCTCACAAGACAATTTGCTTAAAAGGACTGATCGCTCAGGAGTAGGTGAGGAATTAATGGGAGGGATGACCTCTATTTATAGGCGTGAACCGAAAGGTCAATTGTCGGGGACCACACTCATATTCAACTCGACAGCTACCTTGGCCATTGTCAGATCCACACGAGCTCTGATGAATCACACCTAAAGCCATGATTTCTCTTACATTGTTGATCATCTTGCTAAAACAACGGGAGTGCAAGGATAAGATATCACGATATACCTATAGTGAACTCGGTACTACCTTGCTTCCGCCCTATGTCAATTTGAGCGATGAATATTGCAGATTAGAAAAGAAGAAAAAAAGAAAGAAATACAAAGACATGGATACAAGAATTAGGTGTGTGAGCTGCGGGACTACGTCGCCATGTGTCCCGCCTGTAGCGCACCATCCACCCAGATCAACCGCACACAGAGTCTGTCGTCCACCTCCGCGGAGAATGTGAAGATTTCTTCTCGGTAGTTAGTTAGCGCGGTCTCATCGCAGATAGGGCCCTTAACTCCGCAAGATGAGCTGTATTTCACGGGCTTGCAGGAGGTTGGATTGCATTAGGACAAGAACTCCCTGTAGAAGCAGAGGAACCTGCGTCAGAAAAGAAAAGATTAGTTCTTGATCACAAAGGGGCATACCTGATGATATTCTCGGCCACAACTCGCTTGGGGGGCGGGTTGGATCATCCAATTTCGTTTGGGGAGAGGAATCTCTCCCCGTCGAAAGCTCGGGATGCGAAAGCTTGGAGCCTGTAAGCTGGAAAACAAGTTATTTGTTTGAAGAGTCTTAATAACTTTCATCAACCAACCAGCATGATCTCTTGTTAAATGGGATCCTTGGTGCGCGGGATGCCCCTTCCATTTGCATCAGAGGAGCTATGAGACTGCCTCATGTGGACCCCCCATGATGGGAAGACGGGGAGGTAGCTTGATGTGTTGGTGGGCTGCCGTTTCTTGATGGCACCTGCCGACTTAGATGGAGTGGTGGCGGCGCGGCAGTGGTGGTTGTTTCATGAATAGACATCACTTTGGTCGATCTAGCGGGGTCAGCGACGACAATCTTTGAAGTTCCTGCTAGCGCGACATCTTAGGATTTCTTTGGAGAGGATGTCTAAACCAGCTTCTCGCTGCGAAGGCACCTGCAAGGTGGTGGGAATAGTTGTTGCATCAGCTACAAACAAATACATTATAAATTATCAAAGACGCTCACCAGAATTGATCAAGCAAACAAGGTAAGTGCCCTCCTACTCGATGAAGTGGGATTTTATCCGCATCATTGCAGGCCATATACGCCAGGGCATTGAGATTACCCACATTGGAATGGAAGGTGAATTTGGAGCCAATGAGGTCAGTGGCCTCGGCCGGGCCGACTCTCTCCAAAACATATGTGTGCCTGCGAGAAGGGAGCTTGTGAGGTCATCATGTGTTTGGGGATCTCAACTGGGGGAGGGGGGGGGGGGGGCGGTGGTTTCTTCGCCCCTTGGCCTCACCTTGCCTATGCTTAGTGCGATGCTGACTTTCGGTAGCAGGCAAATTTTCTCTTTCTTTTCTAATTCTTCTCCTTTTGAGTCTCCCCACGTACTTGAAATTTCAGACGGTTCGGGGGGCCGGAAGATCAAAAGCTCGACTCTCCTATTGAATTCATCTCGCAAAATTCAGAACATACAGTTCTGGGTAAAGGACCAGGGGGCCCTATTTATAGAGGAAGCCAACCACTTTGCCAAATTACAGGTCTCCATATTTTTCCGATCTCATTTTGAGTTCAAAAAAATCTGGGATCACACACAACCCATATTTTTCCAGTAGCCAGAGAAGCACGAGTGTGAAATAGCTGTTGGCCGAAAACATAGGGCAGTCATCAGGCCAAACTCACAATGACCTCAATTACATTATAGGCGAGTTAGAGCGAGATCATGCGTGAGTTCAGAGACCTTTACAAGGGTTGGGCCCACCTTCTGACAGGGGTACTCCCTACCTCAATTACCTATACATATGAATGCAGATGACGAGTGGAAGACAAAGCTAACTACTTTCCGAGGAACTCGCTAAAGTTTTCCCGCGAGTTTGCCTGCCTTCACATGACTAGACACAATATTTTGGTTCTAGCGGGGGAGTTCCTTGTAGTCCTGGGTAATCAACGGGTCCTCCAAGCTGTATCTCATCTGGTTCGCCCTGCAGAAGATAATTTTTGAGTCTTTTGATAAGGAGATTCTTAGACCTTTGAATCCTTTGGAGGGAGATTCTTAAAACTCTTTGAGAACTGATGGATGTAGTAGGATTTTCCATAATAAGATCCTTTCGTTGACAAGCTCTGAATGTATCTTTGAATTGATAGCTCTGTGTGGATACAAATTTCTCATTGACAGATTGTTTTTGAAGGGAATAGAAAGAACACCAATCAAACTTCTTTGATTTGATAGCTTTGTGTGGATACAAATTCCTCTTCGACCCCTGTAGTAATATATGAGGTTATCAAAAACATCCGAGAGTTTAGGGGCAATGGTGTGAGGTGTAGGGGATGCGGATCTTGGAGTGAATGGTTCATTTTAGGTTTGATGTTTGTGAATTTTACCAAATTATCCTTCATTTGAATTACCTTCACAATATGAAGGGTGGACAATTACAAGTACAAAGAGTAGTCTAATCAAGTATATTTCTTTAATTAACAGTGTAGACTCAGTGTTGACATATTATAATGAGATAAAAAGGAGTATTTTTAGTAAGTACTAGAATATATTCAGCTTTTCCATTATCATCTTCTTTAAACAAATTTGATAGACATAATTGCTATTGTTTTGCCAACGTAAAATCTGTTAAAACCTCACAAATTGGTGAGATGTAGGTCTTAGAATTCATATACTTGCATGCTCTGGTAGCTCAATTCGAGAAACCAAAGAAAGATGTAATCCATTTAAGCTGTAGTTTTACTCATGAATCTCTACATGTTTCATCTACTCTTCATACCATATACACACGATGTAATTTTCTGGGATTTCTTTGACGCCATGCTACAATTGCTTACAAATTTAGGGCGAGAAGTCATACAATTTCAGTGTACGTGGGGGACGAAAGTGGAATGATTAACAGAATTGCTGGAGTCTTTGCTAGAAGGGGATATAACATTGAATCACTTGCTGTTGGTTTAAACAAGGACAAGGCCTTGTTCACCATAGTCGTTTCGGGCACAGAAAAGGTGCTGCAACAGGTGGTTGAGCAGCTTCATAAGCTTGTAAATGTGTTGAAGGCAAGTTCTCTTTTTTCTTAGTCAAGGTATAGCCATTTATTTTCATACATGAGATTCTATGCATTTTGTTTCTTGTTTGAGCATACTAGCATGGGGCGGCAGTGAAAGTGGGATTTATCCACTCTATATAGTAGAGATTTACCCTATCTTATCACTGCATCAAGCTAAATCAATATTGTTTGCCCCTAGGTTGATGCATGCAAATTGAGTGTTATAGTAGATGGCCTGATCACCTAAGCACTCCATTGGTTATATACTGATTTGGATTTCATTTCTCGTATCCCGATGTACTAATTGGAGGCTTTCTTAGTAACTAGTGCTAGTTCTTCCCTTTCATGCTCCAAACCCATTGAATTATCTCATATTCCATAGGAAAGGCACGCATTATTCCATCTCGATTGGTATGAGAACTAGGAAGAATGATATGTAGGATGTGAGTTTAAGCCACAAGTTAAAGTTGTCCAAAAGTTTGTATATTGAGAGTAAACACCTCTTCCGATACATGAAAATTCACAATGGAATTTGTAATGATGATTCATAAGACCGACTCTAATAGTTTGGATAGAGCAACTGATGAAGGCTAAAAATACATATTTCAATATTGAATATTGTTGTGAACAAAATTAAATTATGTGGCCCACGCCGTCTCGACGAGAAATTAATCTAAGAGAATAAATTTGGGTTTGATATGACACACAAACCGACTAACATTCAAAAGAAAACAACACATGTGCAATGACAATACAACGAAGAAGCAATTAGGAAAATAAAATGAACAGTATTATAAATCAACAGCAGGCATGTGCAATGACAATTAGGCGGTAAGCTCTGTAATTTTTATGATCAAGTAATCAACGCACAAATGTAAATAATGGTAATTGAGCAAAGAGACGGGTGATAGGAATAGCCAAGATTCATTGTGCAGCGATGGTTCTACTTCTAGTCCATGTCAAGATGGAGGTGGGGAATGAATGTTTAGGTTGACTGGCTTGGGTGAGGAGTGCTAGGATTGCACCGTAAGGGTTCGGGTAGTTAATTAGGGGTTGGAATCTCTGGACAGTGGGGAAGGATTGCTAGGAGAAAATCATTGGGGGAAATTGTGATTGAGATTTCACTGATTGGGTAATGAACTAGTTCAGGTGGATGGTGGAGGGGGTCTTTGGTTGAGACTTGCAAAGTGGAGTTGGCTGACAAGGTAGGGAAGAGGTGACATAGTTGTCAGATGGGATTGAGGAAAGGCCAGTTGACGACAACAACGAAGCTATCAAACATACAAGGGTTGGATGTACTGGATTCAATGGTTGATTTGTCGAATTCGTGGGAGCATGGAGGAGGAAGGGTCATCGGGCCTCAATGAAGCTTCCGACAATGGTGACATGGTGGGACGTGACATCGTCAGATGTTTAAAATTGGAAACGTCCAGATAAGCTTAGGCTACGAGTAAGTTTATCAAGCAGAGGAACCATTCTCTGCTCGATTTTCTTTCTTCCTGCCCGCGTGAAAGCGGGTCAGGAGAGGTTTTAATATGCCTTAGATTGTTAAGAGATTTTAATTATGGTATATCAAAAGTCTAGCAAGTAAGATTAATTTAGATTCTTAAGTTTTCTTCTCACAATTAATAATTTCCATATTTAAAAATTAATACATTATTTAATTGTTAATTTCAAAAGGATTTATAACAAGAATACTTTATTTTTTTTTGACTTGGCTTGACCTAATTGCCAGTACAATCTAATTTAACAAATCTTTTCATTCCTAGTCTTATTGATTGATTACCACAGTAAGCCGTAATAGCGAACACAAGTGATATGCGCGATGCGAACAAAAGTAAATGAGCATGAATTTTAATTAGAAGTAATTATTGTTCACACTTTATGTTCATGCTCTACCACTCGACTCTTTGTGTATCTTTGGTGGTTGTGCATTTAATGCTGCATTAAATGCCCCCGACCGTTCGGGGAGCATACCCTCCAGTATAAATAAAGGGTCAGGGGTGCTCGAAAGGGATAAAGGACTTGGGCCAAAATCTATCATGTTGTAGGTGCAGTTACACAGTCCGTCTCTTGGCTGCCTCTTCTTTTTTCCTTGTACTAGCTTGTAACATCTTTCTGGAGCAATAACATTGCCCGCCACAAGTGGTAATCTCTACGGAGGGTAAGTCTGGTGTTCGCCACTGCTAGCGGCCCTCTCTTTTCTGTGTTCTGTTTTCTATTTGCCTAGCCTTCGCGGGTTTGTTACGTTTTGATTGCCGTCTTTAATCTCTTCACCGAACTCCCCAAATCGGTTGTTGAATGTGGAAAGTTGGGTGACAAATTTTTCCCCAACAGTTCAAACACATGACCTTCAAAATTCAAGCAATCGGTGAAACCATTCAACACGTGGTTAGGTCAGCAGAACCCGCCAAGAGTTCCCAAGGAAGCCAATGCAGCCGAGCAGCCCCTAAGACAAGAGGTCACTCGCGGGTACCCGCGAGCTGGTTCCAGATGCACAAGTTTGATTTGAGGCTCGAACAAGCGGGACCCATCTAGAGCCCGCTCAGGAAGTGCTAGTTCCGGAGGGAGACATGGACAAAATAGTCTCCATCAACGCGAAATTGAAGAAAGAAAGTAAAACATTACTCATCCGATGCCTCCTGGACAACATTGACGTCTTCGCGTGGTCAGCCTCAGATATGCCCGGAATCAGCCCAGGCATTGCTTGCTACCGCCTCAACATCAGGCCTGTAAATCAGAAAAAGCGATGTCACCACTCTTGCCGGTCCCATCCGAGAAGAAGTTTCTAAGTTACTCAAGACAAATTTCATCAGGGACATCCAATATCCAGAATGAGTTTCTAACGTGGTTATGGTTCAGAAGACCAACAATAAGTGGAGAATGTGCGTCGAATTCACCAGAATTAACAAGGCATTCCTTAAGGATTGCTATCGCTTGCCCCGGGTAGACTCCTTGGTCGACTCCACGGTAGGTTTCTCAATAATGACTTTTCTTGATGTTTTCTCGGGATACCACCAGATACAGATGCACGAGCCCGACGTTCCTCACACGTTATTCATCACAAGCGAGGGTTGGTACGGTTATCGCGTCATGCCGTTTGGATTGAAGAATGCCGACACTATATATCAAAGGATGATGTATTATGTGTTCAAGCACCAGAAAGGTCGTAACTTGGAGGTCTATGTCGACGATCTCCTCATCAAGAGCCACGAGATGGTAGACCACATCAAGAGTTAAATATATCTTTTTGTTTTTGTTTTTTTTAAAAAGCCTATATATATGTATGCCCCGTTTAGGGCGAACACGGAATATTATCATCGATCCTTTCTACTTGGTATCAGAGGACAGGACCGGCCGCTCGCTCCCCGTCGCCGCTCGCTCCCCGTCGCCGCTCGCTCGCAGTCGCTCGCCCTCCCGCAGTCACTCGTTCGCCCTCCCACAGTCGCTCGTTCGCCCGCAGTCGCCCGCCCGCAGTCGCAGCCGCTCGCTCACCCGCCCGCAACCGCTCGCTCGCTCGCCCGCAGTCGCCCGCCCGCAGTCGCCCGCCCGCAACCGCCTCGCTTGTTTCGCACGCCCAGTTTTAGGGCGTGATCGGAGGGCGTTTTGCCCTCCATGGGGGCTGCCAGAGACGCCTCCCTTTCTTCCTCGGGTGTTCTCTTCGGCTTTCAGATCTAGCCCACACCCGTAGGAGGTCTTCCTTTTTCACTTGAAATCATTGTTCTCCACTATGGATGCTCAATCCACTTTGTCTCCTGCTTCTCAATTCGGTGCTCTTCCCGGTTCCTCGGCCACCCGATCAGATACTTTGCATAGTCCCTCGGGTGATCCTCCTCGGAGTCCTGGCCAATCGTTGAAGATTACGACTGTTGCCTTGGATGGCACCAATTACCTGGAATGGTCCAGGGCGGCTCAACATGCAATTCGCAGCCACCAGTTATATGGCCTTATTGATGGTACTATCGTTGAGGCATCACGTTCTGATCCCTCGTGACGCAAATGGGATGCGGACAATTCCTTGGTCGTCTCGTGGCTTCTTCATTCGATGTCTCCTCAGGTGTATCGGAGTTATATGTTGTTGGACTCTGCATACGATATTTGGACGCGAGCCCGTGATACTTACTCCCAGGCAGGCAGTTCGATGCAGGTATATGAGCTCACTCGCCGTGTTCTGGAACTGAGACAGGGAACTATGCCTGTGGCTGCCTACTATTCTGAGTTTGAGCGCCTCTATCAGGAGTTGGATTTCTTTAATACCTTTACTGCAACCTGTACGACTGATGCAGTGGCTCTTCAGAAGGATAAAGACCGCTTCCGTGTTCACGTCTTCCTTATGGGCCTTAACATGGAGTTTGATGCTGTTCGACTGCATGTTCTCCATCGTGAGTCTCTTCCCTCCCTTCGGGAGGCATTCAGCATGCTCCTCAGTGATGAGAACCGTCGCCGCACTCTTGGACCTACTACTGACCACTCTGCGCTCGCTGGGCTTTCTCGCGGCCCCCCTCCTGTTTGCAGTCACTGCGGGAAAAAAGGTCATCTCAAAGACTCCTGTTTTCGCCTGCATCCGCACCTTGCCCCATCCGGTCGAGGTTCTGGTACTCGTGGTAGAAGTGGATATCGTGGAGGTGGTCGTTCTTCTGCTGACCATATTCAGTCTTCTGCACACTCTACTGAGGTTCTGGAGGCCACCTCTGGTGGGTTGTCTGCGGCCGAGTTAGAGGCCTTCCGCCGCCTGTTGCGCTCCCACACTGACTCTACTTCGGCTTCCTCTCACGCTACTGTTGCCACTTCAGGTCTGTCCAGTGCTCAGGTTGTGTCTTCCACACCTTCTGAGTGGATCATCGACTCAGGTGCGACCGACCACATGACCGGTTCTGCCTCAGGTTTTACCTCCTATACTCCCCTCTCTGGTCGTGATAAGGTTATTGCTGCCAATGACTCTCTCTCTGCCATTGCTGGCAAAGGGACAGTCCCATGTTCTCCTGACCTATCACTTTCCTCTGTTTTGCATGTCCCTTTGTTTCCCCGTAATTTACTCTCTATTAGTCACTTGACTAACTCATTACACTGTTCTGTGACATTCTTTCCTGATGTTTGTGTTTTTCAGGATCTGGCTACGAGGCGGACACTTGGCAGTGGTAAGAATGTTGGCGGCCTGTACTTGCTGAACCAGTCTTCTCCCAGTGCTCTCTCTTCCACCAGATCTCCGACTCTTGATGATCTTCGACGATGGCATCAGCGCCTTGGCCACCCTTCTCCTTTATATCTTACTAAATTGTTTCCTGTCTTTCATCATTTACTTCAGTCTTTTGTTTGTGATGCGTGTGAACAGTCTAAACATGTTCGTCGTCGTTCTACTCATTTGTCTGTTCCGAGTCTGTATCCATTTGATGTTATTCACTTTGATGTTTGGGGTCCATCCCGTGTTCTCTCTTTATCTGGCTATAAATGGTTTGTAACGTTCATTGATTGTTACTCCCGCACTACTTGGCTTTATATGCTTAAAAAGAAAAGTGACGTTTTTTTGTGCTTCCAAAAATTTCATAAGATGGTGGTCCAACAATTCGGAGGCAAAATACACGTGTTACGTAGTGATAATGGTGGAGAATATGATGATCGCGGTGCCTTTGGGGCCTATCTTGCGGACCATGGCATCATCCATCAAACTACGTGTGTCCACACCTCCACTCAAAATGGGGTGGCCGAACGAAAGAATAGGCAGTTGCTGGAGGTGGCGCGATGTTTACTTCTTTCTATGCACCTCCCTAAATCCTACTGGGGGGATGCTATTCTTACAGCCGCGCATCTCATTAACCGACTTCCGTCCCGTGCTCTCTCGTTTGCTACGCCCCTATCTCGTCTCGAAAAAACGCACATTGTCCATACCTCTCATCTTCCCCCTCGTATCTTCGGCTCCGTGTGTTTTGTTCATGTCCATAGCCCGTATCGTGATAAACTCGATGCGCGGTCTCTTCGATGTGTTTTCGTTGGTTATTCTTCTACCACCAAAGGGTATCGGTGTTATCACCCTCCGACACGTCGGTACTATTGTACTGTCGATGTCACCTTTCGTGAGGGGGAGTCGTACTTTGATCCTCGTCAGGGGGAGATGACTAGCACTGGTGACGAGCTGATCGACTCCCCGCTCCCTATTGTTGCTCCTCATCCTATTCCTCCACCTGCTCCCGTCCCTAGTATTGACACTCATCCTATTCCCCCACCTGCTCCCGTTCCTTCCACCTCCGCTCCTCCGATAATATACAAATATTCTCGTCGTCCTACGACTGTTGAGCAAGTGTAGACTGAAGATGTTTCACCAATACCGGTGCCTGTCTCCAGCCCAGATTCTGATGATGACCTCCATATTCCTCTTGCCCGTCTCATAGGTAAGAAGGGTAGCACTAATCACCCCATTGCCAACTACATTCGTTATGATCACCTTTCTCAGGCACATCAAGCCTTTGTTTCTTCTCTTTCATCTCTTGTTATCCCTAAGACATGGCAGGAGGCTGTTCAGATACCTGAATGGAAAATGGCAATGGAAGAGGAACTGCGTGCCTTGGACAAGAATAAAACGTGGCAGCTGGTGAGCCTTCCTCCAGGGAAGCGAACGGTTGGATCCCGTTGGATCTACACAGTTAAACAAAACCAAGATGGTGTAGTGGAGCGGTACAAAGCTCGTTTGGTGGCTCAGGGATATACCCAGGCTCAAGGTATCGACTACCAGGAGACCTTTGCTCCTGTTGCGAAGATGAACTCTATCCGCGTGCTTTTCTCGGTTGCTGCAAGCCGTAGATGGGAACTACTTTAGCTCGATATCAAGAATGCTTTTTTGAATGACGATCTGGAGGAGGAAGTTTATATGGATATTCCACCGGACTCTATTATCAAAGGGTCCAAGGGAAAGGTGTGTCGGGTTCTAAAATCCCTATACGGTTTGAAACAGTCTCCGAGAGCATGGTTTGGACGTTTTTACAAGTTCATGCTTCAACTTGGATACACTCAAAGTCATGCTGATCACACACTCTTTATTAAGAGAAAGGGTGCCCAGGTCTCTATTCTTATTGTTTATGTGGATGACATTATCATTACCGGGGACCACTTGGAGGGGATTACTTACCTAAAGGAGCAACTGAGCAAAGAATTTGAAGTTAAAGACCTGGGAAAGTTGAAGTATTTCTTGGGAATTGAAGTGGTGCGGTCTCAACAAGGGATTTTCATCTCTCAAAGAAAGTATACTCTGGATCTTCTTGAAGAAACTGGGATGCTTGGTGTGCACCCGTGGACACACCTATTGAGGCTAATCACAAAATTGATGCAGATGCTAGTGGAGAAAAATGGATGCCTCAAAATATCAACGTTTGGTTGGACGTCTCATATACTTGTCCCATACTCGCCCTGACATCACGTATGCTGTGGGAGTCCTAAGTAGGCATATGCACTCTCCTTCCGTTCGTCATCAGCAGGCGGCCTTTAGAGTGCTGCGGTATCTCAAAAAGGCACCAGGCCGTGGGGTCCTTTTCAAAAACGGTCAATCACTAGAAGTTGAAGTGTTTACAGATGTTGATTGGGCCGGTAGCCAAGACGATAGAAAATCAACCACGGGGTACTGCACCTTTGTGGGAGGCAACCTCGTTTCATGGAGGAGCAAGAAGCAGAATGTGGTAGCTCGGTCAAGTGCAGAGGCAGAGTATAGGGCTATGGCACAAGGTGTTTGTGAAGGATTGTGGTTGAGGACTCTTCTTCGTGATATTGGTCTTCAAGGAAACAACCCTATCATGATCTACTGTGACAACAAAGCTGCCATCAGTATTGCGCACAATCCAGTGCAACATGATAGAACCAAACATGTGGAGGTTGATAGACATTTCATCAAGGATCACCTAGACAAAGGAAATATTTGCACCCTTTTGTGAACTCATTCGATAAGCTTGCGGACGTCTTCACCAAGGGTTTATGCAGCGATAACTTCAAGGACAGCACAAACAAGTTGGGAATGATCAATATTTATTCCTTGCTTGAGGGGGAGAGTTAAATATATCTTTTTGTTTTTGTTTTTTTTAAAAAAGCCTATATATATGTATGCCCCGTTTAGGGCGAACACGGAATATTATCATCGATCCTTTCTACTTCAAGGACCTGACAAAAACATTCTCCACCCTCCGCTAGTATAATTTGAGACTCAACCCGACCAAGTGTGTCTTCGGAGCCAACAAAGGAAAGATTCTCGACCACTTACTCACCCCTTAAGGTCTGGAGCCTAACCCCAATAAGGTAAAGGTCGTGCTAATGATTCAGCCCCCAAGGAGCCCAAAAGAAGTTCAACAGCTAGCAAAAAGAGTAGCAGGACTTAGCCGCTTCATCTTGCGCTCGAGAGATAAGTGTGCTCTTTTCTTCAGAACCCTTCAAGCAGGAAAGAAGTTCGAATGGGCCTAGGAATGCAGTCAGGCGTTCGGGAAATTAAAGTGCCAGCTGACAACAACTCTTCTTCTTCAGAGTCCTCGTCAGTCAGAAGACTTGTTCATATATCTCGGGGTTGGGAGCGAAGCTATCAGCTCTGTCCTAGTTCGAGAAGAAGGCAAAAGACAGTTTCCCATCCGCTACGTCAGCCATATACTAAAGAGCGTCGAGACACGCTACCCGATCTTAAAAAAATTGGCCCTGACTCTGATAATATCGACGCGAAGACTCCGCCCTTATTTCCTGGCCCATTCCGTCAAAGTTGTTACTGACTTCCCCTTAAGAGCCGTTTTAGAGAAGCCAGATCATTTTGAGCGACTGACAAAGTGGGCTATAAAACTCAGCAAATTCGATATATCATATGTCCCGAGAACCGCCATCAAGGCCTAAATCTTGGCTAATTTCCTCACCGACTTCGCCGATGATGACACCACCAGGCAGGAGGCTCCTATCCCACCATATTGGAAGATGCTTGTAGACGGAGTTAGAATCGTCTTGTTCAGTCCCAACGACCTCTGAATCAAGAAGGTGGTTAAAATTCACTTCCCCACCACTAACAATCAGACAAAATATGAAGCGCTAATTACTGGGCTAAGTATGACCCGAGAAATTGGCATCGCCGACATAGAAGTGAAGACAGATTCGCTGGTAATTACGTCACAAATTAACAGTACTTTCGAGACCAGAGAGCCCCTTCTCCACATGTACCTGACCCTTGTCAAGCAGTATGTGGGGTGCTTCCGCACCTTTAGTATCCAACACATTCCACGGGAAGCGAACGCCTAGGCTTACGAATTGGCAAAGTTCAAACTCTCGGCGGGGGGTACTTTCACGGAGTTGTTCTATCCTGCGATAGAAGAGGAGATTATGGCGATTGATCAACTCCCGTCTTGGATAGACCTGTTCGTCCATTACTTCACGACATGAGAAGTTCATCCCTCAGTCAGTGACAAAAGAAGATTTATGTTGAAGGAAACTCACTATTTCCTAGTCCCTGGGGTTCTCTACCGAAGGATCTTCTTTTAACCCTTGGCTAGGTGCGTAACAGAAGAGGAGATCCCCCGAATCCTATAGGAGGTGCATTCAGGGGAGTGCGATAGTCATTCAAGAGCTAGAATCGTCGAGAAAAGAATCCGTAGTCAAGGTTATTTTCGGCCAACACTTAGGAAGGATTGCGAAGAGTATGCGAGGAAATGCTACAAATTGCAGAAGTTTGCCCCCCTTCAATTCCAACCAGCGCACCAGTTAAGGTTCATCTTGTTCCCTGGTCATTCGCCATCTCGGGAATGGACTTGGCCGGCCATCTCTCAACGACAGACGGACAACGACGCTTCATCCGGGTAATGATAGATTACTCCAGCAAGTGGATAAAGGCTAAGGAACTGGCCAAGACAACGATACAGGTAATCAAAAACTTTATCTGGGGAGAAATCGTCTGTCAGCATGGTATCCCAGTGGCTAGAGCTGTCATGGTTCCGATTCGGTTCGGGTTTTACTAAAATCGTGACAAACCGCTAAGGTAACAGTTCTTCAAATTAGAAACAAAATCTTATTTGGTTTGACCGGTTCTAGTTCCGGTTCCAGCATAATTTTTGGTACCGCCGTGTCAACGGTTCTTGTTACGGTTCAACAAGAACCAAAACCAAACCAACCACTAACGGTCCAGTCCGGTTTTATGCGGTTCAGTCCGGTTTTTGCGGTTCGGTCCGGTTTTATGCGGTTCGGTCCGGTTTTTTGCGGTTCTGTCCAGTTACAATTGGTTCCTACCAGAACCAAAATCAAACTTGGCGGAAGCAATGAGGAAATGCCAAAAATAAAACACCAGAGGGGAAAAGTAAACTAGTTAGATTTTTTTTGCAAGAGGGAATTCGAAGTCTGGGGTCTGGACACAGGAATTTCACGTTATACCAAGGAGTACTTTTTTTGTGTATTATAGTACGTAAAACTGAAAGTTAAAAATCGAAATCGCAAAACCACAAACCACACTGATTTTAAATTGCACCGAACGATTTGGTTATGTAGCTGTTTCATTCGTTGCAAAATTATATAGTTCCGGTGCGGTTTTTGGCGACGCAAAATCTACAAAACCGTGCTAATTCGTACCGACTTCTTCAAGAGGGCCTGACATTCTATTCACCGCCAATGAGTATAGGTTACCTTCATTTTTCCGTAACTTTGTCGTCTCCTCTTCGTTTAGTGGTTCATTCCTCTTCGTTTAGTGGTTCATTCCTCTTCGACTCTTTCTATACATCGATTGCAGGTATTCATGTAAACCATTTTTGTATTATTCTTCCTTTTTGGCTCTTCCTAAACAAGTATTAAATATTATTCAGAATTTGAATTCCTGACTCCCGAGGGCTGAAATGAACCATGGACCTCCAATATTCATTCAAAAATTCAAAGATCACGATCGTGTAATGTTGATGCAATGTTCAAACCACACCACACAGTTTGGGTGCGGTTCGATTTTGTCTAGTACAAAACCGACCCCCTTTGGTACGATTGCGGTTTGAGTTCAAACCGCACCAATTTCACCCTTAATAGTAAGTATAAATATTATAGATAGATTATAAAAAATAACAATATTATAATAATATTAATACTAATAAAAATATTATAAAAAATAATAATAAACGGGTTGCGGTTCGGTTCTGCTTCGGTCCAGTTAAGATCGAGTCTAAAATTCTTGAAACCGCTTGAAACTTGTATGTTGCTATTCTGGTTCCGATCCGAATAATAAAATGAAAGAACCATACCCGGACCAATGTTGTTCACGGTTCCAAAATTCAAACCGGAACCCGAAAAATTAGTGAACGGTTCGGTCCGGTTCTTTGCAGTTTCAGTTCGGTTTTCGGTTTTCGCTTTTAAGTGACAGCTCTATTGGTGACCATCGTCACTGATAATGGCCCTAAGTTCGCAAGCTCAGAACTAGTGAGTTTCTATGAGAAGGTCAGGATAGAGCTCTGATTTTTTTTCCAGTCCATCACCCACGCAAAAAAGGCCAGGTAGAAACGACTAACAAGCGAATCCTGATTCTACTGGAGAAAAAGGTGGAAAACACTCGCGATAACTTGGCAGAGCAGTTACTTCCACTATTGTGGACCCTTAAAACCACTCCCTCTTCGGTCACCGAGGAGACACCTTCCAAATTGTCTCATGGCTCTGAGGCTCTTATCTCGGTGGAGTTCATGTCATGAGTCCAAGAGTACTTCTCTTCAAACATAATGATGAAAGTTGGATGGAAAGTAACGGTGAGAAGATGAGGTGCAGTATTGACCTGATCGAGGAACTCAGAGATCAGTCCACCATCAGACAAGCAAAGGCCAAGTAGAGGATGGCTAAATACTTCGACATGCATGTCAGAGTAAAGCAATTTATCGAGGGTGACCTCGTGATAAAGAAAGTGGATGTGGTAGGAAGGACGACCTCAGTAGAAAAACTCAACCCCAACTGGGAGGGGCCCATTCATCGTCAAAGAAGCGCTCAAGAATGGCTCTTACCTGTTGCAATCTTACAAGTAAGAAGAAATATCTCACACCTGGAGCGACGACGACTTGAAAAGATACTACTCCTAGGCCGAGGCATCCTCCCCTTTCGTTTTAAGAGAAACTTTATATATGAATTTTACAAAGTATGCGCACTTGTGTTATATATACTACTAATGTTTTGTTAGCAAAGAACACTCAAGAAGCTCCCGGAGCGCTGTATCACAACTCGGGCCTCTCGACGCCAGCCAACCCAGCTTGCCCTTTCTCCGTCAGCCTTAGTTATTAAAGGCGCAAGGCACACCAAGGCGCCCAAAGACGCAAAAAGGTCTTGGAGCCTAAACGCAAGGCTCATGGCGCAGATGTGCGCCTGAAGAAGGCAAGACGCAACCATATCCATTTTAAATAATCAGCATCAAACACAATTTCAGCTTCTCGATCAAAATCTTCATCTAGTATAATAATTAATATTCCATTATTAGTCGTTTATATCTCTTAAAAATAGAATCAATGTGGTCACTTGCATCATATCTAAGTCTCAACGCACAATTATCTTTCACAAACACTAAATCAATCAAAAATTATTGAGTTCTTACATTATTTTTTCTATTTATTTTGGGAAAAAAATTACAACAAAAATCTCACTTAGACGTATTTTTTTATGTTCCAAAGGCGCTCGAAGGCACAAACCTCTGAGCCTTGTGAGCCTTGAGCCTTAGGCGCGCCTTTAACAACATAACCGCCAGCCAACCCGGCTTGCTCTTTCTCCACCAACCAACCCAACTTGCCCTTTTTTCTCTAGCTAAGAGAGCCACCAGAGCTTGCTTGGACCCCCGTGAACCTATCTAGACGTCTCTTGCAGAGGTCATCAAGCTTCCGACCCTTTCTGTCGGTGTAGGCTACTTCCTCCACCGTAAGACCACTACAATTGCCCTCGTGCCTCCCAACCGGCATATGTGGCATGTCTGAACGTGAAGCCAGCTGCCCATTGACTGAGGCGTTGTTACCGTTACTGGTGCCTTTCCGAGGACAAGCTCCAAACCACAAGTGCTTTTATTCCCTAAGAGCGTTTTCGAACGTTGCTTGCAGACGAGAACCTTGCGGATGCCTTATGCCTGATTGGCGGCCATAACCTTTGGCAACGGGCCCCACAGCTGCGATGGTGGTTGCCACATTCCCCCTAATGTCTTTTCGGAGGAGTGCTCTGTCCTCGGACACCCAAACCCCACTAGACATCTCAGGCCGGCGAGGCACCACAGACGTTTTTCTTTGGATTTCGGTCATGATATGTTGAGCGGTTACCCTTGGACCGTGCCCTCGCCACACACACTCTCGCGTTCGACACACTTTGAATTGAGCCCGAGGAGAGCACCCTGGGATACGCGCTCAAGCACGATATTGCCATCGACAGTGACCGCAGAGGTTAAGGCAAGCACCCACAACACGGCTTGGTACAGGTATGCTCCTGCAGGCATTCGTCTAGATAGAGCTGACACAGATATCTTACTTATTTTGCGCGGATTCTCACCGATAAGATCCACACGCTGCGACCACTAACAAAATCTAAAATCGTGAAAGCTAAGAAGCAGAGTATACAAGCCACAAAAACATAAAAAAATGACATAAGTCACAAACACGAATATCTACGGAGTCAAAAGCATAAATGGTTAATGTTTTTACATCACATACACACGGTTACAAAAAATTGCGCGCTTTCATCCCACAAAGAAAAAACAAAAAGCTTTATCTATTCACTGCTCTCTTCAGATTCTTCCTCTGTCTCCCCCTACTTCTGCCTTTTCCTCGGGGACTCTGCAGGAGAGGAGTATCTGAATGAAGTACTTGCGGTCGCCGAAGAACCAAGTTTGCCCTCATCGCGGGCGACGACCCCGGGAGAGGCCGCATACCTCTTTGCTGCTTCATCCTCGGAATCCGGGACATCAACTTT
The DNA here is from genome assembly GCA_039513925.1 of Platanthera zijinensis. NCBI lineage: Eukaryota > Viridiplantae > Streptophyta > Magnoliopsida > Asparagales > Orchidaceae > Platanthera > Platanthera zijinensis. The sequence continues at coordinate 155,607,125 of CM077097.1, forward strand.
TCCACGCTCAACGAACATGGTATCGTAATCAATGTGCGTGAACTCATCCTTGAGCGCGCCGCGCTCTCGTAGGAGGTTCAGGGTAAACTCTACCGAGTACTTCCCGACCGGGAGTGTAACCCTCATAAACTTTGGATTGGTAGGGGTCAGACTCGCCTGGAGAACATATAAAGCTGTTAGTGACTGCATTAAGGTACACACAAATTTCAATTTAAGTTTTGATGTTACCTCAACTGTCTTCGCAGGCGCGTATTCTCTGCCAAGGCCTCCTCCAGAGCATGCCAAGAGGCGCTGCTGTATGTCACAGACCTTAAGCTAGCCACGACCGCCCTTTTCGCCAGCTGCTCCACCGACATCATCGTCATCTCTTGCAGGTCCTCCTAATCGATAATTGCGGTTGAGACCGTTAGGGCGTCGCCCTCCCCCCCCCCCCCCCCCCCCCCGCGTCTCCCTCCAGGAGGGGAGGTTAGCACCGAGGGAGATTGAGTGAGCGTCCCAGACCATCAATATGCCGCCGTCAACATCCGTCAGACCCTGGGCGTCTGGGAGTGCAGCCTCTTCTCTCTCGTTGTCCACCGTAGCCCGCATGGGTCTTTGCCTCGGCCCGACGAAGGTGCTCGCCTCGACCTCCGGGGCCCTCACTGCGGACCACGGAGGCATGACCCTCCTTCGACCAAGAGCGCGCGTCTTCTCGGTCACTGTCATCACCTCAATTGGAGGCTCGTACAACTTCTCGGAGGAAACGCGTAAGATGACTGCACAAGGAAAGAAAGGTCAGCGTCCGCATGTATGTAAGCTGGTTGTATAACTGATTGTTTAACTTACAGTGCACAGTGTCCATGCCCATCACTTTTCTTGGTGGGGGCCGTAATGCCCTACATGAAGAGCGGTCTTGTGGAGTTATTCCACGATTTGCTTCTCGCCCCCTTCCACTGGCGGTCTCTTGAAGACTGTCTCCTCCCGGGGGTCAGGGACCATGCTTAGCCCCCAAAGTTCTCCTTGAAGAATGAGAACCGCTGCATCCATCCGTGGACTTTGTTCGGCAGGTTTAAGATTTGGAATTTATCGGAACCTGTATACATGTGCTTGTGCCGGTGAGAACGCACATGGAACAGGTTCCGAAAAACTTGCAGGCTGAAGCGGACGCCTTGCAGTCGTAGGTAGGTAAGGAAAGCGGACACCTCCGCGATGGAGTTGGGGGAGAGTCGTGCGGGTATAACTTCGAAGAAATTTAAAATCTCCACCATCTCCAGGAAGATGGGGGGGGGGTCCATCCTGCGTCGAAATGTTTTTTTATGGGAGGACCATCTCCTCAACGAGCACTGTATGGAAGTGTTCGCCGATAGGCATGAGCCGCGTGGTGTAAACACCGGGAGCAACGCTAACTATGGCGAGTAAATTTGCGAACTCATCATCAGAGATTGCGAGCGCACACAACTCACACCGGAGAAAGGCGATTGCACAGTCAATTCGGGTCGTGCCCGTCGGAGGAGTCGCTCAATCTACGAATCACTCATGTTTGTACTGCATAAAAGGGAAGGAACCAAGCCTATTTGTAGGAAGCGTGGAAGCCCCTTGCCTTGAAATGCGAAACGACGTTGGCGATAACTTTTTTTGCAGTGTGTCCGAGTTAACCACCTCCGCGACATCATCTCTGCAAGAAATTTAGCACATGCATTCGCAGGCAAATAAAAGCATTCACACAACATTATAAATTGCAAGAAATAAAATCATGAAAATAGTCTGATCGACACTTGGAGTGCTTGACATTGAGTGTCCTCCAACCATAGACTCATACTTGTGGCGCGTAAGCACTGATCACATTAACAGTTTCCTTTCCTATGACTAATTTAAATGTTAAGATTCTATCACCTTGTCTACTTACTGCAACAACTTCATCCCTCCAAGTAGTATCCACAATAATACCTACTCCACATGTTATATTTTTTTTCCTGTATACCATAATTTAAAACCTGAATTATTAGAAAATTTAGCTTTCTCACCCACTCATCTAGTCTCTTTCAGGCGTAAAATATTTATCCTTATCCTAATCATCGTATCCACTGCTTCCATCGCTTTCCCTATTAGCGTTCCTATATTCCAACTACCAAACCTAAGTCGGTCATAATTCCCAAGACATACTTCCCTAGGACGTCTAATATGTGAGAACTTTTGCATATTTAACACTACACCCACGTAATCTTGGAGGCGCAGCGGTACTTGCCAAGACGACGCATTCAGACCATACGACGATGACTCTTATAATCAAGATGAAAATATCAGATCTTATAACACTAGGATCAATGTCAAAATTAGAACTATTTGGTATTTCTATACCAAGTCCTATAAACCTGGTTGATTTCCATCAATGTACAGACTGGATAACGACAAACCCTCTCCTTTCTTGAGATTCCTTTGAGAACTTTTCGATTATTGATGCCTGCTTAAAGGATGATTTATCTTCCTAGATCTACCCAAATCTAGATGTCGCTTACAAGATGATTTCCCTTCTTAGACCAACCCCGATCTTGACGCCCCCCCTACAAGGATGATTTATCTTCCTAGATCAACCCTGATCTAGATGTCCCCTACAAGGGAGATTTCCCTTCTTTGATCAACTTTGAGATTCCTTTGAGAACTTTTCGGTTATTGATGCCTGCTTAAAGGATGATTTATCTTCCTAGATCTACCCAAATCTAGATGTCGCTTACAAGGCGATTTCCCTTCTTAGACCAACCCCGATCTTGACGCCCCCCTGCAAGGATGATTTATCTTCCTAGATCAATCCTGATTTAGATGTCCCCTACAAGGGCGATTTCCCTTCTTAGATCAACTTTGATCTTGTCGCCCCCCCTACAAGAATGATTTATCTTTCTAGACCGACCCCGATCTAGACATCCCCACGGACGATTTCCATCGAGGTCTACCCTAACCCGAAAATCTCCTACAAAGACAATTTTCTGTCTCACCAATACAAGAGATAAAACTAGAAAACTAGATACAAAAAGATGAAATACAAAATAGGGAGATGAAGGCTAAGAGAAACTCTCCAAAACAATGGAACCCTTAAGGCCCGTTCGTTTGGACGGAATTGAGTTTCTGGAATTGGAATTGAATGTCTAATTCCAATTCTGTCATTTGTTTGCACGTTTGATGTTGTAATTAGAATTTTAATGAATTTTGTGGAATTTATTTTTAACTAAAGATAATTCTTTCCAATCTATATAAGAATTGGATAATTCCGGTCGAGACGCGTTTTTTGCCCGAGCGCGTGTTTTTCGCCCGAGAGCGCGTTTTGTCGCTCGAACGTGCATTTTTGCCTGATAAAGCGTTTTTCACCCTGGAGCGCATTTTTTGCACGAGCGCGCGTTTTTCTCCCGGACTTATATTTTTCGCCCGGGCGCGGGTTTTTTCGCCCGGGGGCGCGTTTTTCGCCCAGACGCTCATTTTGTCCAGGAGCGTGTTTTTCCTTTGGGTGCGCGTTTTTAGCCCGGGAGGTGCTTTTTTCGCTCGAGCGCTCATTTTTTGCAATGCCTGGGCACGTGTTATTCGCTCGGGCGCCCGTTTTTCGCCCAGGCGCGCGTTTTTGCCCGGGCGCCCGTTTTTCTCACGGGCGCCCGTTTTTCGCCCGGAGGTCCGTTTTTTGCCCGGGCGACCGTTTTTCAAACGAATAAAAGAATTGATCAATTCCACAATATTCACCATTATTATTTATTAGACGAACACTAGAATTGGAATTAGTCACCAATATTCAATTCCACAATATTCCCCAATATTCAATTCCAATATCGAATTCCAATTCTGTCCAAATGAACGAGACTTTATGGAAGACCATTATGACACAAAGGTTCCATCTTTGATGTGCTTGAGACTAGGGAAAATCTCTTAGGCAGGCCAGTGAAGATGAAGATTCATCCATCTCATAGTCTTTCTTTAGATTTGCAATTGAGTGAGAGAGGAAATCAAGAGGTCGATGGAAGAAGATGACGAACTCATGCTATAATTTCTCCATGGATCAATCTCTTACTTGGATTTCAATCTCTCTCCTCCTCGAAGGATGGCACCAAAGGACCTTAGGATTTTTCCCCACATGGGTCTCATGATGGCTAAGGCGCACAAGATGTGAGAAGCCTTGTGATGTAGACTAAAATTATGGTTTTGAAAATACAAGAATTTATGCGTTCGATTCTAACTTCTGTAGGCAATTTCAAAAATTTCATGTGCAAATAGCCATTAATTTTATTTGAGAATGATTTCCCACGCATTTTACTGAGTTGAATCTTGGCGAGACCCGAACATCCACAAGAAAATATGCACAAATAATAATTTATGAATAACGATAATTAAGTAGTTTGAATGTTCGAGGCAAGCTTCAATTATTTATCTTGAATTGCATGTGAATAAACTAATAGTTGGGGCTAGAATAAGGGCGGTGTTTACCGAAGCATATGCATAACTACGGCCGGAAGGAGCCGACCTCAAAATCTGCTGTGCATAGGAACACAACCTGTTGAGAGACTGTGGCTTCTTTCTCCCTCGATCCAGCACAGTAAGGAGGAAATGACTGCTCGTAGGAGACGGATTGTTGGAGTCTGTCACTGAAGTCGACAACAACCCGCGGCTCGAAACGTCCCTGGACTGGCGTCAGAATGTTGAGATGAAGTCGTCTGTCTTCGTCGTTTGATGGGGAAAGAGGATCAAAGCCGTTAGACCCGTCAGAGGGCTCGATGGCAGGAGCTGGCGTTAGGGCTGCAACGGGACTTCGACGAATCTTTGCCTGTTGTCGTTGATCTGCTGGGGTGGAGGTGGGGTCGACGAACTGGGCTGGGGAGGCATTCGGAACAGGAAGAGAAATGAAAGCTTGGTTTCCCTGATATGTCCGATTCTACTATTTTCCTTCTTTACCGTGATTTAAGTAGGGCAAGAATCATTTCCTTTTAACGCCTCTTTCCAAATTTTCTTTGCAAAATAATTTCAATTATTTCTTTCCAATACTTCTTTTCAATTAGTAATTTGCTGATTATTTTCTGCTCCTTATTTGATCTCTTAATGAAGCATTATTTGGACACCTTTTGAAATCAAATTTGTTGCTAACTAAGCTTGTGCATGTTTAAATAATTTTAGCTTGCCTTTCACATCCTAACTATCCTAAATTGCTAGATCATTTATTCAGGGTCTCATCGGGTGGTCAATCTGATGAGCCGAAAATTCAAAATGACATAATTTTAGATGGGATAACAAAATAAATAAAAAAAATCGATGCATGACGATATCATGCTTTCTTGTGAGCGACGAATGACACATCAATTCCCCCAGGGTTGAGAAAGCTCTACCCCGACAAGAATTTGCAAAATCTGGTACGTAAAGTTCGAATGTCGCTGCTGGTGCTAAACCAGGTTGTATGCGTGGGGTCCTCAACAAGTAGATCCATGCTCTTCCGAATTTGAAATGGACCAAACTTTCTTTGCAGTAGTTTATAATATATCTCCGAAGTAAATCTCTGCTTTCTGCAATAAGCAAACACCCAATCTCCCTTTGAAATGTACAACTCATGGTGATAACGAACGGCCATGAATTTGTAATGTTCAAAGGTTGCTCAAAATTTATTTGTAATATTTTTATGCAACTCTTTTAAATAAATAACTTGAGCTTGTGCATCGAATGAAATACGTTCACGAGAGGAGAGGGTGTGACAGCCAAATAAGCGGGGTATAAAGAACCCATAAAGAATTTCGTAAGGAGATTTATTAGAGCAAGCATTAGAATTATTAAATGTTAATTTTGCTTGTGAAAGTACAAGATCTCATTGCGTTGGATTCTCCCCAATTAAACACTTAAGGAAGTTCCCCAAACTCCTATTAACGACTTTGGTCTGTCCAACGATCAGAGGGTGATAAGCGCTACTAAACTCGAGGTTGGTTCTCTTTTGACCCCATAATGTGTTCCAAAAATGCATATTAAAATGTTTAATATATTGATGCAATTCAACAAGTCCGCCTATATGATAGTGAGGTGAAATAAAAGCGTGATCTCCAAATTTATCATTTAAAAGTTTCCAGAGACATTCTTTAAAATGCGTGTCTCTACTAGGAATGAAAATCTTATGAATCTTTATTAACCTCTGAGCATGAATTTTCCTGAACTGATATATAATGTGACGATAAATTTCAGTGTGCAAGCTAGGTCACAGGATTTTGAAGTGGACTAAGAGTGTAATCACTAGATACAAAGTCAATACAAGATGATGACGATATTGTAAATGACACGTGATCATCAAAAAATATGTTTGCGGGCTCAGGGATAGGCAACTGTAGTAGACTAGGTGGCTTGAGAAATACTGAGAGCGAATATGTCATCTAAGGTGAGTGACACTTTGCTAGTTCATTCTTCTTCCTTGAGCAGGAGCTCAGGAAGTAACTCAGTAACTAAAGGTTGTAATATAGTGGGGGCAAGTGGAGTCACACTCAGTCGGAGTGAGATGCTGACAAACAAGACGCTCTCCATCTTGGAGCTGGGGCTCAGGAAGAAGCTCTGCGACTGGAGGGAGTGCTATAGTGGATATAAGCGGGGATAAGATGCTCTTTGGTGTGGTAACACTAGGGGAATCTATCCCTTAAAAGTGGGGGCAACGACGAAACTAGAGAGAGGTCTATCAGTAGACCTAAAATCCGACTCCACCCTACGAGCCATACTAGAAACTTCTTCTAAATTGCGATAGTTGTACAACTCTAGTTGATCTCTAATGAAATAGTGTAAACCGTGCAGGTAACCGGATACGATCATCATATCTTCTTGAATATCTAACTTAAACTTATGGACTAGAAATTCACGGGTGTATTCATCCACCAATAAACTCCTCTGTTGTAGAATATGGAATCTACGATGTAAAGTTTGGAAATAGTCTGGGGAGACAGTGTTTGCGCAACTCTATTTGAAAATCATCCCAGGCAGTGATGGGGGGTAGCCATAACTTATCTTTCATTCGTTCTAGTTTCCACTAGTCTAATGCGGGCCCCTTGAGTTTACGGGTCACTTACTCGAATTTTTTACTCTAAGGTATTTGACTCTTACTCATGAAAGATTCCATGCTATGACACAAACCTAAACATTAATCATGTTGTAGACTTCGATAAAAATCGCTTGGTTGTGTACTCTAAGATCTTAGGATTAATGTTCTCTCCTTGCCATAAATGGTTTACGTTGGTGAGAGATGCTATCATTTTTGATAATTTTTTAATTCGAACATTTTATCTTCCATATTACTCTCCAACCCTACGCTAGTTTCTAAATGATCGACCCTTTTCTCCATTTGATATGATTTGTTTTATTCTCTCAAAAATTATATTAATTGATTTTTTTAAAACAAAGAAAACCCCCTTTTTAAAAGAAAAAAATCACTCAAATATTTTAAAAGTTTTTTTAAAATGCGAGAATACCCGAGTAGGTAGAAAAAGAAAATCATATATATTTTGTTTTATTTTAAAATTCAAGCTCAAATAAAATTTGAATTTTTTAAAAATAAAGATTTAAATTAAAATAGTAAATTTAATTAAAACTTTTTTTATTTTTTCAGAAAAATAGATCAAAAATTCTTTAATGTTTTTTTTCTTGAAAACCCGCATCGCTTGATTCGCGATAGGAGCGAATCAAAGGCGCAATGATACCAAACTGATGTAGACTAAAATTAGGGTTTTGAAAATACGTGTATTTATGCGTTTGATTCTAACTTATGTTGGCCGAGTGGGCCAATTTCGAAATTTTTGTGCGCAAATAGCCTTCAATTGTTGAATTTCATTAAGCCATTAATTTTATCTGAGAATGATTTCCCGCGCGTTTTACTTAGTTGAATCTTGGTGAGACCTGAAAATCCACAAGCAACAATACACAAATATGCAAAACAGTTGGATCTTGAATTGCATGCGATTAAGCTAACAGTTGGGGCTAGTAAAAGGGTGGAGTTTACAGAAGCATATACAAAACTATGGCCGGAAGCAGCCGACCTCAAAATCTGTTGCGCAAGGAACACAGTCTGTTGAGGGACTGTGACTTCTTTCTCCCTTGATCCAGTACAGTAAGGAGGAAATGACTGGATCGCAGGAGACGGGTTGCTGGAGTCGATCGCTGAAGTTGACAGCAACCCGTGGCTCGAAACGCGCCTGGACTGGCGCCAAAATGTTGAGATAAAATCGCCGGTCTTCGTCGATTGATGGGGGAAGAGGATCAAAGACGTCGGTCCTGTTGGAGGACTCGATGGCAGGAGCTGGCGCTAGGGCGGCGGCGGGACTTCGATGAACCCTCGCCTGTTGTCATTGATCTGCAGGGGTGGAGGTGGCGTCGACGAACCGGGCTGAGGAGGCGATCGACACGAGCAGAGAAACGAAAGCTTTGTTTCCCTGCTATGTCCATTTTTACTATTTTCCATCATTATGGTGACTTAAGTAGGGCAAGAGTCATTTCAATTTAATACCTCTTTCCAAAATAATTTCATTTATTGCTTTCCAAAATGTTTTTTCAATTAGTAATTTCCTGATTATTTTTTGCTCCTTATTTGATCTCTTAATGATACATTATTTGGATACCTTTTGAAATCAAATTTGTTGCTAACTAAGCTTGTGCGTATTTAAATAATTTTAGATTGCCTTTCACGTTCTAACTATCCTAAGTTACCGGACCATTTATTCAGGGTCTCATCGGGTGGTCAATCCGATGAGCCGAAAATTCAAAATGACATAATTTTAAACGGGATAACAAAATAAGTAAATAAAATTGATGCATGAAGATATCATGCATCCTTTGGAGCGACGAAGGGCGCATCACCTTGATTTGGAACCAAAAATGGACTTATTTATATTTTAGAAAATCTCGGCACTGGCACTATTGCTCGGCGCGAACACTTATTGCCCGATGTTATAGGTCATTGAGCTATTGCACCGGGCGATAAAGTTCAAAGTTGCTATTGGGTCTGACTATAGGGCTAATGCTAGGCCTATCAATTTTCTGCTCACGTAGAAACAATGATAATGAATTGGGAATGAAACGAACCAATCCTGCCTCTGCTCACAGCAATCAGAGAAAAGAGGTAGACTCTTGACTGGAGAGGAAGACGTCGTTCCTTCTGCTTACGTCAAAAAGACCAATGAAGTTTCAGCTATAAGAGAACGTCGATCCTCTGCTACCAGAGAACGTCGATCCTCCGCTACCAGAGAACGACGATCGTCTGCTATCAGAGAGCATTGATCCCCTTCTAGCAAATGATTGAGGAAGAGGAACTGCACATTTGGATTGGAAACGGTCGATCCTTCTGCTAGTGATGATAGGTTCTTCACTAGGCTAGGAAGAGAACGACATCCTGACGATCGATTGAGGAAGAAATGAAGGACGCCCGACTGATTCATTAACTCTTCTCACACGCCCAAACTAGGGAGAGAAAGGAAAAACCAGTCGTGCAGCTGTTGGAAGAAACTTGCTATATGCACACAGCTTAAAACTGAATGAGAAAGCAAAATGGAGTTTGATTGACTGAATATAGAGTTAATATCGCTTAAGACATACATGGAAGAGCCAGATGAGTTCACCTATACCTAATGGTTGCTATTTCATAATTACGAGAATGTTGTTTTCTAACTAAATTTCTAATTTGACTTTGAAGCTAAATTTTTTAGATTCCGAAACTGGAGCCTAAATTAAAAGGCTAAAACACTTATATAAAAATTAATTCCTAGGCAGACAGAGCTGAGCGGCAGAATTACCTTGATTGATCAAAAACTTCGTCAACTTGATTTCTGATCAGATTCTAAAATTGATCAAGTACATCTAATAAAACTTCAAAAAATTTCTAAATCTTACACAATAAATATGTTCTGGTTTGTTAGTGGAAATTGGAAAACAACTTTGTAACGAGAATAAATGGTGCTTCAAAAATTCAATCGTCTGGAATTCTAGATAAGCTATAGGTTTCTTATTTTGGTAGTCCTTTTATGTGCTAAAAGCAAGCACTTCTTGGATGATTTATCAGTTCGAGTTTATCATAAAAATTTACTGCTTGAGGGTATAATTAAAATTCTTAGCAATTCTCGGACTTATTGTTCTCTTTCTTTTTGTGCTTACCAGGTTGAAGATTTATCAAGGGAGCCTCAAGTAGAACGAGAGATGATGTTAGTGAAACTCAGCGTTGACCCTGAAAGACGCCAGGAGGTAATTGCTTATATTAACTTATTCTAGCAGCATTTGCTTGTTTCAACTTATCAGTGAAGTCTATTTCTCGTTAATATTGCGAAAATTCATAACTTTCGAACTTTATATGTTTGACAATAAAGCATAAAATATTTGTTGAATCTATGATACTTATTACGATCCATGAGGTTTTCTTTTGGTTAGGTGCTGACTCTACATCGCCAAATTGTTGGTTTGCTGTATTTGGATTCTTATTATTTGCTTTTAAATATTCATCTATTTATTTAGTTTACGTAATGCATATAATGGCATTAGGTTAGTTGTACTTCATAAGTCACATTAAATCACAATAAACTATTTTTGGTCAGGTTATGGGTTTGGTTGATATCTTCAGAGCAAAGGTAGTTGATGTTTCAGAGCATTCATTAACCATTGAGGTGAATTGTTTCTAATGGTTTCGGTATTTTATGCATTGTCTTTTTGAATGTATAGTTTTCGATAGATCTAAGTATGGTTCAATTAAATGATGAATAATGAAGGTGGCTGGTGATCCTGGGAAGATGGTCGCAGTTCTTCGAAATTTGAAGAAATTTGGAATAAGAGAAATTGCCAGGACAGGCAAGGTAACTAATATTTGGGACATTATAACCAGTTTGTTGGTGCATTTGAACATTTGGGACATAAAATTTTGTTACCAGATTGCTTTGAGGCGTGAGAGGTTGGGAGAAAATGCTCCATTTTGGAGATTTTCAGCAGCATCATACCCAGATCTTGAAGGAACAATGCCCCCAAGTTCTTTCCTTGCATCGAGAAATAGCCCTTTCAACGTTGACGTGAATCTTTCTTCCAGTGTATGTTTCTATTATTTTCATTTACCATGTAAGCTATTTTGCAAATTTTGCAGAATTTGTTGTTAAAATTAGACCATAGATAAGAGGGGAAGTTCTATAAGACAAGACTAAGTGCTTTTTTACAATGCTGAATCAGGAACACGGATTAGTGTCACATTGGAAGTCACTCAAAGTCATGACGCACAATTAGCGCAAGTCCCAAATCCCGAAGGAAGTGCTATGATAGTGTATCGGTTGTAATTAATAAGAGATGAGTGGGTTATCGTATCACTGGGAACACGAAGAGGAAATGCTCGGGATTACAATATCGTTTGCTATTTAGACAATCAATTACTTGTGTTTTGTAGAAACGTAAAGCATGAAAAAAAACTAAACTAAAGAAAGTTTTACAAAAAAAATCCATTGAAGTAAAACATAAAACATGCATTAACAATAGCTGTAAGTCCATGAAATTGTATGGTTATACAGTACAAGAAAATGATTAAGGCTCCGTTTGGTGCTGCGTATTTGCTCTTCTGAGTTTGGGCAAACAACCAACTGTACAACCCGTATTTGACGAGTCTGATCCGGTTGCACCTGTGGCAGCATACCGAGATCATAACCTATTTCACTAAGGAGGGCGAGCTCGTGCAGGGAGGATGAACTCGTCCACTGTGGGAGTAGGAGAGGCGAGCCCAACCACAGGACGAGTAGGCGAGGCGAGTCCAGGTAATGCAATCTATGGACTCGCCTTGGTCCGTTGCTGGAAATCTCCTCGAGGCGAGGATGGCTACCCGCACCCCACCCGGGTCTGGGAATGGTGTTTTGCTTCGGGCGGAGAAGGCTGTCTCACTTGGGTCTGTGGATAGTATTTTGGTTAAGGCGGAGGAAGCTATCCGCAGACCAATAAAGATCAATCTACCATCGTGATGTTTTGCCTATATATAGAACCCCTAACACCTCAGAGAGGTAGACCTAGCCTCCTAGAGCATGCCAATTTCGAGTTTCTTCTCAGTGACGTCTGAGGTATTGAGCTCAGTTTTTGGATTTGAGAGGGGAAGTTAAGAAAAGAACTTCTGAGTGTGTGACGGGACCTCCTCGCTGCTGCTCGCGGGTCTAAGTGAAGACAATGCAATCTTTTTCAGTGAGGGTCATATCTATGCTTAGAATATCTGAGCCCCATGTTTCTAATAATGGGTTAAGTAATGCAAGCTACCTCTTTTTAGTCTGAACTCTGTTGAACCGGTATCCAAGTTTTAACATTTTTGGTGCGGTGAGCATGAACTAGTTGCTTGCGAGGAAAATCTCTCCCGTTGACGTCATGATTGGACATGGATAGCATAGAGATGACCAAAACAACTTGCATCTGTCAAGCTAGCTCGTCACGCGAAGTGATTTTGCAGAGTTCAAGAAGTCTATGGAGGAAACGCTGCGAGCCTTGCTCGCACCTTGCGGCGAGGTGGCAAAGCTTCCACTACTTGTTGCCGTCTCGACGGACGAGGCGGGTCAAAGCAGGGTACCCGACAAGGAAGTTGGTCAGGAGGAAGATCATTCTCTGCATGCACGAATTCTTTTTGCGAGCCCGCCAGGAACTCACTATTCATAAAGTGAGTTTGAGCGAGCTAGCCTAACTCGCCAGGTCGTCTTGACGTCGTTCTGCGAATTGATCCTGCCCGTCCCGATGCCAGAAGGATTCAGAGAGTTGGGAATGAGTTACTACTCAGGAAACAATGACCCTGTCCAGCATCTGCAGTGGTTCGAGGACGTCATTTTGATTCTACAGATGACAAGCGCCTTCAAATGCAGGTTGTTTGCTATCTCCTTCAAGTGGAAATCTAGAGTCTGGTTCCACCAGCTGGCACTGAGTTCAATCTACAGCTTTGAAGACCTGTGAAGGGGGTTCCTATTGTGCTTTGCCACTTCAAAGAAGAGGAAGAGGGGGCCAGAGAGTCTCTTCCTCGTTAAACATTGGCCTCAGGAGTAACCCGTGGCTTACATCAACTGCTTCTAGGAGGAAGTCCTCACCATCCAGGAGGTGCTAGGACACACTGTGCAGCTAGCCCTCACGATCGGGTTGCAGGAAGATCTCTTCAAAATGGAGGTAAGCTGAGACCCGCCGATGTCCTTTAAAGACCTGATGGATCGTGCCGGGAGATACATCGAAAGTGAGGCCACGAACCCTGGTTTTGTGGCTAAGTTGGCACAGTTGGCAAACAGAGAAAAGTCGGTGGCTGACACCAGAAGGGAAGAGTTCAAAAGAAGAGATGAGCCAAGGAGCCGGGGGAAAGGAGACCTTTTGGGGGTTGAGAGCGACAGGGGTCTGAAAGCAGATTTCAGGGCCCGATCAACATGAAAGTGTGGAGGTTAGTAGGGGGGACACCTCAGGAAGGGCTAGAAAGAATATTCTCTCCAAAGTAGTAAACTCGTTTTAGCTCGCCGGAGAGGAGGCTAGGCTAGTGGAGGCAGAATCAGTTCCCTCCGCAAGAGGAAAATAGGATTGGTCGGGTCCGAGGTTTGTTGGGGAGAGCCCGACAACCAAGAAGAGTGGAGGACATGAGGGTGATACCTTATTATGACTTCCACCAGGTGGAAGGTCACTCGACAACAACATGCCCAAAGTTTCTAGAGCTGAGAGGAGAAGTTGGAGGAAGAGCCCAACGAGGGAAGCGAGAACAAAGACGGGGAGAAGAAGTGAGAAATAAAGGCATTCAAGGCCAGGCCCTGAGAGGGTGTGAAGACCGAGTGGACCTAGGAGGTCGTGGAGGAATCAGGGTGATTCAAGGGGGAGTGGGTTTGGAGTCCACCAATAAGGGGAGTCTCCATGCGGTGTGCCACCGAAGCGTGATGCCCACTTCCCAAACTCCACCCTCGATTGGATAAGTCACCTTCTCGGCAGAGGACATGCTGGGTAACGAGAACCCCTTCCATGACGCGATGGTGATCCAGACGGCGGTAGAAAATTTCGCGGTGCCCCGAATCGTGATGGATTACAGGAAATCTATCAATGTCGTCTTCTAGAAGGCATTTGACACCATGACGGTTGAAGATAAGGGGGTCACCACCTCCGACGAGCTTTCTTTGGTTTCTATTGGGAGGAGGTTGACGGAGGAGTGGAACTTCTTGTGATGTTTGGAGGGACATCGAAAAATTGTCGATACGCCATCGTCGACGCACCCAGCACTTTCAACGCCATCTTTAGGAGGCCCCTCATCAAAGCGTGAGCCCTCATGCTACCACCAATGCTTGAAGTACAATATAAGAGGCTTGTAGATTCAGATCATGAGTGATCCTGTGGTGGCTAGATAGTGTTATCTAAACACTGTCAACACCATCGGATGGAAGGAGGCCGAGGTGGTGGACAAGGTGATGAAGGAGATTGCGAGGTTGGAGGTCCCTAAAGAGGTGGAGGAGGAGATTCAAGCTGAGGGTGGGAGGCCCGAAAAAGTAATGATTAGTGGAGAGTTGAAGGAGGAAATCTAGGAAAAGATCTTGTCCTGCATCCAAGAAAAGGCGGACAACTTCTCCCGGAGCGCTGCAGACATGCTGGGCATCGATATAGACGTGGCTTGCCGCCATCTTAATCTCAACCAAGGAGTCTGTCCCTTCCATCAGAAGAAGAGGGCGATAACCACCACTTTGACCGAGCCCGTCTGAGAGGAGGTGAAAAGCTGCTGGAGGCGGGTTTTGTGTCAGAGATCAAATATCCATGCTGAGTCTCAAATGTTGTAATGGTAAAGAAGGGTGATGGGAAGTGGTGTATGTGCATCAATTTTTCTCAACTTAATAAAGCTTGTCCCAATGATTATTACCCCTTGTCTCGAATTGATGTGCTGGTAGATTCATCTGTTGGATTTCATGCGATGAATGAAAAACATTTCTTTCATCACCAACGATGGGTGTTATTGGTATAAAATGATTCCCTTTGAGCTTAAAAATACAGGAGCTACGTAACAAAAAATGATGGACCAGGTATTCAAAAGGCAAATTGTGCGGAACCTGAAGGTCTACATCGACGACCTCATGATGAAGAGCAAGAGTGTTGAAGAGCACCTACGGGACTTGGAGGAGACTTTTGCCACCCTTCGGAGGTTCAAGATGAGGCTCAACTCGACAAAATGTGTATTCGGGGAAGGAAAGGGAAAGTTCCTCGGTCACCTCTTTACCCCGACAGGGGTGGAGCCTAACCTGGATAAGGTCAAAGAAATTACGGAGATGGAGGCCCATATAAGTGTGACGGAAATTCAGCGCATGATCGATAAACTGGCAGGGTTGAGTTGGTTTCTCTCAAGAGCAGGGGAGAAATGCTCGCCCTTCTTTAGGACGCTGCGTGATAATAAAAAGTTCGGGTGGACATCGGAATGCAAGGAGATCTTTCAAATCCTGAAACTTCAGTTGACGCGAGCACCTCTGTTGCCAGGGCCTCAAGAGGGAGAAGACCTCTTTATTTATCTCGGAGTAGGAGTTGAGGCAGTGAGCTCGGTTCTAATCCGAGAGGAGGGAAGAAAACAACTACCTATTTATTACGTGAGCCGAGTCCTTCGAAAGGCCAAGCTACGTTACTCCATTTTGGAGAAGGTGGCGTTCCCCTTCATCGTCTCAGCTCGGAATCTCCGAGCTTACTTCTGTGATCACTCAATTAAGGTTTTGATTGATCATTCACTCCACAACATCACGGAGGGGGTGGAGCATTCTGGAAGGCCGGTCAAGTGGTTGATTGAACATAGTGAATTCGACATATCTTTTACCCCTCGATTGGCAAAGAAGGCCCAAGCGGTGGCTGATTTTATGGCCAACTATACAATGAAAAAAACGAGTCAGAAGCATCAGAGTGGATTGTACAACCCCGTATTTGTCGAGTTGACTCATCAAGTCACAAAGCAGTCAGGGTGAGACTGGGTCCAAGCGAGTCAGAGGGGCGAGTGGGGAAAATCAACCTGCACCCGCCCCCGGTTTGGGGTGATTGGCGAGTCCCAGCCTCACCTCCCTAGGCGAGCAGGTCTAGGGCAACCTAGACTCGCCTATAGGTGTTGTGACCTTTTTTTATAGGAAATCCCATTTTGGCATGCCGTTACCCACTCCAAACAACAGGATTCCGCTATTGGCAGATCAATTTGCCCTTGCAATTAATAAAACCAAAAGACAAAATTCCGCTATCTGCAAATCATATTCAAATATATATAAATAGCCCCCAATGACACCTTTGGAGAGACTCTCTTCTGTCTTCTCTCTCCTTTAGCTGGTTCTGGTTGGCAAGAGCTCCCACACTCTGTTCCATGTGATTTCCGGGTTTATAGTTTGGTGTTCTTAAGTGTTCTCCATGGTGCCCAGCTCAACATTGGCTTGGGCGGGGAAGCTCTCTTTGATCTTCCGAGTGTGTGCTGGGACCTCCTCGCTGCAGCTCGTGGGGTCTGTTTCTAGTTGCCCACCCTTGTGAGTGAAGTTCTTTGCTCTGAGTGTCCGACTTAGCATTCAAACTCAGGAGAAGTGCAAGCTACACCCAATCGGTCCAAACTCCTTTTGAACCGTGGTTTCCGGGTTCAACATTCTGTTGCGGTGAGCATGGACCGTATCTTGTTCAGAAAATTCTGAGTAAGTCCCATGGACGGAAGCGAAGGGCAAGGAGCACCAAGCAACTCGCCTCCCTTGGGCGAGTTCGTCAGAAAGAACGACTTTGATGAGTTCAAGAAGACCATCCTGGAAACCCCGCGCCTCGTCCTTACGCTGCCAGACAAGTTCTCGACCCCTACTCTCCCGATACTCGCCTCACAATCCTTAGGCGAGGAGGCACCATGGAGGCAAGTAGGGAAGGAATTGGTAGTCGAGGAGGGCAAGCGAGCCCTCCAAGCGTGAGTCCTATTCCCCAGCCTGCCGGGTACTCGCTAGCCTAACGAGGAGACCGCGCGAGCCCCCCGGCTCGCCAGGCAGGGTCAGGGAGCCCATTCTGCGAGTTGATCCTTTTTGCCCCAGTGTCGGAGGGGTTCAGGGATCCAGTCATGTCCTACTACACCGATAATGATGATCCTGTCCTCTCAAGTGGTTCGAAGATACGGTCTCCATCCGGCAGATGACAGATGCCTTCAAGTGCAGGTAGTTTGCCATTACGTTCGAGGGAAATGCGAGAGATAGGTTCCACCAACTTCCCTCAGGGGGCTATCTTTGGCTTCGATGCGCTGGAGTATCCTGTTGTGCTTTTCCACGTCCAAGAAGAGGAAGGAGGGAGCTGGCGCTCTCTTCCTGATGAAGCAATGAGTTGAGAGTCATTGGGGAGCTACGCGAATTACTTTCAGGAGGAGGCCTTGCCTCCTCGGCTCTTCCGTTCTCCTCACTTCCTACTGCTGTGATCCTCTTGGCGCTTTCGCCTCACTGTCTCCTAACTTGTCCAGCTTCGACACGAATGCGCGGTTCGTAGCCTCGAACTCAATCTCCCGCCCAACTCGATCGATTAGCTCCTCGAAAGACAGAAGGGGGTCCCAAACAAGCTCCATTATGAACAACCCCTGCCGCAACCCGATCGTGAGAGCAAGCTCCCCCAGTCCAGCGGGTAGAGGAGGTTTTTCCTAGTCATGATTGACTATTTTTCCAAGTGGATGTAGCTCAAGGCGCTAGCCAAGACAACCTCGCCGGTAATAAGGAACTTCATTTGGGCGGAGATCATCTGTCGATACGGGCTGCCCTTTGCCATTGTTATCGACAATGGGCCGCATTTTGTTAGTGATGAGCTCACCAGGTTCTGCGACCAGTTAGGCATTGACCTCCATTTCGCGTCCGTTCATCACCCCAGGAGCAATGGGCAGGTGGAGGGCGCAGACAAAATTATTGTGAATCCGTTGAAGAAGAAAGTGGAGAACTTGAAGGGTAACTGGGCGGAGCAACTCCCCTTAGTCATTTGGGCCTTGTGAACCACACCCAACACGGCCACAAGGGAAACCCCGTTTAAACTTTCTCATGGCTTGGAGGCCTTGTTGCTAGTGGAGTTCAAGGTGAGGTCCCCGCGAGTCGTCGCCGCGGGGGAAGGAGATGGTTAGTAGAGAGTGGAGAATGAGAAATTGCACCGTCTCTCGTTTGACCTCGTAGAAGAGCTCCACGACCTAGCAGCGGTTCGCCAGGAGGTAATCAAGTGTACGATGGTTAAGTATTTTGATAAGCACATTCAGATCAAACAATTTGTAACGGGAAACCTAGTTCTCAAAAAGGTCAACGCTGCTGGAAGGTTAGAGGCAGTCGGGAAAGTCCACCCCAACTAGGAAGGTCCTTTTGTAATTTTGGAGGCTTTGAAGTACGGAGGGCATTGCCTCCAGAATTCCGAGGGAGCTCCCCTCAGTAATACTGAAGTGATGATGGGCTAAAATGTTTTTACCCCTAAATGCAAGTGTCGAAAATTTTATCTCCAAGTCGCAAGAAAAAACAGAGGAGGATTACCTTCATCAAATTGACGTGTGCGCGACAGTCTTTTTCATTTGATCGACCATCTTCGATTTTTTCCAAAACCAGAGAAACCACCTCCTTTTCTTGGTTTGCTTTTAAATTTTAATAAAATTTGGTCTGCCCCTAAATTTTTTGGGTTTGCCCCTAAATTTTTTGGGTCTGCACATATCCGTGGCCTGCACATAGCCGAAAATGATTTGCACTTAAAATTACTCATAATTATTCCATTAAATTATTGGACGCTCGCTGTGCTGCCCTGCCCTTTTATCAACTTATTAATTTTTGCCTTTGATAACTTTTTTAATATGCATGACATATTATTGGTCATTTATTAATAAATTTAAAGACAATAAATGGTTCTATTAATAAAATTAAAGACAATAAATGGAACACCTACAACGAATAAATCTTTCTAAATGCTTTTTGTCTGGCAACAACCTTAATTGAGAGTGCTCTTTTAGAAGGATGCCGTAACTAATCCTTAATTGAGAGTGCTCTTTTAGAAGGATGCCGTAACTAATCTTAGGGGCTTGCATCCGACTGGAGTCTTGAGCAAAAATTTAAATTTACCTACATCACATTTTGTTAATACAAATTCATTCTACCTCTTGAGTACTCATACATGATGGTTCAAGTGATTTGAGAGGAGTAATAATTACATACGTATAGCGTTCTTTGATGTGGGAGCGGGAGAAATCTGGGGCATTCACCTTTTGATCCGGCGGCTGCAAAAAAACCAAGTAAAAAGAAAATAAAAACAAAAGTAATGCACCATCTACCAAGCAAAATCGGACGGCTCAGCTTTCTCCCGCGCATGTACGCTAAGCGTATATAAATTTTTTCCGATTTGAGAGTGGCCACTATTGATTACTATCTCTGATACCTTTCATCTGTTTAAGGATCCTAGGATATATTTTTCAATAACTAAACTTCTGATTTAGGTGTTGTCATTAATAGTCTGTTTCAGTAAGACCTGTTATTTCTAAAATGAAGATCTTAACCAGCAACTAGTTTGTGCTGCCATAAAATCATACAAATAGAAACATATGGCATTCATCAAGATTCAAGATACTGCTTCATTTTTCTTGTTCGATTTATGACGTTGAAGTCTATGAGCAATATTCCTGCTTGTGATTTTAAGTTTGAACCGTATTCTAATTATGTTATATGAAGGGAGATGTTTATCCGGTGGAGTCCTTTGAGGACATCCGAGTAAATAAGGTTCTTGATGCACATTGGGGAGTTCTTTATGATGAAGATGTAAGTCTTATTTGTATCCTGTTTCTAGTTTTTTGTATTCTTACTGCCAGTTTTATTACTTAGTGTTTGTTGGAGATTAATTAATATGGTTACCATTTTTGTTTTGTTTCCTCCCTCTGTGCTATCTACTGGGGTAGGGTATGCATTACATACCCAACAACCTTGCCACTTCTTTCTGACCCTTTCTTGAGAAATTTACATGCATCTCAATGTTTATTAGGCATTGGAATATTCGAGTAATGAATTTAAATCTCGGACCAATTTTTACAAGGTGGGCCAAGTTCCTGAGTATGATTTATGTTGAAAAGTGCTCTTCAAATATGTACATATGGTAAGAATATACGGTGAATAATAATTTTTACAGTATTGATTCATATGAAATGGAAACAAATTTCAAAAATGAACATATGGATAAAAGGTTTAGGCTACTTTTCATGATCCTAGTGAATAAAACACTAACTCATTAATATTTGCATATTCCTATCCATTACATACATTGATGTTATTCCATTCACATTCATTAAATTTTGCTACACTATGCTCCAACAAGTATACTTCTTGTACAACCCCATATTCGCTGAGTGGAACCCAGAGGCACCAAGGGCCAGGTTTGGGCTAGCTTTGGTCTTCAGAGCAGAAGAGCTCCCGCGTAGGAGTGAGCGAGAGCGCTCGCGCTCAAGCCCCGTCCGAGACCTACTTCTGCCCAGAGGCGGGCGAGAAGGCTCGCGCCTCGCGGAAGCCGGGAACTGGCTCAGTCTGAGGCATTCTTCAACACCTTTTTAGCTCTCCGCCGAGTGAGGGCGGGAGGGTTCTCGACAACATGTAAGAACCTTCAGTTTTCGGCATAGAGGTTCTCGCCGGGTGCGGCCCAGGGAGAAATTACCTAGTTGCCCTCAGGTAAATTACCTATATACCCCCAGAGTTTGCATTTAGCATTTCATAACAGCGGGATTTGACTGTTGGCTGACCAACCAGGGGTAATTTAGTAATTTCAGGTCAGAAAAGACTATAAATAGACCCACATGGGCTCTTCAGAAGGCAAGCTTTCATATTTCTCTAAGATCTTCCTATGCTTTCTGAGGAGCTCAAAGCCCAGCTTTTGGCTTTGGAGGGGAAGCTCTCAGAGATCTTCCGGGTAAGAGGTGGAACCTCCCTGCTGAGGCTTTGGGTAGGTTCTTGATCCTTTACAACCAGTCAAAGATTGGAGCTTGGGAGGAGTAGGTGTTGGTTGCGCCCCTATTTTCGAACTTTCGTTGAGATCAAGTTTTGGTTTTAACAGTTCTGGTGCGGTGAGCGTGGAAGGCAACCAATACAAGAAAGTCTTGAGTTTAGTCCCATGACAGGAGGTGAAGGTGAAGGATCTGGTTCTGGAGGTTCCCCCTCCCGGGGAGAGGATGCTACAAGGAAGATGCTGGAGGACTTCAGGCGAGAGGTCTTGCAGACCATCAGCTTGGCCTTCTCTGCAAGAAGGGAGTGGTCAACGCCTCAGATTCCGGTAGAGGCGGTCCCGCTCTTGGGCGAGAACGCTCCTGGGCAGTGTCCCGGGAAGGAGGTCTCGGCGGAGGCGGGCGAGAGGGACGTAGCCATGCGAGAGCTGTTCCTAGGCCAACGTCCCGGGAAGGAGGTTCCGACGGAGGTTGGCGAGAGGGAGGCGGCTGTGCGAGAGCTCTTCCCTAGGCATGGTCTCGCGGATCGGGCCAGCCAGCCAAGGCCGCGAGACGTGCCTTCTCTGCAGGCAGGTGGCGAGAGCCCTTTCAGTGAGCTCATCATCTCGGCTCTGGTGCCGGAGGGGTTCCAGGAGCCCGACATGTCTTACTACTCAGGGAAAGTTGACCCTGTGCATCATGTACAGTTGTTCGAGGATGTTGTTTCGATAAGGCAGATGACGGATGCCTTCAAGTGTCGGCTGTTTGGCATCACGTTGAAGGAGAAGGCCCGGGATTGGTTCCACCAGTTGCCGACAAGTTCGATCTACAGTTTTGAGGACCTGCGTCGAGGGTTCCTGTTGAGGTTCTCGATATCGAAGAAGCGTAAGAAGGAGGCAGAATGCCTGTTTGCGGTGAGGCAGAAGCAAGACGAGACGTTGGGTCACTATGTTGACCGGTTTCAGGAGGAGATCCTCCTGGTCTAGGAGGTCCCAGGGTATGCACTGATGCTCGCTTTCACCCTGGGGCTGAGGCCGAGATTCTTTAGCATGGAGTTGAAGAGAGTGCCCCCCTCTTTTTTGAGGAGCTCATGGAGAGGGCGGCGAAGGAGATAGACTTTGAGAGGGCCAATCCGGCTTTTGACAGGAAGCTGTCCAGGTTGGCGGAGGATGATGTGAAGGAACCAGGAGCAGGAAGGCAGAGGGAGCAGAGGGAGCAGAGAGAGGAGAGAAGGAGGGAGGAGCCCCGAGGATAGGAGCAGCATCAAGGATGGGGGGCTCGGGAGCCGAACAACCGGTTGGGTTGGAGGCCTCAAGAGGGTCGCCCCCAGGGGAAAGGAGGAGGCTTTCAGGGAAGAGACAACTTTCGCAAGCCAAGGAGGTTCGAGCAGCCGACATGGAGGCAGGGGCAGAGGGGTCACCTCCCGCAACAGCAAGAAGCGATGAAGGTCGGTCGAGGTAGAGGAGGAAGGAGAGGAGTTCGGGGAGGAGCTGGAAGAAGAGGAGGAGAAGGAAGAGGGGGCAGGGTGGCGTTGCCTTTCTGTGACTTCCACCAGGAGGAGGGTCACGCGACGGCCACCTGCCCAGAGTTCCTGGAGATGAGAGAAGCTAGGAGGCTGGGGAGACAGGATCCGCCAATAAGGATCGTGGAGGTGCAGCAAGGGTATGGGGCCAATAAGGATCGTGGAGGTGCAACAAGGGGATGGGGAAGATAGGTGCGAGGACCGGGCAGACGTGGGAACCCGGGGAGGGATCAGGGTGATCCATGGAGGAGTTGGGATTGAGGCAACTCGCAAGGGGAGCCTTCAAACCATGTTCCGAAGGGGGGTCGCCTCGACCTCCCAGACTCCCCCTCAGGAGGAAAAAATTACTTTTTCATCAGCAGATATGTCAGACTTCGAAGACCCGTTCTGCGACGCTTTGGTGATCTAGACGGCGGTAGAGAACTTCACGGTCTCCAGGATCCAGGTCGACAACAGGAGCTCCGTGAATGCGATCTTCAAGAAGGCCTTCGACGAGATGAAGGTTGAGGCCAAGAAAGTTTTAGCTTCGGATGAGCCATTGTTTGGATTTTCAGGAGAGAAAAGAGAGGTAGAAGGAGGAGTAGGTCTGCATGTGAAGTTGGGGGCGTGTCACCGAACTGTAGGTTCGTGATAGTGGACGCCCCGAGCAGCTACAACGCCATCTTTGGGTGCCCCCTCATCAGCGCCTTTCGCTGCGTCCCCTCCTCGTTTCATCAATGTCTCAAGTTCAACAACGGAGGGGTGCAGGTTACGATCAGGGGGGACCCGAAGGTGGCGAGACAGTGTTACGTGACGGCGGTCAACACCATATCTTGGATGACGGAGGCGGAAGAGCTGGAGAGAGAGATGGCAGAGCAAGAGGAGGTTGTCGGAGAGGAGGTGAGCCTAGAGGAGACGATCAGGGAGATGGTGGAGGAGCAGAGAGGAGTTGTGCGAGAGGTCCAGAGAGACGGAGAGTCGGAGCCGCGAGAGGGACGACAAGAGGTAGGAGTTGAGGAAATAGGAGGAGTCGAGGAAGTAGGAGGAGTTGAGATGGAGGCCTAAGGGGCATGGAAGTTGAGCAGCATGAGAGCCTGGGAGAGACAATGGAAGTGGAGGAGGCAGGAGGGGAGGAAGAGTTTGGGCAGGAAGAGGAGGCGAGGGCCGGCTGTGAGCAGTCGCGACTGGAACCGGCTGAAGAGGTGGTGGAGATGGAAGTCTTCACCAGCGCCGGTCAGGTGTAGAGGGTGCGGATCAGCGGAGGATTAGGTTCTGAGGACCAGGAGCGAGTGCGGGCTTGCATCCAGAGCAACGTTGACATCTTTGCTTGGAGCGCGACTGACATGCCGGGCATCGATGCGGATGTAGCCTGCCACCGCCTAAACCTGGACCCCCGGACGCGCCCCATCCGCCAGAAGATGAGGACCATCGCCACCAGGTTGGAGGAGCCCATCCACGAGGAGGTCAAGAAGCTTCTGGAGGCTTGACTTCATCTCGGAGATCCAGTATCCAGTCTGGATCTCCAACGTGGTAATGGTAAAAAAAGGGGGAGGGAAGTGACGCATGTGTATCGTTTTTTCCTTATTAAATAAATCACGTCCCTAAGGATTGCTACCCCCTATCTCGAATCGACGTGCTGGTTGATTCAGCCGTTGTTTTTTTCTGTTATGAGCTTTTTAGATGTTTTTTCAGATTACCACCAGATCCGAATGCACCCTCCTGATGTCAAGGACGTCTCCTTCATCACGAGAGAGATGTTTCAGCTATAAGATGATGCCTTTTGGGTTGAAAAACGCAGGGGCTACATACCAACACATGATGGATCGAGTCTTCCAGGGTCAAAGGGGGAGGAACCTAGAAGTCTATGTTGACGATCTGATGGTCAAGAGCAAGTGTCTGGACTCGCAGCTGCGGGACCTGGAGGAGACGTTCGCCACCCTACGGAAGTTCAAAATGAGGCTGAACCCTTTGAAGTGTGTCTTCGGGGAGAGCCGTGGGAAGTTCCTTGGACACCTTCTGACCCCGGCAGGAGTAGAGCCCAATCCAGATAAGGTGAAGGCCATCATAGAGCTAGAGTCACCATGCAGCGCTAAGGATGTCCAGCGCTTGACAGGCAAGCTGGCCGGACTAAGCAGATTCCTCTCCAGGTCGGGAGAGAAATGTTTATCGTTCTTCAAAGTGCTGCGGGGTAATCAAAAGTTTGAGTGGATCACCGAATGTGAAGAGGCTTTTCAAGCGCTAAAGAGGCAGCTCTCCCAGGCTCCGCTTCTTCAAAGCCCAAAGGAGGGGGAGGATCTAGCCTTATACCTCGGAGTAGGAGCAGAGGACGTGAGCTCTGTCCTGGTCAGGGAGGAGGGGAGGAAGCAGTTCCTAATCTATTATGTTAGCAGGACCCTGAAAAAGTCGGAGCTCCGCTATCCCATTCTAGAAAATCTAGCATATGCTTTGATCATTTCAGCCAGGAAGCTTCGGCCGTACTTCCAAGCCCATTCGATCAAGGTGGTGACGAACCATCCCCTCCGCAAGATTTTTGAAGGAGTTGAGCACTCAAGGCGGTTAGCCAAGTGGTCTATTGAACTGAGCGAGTTCGACATCTCGTTTGTGCCGATGCTCTCCATCAAGGCGCAAGTAGTGACTGACTTCTTGGCCGACTATGTTGTTGAAGTCGGGGCCGAGGAGCCGCGTTCGCAGGGGGCATGAAAGATGGTGGTTGACGGGGCCTCGGGAAAGCATTCCCTCGGGGGAGGAGTGGTGTTGATAAGCCCTCAGGGGGTCACCATAGAACAAGCGATGGTCTTGCACTTCCCTGTGACTAATAACCAAGCAGAGTACGAGGCCGTGATAGCCGGCCTTCGTTTGGCAAAGGAGCTTGAGATCCAGGGTGTGGAGGCTTTTACGGATTCGTTGGTGGTAGCATCACAGATCCGAGGAGAGTTCGAAGCTCGGGAGCCCACCCTTGCAAAGTATTTGTCCAAGGTAAGGATGATCATCGGAGGATTCCGGACGTTCTCAATCCAACATGTTCCCAGGGAAGAGAGTGTAGCAGCCGATCGACTGGCTAAGTTCGGACCTCGGGGGGGAGGAACCCTGACCGAACTATTTCGACCGACAATCGAGGAAGGGGAGTTGATGGAGGTGGATCGGCGACCCTCATGGGTGGATCTATTGGAAACCTTTCTGACCACTGACGAGCTTCCGGAAGGGACTAAGGAGGGCAAAAGATTCAGGCACAAGGCATCCCATTATCTAATGCTAGAAGGAGGGTTACATCGGAAGATGTTGTCAGGACTCCTGGCGAGGTGTGTGACCGAGGAAGCGATCCCGAGGATCCTGGAGGAAGTGCATTCAGGTGAATGCGGCAGTCACTCGGGAGGAAGGACGTTGGAAGCAAGGGTGGTAAGACAAGGGTATTTCTGGCAGACCAGGAAGGATGCGACTGAGTTTGCGAGGAGGTACCGGAAGTGTCAGCTATACGCCCCCCTCCAGCTCTTGGCCGCTCAAAGGCTCCGAAGCATCACGACACCATGACCTTTTGTCATCTGGGGGATGGATCTAGTCGGGCCTTTCCCTCCGGCTAGTGGGCAGAGAAGGTTTCTTCTAGTAATGATTGACTACTTTTCAAAGTGGCTCGAGGTCAAGGCGCTGGCCAAGGTCACCTCACAAGTCATCAGAAACTTCGTTTGAAGGGAGATCATATGCAGGCACGGGTTGCCCCAGGCAATAATGACAGACAATGGTCCCCAGTTTGCCAGCGAAAAGTTCATCAGCTTCTGCACCCAACTGGGGATAGACCTTAGGTTTGCCTCCGTCCACCACCCCAGGAGCAACAGCCAGGTGGAGGCGGCAAACAAGATCATTGTGAACTTACTCAAGAAGAAAGTGGAGAACTTGAGGGGGAATTGGGTAGAGCAGCTCCCCTCAGTTCTATGGGCCTTGCGAACAACCCCGAACACGGCCACCGGCGAGACCCCCTTCAAACTTTCTCACGGGTGTGAGGCGGTCCTGCCAGTGGAGTTCGAGGTTCGGTCCCCGCGGGTCACGACTGTAGGAGAAGGAGACGAGGTTTGGAGGTTGGAGAATGAGGGGGAGTTGTGCCTCTCTTTGGATATAGTGGAGGAGCTGCGCGATGTCACAGCTATCAGGCAGGAGGAAATCAAGCGGCGAATGACAAAATACTTTGACAAGCACATCAGAATCAAACAGTTCGCAGAAGGAGATCTGATATTAAAGAAAGTTGATGCTGCGGGAAGATCAGCCCCCGTTTTCAAGCTCAACCCAAATTGGGAGGGACCTTACATTGTTGAAAGGGTTCTAAGAACGGGAGGTTACCACTTCCAGGACGTGGAGGGGAGATCCATGAGCCATACCTGGAGTGACGATGACTTGAAACGCTTCTACCCATGACGGGGGAAGGTGAAATTATATATTCAAAGACAAATTGTTATATTATATTCAATAACTTGTTGTTTTGGCTTTACCTAGTGTGGAATTCTGATGATAGGATAGTCAGTTGTTTGCAGTACCCCGGGCAAGGCTCGACCCCAGGTAGACCCGCTGCGCAGGCTCTCATTAGCTGGCAGGTCCGAAGGCTCGCCTGTGGGGGTAAGGGACCCCGAGTGCTGTTCGGCCCAGGTAGACTCGCTGCTCAGGCTCTCATTAGCTGGGCAGGGCGGTAGGCATACCTGGGGGGAAAGGACCTGATCTTGGATGTGTTCTTGGAGATATTTCGGCTCGGATGTTTGCACTACCCCGAGCAAGGCTCGACCCCAGGTAGACCCGCTGCGCAGGCTCTCATCAGCTTGCAGGTCCGAAGGCTCGCCTGTGGGGGTAAGGGACCCCGAGTGCTGCTCGGCCCCGGGTAGACTCGCTGCTCAGGCTCTCATTAGCTGGGCAGGGCGGCAGACACACCTGGGGGGAAAGGACTTGATCTTGGATGTGTTCTTGGAGATAATTCGGCTCGGATGTTTGCACTACCCCGAGTGTTGAAGCCAAAACTTGACCGCAACTAAAGTTCGAAAATAGGGGCGCAACCAACACCTACTCCTACCAAGCTCCGATATCTGACTGGTTGTAAAGGATCAAGAACCAACCCAAAGCCTCAGCATGGAGGTCCCACCTCTTACCCGGAAGATCTCTGAGAGCTTTCCCTCCAAAACCAAAAGCTGGGCTTGAAGCTCCTCAGAAAGCACATGAAGATCTCAGAGAAATATGAAAGCTTGCCTTCTGAAGAGCCCCTGTGGGTCTATTTATAGTCTTTTCTGACCTGAAATTTCTAAATTACCCCTGGCTGGTCTGCCAACAGCCAAATACCGCTGTTATGAAATGCTAAATGCAAACCCTGGGGGTATATAGGTAATTTACCCGAGGACAACTAGGTAATTTCTCATTGGGCCGCATCCGACGAGAACCTCTATGCCGAGAACTGAGGGTTCTTCCATGTTTCGGCCTTAGCGTAAAAAGCCTCCCCATCAGGCATTTTACGCCAAGGCCGAAGTTTCGGTGCCCCTTTGGCACCTGCTGGGGAGGGGCCTGAGCGGAAGTATCGGCGACTGCCCCCTCGTCACCAGCCCCGCCTGTGGCTGGCAGGCTCTCGGCAGGGGCCCCGACGGTGGCCCTGGCGACAGTAGTCGCCTCCCCGGCCGCCAACAGGATCTCGGCGAAGGATCAGCCCTCGGTGACAGATCGGGCGGGAGAGGCCGCCACAGACTTCCTCTTGTCCGCGACAGTTGGCCTTGGTCTTTTGAGCGGATTGGACGAGAAGGTGTCGGACTTTCGCTTCCCGGCACCGGACTGAGGGGGAGGAGTCGGCTCATCCCGACAGGTGAGAGCCGCAGACTTCGCGAGAGCCAAGGGATCCATCGCAGCCCTGGTCTCGGCAAACGGCTGGTGCAGAGGGATTTCCCGCTCTCCTCCAAGGTCGACAACATTTAGCCCTACGTCTTAGAGTATAGAATTCCATGCTAAAGGCGAGACCATACCTTCGCCGGGAGGAACGGGCAGGAGAGAGTCGATGTCTCGCCTAAGGAATTAGACGTTAAAGTCCTTGGTCCCGAAGAACTCCAGGAGGACGCTCTCGCGCGACCCCAGGGTGGGCGGCTTGTAGGCGGCGTCGTCGTACTGGACGGGTGCGAGGGGTACGTTGCCAAAGTCGCCGGAGACGTAGACGAACTTCTCGCTCCAGTGGTTGTGCTTGTTGGCGAGACCGCAGGTCTTGAGCAGCTGTTCAGAGAAGAAACTACCCCGCTCTTGGCCCGAAAGACGAATAGCTTCCGGAAGATGGATAGGCTGAACTCTATCCTCTCGGACCGCATGTAGCAGATGAACGCTACCAAGATGGCGACCGAGTTAGGATTGAGCTGAGCGGGAACCACCCCGTAGTAACGAAGGGCTTGGCGCATCTCGGTCCAGAGGGGGAGGCGGAAGCCCACCTCGAAGTGCTCGAGGGGGATGGCGAGCTCTCCCTCTACCGTGAGATTGACTCTATCGTCGTTGCCCGGGTTTCTCGTGGAGAACCCGACGGGGATGTAGCGGGTGGTGATCATCTGAAATTCGTCTAAGGTCAGACGACAGGGAGGGAACTTATGCTTCCGGAAGGCTTGCGCGCAGTTGGAACGTCCTTCGCTCTCGCCCGACATCGTGATCAAGGGATTCTAGACGAGAACTCTGGGAGAAAGATGAGAGCGAGAGAAGGTGGCGGAAGCAAGGGAAGTTCTGGACGAGGCGCGAGAGCAGTAAGAAGGGAGGCAAGAGTTTCAGATCGGATAAATAAATGCGGTGGATGGACCGGCCTATTTATAGAAAATCGTGGTAATGATACTTTTCCCAAAAAGGCGGCAGGGGTATGATCGCCATGTCCCGAGGAGACGGCGCCTCGTTTTCCACTCTGACACACCTCGGGCGCCTAAGCCAGCGACAAGATCCCGACCCATAGATAACAGCGAGTGGTAGACAGCTTGAGTTCGCGCAAGTACCAAGAAAACAGCATGAAACAGAGCAGTGCGAAACAGAAATGAAAAAGGGGCTCTCGCCGGGCGAGAGCCGCATAATAAATAATAATAATAAAGGTTCAAACATTGCCAAGATTCAAATTCAAGAAGGGGTACATCACGGGAAGGGTAGGCCAGGGGATGGGGGAGGCGGGACTTCGTTGTTCAGTATGGTTCCCAGCGCCATCGCCCTCGTTATCGCCTTCTTGTCCTCGGAGGCGCCCGTGGGTTGAAGTAGAATGACAAGGTGGTGCATCCAAGGTTGATCCGGCGCGCCTGGTCCCGAATCTGCGCGATACACCGCCCTGGGGACGACTTGGCGGTAGGCGTATCCTGTCGCTCCGTCTCGCCCAGGAAGTTGTAGTCCCGCTCAAGGGCCTCCAGCCTTCGCTCCACCATTTCGCGGATTTCCTCCACCACTTCGCGAATTTCCTTCACCGCAGAGGCGTTGGCCCACTCCCGCCGCGCGAGCTTTGACAAGAGCGCCGCTATCCTCTTCCGCCGTTTTCTGACGTTCCCGGCAGCGTCCAGGATTTCTTCCATCTCATCAGAAGAAGGAAAGGGGGAGCTATCGACGTCTTCCCTTTCCGCTTCATCATCATCTTCGTCTTCATCTCCCTCATCGGCTCCCGTTCGAGGGTCCGCATCCCCTGGTAAAAGAGAAGTTCCTTGGTTATGACAAGAGAAAAGTGGGGGAAATAGTGATTTCTCGCATACCTGCAGCATGACGAAAGCCATCGGCCGGCGGCAGGCGGCAGACGAGAAGGCCCGGACTCCCCCTCAGTCTCCTTTCCAAAGAGGAGGTGGAATGGTTTTCCTCGCCCCGGGCGGAATGTTTTTTGCGTAGCAATCTCGGCCTGGCAGGGAGGGGGAGGCACGCTCTCTCACAGGGGGGGGGGGAGACCCCTGTGTAGGCACGAAAGGCTCGATGGCCACTCCTCCCGCTGGTAGGGCGAGGTCAGCCACCGGGTGTCCTGGTTGACGAGTGCGGTCTCGTTTCCCCGGGTGTCGAGACCCGGGTTGGCGGGAGCTGGCGCTGCGGGAAACCAGTTAAGCAATAAGAACGAGTTGACTGAAAAATCGGACAAAGGAGGGGTAAAAATTGTTACTTGGGGTTCTCGGAGGGTCGGCCGGGGGAACGGCTGTCGGGATCCGTGAAGGGTCATTTGGAGGGAGAGGCATCGACCCAGGGGTGTCCGCAGGGACCCGGGATCGACGTTTGGAACCGCCTCCTGCGAGAAGTACTGCATATCAGTCGTCGGTCTTTCTTTCATATAAATTCACAGTTCTCGATAGTCAGCAAATCGCAGGGACATACCTTCTGCAGAGGTGAAGGATTATCCGCGCGGCTTGGGGACGGGGTAGGCAAGCCCCGGTCTCGTTTGAGAGGTCTCGCTTGACCGATTTCGCCCTCTTCTTTTTCTTCTTCTTCAGCTGTGGGGTCTCAGCGGCCGACGCCCCTCTCGCCAACCACGGGGCTACCAAGGCACTGTTCGCAAGGGCTCGCGCCTGCGCCACATCGATGCGGTCTTGAAGGCTCTGCGAGAGCGGCTTCTCAGCGTGTTTTAAATGCATCTTGGGACCACGCGAGGACTCAGAAACAGGGTAGCGGTTGGCAGGGACGGATTTATGACCGTCTATCAGCACACACATATATAGCCGTGGGATGACCCCACAAAAAGATTCTCTTTTTCAGGACAGCACGTGCTCAGCAAATATTATTGGTTGGACGTGTCTTTTCGAGCGCAGGGCTAGCTCGAAAAGAGTGGGGAGTGTGTACAACACCATATTCGCTGAGTGGAACCCAGAGGCACCAAGGGCCAGGTTTGGGCTAGCTTTGGGCTAGCTTTGGTCTTCAGAGCAGAAGAGATCCCGCCTAGGAGTGAGCGAGAGCGCTCGCGCTCAAGCCCCGATCGAGACCTACTTCTTCCCAGAGGCGGGCGAGAAGGCTCTCGCCTCGCGGAAGCCGGGAACTGGCTCAGTCTGAGGCATTCTTCAACACCTTTTTAGCTCCCGCCGAGTGAGGGCGGGAGGGTTCTCGGCAACATGTAAGAACCTTCAGTTCTCGGCATAGAGGTTCTCGCCGGGTGCGGCCCAGGGAGAAATTACCTAGTTTCTCTCGGGTAAATTACCTATATACCCCCAGGATTTGCATTTAAAATTTCATAACAACGGGATTTGGCTGTTGGTAGACCAGCCAGGGGTAATTTAGTAATTTCAGGCCAGAAAAGACTATAAATAGACCCACATGGGCTCTTCAGAAGGCAAACTTTCATATTTCTCTAAGATTTTCCTGTGCTTTCTGAGGAGCTCCAAGCCCAGCTTTTGGATTTGGAGGGGAAGCTCTCAGAGATCTTTCGGGTAAGAGGTGGGACCTCCCTGCTGAGGCTTTGGGTCGGTTCTTGATCCTTTACAACCAGTCAGAGATCGGAGCTTGAGAAGAGTAGGTGTTGGTTGCGCCCCTATTTTCGAACTTTCGTTGAGGTCAAGTTTTGACTTCAACACTTCTTAAGGTATGAGAAAAATTAGGTAGATTTTTGAAGAGCTTGTTTGTGTATTCTGATAATTTATAATCTGATAAGCTTCTTATACTTTTGCTTATCATCAGAGCATGTGGTCCTTGCTTGCGTCTTAGAAGATGTTCTGCTTATACTTATCATCAGAGTGCTGATGTAACACCCCAATCTAGTTTAACAGGAATCAGCAGTCTGGCCGGGCCCGCGATAACAAGTAAACTAAGTAACGGTATATAAACTGTTACAAAGCAGGTAAAAGTAATGAAAGTACTAAAAAAGAGACTTACAACAAAATTGTGAAGTAATTCTAAAGTTAAAAGTGTACCTTGTCAAGCTGAATTCACAGAGCCAACTAAAACTGAAAATATATCACTAATGGACTGAATTACCGTCAAACTGAAATATCTGATATGTTAAAGACATGGGTGAAGTACAACAAATACAAATGTCTGTAAATAAAAGCAAAGTACAACAACAGTGCTACAACTGAACAAACTGACGACTGAATACTTTGTTGCCTATCCTAAGCGGATCCCCTGACTTGAGCCCCTATAAAAAGAAGTTCCAAAAGGGTCAGACCCACTGAACAGTAAGAAAAACTACTCTCTCCCGCAACACTTAAGGAAAACATTTTTGGTGGGTAATACATGAATTTAAAAGTTTGTATAAATATTATAATATTAAATGTGACACTTGAGATCATGGTATGACATGAATTCAACCTATCGTGTGCTTTGACACAAACTTTCTTATCTGTATCGATCGTTGATTTCTGAAGTTTTAATGTTATGTCTGTTGTAGGTTTCAACTTGTTTCACTGACTTCTTATTAACTCTTGTCACTAAGGACGAATGTGCACAACTAGATACTGCATTTTGAGTGGCAATCCTGATGGTGCCCTGAACTGAGTGTTCCTCAAGTGGAACACAGACTCCTATCTGAGGAGTTTCATATCTGAAACAAGGGTCATTGACCCTGAGCTTGAAATACGAGTGGTGGCCTACTGGCCCTAGAAATAGGGTGGTGTGCCTCCACCAGGATCGCGAGGGTAAACCCTTCCTCGCCACTTTTCTTGATTTTCACTTAAACTGATGTTCAGTGAGTCTAACACAGAATATGACTCTAGTTAAATACACTGGGCTTACGATTTTCATGATACTGATTCTGTTAAATTAAGCCTAAGCGTATCCTACCCCGTTGACCTGGTTCTAACTTTAGGAACTTGTAAATCTAAGTGCGTATATCAACATTTTTAGTATATGAAATAAATTAACCTGAACTGCTGGACTAAAATGAGTCGAATTTCTTACTGCGGTGATTCGACGCTCGTACACGCGTCGAGGTGACATGGTGCTTCTTCCCAAAAGATCTGACCGCTAAGGACTTCTCCAATCCCTTGCTCCAACGATCACCAAAAATCTGAAATTCATCGGTAAACCTAACTTAAATGTTTACCCCCTTAGGTTTTTCGGTGGAAAATACTCATGCCGGCAATTATATAATTACGGAGGAACAGGAACATAAACATATGAGTTACCTCGATCTAAAGGCGTGGAAACTTCCAAAATCCGATGAAATCTTAACTTTAGGAGATGAGAACCTCCTTAAAAATCTGGAATTGCAAATTTAAGGGTGTAGTCACAAAATAGAAATGTAGTAACCCTCAAATAAAAGGAAAAATGATAAAACATACTCACGGATACTAAAAACGGCGGAAGAAGAAACTTCTAACACCGGCTAGGGTTAGGAACGATGCTTTACCCGACACTGGATGGAAGGGAAGTGATCGCCGGAGCCTGCAGTGGGGAGGAGAGAACCCGGCGGTGGAATCCGGCGTAGAAACAAGGGTCGGCTAGGGCTCCAGAGGTCACCTGCGAGCGGCGAGTCTACGGGAGACGGACGCGCGGTTCTGCGGGAAGTTTCCGCTCGGGATAATGGGTGGGAATTATCGGGATGGAGAGCCACGACTTAAAAGGAGCTTTTCCATACGGTTTTGTTACCGTGAACCGTTTATTAGGGGGTAAAATTGGTTCACCTATTAATTTTTATTATTATTAATATCTGATTTCTAGAATGGGGGCTGATTTTCTCTCAAAGCAAACGCACGAACAACATTGATCGCCGTGACAAGAAGCACCACTACGCATGATTAAATATTTCAAGCCGACACTTCATTATCCCGTTATCAAACATAATAAATTAATTATGAATAGATTATTACCTCCTCAAGTTGTCGATTTGATTAATTATGCTCGCGCTCGGGCCCTGAAATTTATTTAATACGCGACGTAAGTTTTGGATGTTACAAATCTTCCCTCCTAATTAAATTTTCATCCTCGAAAATTATAAACATACCTGAGTCGATGAGGAATGCATAATTTTCATTGCTACGGAGTTTGTCTTCTCTTTCCCAAGTATACTCTGGTCGACCACAGTTCATCCAAAAGACCTTAATTATGCGAATCTCTCTATTTCTGAGCTTCTAATCCTCGAATCCACAATTCTGACTGGTAAAATACTGATACTGAGATTTGATTCAATTGACGCATCTTTAGTACTGATCACCTGATTTGGATCTCTGACTGCTCTCCTCAGATAGGAGATGTGAAATACGTCATGTAATTCACCCATATCCTCAGGTAAAGCCAATCTATATGCAACCTCACCTATGCGCTTTAGCACCTCAAATGGACCCACAAATCTGAGACTCAACTTTTTCATCCGCTTAATCCTAGAGACTCCCTTGACCGGTCTCACATTCAGATAAACATGATCTCCAACCTTGAATTCAACTGCTCTGTCTCTGATCGTAGTACTTGGCTTGTCTGTCCTGAGCAATCCTCATGCGCTCCTGAATGAGCCTAACTCTGTCTGTGGTGTTGTCTATCCAGGATTCTTTGCTAGAAGCTCTCTCTTCGCTTTCTGCCCAACATAAAGGTGGCCGACAACGCCTGCCATACAAGGCCTCGAATGGTGCCATGCCGATACTTGCCTGGAAACTATTATTATAGGAGAATTCTACCAAAGTGACATACTTCTCCCATTTACCCCCATAGTCCAAGATATACATGCGAATCATATCTTCCATGGTTCTATTTATACGCTCTGTCTGCCCATCAGTCTGGGGGTGAAAAGCTGTGCTGAACTTCAATTGTATACCCAGACGCTCCTGAACGTATCTCCAATCTCTGGCAGTAAATCTACCATCTCTATCTGACACAATAGACTTTGACACGCCATGAAGCCAAACTATCTCATCAACATATAACTGAGCCAACTTTGGA
Organism: Platanthera zijinensis; assembly: GCA_039513925.1. Classification (NCBI taxonomy): domain Eukaryota; kingdom Viridiplantae; phylum Streptophyta; class Magnoliopsida; order Asparagales; family Orchidaceae; genus Platanthera; species Platanthera zijinensis. Next base: position 155,642,245 of record CM077097.1, read on the forward strand.
CCCTGGTCGGTTCTCTTGTTTGGAATAAAATGTGCAACCTTGGACAGTCGATCCACGATCACCCATATCGAGTCATTCCCGCTCTGTGATCTAGGGAGGCCATGCACAAAATCCATGAAAACGTCTTCGAAAATCCACTCGGGAATTGGAAGAGGTTGTAGCTTGCCTCTAGGCGTCTGACATTCCGCCTTAACCAACTTGCAAGTCTCACACTTCCCTTTGTAGTCTGAGACATCTCCCTTAAGTCCTGGCCACCAAACCATCTTCTTAAGGTCTGCATACATCTTCGTGCTGCCCGGGTGAATAGAATATCTGGAGTTATGAGACTCAACTAAAATATCCTCGCGAAGATGCCGACATCTGGAATGCACACTCTGCCCTTAAACAACAACAACCCATCACGAACCATGAAATCGTCTCTCTGGCCTGTTTGCGTTAAATCAAAAATCTCTGCCATCTTTGGATCTAAGGGCAGGGCATCACAGATCATCTCTTTGATGTCGCACTTATCTCAATCCATCCCAAACTGACTGGGCTAAAACTAGGGTGCGACACCACACTGATCTCTAGCCTGTCCAAGGCCCGCACAATTCTTCCTGTTGGGTGACTAAAGCATAACTAGAACTCCTTCTACTGAGAGCGTCTGCTACAACATCAGCTTTACCCGGATGGTACTAAATAGCCACGCCATAATCTGCTAAAAACTCAAGCCACCTATTCTGCCTCATGTTGAGCTCCTGCTGATCAAAGATGTACTTGAGGCTCTTATGATCTGTGAAGATCTTACACTGCACGCCATAAAGGTAGTGTCTCCAAATCTTAAATGCATGAATGATAACTGCTAACTCTAAATCGTGCACCAGATAATTTTTCTCGTGATTCTTCTGTTGTCCGGACGCAAAAGCTATAACTTTTCCATGCTGCATGAGAACCCAACCCAGACCCTTGCCTGAAGCATCACTGTAAATTTGAAAGCCATCTACACCTGAAGGAAGTCTTAGTACTGGTGCATCTGATAATCTGGTCTTCAACTGCTCGAAAGCGGACTCGCACACCAATGTCAAACTAAAAGCTCTTCCCTTCCTGGTAAGCGAAGTCAACAGAAGGGCTATTTTCGAAAAGTCCTGAATAAATCTCCTGTAGTAGCCTGCCAAGTCGGGAAAACTACGAATCTCTGCAACTGTCTTCGACCTTGGCCAATCTCTGATCGCCTCAATCTTCTTTGGATCAACGACAAGTCCATCTCTACTAACCACGTGACCCAAGAATGCCACTTCTAGGAGTCAAAACTCGCACTTAGAAAACTTAGCATATAACTGATTCTGCCTAAGAGTGTTCAAAACTGTCCTGAGATGTGAGACATGCTCCTCCTTGCTCCTGGAATACACTAAGATATCATCAATAAAAACAATCACGAATCGGTCCAAGAACTCTTTGAACACCCTGTTCATCAGGTCCATAAATGCAAATGAGCATTGGTCAACCCAAACGACATGACCACAAAGTCGAAGTGCCCGTATCTGGTACTAAATGCCGTATTCTGGATATCCTCACCGCGAATCTTCAACTGATGGTATCCCGACCTCAGGTCTAACTTGGAATACGTGCAAGACCCACGATGACGTACTGTGTCTGATGAATCCCAAATCAAGCAACTCCTACAACTGGATTTTTAACTCAGCCAATTCTCAGGGAGCCATGCGATAAGGAGACTTGGCCACTGGTGCAGATCCAAGAACAAGGTCAATCTGAAAATCAATCTCTCTGGAGGGAGGAGCACCAGGTAGCTCCTCGGGAAAGACATCGGGAAACTCACAGACCACTGGTACCAACTGCAATAAGGCTTTAGCTTCCGCATGCAGCAACACCAAAAAGGCGGAACACCCTTTACTGACATGCCTGATAGAGCTTGGAGACTCCTTTCAAACCTTGAAAGGTAATGAGAGACTGATCAGGTCCTTCTATTCTAATCTTCTCTCCTGCAATCTATCTTAGCATTTACGTCAGTCAGCGAATTCATGCCCAATATTAAATCAAACTCAGCAATAGGCAAAAGGGACGCCTCCACTACGATTTCTGCTTCTCTAAATAAAACTGACGCCCTACACCTACAACTGGTCTGCATCACCGAACCGTTTGATATCATGACATCTAACGGAGCCGAGTTGGTGACGACTTCCAGGCCAAGCTTAGGCGCAAAAGATTCTGCTATGAATGAATGTGATGCACCCGTATCAAAGAGCACCTTAGACGGTATGCCATGAACTATAAGGATACCTATATGCAAACTTATAATATTAACCTTTAAGTGTTGCTGGGAGAAGGAGAACTAAATATTTCAAATTAAGATTCCAAACCTGTCACCACGTCCTCCTGCTCCTTGGTCTCCTGCTGTCCAAGACCATAGACTCGAGGCTGAATCAGATCGCGTCCTGAAGCTGACTTCGGGTCAGTAACCACCACTGCCTTCCCTTTATCGACCCCACTCTAGCCGCCGTGCTCGTATTTTGACTAAAGTCATGACACAGTACAAGTATTGATTTACAAGAAAAGGTCCTGGATAAAGAGAAAATCACTAAGCAAAAGATCATATTGCCTGATTACCCGCAGACTCTGGGCAATTCCGCGCAAAGTGTCCATCCCTCTGGTACTTGTAACAGACGCCTGAAGCAGCCAAACATTCTCCGGAATGATGTCGATTGCATTTAGGGCAAAGGGGATAGTCTCTGGGCTTGCCCCCATACTGATTGCCCTGCTTGGAATCGACCTTTCGCTTCTTATTCCAGCGGTCCTTTGGGTGACTCTTATCCTGCTGAAATGGGGGGCACTTTGAGGTTGCTTGGGGCGGAAACTATTGCGCCTTTGGACTCGCTGCTGGTCAACCACTAATCTTCTTGCTGTATCCACCAAACTCCTGTAATCTGCATTGATCATGGTCATTAATGGCTGTCTCAAGGAATCTCGCAGGCAATCCACAAAATTGTTGCACTTCTCAGCTTCATCTCCCTGCATCTAGTCCGCATATCGAGATAAGTGAATAAGTTCTCGCTCGTACTCGGTAACTGTCTTATCCCCTTGGAAGTGTCGGAGATACTTCTCCTGAAGACCTCGACGAGCGGAAGGGGGCACAAACCAGTTCGTAATAGCCCTTGAAAAGTCTCCCCAAGTAAACACATCGACTATACGACCTGACAAGAATAAATGTCACGTCACTCCACACTAAAGGGGAACAATTTTACAACAAAAGAGTAATTTCACAAAACATCTTACCGGCAGAATCATCTGCTAAATACTTAGTCCACCAAATTTTTGCCTCGCCCCGATGGAGGAAAGTTGTTAGTGGAACCTTTTTATTTTCTGGGCACTCCATAATATTCAGCAAATCTCTGGTGTTTGCAATCCAGTCATCTGTATCCATCGGTGTTCCATCTCCACTGTAGTTGGAAGGGTGGAGATCTCTGAAATCCCTTAGGTATCGATCCATACCGACCTCCACTGCTACAGGTGCAAGGACTGGAGCTGGAATCCCTGCAGGCTGGCCTCTCTGAAATTCCAATAATGCGACAACTACTGCCTTAACAATCTGGGTTGCCAAATCAGTCGGTTCCGGGACTGCCGGTGTGGGTGGTGGTGGTGCATTATTATCACCCATGATGGTATCAGGAACACCGTTCTGACGTGAGGGTTCTCCCGCTTCACTGGTTCAAGGTGTCTAAAGGGCATAGAAAAGAAATTATTAATGCCAATGATATATCTAAGAAAAAAGAAAAATCTAATACTGACGGTATTATCATGCACCCGTGAAAGCTAAGAGTTAGACAAATTCGATGACTCTACTAACGTGAGTTTTCTTCGGATATAATATTATGGCTCTGTGAATTTTCTGGGTCCAGGGATCTTATGGCTCTGATACCAATTTGTAACACCCCAACCTAGTTTAACAGGAATCAGCAGTCCGGTCGGGTCCGCTATAATAAGTAAACTAAGTAACGGTATATAAACTAGTACAAAGTAGGTAAAAGTAATGAAATTACTAAAAAAGAGACTTACAACGGAATTGTGAAGTAATTCTAAAGTTAAAAGTGTACCTTGTCAAGCTGAATTCACAGAGCCAACTAAAACTGAAAATATATCACTAATAGACTGAATTACCGTCAAACTGGAATACCTGATATGTCAAAAACATGGGTGAAGTACAACAAACACAAATATCTGTAAATAAAAGCAAAGTACAACAACAGTGGTACAACTGAACAAACTGACGACTGAATACTGAGCCGCCTATCCTAAGCGGATCCCCTGACTTGAGCCCCTCTGTAAAAACAAGTTTTAAAAGGGTCAGACCCACTGGAAAGTAAGAAAAACTACTCTCTCCAGCAACACTTAAAAAAAACATTTTTGGTGGGTAATACATGAATTTAAAAGTTTGTATAAATATTCTAATATTAAATGTGGCACTTGAGATCATGGTATGACATGAATTCAACCTATCGTGTGCTCTGACACACACTTTCTTATCTGTATCTATCGTTGATTTCTGAAGTTTTAAAGTTATATCTGTTGTAGGTTTCAACTTGTTTCACTGACTTCTTATTAACTCTTGTCACTAAGGACGACTGTGCATAACTAGAGACTGCATTTTGAGTGGCAAGCCTGATGGTGCCCTGAACTGAGTGTTCCTCAAGTGGAACACAGACTCCTATCTGAGGAGTTTCATATCTGAAACAAGGGTCATCGACCCTGAGCTTGAAATACGAGTGGTGGCCTACTGGCCCTAGAAATAGGGTGGTGTGCCTCCACTAGGATCGCGAGGGTAAACCCTTCCTCGCCATTTTTCTTGATTTTCACTTAAACTGATGTTCAGTGAGTCTAACACAGAATAAGACTCTAGTTAAATACACTGGGCTTACGATTTTCATGATACTTATTCTGTTAAATTAAGCCTAAGCGTATCCTACCCCGTTGACCTTGTTCTAACTTTAGGAACTTGTAAATCTAAGTCCTTATACCAACATTTTTAGTACATGAAATAAATTAACCTGAACTGCTGGACTAAAAGAAGTCGAATTTCTTACTGCGGTGATTCGACGCTCGTAGACGCATCGAGGTGACATGGTGGTTCTTCCCAAAAGATCTGACCGCTAAAGACTTCTCCAATCCTTTGCTCCAACGATCACTGAAAATCTGAAATTCATCGGTAAACCTAACTTAAATGTTTTACCCCTTAGGTTTTTTGGTGGAAAATACTCATGGCGGCAATTATATAATTACGGAGGAACAAGAACATAAACATATGAGTTACCTCGATATAAACCAAAATCCGATGAAATCTTAACTTTAGGAGATGAGAACCTCCTTAAAAATCTAGAATTGGAAGTTTAAGGGTGTAGTCACAAAATAGAAATGAAGAAACCCTAAAATAGAAGGAAAAACGGTAAAACATACTCACTAATACCTAAAACGGCGGAAGAGGAAACTTCTAACACCGGCTAGGGTTAGGAACGATGCTTTACCCGACACTGGATGGAAGGGAAGAGATCACCGGAGCCTGCAGTGGGGAGGAGAGAACCTGACGCTGGAATCCGTCGTAGAAACAAGGGTCGGCTAGGGCTCCAGAGGTCACCTGCGAGCAGCGAGGTTACGGGAGACGGACACGCGGTTCTGCGGGAAGTTTCCGCTCGGGATAATTGGTGGGAGTTATCGGGATGGAGAGCGACGGCTTAAAAGGAGCGGTTCCATACGGTTTTGTTACTGTGAACTGTTTATTAGGGGGTAAAATTGGTTCACCTATTAATTTTTATTATTATTAATATCTGATTTCTAGAATGGGGGCTGATTTTCTGTCAAAGCAAACGCACGAACAACATTGATCGCCGCGACCAGAAGCACCACTATGCATGATTAAACATTTCAAGCCGACACTTCATTATCCCGTTATCAAACATAATAAATTAATTAGAATAGATTATTACCTCCTCAAGTCGTCGATTTGATTAATTATGCTCGCGCTCGGGCCCTGAAATTGATTTAATACGTGCCGTAAGTTTAGGATGTTACATTTTACCTTTGATTTATTGACTTTGTTTTTATATTCATGTTGTGTCCTCCCTCCCCCCCCCCCCCCCCCCCCCCCCCCAACTCACCTGTTTTAGCAAAATCCATTGAAACATAGTTTTTGTTTGGCCAACAGCATATTGTTGGTTTTGTTCTTCAATTTTAGATTTGCTTAACTGGTTTGGTGAACCAGTTTTGCCTCCCCATGTATCAGCAAATATTGCAGCTCGTAGGAGTCGTGACTTCAATTCCTATAGTGAACCATTGTTTCCCATGTGCATGAAGAAAGCCTTAGCAGGTCTTATGAATGACCAAATATTCCATAATTATTACTTTCTTTTGTTCTCTAATAGTTGTATATTGTATTGCATAGCCCTTGTCGCCATTCTCAGTAGGATCCACCATTTGTAGAGGAGTCTAATTGTAAAGGCTTAGCGTAGAGTTGTACTTTCCTGTTTACTAGACAAGGGCCTAATTTCAATTATTGCATTCCGTTGAAAGTTTTTGTCTGAAGCCACTGTGTTTCTCCTATAATCGCCGAAGTGGTGGCTGTTGCCAAAGGAGGGGGTGGTTGTTGGGTCGTTGACTATGGTTTGTTTTGCTATGAGAGTGTACATGAGCTCCTCATCTTGAATAAATGCACAACTGTATTCAATGATTTTAATTAGAAGGTTCTCTGAATATGCAGTTCTCTTGAAGGTGATAGTCTACCCTCTTTCCTGCTTGAATATAACAGTGGAAAAAGAAAGGTCTTCTGCTTACAAATTGATACCCTACATCACAAATCCTTCGAGATTCTTACCCCACTACTTGGATCCTCATGATAGAGTGCATTTGCTTTTCAACTTAATGCAACGACCACTTGATTCAATGACAATTACTTGTGTTTGGGGAGGAAATGGCACTTTAGTAAAAGATTTGGCCCATTTCACGTGCCTGCTGTTGAGCTTTTTTTTGCATATGGTTGTACTTCTGTGCTTCATGATTAGTGATGAGAATGAACTCCTGGTGGAGCAAGTAATGTATCCAGTGTCACAAGGCCTTCACCACAACATGCAACTCCAAATCATATGTGGAATACCTCATCCAACTTAAAAAGTGCTACTGGTCACCCTTCTTGGTTGAGCACCTACTCCAAATCATTGTAAAAGACATTGGTAAATTTTGGAAGAAATAAAATCTAAGCTATGAAGATTTTGCATTTTATCTTCTTTAAACCAAACTGTGCTACTATTGTCCACTGAAACACCTTCCTGTTCATGCAATTTGTTAACAGACCCATTAAACTGCTGATTCCTTAAATGATTCTTTGGTAACAAGATGCCAACCTGTGCAAGCTATGAACATCATTCATGTTACGTTGTATATGCCAGTTCTGAACGGTTTGCACCTTGAACAAATGTTACGTATGCGTAAACACGACTGTAATTTAAACTGTTAATACGAGATTTTTTGAACTCAGATACGAATGTAATTTAAACCAAAAATACAGTTCAATTACGGTCGTAATTGCAATTACGACTGTAATCTTAATTGAAAATACGATTCCCGCACGATACTTGTATACGCTGAGCGTACCAAAAAAACTCCCTTGCACCATAGGGGGTCAGTGGTAGAGGTGAGCTGCACTGGGCATGGGTGGAGAGGTCGGCCGCGCTTATGCAAGAATGAGAACGGGAAGGGGAAGGAGGCAATATGCGACAAGGGCAAATAGGGGGACGTTGCGTCGGTTCCTCCCTTTTCCAATTTTCAAATTCAATAATCTAAAGCACAATAATTAAGTCTACATATCTCCCTTATAAGGGGGAAGAACACATTGGCCGGTTGGCCGTACATAAGCCTAAATACAACGCTAAAGATAATCAGATACAAGGCCCCGCCGAATGCTGCTTGAGGCTCATGTCGTCTCCGTTCCCCGCGCGCGCCTAGTATAAACGTGTGCGAAGCGCCTTCCTTTGGCCGGATCTTCTCCGTTTGTATCAACTACCCCGGGGTTCACAACGACCTTGTCCTCAAGGTCAAAATTTGGAAACAGGGCCTTCACTTCCTTTGACAAGAGTTTTCTCGTCCTTTGCCTGTATCTTCCATTGAATGAGAACCTGTCTTGCGGGTTGGCCTTGGACATGCTCCGTGTGGGTGCCCAACACCGCCACAGGCTCGTAACGTGGGGCAGATTCACTACTCAGGCCTTCGAGCAGGGTGTCTTGGAGGGGGTGGTTTCCCAACGCCCTCTTCAACCATGACACATGAAATACCAGATGGATTCGATCGTCGGGTGGGAGCTGCAAGCGATATGCTACTTTGATTATCTTTTCCACGACCAAGAAGGGGCCAAAATACCGCACAAAGAGCTTGGGGTGGAGGCGACCGATCAAGGAACTTTGACGATGCGGTCGCAGTTTGACAAACACATGTTCGCTTGGTATGACTGTATGAGGAGAACCTCTCAGCGGCGTTGGTTGGCCTGCTGGGCCATTCTCTCCTGAGCGTGGCATTGGTGATGCTTCAATTGCCATAGAGCCTCGTCCCGATCGTGCAGGTCCTTTGCCAATGCTTGAACCTAACATTCTCCGGTGAGGCCGAACGGTATCGGTGTGGGCTGCCTCCCATAAACTATATGAAAGGGGGTGCCGCCTGCCGCCGGTTGGTAGGCAGTGTTGTACCATAACTCTACCCATGCCACCCACTGGGTCCACTGGCGGGGATGCTCGGTAGCAAAGCAGCATCGAAGGTAGGTGCCCACGCAGCGTTTGAGGACCTCCGTCTGTCTGTCGGATTGCGGGTGATATGACGTACTGAATCGTAGCTTGGTCCCTTGTAACAGAACAGTTCTTGCCAAAATGTGCTCATAAAGACCGGGTCGTGGTCGCTGACAGTGGAACGAGGGAACGCGTGTAGACGAACGATCTCACCAACAAAGACTAGCCACGGAGCTCGCCGTGTAGGGGTGTTTGATGGGTATGAAGTGCTTGTACTTGGAGAGACGGTCGACCAACATCATTAGACAGTCGTACCCCTGAGAGCGTGGAAGGTGGGTATGAAGTGCTTGTACTTGGACATTTAACAGACGTTCAAAGGGGTTGCCAACATGGCAGTTGTCGTAAAGACATCCACTTGTCTTTGAGGAGCAACCAGGACAAGGATGGTGATGACTGGAGGAGCCAACAGACCCAATAAAGGACCGAGCCCTCCATGTAGATTGTGGCGAGGGGAACAATTTGAGTCGCGGGCGTTCCCTGGATGTCGAAGTAGTGCTCAGCTTGTGCGAGCCAACCCAGGGGATTGGTCCTGTTGAAGACCGACAATTCAATGCGGCGGAGTGCGCCGACGGCACACTCGTGTAGCGGATGAACGCCGCCCGAAGGATCACCAGGGATGCTTGCCGAAGTATTGGTGGCTAGCGGCGGGGTCGATGGAGCAGCTGAAGATGGTGGACGGGAGGCGAGGAGGGCGTGGATGTCGCAGACGACAACTTAGAGGTCCGACCAGGTCGTATCGACCCGGTCGAGTGATGTAAGCTAGGTTTTGGAAAACATTTTGCGGTAAAATTTAGGAGCTACTAATTTTGTTAGCCGCACTACGGCCCAAGAGAGCGGACACCGTGACAGAAAAATCTAAGCAAGTACGATTTTATTCCTTTAGCTAGTGGCAAAACGGGTTGAGTTTCTCGCACGAGAATCTGCTTAGAATCACTTTAAAGAAACTGAACTAAAAAAAATAACGAAAAACATACAGTAAAGCAAGAGGAAATGGATGCTTGACTTGTCACTTAATGATTTATTGCATAAGTTTAAGACTGATTGTAATTGAATGGGGAGTTATACCTGCACTTTCCTGGATCCGGAGTTGAGTGTTGGGAAGAGGAGATAAACTCCAACAGGGAATCAGGTTGCTGGCTCTGGCTGGTTTGGGTTTGCGGTAGAGGCTCAGGAGGGCAGAATGCGGGCTGGTAAGGGGACGGGAGGAGGGGGCTGGTTGCTGTTGTGGTGGCTGATCGGGGCTGTGGGAGCGGGTTTTGTGGTGGCAGCTGGTTGGTGCAACAAAAAAGGGGGAAGGAGGTACGGTAGGCTTGAGAGAGGAGGAGGGGGGCAGAGCTGGATGCCAGAGTTTCAGCCACCTGACTCGTCGGGGAAGATGGAAGCACTGCAGGACCGGGCTGGAGGAAGGCCATGAAGGGGGAGTTGCTGTCGATTGACCTTCGAAAGGGGCCCGGAGGTTGCCGATCGCCGCTGGGAGGGTTGGCAGGCTCAATAAGGTATGATGGCAGGAGGGTCGCATGGCGTCAGACGTGCCACAACCGGCGGCGCCGGAGTAAGGGAGGGAGGCGACGGGCGAAAGGCGGGTTTTGGCGCGCTGGAAGGAAACCAGCGTGAAGACATTAATGTCTCATGGGGTTTTCTTTTTCCAGGCTGCTTCAAACGACAGCCCCCCCCCCCCCCCCCCCCCCCCCCCCCTTTCATTTTATTAGGTGTTAGGTTTAATAAGGGAATTAAAAGCTCATTAAGGGGAAGTTAGGGAAATGAAGTGTTTTTGGAAATTAAATGAGGGTGAAAATCCCAGGAAATGAAGAGGGTGAAATTCTAATTAAGTAGGTTTCAGAATTAATTTAATTAAATATTTTATGCAATAAAATGTAACAATACAAGCCATATCACACCTATTAGCGATATTTGACATCTCTATTTAAAGTCGTGCTGGTTGGTCGAGCCATCACGCTGCAAAAAAGGAACGTTACAACGTACAAGTAAATGAAAAAAAACAGATGGTTGCAAATAAAAATACAAAGATAGCATGATCACGATGCGACATCATCAGATGCATCAATTCCCCCGAGGTTGAGAAGACTCGACCCCGTCGAGAAAGAACAAAAACCTTCAAAAAATAAGCCCGGCCGAAGACGACGAAGTTCAGCAGCAGTAATCCAGGAATTGTTAGAGATACTTCGGCCTTTCCAGGATATCAGGTAGTGCTGATAGGTTCCAGTGCGCGTCTGAAACTCACGAACATCCAGAACCTGCTCTATCTCCTCATGGTTGGGTGTAGATGTGGAAGGATTTGGTTGGGTAATGTTAGTGGGAATAGGGCATGGTGGACTAGGGTTAACAAGGGGAGGCTCTCCAAAAAAAGGCAGAAGGTCGACAATGTTGAAGATAGGGGAGGTACTAAATTCGGCAGGTAAGTGTAGGAGATAGGCATTCATACCAAGTCATTTCTTAACCTAAGAAGGTCCAAATCTGCGCTGCTGGAGTTTGTGATAGGTACCCACCAAAAATCTTTCCTTCCTGAAAAAGCAAGAACTCAATCCCCCTCTGAAAAGTATAACTCCCGGCGATGTTCATCAGCCATAGCTTTATATTTTTCAAAGGATGCTTGCAAACAGTTAGCAATAAACTTATGCAATGTTTTCAAGTGATCAATGTAAGAGATAGCGTCAAAAGATGTTCTTTCAAGAGAAGGTAGAGAATGACGATAAGGGGACTAGGATAGCCATAAACTATTTCAAGAGGAGATTTTGTGGTAGAACGATTCTTCGAGCTATTATAAGCGAATTTAGCTTGCGGAAGAACCCAATCCCATTGAGTCGGTTGCTCACCAGATAAATATCTAAGAAAATCGCCCAGACTACGATTCATGATCTCGGTTTGCCATCCATCTGGGGATGATAAACAGTACTAAATGCTAGCTTAGTTCCTAATTCACTCCACAATGTTTTCCAAAAATAGCTCATGTAACAGGTGTCACAATCAGAGATAAAAGTGCTAGGAATCCCATGCAAGTGCACTATCTCTCGAAAGAATAAATCTGCGACGTTTGTAGCATCCGAAGTTTTTTCACACGGAAGAAAATGTGTCATTTTCAAAAATCTATCAACTACAAAAATCGAATCAACCCTCCCTTTGGTGTGCTACAACCCTAGTACAAAATCCATAGATACGTCATCCCACGGTCTTTCAGGAATGGATAAATGAGTGTATAAATCAGCGTTCTGAGTGTGACCCTTAAATAATTGACAAGTAGTACAAGTCCTAACGAGGTTGGCGACATCCTCTTTCATTTTTGGCCAATAGAATCAAGTCCTAGTGAGGTCTAAAAGTTTGGAATGCCCGACATGACCACTTAATCCAGAGAAATGAAGCTCACCCAGTAAGGTCTCCCTAAGTGGTCCTTCACAGATACAAAGGCGAGTCCCCTTAAATAAAAAATCCTCACTCAAAATATATTCCGTAGTGAGATCAGTACCACTAAATTGACACGCGGCCCAAATCTCGCCGAAATATGGATCAGAAGGATAAAGGTCCTTTTGCTTATCTAAGTCGAGGATATGTGGCTGAAGGGTGACTAGGACATGTGACCTACGACTAAGCGCGTCTGCTACTCTATTCGAAACACCGGACTTGTATTTTAGATGGAAAGTATATTCCTGAAGAAAAGATGCCCATTTGACATGCCTACACACCTCCTTTTGAGAGTTCAAATGCTGAAGTGCATCATGATCAGTATTAAGGATGAACTTGTGTTGAATTAAATAGTGACGGCAGTTATGAAGGGCTTGAATGATGGCGTAGAATTCCAAATCATATGTAGAATAACGAGCTTTGGCTTCATTCAACTTCTCACTAAAAAAAGCGACAGACCGCCCCTCTTGACATAAGACAACTCCTATTCCAATAATTGAGGCATCACAAGCTACCTCAAAGATCTTCTCGAAATCATGAAGCGCTAGCATAAGAGCACTAGTCAACTTTTCTTTGATAAGAGAAAAGACACGCTCTGCTTCGTCGGTCCAAATGAAATGACCCTTTTTAAGACAGCCGATCACATGTAAAATGAGAGTGCTAAAGTTTCTAACAAACCGTCTATAAAACAAGGCTAACCCGTGGAATCCGTGAGCTTCAGTGATAGTCTTTGGGCTAGGCCACGTCCTAACTGCTTGGATCTTTTTAGAATCAATCTTAATTTCTTTGGCTGACACAATATACTCCCAAAAGGTCAAACTATCAGTCAAAAATACAAACTTCTTAAGGTTCACGTAAAGCTTGTTTTCTAAAAGGATCTGAAGGGCCTGACGCAAGTGCACAAGATGTTGGTCGGGGTCGTTGCTATACACTAAGATGTGATCGAAATAAACAACCACACAAACCCCCATCAAAGGGCAAGAACTTGATGCTTGAGTCGCATAAAGGTACTAGGGCGTTGGAGAGGTCAAAAGACATCACAAGCCACTCGTAGAGTCCTTCCCTGGTCTTGAAGGCAGTCTTCCATTCATCCCCGGGTTGGATTCGGATCTGATGGTAGCCGCTCTTGAGATCAATTTCAGAAAAACTTTTGACCCACTGAGCATGTCGAGCATATTATCCAATCGAGGGATCGAAAAATGCCATTTAATAGTAATTTTGTTGATGGCTCGACTATCCACGCACATACGCCAAGTTTCATTCTTCTTAGGGATGAGCAGTGCAGGAACAACACAGGGGCTCATACTTTCCCTAAAATGACCTTTTTTGATTAGGTCAGTGACTTGACGGTGGAGCTCCTCGTGCTCTTTAGGACTCATACGATAGTGCGGTAAATGAGGTAGGCTGACACCTGGTATAAGATCAATACAATGTTGTATATCACGCATAAGAGGGAGATGATCTGGTAGCTCCTCGGACATAATAGTAGAAAACTCAAAAATAAGGGGGCGCACTAAACTCAGAATCTCCGTGGATTCTCGACTGGAGTCTAGACCCTCCAAAATATAAACAACTTCACTCACCTTCATCTCTTCCTGGAATCGGGGACCAGAAAGTAACATGTGGGCCGAAGGAAAGGAAACCGCGGTTCTGTTGGTGATGAGAGCTCGCCTGAGATCTCTTTATCAAGGAGGTCAGGGGATCAAGCCCCGGCCTCCACAACCTATCAGCCCTGTGATGGAGCCGGTGATGGGTTGGGGTGTACGGCCCGCGGGCCTGATAAAGCCGCCTGGTGCTGACTCCAGGAGGGACCCCTGGTGGACTCCACGGTGGCGGGCACGTGGACTCCTGTCCTGCATCACCTTCCATCATTAGCTGCTTTCCTACGAGGCTATTTACATTTCTACAATCAGCGGTGATATGACCAATGTCAACACATACTTAGCAATTAATATTTGAATTACCTCTTACTGCATGTTTTTTAGGTCACACTGAATCAGATGGTTGGGTCACTTGCACTAGTTAACCCCCTCGTCGACTGACAGCCCCAATATCATGAGTTTTACCTCCCCTAAAATTTTGATCGAACCCTAGGGCTTGATTTAGCTCTCAATTTTGTTGCTTCTCTATGGCAATGGCCCTTTGTTGCGCTTCTGAGATGCTCCAAAAAGAGAACAAACTGAGATCGTCTTGTATGGATTGGCGTAACCCCCATGGTACTTATCCACCTAGTGTTCCGCCGTTTCAACGATGAGTTGGTGGAAATCTTCAGTATGCTCATCCACTAATATGCTCCCTTGTTGTAGGTTCTAAAAGCATTGGTATATGGATTGTGTGCGGTTGAATGGAAGGAATTATGCTTTTAATCTCTTATTCATCTTCTAATTTGCGATATTAGCTTTCCCTTTACTCTCATGCGTCTTCCTAAGTTATTCCCACTAAGATTAAACTCTACCTTTCCATTTCAGCGTGACGAGCTTCACATTCTCATATTCGATTGCTTGTACTCCGATATGCACTGCATCATGTTCATCAATCCATGAACTCTTTTGCTCATTCGCCTCACGCATATTTTGGTAAATCAACCCAGATGTTGGAATCATTCCATTGTTCCACAATCCACACAATTTGGTATATCCTTACGAAAAACCGTATCATTGAAAAGGTCTCAAAGGATGATTAAGTGACCTGCTCTTCTTCTTGCCCGGTGCACTGTTTGTCCAATCGGGCTTCAAGTGCCCTTTGTTACCTTTGTAAGAGTTCGATCATCGCACAAATCTCTCTCATTAAGAGGATAGGAATTTGCATTTTCGTGTGTTGGCTTCCTTCGCCTGCTCGCCATATGGGCAGGAGAGGATCTGGCTTGCTCTTTACAGTATGGGTATTGAATGCTGAATCCGTTAGTGGGTTCCATGTCTGGAGGAAGAGCTGCACTAAAGAGGAATTGATTAGTGGTGAAGGGGGTCCGTTGATTCTGCCATCTTGAGTGTCATCGAGTTACCGAGGAAGCGTCGAGCCAGTCCCTGAAGCGTCGTCGACCTTTTGGAAACGAGATCAGATATATGTCGAGCCACTGTAAGGCCTGCTGAATGTCTAGGAAGAGCTTCGTTGACCTCCAGGAAGCGAAATCAGATTTCTGTCGAACCTTTGTATTGTATGTTGAGCATTCAGGAGGATCGTCGACCTTTAGGAAAGTGTTAGAAAAGCCTTATTTAGGGCCCATCTAGGGGCCCATTTTCTCTCTTTTTCTCTCTCTTTGTATTAGTCCCACATCTTGGGTTGGGATTTCTCTCCTTTCTCTTTCCCTATATAAATGTATTCATACTTTTAACTATTCATTCAAGAAGTATATACAAGGTTTGAGGCCTCTCTTTACATGGTATCAGAGCCAGCGGTCTCCTCCTTGGGTTTACTGCCTTCTGTACGCAGCTTCTCGCGGTCTCCCCCTTTCTAACCGCCTGCTCTTCCCCGCTGCCCGCGCGGCTTCCCCTTCTCCAGCTTAGCCGCTGTTTCATGCGGCTTATCTTCTTCTAACCGCTTCCCTTACTCTGTATCTCTCGTGGCTTCCACGTCTCTTCCCCCCTCTTACCTCTCTTTTATAATCTCTCGCACGTGGGGATCACCCTCTCTTGTTTCTTTCTCTATCCGCGCGGCCTCTCTTGCTATCCGCGCGACTTGTCTTCTTCTAACCGCTTCCCTTGCTGTCCGCATCTAGGTCGTGGCATCTCCTTGCCGTTTGTGGACTCACCTTGACCGTGCGGACTTCCTCTCTAATCTCATCTCCAACTAGTCGCTGCGACCTGTCTAGTCACTAGCGGTCTCTCTCCTCTTCCTTTAGCCGCATCCTGGTCGCGACATTCCTTGTCGCTGGTGGACTCACCTTGACCGTGCGGACTTCCTCTCTAACCTCATCTCCAACTAGTCGCTGCGACCTATCTAGTCGCTAGCGGTCTCTCTCCTCTTCCCGTAGCCGTATCCTGGTCGCGACCTTCCTTGTCACTGGTGTGTCCTCTGAGACCGTGTGACTACTTTCTCTACCGCCCTCTCTCTCTCTCTTCGGCCTCTTCCTTCTAGCCGCCCGACTGTCTCTTTCTAGACGCCCGACTTCTCTTGCTAGCCGCCCGGTCTTCTCCTTCCTAGCCGCTCGGCTTCTCTTGCTAGCCACACGTTCTTCTCCTTGCTAGCCGTCTGACCTCTCTTGCTAGCCGCCCGGTCTTCTCCTTGCTAGCCGCCCGGCCTATTTTGCTAGCCGCATGGCTTCCGACACTTCCGCTGCTACATCTGCTCCTCCAGCTCGTGCGCCTTCTGCGGCTCCGGAACTCCGTGATGAGATCCAGATTACTACCATTTCTCTTACGGACAAACGGAACTTCGTTGAATGGGTTCACTCTGTTCGTCGTGTTCTGCAGACCAAGGGTCTTCTTCAACACTTGATCCGAGCTCCCCCCGCTCCCCCCTCCGATGACTGGCTTTGCGATGATGGTCGGGTCCAGTCCTGGCTCTTCAACTCTATGGACATCGAGCCCTACAGGATGGCCATGTATCATGACACGGCCTTCACTCCTTTTACTCTGGGCACAACAGCCTTCAACACTTATATGATATTCTCTCCGACCTTCAGAACCTTGCTCCTGGTGCTCCCGGGGACATGATCTCTTTCGTGGCCTAGGCCAAGACCCTGGCCGAGGCTTGGATTCAACATCAGCCTCCAACTACTGATCTAGCTACTCAACGGGCCCAGAAAGAGGATGTCACCATTGCGATGATGATGTCCCGTGTTCCTCTCCACCTGCATAGTGTTCGGGCCCAAATCCTCTCTTCCACGACGACTCCTTCGTTGTCTGATGTCTGCTCCATGCTGCTTAAAGTTACGCCTCCTACTGAGGCTCCTCCCGGCTTTGCACCGGATCTTCTTCAACAACCTCTCCTTCCAACCCCTCCTCCTGCTCGTGGATCTTCCACTCGAGGGGGCCGACCTCCGTCTCGGGGACGTGGACGTGGTGGTCGTTCTTCTATGAAATGCACATACTGTGGCCGGGATAATCATCTTGAAGCTACCCGTTATCGCAAGCATGGTCTCCCTCCCCACCGTGCTGCTACATCCTCTGTTGCTCCTGCTCCTATTGGGGCTTCTGCCCAGGATCCGACATCCACTTCCTGCCAAGATATCGATGAGCTCCGCACCCAACTCCACCAGCTACAGGGTGCCCTCGGCCGCTCCTCTGGCTCGGTTGTGACTTTTTCTGCGGAAGGTATAACCCGTCTCTCTCATAGCCGCTGCTGGATCGTCGATTCCGGCGTTACTCACCATATTACCTCCCAGAAGCCCCCCAACTATCTCCCGGCGGCTCATCCTCCGTGTATCACTGTGGCCAATGGTGCCACCCTACCAGTCTCTGGCGCCGCTCCTCTCCAGCTTACACCGACCCTTTCTCTCTCCTTGGTTCTTCACGTTCCGGGGTCCCCTTTCAATTTACTTTCTGTTAGTCGCCTGACGCACGACCTTGATTGCTGCATAACTTTTCTCCTTCCCTTTTTATGCAGGATCGCCGCACCCGGAGTATCATTGGTAAGGGGCAGCTGGTGAATGAGCTGTACATCTTGGATATCCCACCCACTCTTCTCTCCGCCATCTCCACTGTCGATTGGCATCGCTTCCTTGGGCATGCTCCCCTTCCGATTCTCAAGCGGGCTCTTCCTGATGTTCCTTTACGGGAGTTGTCTTGTGAATCTTGTATCTACGACAAACAACATTGTTCTTCCTTCCCCCTTCTTGTACCAGGAGTAGTACTCCTTTATCTTTAGTTCATTCTGATGTATGGGGTCCTTATAAAGTCCCCAGTATCTTTGGATTTCATTATTTTGTCTCCTTTATTGATGATTACTCGCGTATTACCTGGCTATATTTATTGCATTATCGTACTGAACTTACCTCTGTGTTTCGTGCTTTTTTAACTGAGATGCGTACGCAGTTCGACACTCCTCTCAAAGTCATCCACACTGATAATGCTCGCGAGTACACTGGTCGTACCTTCTCCAATCTATGCACCGAATTTGGCGTCATCCACCAAACTTCGTGTGCGTATACCCCTCAGCAAAACGGGGTGGCCGAACGGAAGAATCACCATCTTCTCGATGTTGCTCGGTCCCTCATATTTCAAATGCAGATTCCGATTGAATATTGGAATTTTGCCGTCTCCACAGCCTGTCATCTTATCAACCGTCTACCCTCGTCTGTTCTTGGCTTTGCCTCGCCCATCCAACTTCTCTATCCTTCCACCAACACTACCTCTCTCACCCCGCGGGTCTTCGGGTGTGTTTGTTATGTTCATCTTCTTGGCCCCCTTCTGACAAACTTGCTCCTCGAGCGGCCAAATATATGTTTGTTGGCTACTCCCGTACTCAAAAGGGGTATGTTTGCTACTCTCCTTCTGATGGCAAGCTGGTCGTCTCGACGGATGTCACCTTCTGCGAAGACCAGCTCTTCCACTTACCTTCCCCCACCCCGTCTTCCTCTCCTCCTCTTCCCCGTCCTGACGTACTGGTCACGCCCTCTTCTCTGCCATCTCCTTCCTCCTCTCTTCCCGCCCACCTTGGGTTCCTCCGCCCGTTATCCGTGTCTACACTCGTCGTTGCTTCTAGGATGGTTCCCGGCACTAGCTCCCTGCTCCCAGCGACACCCCGGCAACGACAGATCCATCTCCCGCCTCTACAGCTCTTCCCTTAGCCAACTACGTTTCTCTCCACCGACTGACTCCACCTCTCTACGGCTTTGCCACCTCTCTTTCCTCTATTTCTATTCCTAACACTGTGCAGGAGACGCTTCAACACCCGGGGTGGCGGGCGGCCATGGACGATGAAATGCAGGCTCTCTGGGCTAACCAGACTTGGGATCTGGTTCTTCTTCCTGCTGGCCAACACTGTGTTAGCTGCAAATGGGTTTTTGTTGTTAAACATGCGGCGGATGACACAGTTGAGCGTCTAAAGGCCCGCCTCGTGGCCTGGGGTTTTACTCAGCAACATGACCTTGATTATGAGGAGACATTCTCTCTGGTGGCCAAATTGAACACGGTCCAGGTTCTTCTCTCCTTGGCTGTTCATCGTCATTGATCCCTTTATCAGCTGGATGTTAAGAATCTTTCTCAACGACGATTTACGGGAGACTGTTTATATGCACCAACCTCCCGGGTTTGAGACCACGGGGGAGTCTTGGGTCTGTCATTTTCGGAAATCTATTTATGGTCTCAAACAGTCCCCGCGCGCTTGGTTCGACAAATTCAGCAAGGTTGTCTGTGATATTTGCTTCTTTCGGAGCTCGGCTAATTTTTCTCTCTTCACCCGACACCGTTCAACCGGAACTGTGATCCTACTTGTATATGTTGACGATGTCCTCATTACTGGCGACGATAATACAGGGATACAACATATCAAACAACAGTTAAACTCTGCCTTTCAGACCAAAGATCTTGGCAACCTTCGGTATTTTCTTGGCCTTGAGGTTGCACGTCGCTTTGATGGTCTTGTGTTATCCCAAAGGAAGTATTGTACGGACCTCCTTCATGATGCCGACTATTCTGGATGCAAACCTGCAGATACTCCTATGGACACCAATCACAAGCTCTCGGCCCACAGCTCTGACTCCGACAAGCTGCTTACAAATCCGGAATACTATAGACGCTTGGTTGGGAAGCTGATCTATCTTACAGTTACTCGACCAGACATCTCTTTTGCCGTGGGAGTTGTGAGCCGTTTTATGCATGCGCCTCAGACATCTCATCTTCAGGCTGTCGAGCGCATTCTTTGATATCTCAAGACAACTCCTGGACAAGGGCTTGTGTACAAGCCATCCACATCTCTATCTCTTGTCGCGTACTCTGACGCTGACTATGCTGGATCCATTGATGACAGGCGTTCCACAACTGGTTTCTGTACCTACTTCGGTGGACATCTCATAACCTGGCGTAGCAAGAAACAGACTGTGGTTGCTCGCTCTTCTGCTGAAGTCGAGTACCGGGCTATGGTTGCTGTTGTTTCTGAGTTAACCTGGCTTGAGAGCCTTCTACGAGATTTGGGTGTTCGTCTCTCATCACCGGCGACACTATTTTGTGACAGTCAAGCAACAATACATATTGCCAAGAATCCAGTCTTTCATGAACGCATAAAGCATATTGAAGTTGACTGTCACTTTATATGGGAAAAGGTACAGTCAAAGAAGATAGATTTGGAGCATGTTCCGGCTACAAACCAAGTTGCTGACATCCTGACTAAAGCTCTCTCCCGGCCGCTATACTACCAGTTTTTATCCAAGCTTGGTGCCTACGACTTGTACGCTCCAGCTTGCGGGGGAGTGTTAGAAAAGCCTTAGTTAGGGCCCATCTAGGGGCCCATTTTCTCTCTTTTTCTCTCTTTGTATTAGTCTCACATCTTGGATTGGGATTTCTCTCCTTTCTCTTTCCCTATATAAATGATTCATACTTGTAACTATTCATTCAAGAAGTATATACAAGGTTTGAGGCCTCTCTTTACAGAAAGGAAACTGGATCTCTGTTAAGCCTCTGTATGGCCTGCCATGCGTCCAAGAGGACTCGTTAACCTTCCAATGGCATTGTAATGATCTTAGGTGTTCGTCGAACTTGGCTGCTGATGGAATGCTATAGGAATGAGTGCCTCTTGCGATCAAATCTCAGGGATCCGATGATGATAGACCTCGATCTTGATTGGGATGATCAGGCGTGGAGCCAAGATACCACCTGATGCAGACATCTTTAGAGAAGGAAGTTACCAAGGGGAGAAATACATTTCTAGTTTTTCATTCTAAATGTGAGGCGTCTTTAAACAAGTTACTCTCCCAAACTAATAGCTTTGATTTGAGAGAAATTATGCAAATACCCAGTGCATAATAGAAATTCGATTAAAAGCTAAAATGCAGAAATTAAAATGCACTGAAATCAAAGCAAAACAAAACAAGGAAGATGGCCACATTAGGCTCGCCATGTACTTGTCACTGTTCTGGTTTTGATCAAGGCAATGCATAAATTGAAGTGCTGGTGCTGCCACATCAAAGATCCATTGCATACCACCTTCTCTTAGTGACTGTAGATACACAATTACTTCCTCTGATTTAGTTTTTGTATTATCTAACCCAATTTGAAGTTAGAGTTTGGTCTTTATGATATGGTCCTTTTACATTATATTCAGTCCTAATATTTTTTTTGTTCTTCTAGTCAAGTGGCCTTTGCTCCCATACTTTGTCGATTCTTGTGAATGATTCTCCTGGAGTTCTCAACATAGTAACCGGAGTCTTCTCTCGGAGGGGCTACAATATTCAGGTTTGCTATGCTACATCTTCCTGATTTCTTCTTGTTTCTTTTGTATCTGTTCTGTCTGCTGCACTGAGTTAATATGCGTTATCCAGAGCCTCGCTGTTGGTCCAGCTGAGAGTGAAGGTGTCTCTAGAATCACCACCGTTGTTCCTGGAACAGATGAATCCATCGGCAAGTTGGTTCAACAGCTTTACAAGCTTATTGATGTTCATAAGGTAAATCATAAAACCGGTTCTTTTATTTTTATTCTTCTGTTGACATCAATCTTTATCTTTTTCTTTATGACGCTATTTGGTCCTATTAGGTTCAGGATATCACTCATTTGCCATTTGCTGAAAGAGAGCTAATGCTGATAAAGGTTGCTGTGAATACCACAGCACGGAGGGATATCCTCGACATTGCTGACATTTTCCGTGCCAAAGCTGTTGATGTATCTGACCATACAATCACACTCCAGGTATGCTTTAATTCAAAGATTAGAACTTCGAAAAACTGTTTGATCGTGAGTTTTATTTGCCCTCTTGCATTTAATAAATTCGAAGAAAATCGTTAATAGCGATGCTAGTTCTTAGATTAGCTAGATTTGTTATTGTTGGATCGCTGCACGGCCTTAAAAGGTGTGTGTGTGTGTGTGGGGGGGGGGGGGGGGTATAAGGGTTCTTTAAAATTTGTTTTAAATCATTTGATTTAATGAAAGACTTCAAATAATTTAACTTGAAATTTTACAAGAAAATATTTATAAGAACAACAGGAGAGACATGATTTTATTTCATTAAAAAATTATTACAAAATTTGATCACTATGCCTCTAAAGATCAAAGCAATGAATAGAAAAATTCTTTTGGTTTTCTATACCGATTCACTCCTCGAACTGGTTTCCCTTAGCCTATCTCTCCCTAAATAGGTCTCAAGCTGCCCCCTATACCTACACCTAAGTCTAATCGCCTACGCTAGAGAAAAATTACCCCTAAGCCGCACACGGATCTAGTAGTCAACGATCGGGCGAATTCCTCTCCCTAAGCCTCACATGGATTTAGTCACCAACACAAGGACGAATTGCAACAACGTACAAAAGAAAACACAACCAAAAGATAAAGATGAAGAATACTGTTGGTACCCTTGTTTGATTTGAGTTTAGTCTTGTCTTTTTAGTCCCTTGACCCAAGAAATATCTATGGTCAATGGTTAGTGGTCTAGCTGTAGAGTCCCCGCTTTTCCAGATGAAGAATTTGGTTAAGTAGTTTTTCGTTCGACTATAGTCGAACGTCGCTCGACTATCGTCGACTAACTGTTCGACGATCATCTATCAGTTGCTCGACGTTCTGTCTGCATGGATAGTTCGACTATCTGTTGATAGTTCGACTATCTGTATGCTGTGATAGTTCAACTATCTGTTGATAGTTCGACTATCTGTTTGTTTGATAGTTCGACTATCTGCTTGGATAGTTCAACTATCTGATAGCTCGACTATCTGTTTGATAGGTCGACTATCTGCGTTGTTTGATAGCTCGACTATTTGTTGATAGGTCGACTATCTGCTTTCTTCTGATAGTTCGACTATCTGTTTGATAGGTCGACTATCTGCGTTGTTTGATAGCTCGACTATCTGTTGATAGGTCGACTATCTGCTTTCTTCTGATAGTTCGACTATCTGTTGTCCCTTGGTAGTTCGACTATCTGCTTTGATAGTTCAACTATCTGATAGCTCGACTATCTGTTGATAGTTCGACTATCTGTCGTTCTTTGATTGTTCGACTATCTGTTGATAGTTCGACTATCTGTCGTTCTTTGATAGTTCGACTATCTGTTGATAGTTCGACTATCTGTCGTTCTTTGATAGTTCGACTATCTGTTGATTGTTCGACTATCTGTCGTTCTTTGATAGTTCGACTATCTGTTGATAGTTCGACTATCTGTTCTGCGTTGATAGTTCGACTATCTGTTGATAGGTCGACTATCTGATAGCTCGACTATCTTCTGATAGTTCGACTATCTGTTGTGATAGTTCGACTATCTCCTTTGATAGTTCGACTATCTGGATCGTTCGACTATCTGCCCGATAGGTCGACGATCTCCGTGCGTCGGTCGACGATCTCCGAGGGACGTTCGACGTTTTCTGTTTGCCTTTTTATTTTGTATTTATTTATTCTATTTAATAAATTAATACATTATCTGGCATTTTATTTCAGTTGTTTTATGATAATATTTTCAGGCAATATCTGCTCCATCCCTCTTGCCTGAGTAAAATCTTTTCAGATAAAGTTGTTTGTCTTATTAGCTGACATTGTATTTTACTTTATCTGTTGTCAGTCCTTTATAGCCGTTAGACTGAAAAGTCTTCCTTTTGCTATAAAGAGTTTGTTTCTGATGTGATTTTATTTAGTACCTTTATTATCAGATTGCTTCCTGCAGCTTCTTTGAAAAAGGTTTATCCCTTTTATAGAATATTTTGCTGCAGAGTTTGTTTGTCTTTGTGATATTTGCAGCTCAGGTTTCAAGTTTCAGAAGAAGACAAACAGTTCAAATTGAAAAGAGCCGTTGCTTGTTGCTGCTATGAAAGGAATCCTTTGGAGAAGGATTTCAGCTAGCTAACCAGTTATTCTAAGAGTTATTCAATTAGCATTCAAGCTTTCATCAAGTCCAAGTTCATTGCTCTCAGCAATCCTCATTCAACTGAGAAGTGTTAGCTCTTCTGCTCTTCTTCAACCTGAGTTCTCCTGCTTTCAGGAAGTTCAGACTCAGAGATCTTTTGAAGAAGAAGAAGAAGAAGATAGCTGCTAGAAGATCTTCTTTTATTATTTTATATCTTCTTGTAGTTTTTCCTTCAGTTCTTACTGAAGAGTTTCTGCACTGAAGCAAGACTTCACCTGGACGTTCTTTGATCCAGGAGGAGCCTTGATTCTTTTAGAGCTGTCTAGCTCAGTGCAAGTTATTGTGCTTCTCTAATCTATTGTAAAATAAAGAAGACACCTTAACTCCTTTCCCCCTCCTGTACAGGGTTATTACTCCCTTCAAAAGTATCCCTTGGTGGCAGGGCACCTGATCAAAAACCTGTGTTCGGTTTTTAGACACCTGATCAAAAGTCTAAAGGGTCTCTTGATCTACCTGAAGCAGATCTTGTTGGTGGCAGGACACCTGATCAAAAACCTGAGTGGATTCCTACCTTATTGGTAGAATAGTGGACGTACCCAAGTTGTTTGGGGAACCACTTAAATTCCTTGTGTCGTCTGGATTGCCTTGTTTAAGTTCCTGCATTGTGGCTGTGATTAGATATAAATAGGTTTGCTAGTTGCTGATTAGATTATCCAAGCCTTAACTGTAATTACAGTTAGCTTGAGTCTGTGCACATCACTTGTGTTAGGCTTTAGGGTTATCTCCATATCTATAATCTTTTCATTCCGCATTTCACTCCAAGGGAGTTGAGTAGAAAGTCAACTTTGCTAAGTCAAATTTTGATAACTCTATTCACCCCCCCTCTAGAGTAGTATCTATCCCTTCACTTTCAAATACAATAATGAAAAGAAATCCCCTCTAAAGAAACCGTTGATGCTGATGTCGTTTCTCTTGCAAAGATTCGATTTTTGTGGATTGGAAGTCTTCCTCTTCGATGTTCTTCAAATCCTTGGAACTCTCCGCTTGATACTAGTTTATTGCGGCACGAGGACTCCAAGTCAGCGTTGAGAGAAGGTACGTTTGATCATCGTATGGTAGTTGCCTTCAATCTTCTTGTATGATCAACTCTTGATCTCCCTTGATGAAATCTATCTTGAATGAGTAGGAAGGACCCCATCAATCTCTTTAGACGGCAAGGGCGAACAACCCTTCAAAATTTCAGGAAAAACCATCCTCAAAAACTCATTTTAGGGTTGTTTAAATAGAGAGTTCGTTGTGCATGGAGCTATAGCCGACAGTAGTAGTTATCGCGTGACGGTAGCCATCAATCTTCAATTTTTCTCTTAATTTGCTCTTTAATTTCACTCACAGGATTGTCATCTTTGGCAACAATTATCGTGGCGCCGGAAGTACTATCGCGGCGTGGTAGGGCAAATTTTAGAACTAGAGTTCTTAAGTTGTCTTCACAACTTAGAGCTTGCAATCACTCAGTTACAAATTTTTACGGTTTAAAATCATCTTGTGTTAATCCCTATTTGCATTTTGTGAGAACCATTTCAAAACTTAACAAGAGAACACTAATTGAGGATGTTAACGTGCACTCAAACAAGTATTCACGAATACATATGCGAGTCAACAAAAAATGAAATGCAACACAAGGTAAATGAGACATGTATGGAATAAACATCTCTTTTTCATTACTATCTGTAGAGAGGAAAAATCCACCTTGTATATATGTTCACTTGTTTAGAATACAAAGAATGAATACAAATATATAGACAAGAAGAAGAGAGAGCAAGACCCTATACACAATGTGGGACTAAAGAGGAGAGAGAAATAACAATAGAAAAACTAAATGGGCCTAGTTAAGTGGGCTTCTTCAACACTCCCCCGCAAGCTGGAGCGTATAGATCATATGCACCAAGCTTGGACAAACACTGATAGAACAAGGTGCTTGATAGGGCCTTCGTGAGAATATCAGCGACCTGATCAGTGCCTGGAACATGCTTTAACTCAAGTCTCTTCATTTGAACTTTTTCTCGTATGAAGTGACAGTCGACCTCAATATGCTTCGTACGCTCGTGAAACACCGGATTCTTCGCTATGTGTATGGCCGCTTGACTATCACAAAAGAGAACAACAGATGAAGGAAGTTTTACTCCCAAGTCAGCAAGAAGGCTTTCAAGCCAGGTGAGTTCAGAAACAACCGATGCCATAGATCGGTATTCAGCTTCTGCGGACGATCTAGCAACCACAGCTTGTTTTTTACTTTTCCAAGTAATGAGGTGACCTCCAAAGTAAGTACAGAACCCACTGGTCGACCGCCGATCGTCCAGGGAACCAGCGTAATCGGCATCAGAATAAGCAACCAATGCTGGAGCCGAGGTGAAGGTTTTGTAAACAAGCCCTTGACCCGGAGCTGCCTTAAGGTACCGGAGAATCCGTTCAATAGCCTGGAGATGAGAGACCCGGGGAGCATGCATGAAACGACTGACAACCCCAACAGCAAATGATATGTCAGGCCTCGTGCCGGTTAGGTAGATCAACTTTCCGACAAGGCGTCTATAGTACTCCGGGTTCTGGAGAAGCAGATCATTATCAGAGGCATGTGCACAGAGCTTGTGATTTGCCTCCATTGGTGTATTAGCTGGCTTACAACCTGTCTGGCCAGCATCTTTGAGGAGATCGAGACAGTACTTCCTTTGGGAGAGTACAAGCCCATCCGGTCGTCGCGCGATCTCAAGACCGAGGAAGTAGCGAAGATGCCCTAGGTCTTTGGTCTGAAATACGGTGCTCAGATGTTGTTTGACCGCTTGGATCCCCTGTGAGTCATCCCCAGTGAGTAGGATGTCGTCAACATAAACCAACAGAATTACAGTTCCCGTTGCCCGGTGTCGGGTGAAAAGGGAGAAGTCAGCAGAGCTCCGAGTGAAACCCATATCCTGAACCACCTTACTGAATTTGTCAAACCACGCCCGGGGAGATTGTTTGAGACCATAAATGGACTTCTTTAGAAGACACACATGAGACTCCCCCGTGGTCTCAAACCCGGGTGGTTGGCGCATGTAGACGGTTTCGTGAAGATCACCATTCAGAAAGGCATTCTTGATATCGAGCTGATGAAGGGGCCAGTGACGATGTACAGCTACAGAGAGAAGCACACGAACGGAGTTGAGCTTGGCCACTGGAGAGAAGGTTTCCTCATAATCGAGACCCTGCTGTTGAGTAAAGCCACGGGCCACCAGTCTGGCCTTCAGGCGGGCAATAGTGCCATCCGGGGCATGTTTGATGACAAACACCCATTTACATCCAACCGGGTGTTGACCGGGAGGTAAAGGGACCAGGGTCCAGGTCTGGTTGGCCCAAAGGGCCGTCATTTCTTCCTCCATGGCAGCCCGCCAGCCAGGATGTTGCCGCGCCTCTTGCACAGAGTTAGGAATAGAAATAGAAGATAATGAAGTGGCAAAGTGGCGAAGCGGTGGTGAAAGGCGATGGAGAGAGACGTAATTTGCCATCGGATGAGCAGTGGAGGCAGGAACCGGAGCAGCAGGTGGCAGAGCATCAGAGGGCGAGGCCGACTGCAGTGGGGCATCGGGAGTAGAAGAGCGGCGAGAATAGACCCGAATAACAGGTGGAGTCGGACGGACCGGAGCCGGGTCAAGAGGAGGAGGCGAGGATGAGGAGCAGGGAACCGGGATGATAGGACGAACAACATCCGGAGCAGAAGAAAGGGGAACTATATCCGGAGCAGAGAAGAAGGGACGATCTTTCCGGAAAGTAACGTCTGCAGAGACGGTAACCTTGCGGGTAGTAGGCGAATAGCACATATATCCCTTCTGAGTGCGAGAGTAACCGACAAAGATATGTTTGGCCGCACGGGGATCCAATTTGTCGGTAGGAGGGCCGAGATGGTGAACGTAGCAAGTACACCCAAAGATACGAGGAGTCACAGGGAAAGGTGGAGTGGACGGAAAAAGGAGGCTGAACGGAGTGGCATTCTGAAGAACGGAGGACGATAGACGGTTGATTAAAAAGCAGGCGGTGGAGAGCGCAAAGTTCCAGTATGGTTTGGGAACCTGCATTTGAATCATAAGGGACCGAGCCACATCAAGAAGGTGCCGATTCTTGCGCTCGGCGACACCATTCTGTTGCGGAGTATACGCACAAGAGGTTTGGTGGATAATGCCGAACTCAGAGCAGAGGGTCGCGAAGTCATGACCAGTGTACTCTCGCGCATTGTCGGTACGAATAGTGCGAATGGGCGCAGAGAATTGAGTACCAGTCTCAAGAATGAATGCCCGGAAGACGCGGGGAAGCTCAGATCGATCGCGAAGAAGATACAACCACGTCATGCGCGAATAATCATCAATAAAGGTCACGAAATAGCGATAGCCAGAAATACTAGTAATTTTGTACGGACCCCATATATCGGAGTGTACTAAAATAAAAGGAGCGGAGCTCCGAGTACAATTAAAAGGAAATGATGCACGTGGCTGTTTGCCAAAAATACATGTTTCACATTGAAAAACAGGAAGAGATACATCCGGAAGAGCCTTCTGGAGGACAGGTAGAGGAGCATGACCAAGACGTCGATGCCAATCGGAAGATGATACAGATGCGAGGAGAGTAGGAGAGGCGTCAAGAAGGTAGAGCCCGTTCTGCAGTCGTCCCTTACCAATGATAGTCCGCGTCTGCTGATCCTGTATCAGACAAGAAGAAGAAGTAAAGGTCACTGAGCAATGTAAATCAGAAGTAAGGCGACCAACAGAAAGTAAATTGAACGGAGAGCCCGGAACATGAAGAGCCGAGCGGAGGTGGAGAGAAGGGGTGAGAGAGATATCAGCACATCCAGAGACAGGGACGGAGGCGCCATTGGCCACAGTAATGTACTTCGGGTGAGGGGAAGACAAGTACTGAGGTGGCCGACTAGAGGTGATGTGGTGAGTAGCACCCAAGTCGAGGATCCATTGCGGGCCAGAGGAAAGGCAGGTGATACCTTCATTGGAGATGGAGGCAACGGAGGCAACTGAGGCTGGCGGGCGTTTGAGCAGGCCCTGAAGATGCTGAAGCTGGAGGCGAACCTCGTCGAGGCCTGGATGAGTGGGAGAAGAGTCGGTGGCAGCAACAGAGGCCTGCGGACGAGGAGGGCGACCATGCTTGCGATAACACGTGGCCTCAAAATGCCCATCTTTGCCGCAGAACGAGCACTTAGGCCGAGGCCGTCCACCTCGACCACGTCCCCGAGAATCAGAGCGGCCTCCACAGACAGAGGAGGGAGGAGGCAGTAACGGTGGAGGTACCTGCTGGATAAGAACCGGAGAAGGAGGTCCAGACACATCCGGAGGCGGGGTGACTTTGAGAAGCATGGAACACACATCTGAGAAGGACGGAGTAACAGTAGAAGAGAGGATGTGAGCCCGAACACTGTGAAGGTGATGGGGTAGCCGAGCCATCATCATGGCTATACCCACAGCTTCCTTTTGGACACGTTGGGCAGCAAGGTCGCCAGTAGGAGGCTGATGTTGGATCCATGCCTCGACCAAAGATCGAGCCTGAGCAACAAAGGAAGTCAGATCGGTCGTACCACTGCTATCGAGGGCCTGGAGAGCAGTGATAATGTCATACAGATGGTGCAGACTATCCTTGCCGGAGTAAAGGGTATGGAGCTCGTCCCACATTCCTTTGGCCGTCTTGTGGTACATAGCCAGGAGATAGGATTCGCTATCAAGAGAATTAAGTATCCATGTCTGCACACGACCATCATTACGTAACCAATCATCAGTAGGAGTACCGGTAACCACCTGGGTCAAGTGATGAAGAAACCCCTTGGACTGCAGGACCCGGCGAACTGAATGTGCCCATTCAACAAAATTCTTCTTGCCAGTCAGAGAGATAGTCGTAATACGAAGTTCATCCCGGATGTCAGGAAGAGAGGCCGGTCGGTCTGTAGGAGGAATGGCCGTGCCGGTTGATTCAGCAGAAGATCCCATAGAGGAGAAGCGGCTAGGAAGGCAGACCGGCAAGAGAGAGAGTCCGCGCGACTAGAGACAGCAAGCTGTCAGAGACAGTCCGCCGGGTCACGATGGAAAGATACCAGCGGCAGGAGGACGCCGCGACCAGAGGAGGATAGAGATCAGCAGACAGAGACAATCTGCACGGATAGCAGGAGAAGAGGGCCACGACCTAAATGCGGGAGGCAACAGTCCGCACGGTCAGGCTGAGCACAGCAGCGGTCAGAGACAGAAGCTACGAGCGGGCAGAACGAAGAGACCGCGAATAAAGATCACTCAAGCGGAGAGAAGAGACCGCGAGTAAAGATCACTCAAGCGGAGAGAAGAGACCGCGAGTAACAACACTCAAGCGGAAGGAGAAAAAGGGGCCGCAGCGAGCAACAACGAAGAGGCCGGGAAGGAAGCTGCGAGAACCAGACCGCTGCGAGAACCAGACCGCTGCGAGAACCAGACCGCTGCGAGAACCAGACCGCTGCGGCAAGAGGCAGGCCGCGGCGAGAACAAGGCCGCAGCGTAGAGGACCAGATTGAAGAGAGCAGACACCGGCGAGAAGATGCAACGACAAGAGGCAGGCCGCTGCGAGAAGAGGCAGGCCGCGCGGTCACACCATCGACCTAGCAGATCACGACCAAAATGCGGAAAGGGAAGTCCGCACGGTCAGGTGGACAAAGCCGCGGATAGAGAGGAGGCGGGAAGGAGAAGCTCGGAGAGGAGGTCGCGAGTTACCACTCAAGAGACAAACCGGAACAGACCGCACGGGAAGAGAGCCCGTAGCGGATAGGATAAAGAAGTGGGGAGAAGAGGGCCCCACAGGACAGAGCAGACAAAGGCTATAAGAAGCCCAAGGAGGAGGGTGGAACCACGGAGAGGAAGAGGGAGCGGAAACTGAGGGACAGACCGCTGGAAGCTGAGCGGCCAGGGAGAGAAGCGGATAGGAGAGGGAGACCGCAGAAACCGCCCGACGCAGGTGGTTAGAAACGGAGAGTCCGCCCAAGGAGGACCTTTGCCTCTGATACCATGTAGAGAGGAAAAATCCACCTTGTATATATGTTCACTTGTTTAGAATACAAAGAATGAATACAAATATATAGACAAGAAGAAGAGAGAGCAAGACCCTATACACAATGTGGGACTAAAGAGGAGAGAGAAATAACAATAGAAAAACTAAATGTGCCTAGTTAAGTGGGCTTCTTCAACACTATCCAAAATTTTGCAATTAATTAGGAGGTACTTACGATTACAAATTGTTTTGCATGACCCTCAAGAAGATAAAAAATTTCAAGTTTCACGTATTACTGGCGATAACACTAAACCACTGCTGCAAGCCGCCGACCCTGACTTTGATTGCAAACTTGAACCTTAATACTTTAAGGAAGAACCGCCATCGTTCGAAGCTCAGGCACTTGATGATGACTCATCGGCAAGAGTCACAGATTCTGGAAACAGTGTCATAGGAAATATCCACGATCTCTGGCTTTATCATCCCCAAATCTTTCATCTTCTGCATAGCTTCCTCGATTGAATCACGGGATAGGCTCATTATTTCTTCAACATATCTTGGATTGTCCAATACAAACGAATCCTCAATATTTGGTTCTTGAAACTCCAAGGCCAGTTTCTGAAAAAAACATTCACGGATCAGATGATATAATAGGACTCACATACACTGCTCACCTTGGCCTCCTCTAATTTTTGAAAGACATCTACCAACCGCCGGCTAATGTGTTGGTTTAGCAGGAGGCTTCACATATTTGTATCTGTGTCTATGTTGGGGAGATCGCCGTGCTTCATTTGGGAAAGCTCATCGATTTCTAAGACAGTTATTTTGTCCCCTCGTCTTAGATCTCTATAGGGTCTCCCACAACATCGCTAGAAAGGATGCACAGTACTGGAGGAAGGATCCTCCTTCATTTTTCTCTTGCTGCAGCTACAGAGGGACCTTTGGCGGGATCTAGATAGTTCTCTGCTCTATATGGATTTTCCATTGGAACTGTGAGCACAATTGTAATGGAAGGAGGGTTAGAACTCCCCCTTAGTACTCACAATCAGTGAAATAATTCATAAAAGAAGTTTCCTCCTGGGGAGGGGTGTCAAAATTTATTACTTTATCCATCCACGACAATAATAGGCGGTGGCCAGAGTGTTATTTGCCTTGAAGTCAGCAATCACCATCTCTATCCCTGTGGGATGAACAACTTGAAGTCGGTCTCAGGTCTCCCAGTTGGATGGTAAACTAAAGGTCTGAAATCGCCCTTGAAGAAGGCGAATCTCTCCACCCAGTAATGGTTTTTTGGAAGTTCAAGAGCTCGCATCTGGTCTCCCTGAAGAAGAGGGTCCCATCATTGCCAGATTAAGAGTAGAACAGTTGTGGAAGACCCTCATCTTCCACTCGACTCGCTTCAGGTTGAGGACAATGGAGCAGGACAGATAGTTGATCTCTGTGGGATGTACTCCACGATGATTAAAAACTTCAGCGAATTTTGGCCATATGAGAAGCCTAAATCCAAAACCGAAATGATCAAGAGGAATCACGATTCCCTCTTCCGGGGAATAGTTAATCGATGTTAATCCCAATTTGAACTCGCAGATACTCAGGTGACTTCTGCGGTCTCTATCTTTAAAATTTTTCTGTACATCTTGTCAAAATGCAGGTAATTTGTCAAATCTCATATCACGATAAGCTCTAAGTCGCCGACACTAATAAAGTTCTCATAGAAGTTTCTTTAATATGATCATTGCAAAACAGTTTACTCTTCAATGTTTTGCAAGATTTATTCTGAACTGTAAAATGATGTTCGCTGGCACTACGATATAGAGTTCACATATTATTTTTTAATTTTAAATGTGGTTGTAGATATTCTTCTATAAGACATTGATATTCATTGTACACGAATTATATGAGAGCTTATTTGCAAACAACAGAAAAAAATTCTCAGACATCTTATTAATTTCATCACAAAACTCACAAACAGAATATTAAAATTCAATACAGATTTCACAAACATTAGTTTTGAAAATACCAAGTATCGAAGAAATATCCATTTTATTAATGATCAAAGCAGGTTACATTATTATTACAATGGAAATTTCCCTTTGTGTTCACAGCCACAGACTAATTGAGTCCGTCCTATTCATATATCAAGATGAGGGGATCAAGAATCCAGTATTAATATGAAGATTTTTCTCTTTCAGTGTGTTCCAGATTTCTTGAGGAGCAACAATGTCTGTCATTTGGGTTACAACGACTGGCATTTGCACATTTTGGACATGATACTGCACGATCAGTGCATGTAACTTCTGTTACCAGGTGGAAGTTTAGCGAGCAAGAATGAACAACAATTGCATTAATTTGAAAGAAAACTGATACAATCTGGAGTAAGCTCCGGCCAAGACCAAGGAGGCTGAGTCCTCAAAGATGCCTCTCTCCAAAGAGAGTCTAAAATAACTACAATCTTCCAGATGCCTAAACACCTAAACTCCTCCCCTTTATTTAGATGAGGGAGGGTAACCATATAAGGAAATACAAATTCATTTAAGTAATTAATTAATTTAATTAATATTAATAAATTAATTAATACAAAGTTAATTACAGGAAATAATCACGACGGTTTCCAAATGCGCGCTCCGATGGTTCCGACGAGCAGTGGTTCTTCCGGCAAATGCGTGAGGGTAACATTATACCTGCCTTAAAAATTGGCTTTATCCTCAAGGTCGAGTTTTCATTGTTTGCCGGGGTCTTTAAGAATGGGAGGGACATATAATTTGTGGCCACTAAGTGGAAGGGTGGGTAAATGATGACAATTAAAAATTAAAGGTGGTTTTAAAGTGATATGGAGAGGATAAGAGAGGTAATAACTAGTGAAGGGTAGGAGGAGGGGGTATGGTTGTGAGAAAAATAAATAGAAAGGATATGATGGGATTTGACTTTTATTGGGGGCAGGGTTGTGTTTAAATAAAAAATGTGAAGACAAGTAACTGATTAAGGCGTGGCCAGTGGGAAAAAAATATGGCTTAGAAAAAGTTGCGGCTGGAGCGGTTGGATGAGATGTAGATGCAGGGCGTCGAATGCGATAGATGGATGCGACGGCGTGGGCTGCAATCGTTGCTGCGGGGAAGCCTCCTTGCGGAAGCGGTCGGGAGACTGCGCTGATGGAGGAGGCGGCGACGCCAACACTGGCGGTTGAGTACCTTTACTGTGGAACGGCTGGAGGCCTCGACGCTGAGCGGCTGACCTCTTCGAAGGCATCGATGGTGGCATGACCTTGTCCTGACGGTCCAGATCCGGGTGGTTGGCTGGAACCTGATCAAGGTCGCTTCTTGACGAAGGAACGAAAACTTTCGTAGGTGTTGATGGTAGAAATCCAGCAGACCAGTGTTCCGTTTTGTCGGTGATGAGACACTGGAGGGATCTGTCGATGCAGTGGTCTGTCCTCGGAGAGGAGACGAAGGAGGACAGTCTTAATGATCCGCAAGACGCTGCAGACTCGCGTGGAGGGACGCCAGGATGTTGTCTTGGTCGTCGAGGCGACGTTCGATGATGTTGAGGCGGGTGTCCATCGTGGCTCGATCCTCGGTGGCTTGACACGAGCGGATGGGGGAGGCAGGCCGGACCTTTGTTACGAGGTGGAAAGTTGAGCGAGCAAGAATGAACAATAATTGCATTAATTTGAAAGAAAACAAATATAATCCGGAGCAAGCTCCGACCAAGACCAGTGAGGCTGGGTCCTCCAAGATCCCTCTCTCCAAAGAGAGCCTAAAATAACTACAACCTTCTGGATGTCTAAACACTTAAACCCCTCCCGTTTATACAGATGAGAGAGGGTAACCGTACAAGGGAATACAAATTCATTTAAGTAATTAATTAATCTAATTAATATTAATCAATTAATTAATTCAAAGTTAATTACAAGAAATAATCACGACGGTTTCCAAATGCGCGCTCTGGGTGTTCCGACGAGGAGTTGTTCCTCCGGCAAATGCGTGAGGGTAACATTATACAGGCCTTGAAAATTAACCTTTTCCTCATGGTCGAGTTTTAATTGTTTGTTGGGGTCTTTAGAAATGGGTGAGACATATAATTTGTGGCTGATGGGTGGAAGAGAGGGGAAATGATAGGAATTAAAAATAAATGGTGGTGTTAAAGTGAGTTTGAGAGGATAAGAGGGGTGAAAACTCGTGAAGGGTAGAAAGAGGGGGTTAGGTGGTGAGAAAAATAAATAGAAAGGAGGTGATGGGATTTGGCTTTTAGTGGGGGCAATGATGCGTTTAAATAAAAGAAGTGAAGACAAGGAATTGATTGAGGCGTGACATGTGGGAAAAAAGGTATGGCTTAGAAAAAGGTACGACTGGATGTGATGTGGAGGCAGGGCGTCTAATGCGATAGGAGGAGGTGCGGGCTACGATCGTTGCTACAGGGAAGCCTCCTGGCAGAAGCGGAGGTGGGGAGACATATTGATGAAGAAGGTGGCAACGACTTCTACTTGGCGCTGTGCTTTGCCCCTTGTAGCATCTGTGATT
Organism: Platanthera zijinensis; assembly: GCA_039513925.1. Classification (NCBI taxonomy): domain Eukaryota; kingdom Viridiplantae; phylum Streptophyta; class Magnoliopsida; order Asparagales; family Orchidaceae; genus Platanthera; species Platanthera zijinensis. Next base: position 155,677,938 of record CM077097.1, read on the forward strand.
ACGAATTCTTCGACCTGCCTTCTGTCCTCTGCAACCTCCTTAATTGTCTTCCTCTCCTCAGCAACGGCGAGAGAAACATTTTTTTGCTTTGGTGACAATGAGTTTTTCGAGTCTGAGAGCCTTGTCAAACTCTTGTTGAACCTTTATTGCCTCTTGCTCCCTCCTGCTCCCTATGTTTTAGCTTCGACAAGGGGGGAGTGGTCGGAAGAATCCCTCTTCCTTCTCTTCTTTGAACCCTCGCCAGAGAACCTCTCCGCGGAAGAGCCTTTGCGAGAAGACTTTAGGCATAAAGTCTTTCACAATTTGCCCACCGAATCCGCCAAGCTAGCAAACTTCAAGGCGACCACTACCTCCGCAACCTTCCTCGCCTCAGGATCTACGCCTAGGCTCTCTCGACAGCTCAACACCTCAGGATGCCACCCTACGACGGATCAAAGTCAACATACAAGTTGGAGAAAACCAACCTGAAAAGCAAAGCTCACAATCTCAATAGATTTCTCGACCCTTGTACGAGTTCCCACAACAGATATGGGCGTTTGTGAGCCAAATGAGTATGCAATGTTCACTTCAGGAGAAACTAGTGGAGTACTCACTGGTTCGAGGTCTCCCAAACCATGGGTGACCGTGACTTCTTCGGCAATTTAGCTCTTACCCTATTAATAGCTCGAACCTCAACCATGGCTGGTACCTTAGGGCTCGTCATTAATTCTACTTGAACTCATGCATATGTAATTTTTCCGACTGGCCTTATCACTTTTATATAGGCCAAGAAGCATTTATGATGGTTGAAAACTCACCGACAGTTAACTTTTGAAGTCTACCCAAAGTTCCGCGACCTGCATTTTTTGAATATCCAGACTAGTGCTTGCAAACCCCCAACAAGCCTTCACGACATTGCCTTCATTCAGATAGAGCACAAGCCTCCAAGAGTGCTCGCGTAGTGCTCGTAAGCATTCTATCGTTCTCGTAGGTGTTCTATCGCTTGCAAGCACTATGCAGTGATTGCACTAAATCTGCTGAGCTCATAAGAACTATATTAATCTCCCAGACACTCAGCAATACTTCCTGGCACTATCCAACACATCCGAGACACTCTTTAGTGCCGCAGGTACTCTCCCGCACAGTGCCCGTAGGAACTCTATAGTGCTCCCAGGCACTCTCCTGCACAATGCTTGTTGGAACTCTATAACACTCCTAGACACTCTGCTGTGCTCCCAAGCAATCTACAATGCTCGCAAGCACTCTACAACGCTTGCATGATGTATTTACTTCGAACATTTTTCTTTGTCTAATCGTATTGTATGACTGAGCAGCTCTTTTTCATGTAATTGCCCACGACAAGGATCCCAAGTATTTTAAATAGGTGGTGAATAGTAATTTGAGTGGACACCCGAGTCAGATTTACAAATTGCCTAGAACTCACACCTCTCGAAGTAGTGCTTGCGAGCACCAATTTTGTACTCTAAGAAGGACCGCAATTGACTATCATTCATTGTAACTCAACTTTTAATCAATACCCTCTCCGATTTCCTTTGTTCACTATTCTACTCCTACCTCTCCTCCACTCGATCTAGGCTCTATTATGGGTGTCACACCCTATTATTGAGTCTTAATATGTATTTGTTATCGAGTCTTGTTAGATTGTGTTTCCAAGATTTGATATTTACGATGAGGCTCTCTTATAGCCTATATAAAGGCATAAGTTATGTGGAATGAGTATGCAAGGAAAGAAGTTCTAATTCCTTGTCCCCTTGTGTGAGACTCTTGGAAGCTCTTTCCTCTAATGTGCATACCTCGCTCAGGCAACCACAATTACAGCTCTATTTTATCTCTCATCGCCGCCATCTCCGCCTCCAGTCATCCTCCGACCACCGCTCTGATATAGCACATAACAACTTAATTTCAAAGCCAGATTCATTCGCGCTACCTTTGCAAACTCCCAACTCCTGAGACTGCCATTCCTTCCAACTAGAAGCCACCTCCATTTTCATCTGCATCATTCCCATCTGCATCATTTCTGCCGCCACTCTTGTGCAGCCACGTCCAGCAAGGCCTATGTCACATTCGTCCACCCTGGCCATCCTCCCCACCAGCTCTTCGATCGGATAATCCAACAAGTCCACCCTCTATTTCTTCTATCTGCTCGTTGCCTTCTCGTCTCCATCCACATCCGAATGACTCGCCTCTCTGCTTCGTCACCGCAACCACACCCAAATTTCAAAATTCTCTGTTGTTTGCCGCCTCTTGCCGTGCGCCTTCCTTTTTGGTGCAAGCGTTATCGCCTGGTGCTAGCTACAGTTGGGTGGTAACATGTAATTTTTCTCAATTTAACTATAGATTGTTATCGCGGTGCGCTAACACGGCAGAACAACAACAACAACACTCAAGCCTTGGAATCCTTTATCCTACTATAGTGGGGTTGAATATATGGATCCTTTGTTGCCATTGTGCCCTATCTTGTGTCATAATCTCACTAATGCCTAAGTACATCATGTCTTTCCTTATAGTTTCATTCCAAGTCTTTATTGGTCTACCCCTCCCTCATTTAACATGCCTAGTGACTAGACTCTCACAACGCCTAACAGGTGCCTCTAATGGTCTCCTTTGTACGTGTCCAAACCATCTTAGTCGAGCTTCTCGCATCTTCTCTGCAATTGGTGCTACTCCTATCTTATCTCTTATACATTCATTCCTAATTATATCCAGTCTCGTGGGTCCACACATCAACCTAAGCATTCTCATCTCCACAACTCCCATTTTTTGCTCATGTACACAATTCACTGCCCAACGCTCAGAATCATAGAGCATCGCTGGTCTAATCGTAGTACGATAGAATTTGCCCTTAAGTTTTAATGGTACTTTCCGATCACACAAGATCCCTGATGCGCCTCTCAACTTCAACCAACCCGCTTGGATTCTATGTGTCACATCTTTATCAATACCTCTGTCTTTTTGAACTATAGATCCAAGATATTAAAACATTCACTACGAGAAATATCTTGATCACCCAATTTAATAACGAAGTCATCCGTCCTTCTTGCACTGCTAAATTTAAGCTCCATATACTCCGTATTTGCCCTGCTCAACCTAAAACCCTTCTTTTCTAAAGTGTCTCGCCAAGATTCAAGTTTTGCATTTATACCCTCGCGTGTCTCATCGGCCAAAACGATATCATACGCAAATAATAAACACTAAGGTATTGCTTGCTGGATATGTCCGGTGAGTTCATCTAAGATATGGGCATAAAGATAAGGGCTTAAACCTGAACCTTGATGTAAGCCATCATTGATAAGGAATTCCTATGTTAATCCTCCAGATGTCCTCACCCTTGTCACTGAATTTGTATACATATATTTGATTATGTCAATGTATGATACATTTACATCTTTCTTTTCTAAGATCTCTCTTGGAACTCTATCATAAGCCTTCTCAAGGTCGATAAACAACATATGCAAATCTTGTTTTCTTTCTCGGTAGTTGTCAATTAGTCTCTTCAAGAGATCTATAGCTTCCATGATTGACCGCCTTGGCATAAATCCAAATTGATTCTTCGATATGTTAGTCTCCCGTATTATTTTTCTTTTTATTAATCGTTCTCATAATTTCATGGTATGACTCATCAATTTAATCCTCTGTAATTAACATAATTTTTTATACCTCCTTTATTCTTATACGAAAGTATCAAGATATTTTCTCTCCATTGGTCTTACATACTTCTTGACTTCAGTATCTTATTAAAAAAACATGTAAATCACAAAATTCCTTTATTCCCTAGACATTTCCATACTTCGATGGGTATATAGTCTGGCCCAATCGCCTTTCCATTTTTCATCTTCTTTAGCACTTCTGGCATTACAATAATATAAAAAAATATTTTCATCCAGATTGTCCTGCAACCTTCTAGGAACCATGCAGATGAATAAGGAAGTTTTTTCCTTCACCACTGTCGGGCTGTATCAGGTACAGCCAGTGATAATGTTCATTTTCCGACCACTATATATTCGTATCGCTCAATCAATTCCTTATCCTCCATAACCTGTATAAGAATATGTACTTGTGCATGCACATTATGGAAAATTTGCAAATGGACATTAGGGACCTATCAAATTTGTTATTTTCAAACAAAGAGTGTGATGATCATGTTCCAACAAACTCTCCGTTTTAATAACAAATCCGGATGATTGGGAAATAAAACCATGTACAAGAAATAGCTTTTATAGTGACAAATAATTTAAACATGAAGATGCATGAAGGATTGATGCAATGATATTGATTACCCCTTAAATGATTACTCCCCTTGAATCCAATATCTCCCCCAAGTTTGCAATATTTCATAATGTCAAATTTCTCTCCCCCTTTGTTATTAGCAAAAACGAATCATCACATAAATAGAGGAAACATAATCGAAAGATAAGCATTAGTAGCATGGTATGGAAGTATAAAAACATAGTCATGAGAAGCAGAGAGGAAAGGGAGACAAATAATCTTATAGAAAAGTATGAAGTATATAAATACACATGATTAAGATCAACAATGTTGAGAAATTTTGCAAGATAAACATACAAACATTGTAAGATCACAACAAATAATTAGATACTTTATAAATTAAGTTTATGGAGTGTGTAATGAAGCTAAAGTCTAATTTGATACAATGAAGTGTATGTTGTTGAAATTACACAAATTTGGCACTATAAATAATAAACAAAATTGCACGCCATCATGTAATGAATTATGCTTTAATATTAAAATTATGCACTATGCATTAATATTAAAATTATGCACGGTAAAAGCACTTCCACCAAAATGCAAAGAATAGTGATCTGGTGTACCAAAGAGCAGATATCGTGTTATTTAAGATTGTTTGCACAAGAACAAAACAATTTATACTATGTTGCTCGACTTAAAAAATGTTATTATCTTTGTGGTGAAAAGAGGAAGTGCAAGATAAATTGAGGGCAATAAGGGTCAGCTATAAATCACTCTACGCTTGCATGAATGATGAAAACTTAGTCAGGTATAAAGTCGCCAAAAAAAGCTAAACATGCAGTAAGAAAAGCAAGAAGACAAGCTTATGAAAATTTTTGTAAGCGACTAGATACCAAAGATCTTCTAGCCTCCTCTCTAACCCTAGGAATCTCCCCTTCTCCCTCAAATTTCATCTAGTTCGTAACATCACCTGACGTTCTGGAATGATAGTTCCCACCTACAGTAGTACTTTTCTTCTCACGTTAGTGGTCGATTAAATCCATTTCTCCCATGCACTTCTCTCTATTTTACATGTAAGACCTACACACTATAAACACAAACCAAGTATATCAAATATGATTTCTTATTCTCAAATCAAAAGTTGTGGAACTCATGTTCCAACATCAATTAATCATGATGGTTTATGACCAATCTATGAATTTCTAGCTTGTGAGTACTTGTTGGACATTGTTGAGAGATTCAGGGCGATGAGAGATTACACACGAGTCAACCAGGTGCTCCATCACAGGGAAGGAGTACAAAGTACCAGACTTGATCACTACTATGTTGACGCTAACATTGGATTCTCACTTTATTCAAGTTATTCGCCATTATAATTTAACGTTCAAGTTATGGGCACTAAGAGTATCTCAACTCAATTGAGCATGATGAAATATCATATCTTACGGTGAGAGCCCTTTAACTTTTCCAACCTCATCCTTACCATCATCCAATACACATACCGCCTAAAGGATATCTCCCATCAATGTTTAAATAATTAAGCCTAGGGGGAGTGATACAGTGGGTGTTGTATTCGAAATACCCTTATATAGCAAGGGATGAATACCGTAAAGATTGCATTCCTTCAAATTATACTTGTGTTGTTTTTACTACAGATATTCCTCTTCCGCCATGTGCTTCCATATCTCCACTAACACCTCAAGCTCCTCTTAGATGTTGAGGGTCTATGAGGGCCTTAAGCTCCTCTTAGATGTTGAGGGTCTATGAGGGCCACAAATAGAGAATCGCTCCAACTTGTGCAGGGACAAGTGGAAGAACTACAGGCCCTCCGCCAAGCCCAAGAGAACCACAAAAGACAAGGTGTATTGAAGCGAATGATGCACTTCATAATAAAAGATCTTTCTGCATGAACCACGCTGGCAGAGGAGCGCTCCCGGCGGGTGTTAGACGACTAAAGACTTGAACCCCAAATTCAATATCATTGACACAGTCAACGGAGACGCTCATTGCCATTGTGATGATATTAGTGGGAGACGCAATAATGAGCTGGAGGAGCAAAGAGAGGAGGATTGAGAGGATGTTCTGATTTCAATTTTTATATCGTCATTTATATATTTGTATAATTTCAGGAACAAACAATTTGCAAGTTTGTTGTTTTTTCAGATAGCTAGCACTGGTGATAGTTGATATCGCTGGCGGTATTGTTGATAAAACAATACATTGTTTTTATTTCATTCAATAGTTCATTTTAATTTTAAGCAACAGTTAATTGGAGTAATTATATATGCATTTTGTGTCCTTAGTGCATTTTTAAGCATATACAATCATTCAATGCAATGGTAAAAATAATTAAAAGCAAAATTTAGCGCATTAGAACATATTAAAAACAAAGAAATATTAGAAGTTAAACAAAACTAGAATTACAATGTGTGAAAGTAGATGTGGGCCTAAACATTGTACACCTAGACGTAAGGATGTCACTAACCTAATATTGATTTAGGTAACCAAATTGGACCGGATGCAAAGGTCCATTTTGGTACCTGATAGGAGCCCTGGATTGTGACCTCGTTCGTGGCCGTGAGAGGTGGAAGTCAAGGTCCTAGATTGGAGTTCCCCTTCTTAGATCTGCGAGAACCTATGGTAGAAGCTCGAAAGAGGAGGCATGACAGGATTGGCGGGGTGCGGCGTGTGAATAGGGCTAACAGGATAGTTAGGTTACGAGAGACTTAGGAGGAGAAGTAGAGTGAGGAGAATTTAGAGAGAGGATTTTTGATATTATTTGATTACATTTTCATTTCACCCCCATTCCTTCCTAAGTAGGAAAGACCAAATACAAAGTGCGACATTAAATTGAAAAGAAATAGGCAGCCCAGTGCACAAAGCATCCTCGCTCAGCGAGGGTCTGGGGAAAGGTCCCACCACAAGGGTGAAATGTAGACTAACCTTACCCTGCATTTTTGTAAGAGGTTGCTTCCCGGACTTGAACCTCTGAACTCAAGGCCACACAACAACAACTTAATCGGTGCGTCAAGACTCTCCATCCGACATTAAATTGAAAATGCAACGTAAACATTAAAATGCTACATTAGAAATAAAAATGCAACTGTAATGAGATGATGCCTTAGTCAGCGCCTGTCATCTCGCGGCGACGATGGTAGCTGATGCTCCTGCGTGGATCCGTAGTGTGCTGGTCCGTAACATTTCCGACTCGTTGAGACCAAGCTTATCCTCAAGATTGTCATCTAGCTGCGGTGGGAGGTGTACCAAGGGTACCGAAGGGGGTGGAGCGTGAACCCATTTCAACTGGGAGACGTAGAAGACATCTTGAATGCGGGGTAGGCTTCTGGTAGAAGCTTGAAGCGGTATGCAACCTCGCCAATGCGCCGGAGGATCTCGAATGAGCCGTAGAACTTCAGTCCCAACTTGTGATATGGAGGTTTAGGACTCACGATAAGGGTGTCGCTTGAGTCGTACCCACTCTCCCAAGGCAAATGCTAGTTCGCGATAACCCCGATTGTAAGAAGGCTTCATGCGCGCCTGGGATAAATAAGTCGCCCCCGTTCTTGGGAGAGAAACTGGTCCCGATCATGGAGCTCGCGGCCGACTGCGTATATTCAGGTTGTGTCGCTCTCATAGGACAATAGGAACGGGGGATCCCATCTGTAAATCAAACGGAAGGACGTCGTCTGCAACGAGATGTGATAGGAAATGTTGTTACAATACTCTACCTATGGAAACCAGCAGGACCAATCCTTGGTGCAATCTCTAGTGATGCAACGCAAGTACATCTCTACCATGTGATTGATGACCTCTGTCTGGCCATTAGACCGCGTGTGGTAAGGCGATGAGAAGGAAATTGTTACCGCTTCCAAAGGTTGCTCGTGAAAAACTTGTCCCGGTCCGAGAAAAGTCTCTCGGGGAGGCCATGGAGATGAAAAATCTACGTGAAGTAGGCATGGGCAACACCCTCCTCTGTCAGTGGTCCGCGCATAGCAATGAAGTGTGCTCCCTTCGAGAAACGGTTCCCATGCAGGTGGGTAGTCCCTCGGCAAAGTCCACCAAGACGTAGGCGAGACGTCAACCCAAATTTGTTTGGGAATCGGCAGGGGCTGAAGAAGGCTGACCGAAAGTAGATGCTCTGCCTTTTGGCACTGAGAGGCAGGGCATGCTGCAACAAAATTTTAGACACTGTGTTGTAGTCCCTTCCAAAAGAAGTTGGCGCAAATCTGGTAATGGGTTTTGGAAACCCCTTCTTGAACCAAGGTGTGAGTCGTGTCCATGATCTTACTAATGATGGAGGAGGAAGGAAGCAACTAATTGTGTCCCTTGTAACGCACCATGCATGCATCGTTGAGTGAGGAGGAAAACGCCTTGCGGCAAACCGCCGACTGAACTCTACGAGAAGCAGGGAATCCTGGGACTCCTGACGCAATCGAATGAGAATCACTGGGGTGGGTTAGGCAGATGGCACACAGTAGACCGTACGCCTTGTCTGCTATAGTATCGACCCATAACTCTGTCCCGATGCATCACACTCAATAAGAAATTCCTGGGAGAAGTCGGGCAGGAGGAGTATTGGGGCATCAACCAAGGCTTACTTGAGGGCTTTGGTGAAATGATCGCTTTAGAGGAAAGCGTACTTCTTCAGAAGCGCCACCAATGGGGCCGCAATCATGATGCATCTCTAAATGAAACGAAGGTAGTAACCTGTTAGGCCGAGGAAATCTCGCAAATCCCTTAGGGATTGGGGTACCAGCCAAGTTGTCACCACACGAATCTTCTCGGGGTCCGCCAAAATACCTGTGTGGTGGATCACATGGACTAGGTAAGCCACTCGGTCTGTCCCGAATGAGTACAAGAAGAGCTAATGTCGCCGGAGGAGGTCAAAAACACCCTGCATGTGCTGCAGCTGGTCTTCCTAGGTCTTGCTATACACCAAAATAGTGTCAAAGACAAGAACATAAGGACGTAGCAACTCGTGTAATACCTCGTACATCATGTCCTGGAAGGTCGATGGGGAATTGGTAAGCCAGAAGAGCATGAACAAAAACTCAAATTGCCTGTACTGAGTGCAAAAAGTTGTCTTCTCCGCGTTCTTGGGAGCCATGCACACTTGATTGTAGCCTGAACGGAGGTCGATCTTGGAGAGGAACTGAGCACCATAGAGCTCGTCCAAATGTTGCTTCGCAATAAGGATCAGAAACTTGCCCCTTCATGGTCTTGGCGTTCAACGCCCGATAATCCACACAAAATTTCCATGTAGCGTCTTTTTTTTAAATCAAAAGGGAAGGGGAGGAAAATGGGGAGTTGCTATGGTGGATGATGTCTCGCTATAGCATAGCATTGCACTGACGCTCGATCTCGGCCTACTGTCAGAAGGGATAGCAATGGGACCACACCACGACGAGGGTGGAATTTGGAAGGAGGTAGATGCGGTGATCGTGGCGACGTGGTGGCAGAAGTTCCTGAGGATGGGCCAAGATGTCTCCAAACTCCTGTAGTAGATGCTCGAGGTTATCGTGTTGCTCTTGGCCGGGAGAGAGGCAAAATGCTCGATGTCACTTCCCTATCAAACACCCCTGCCACACTGTCCGCTCACCTCCCTGCTACCATGCTATTGTGACTTGTGAGGCGATCAAAATCCCACATCCTGGGGCCATGTGTGGACAACCAGCAAATGCCTAAGATCACCTCGAAACCTCAAAGATCAATTACCAAGAGGTCCACCATGGAGCGGTACCCTTCCATCACAATTGGCACTGCCAGGCATATACTAAGGCTCTCAATAGTGCTCCTATTGGCAACTATCATACTCTAGCGGAGACGGTTGGTCACGGTCAGGTGGAGTGGCTGGTGGTCTTTGCGCTAAGGAAGTTGTGCATTCTCTCGGTGTCTAGCAGTGCAACCAAGAGGTGATCAACAACGAGAACCGGAAGTTGAGTCTCTTCGCAAAGTAGCCCATCAATGGTGTGAATGGAAATCTCAGGAGCGCGAACGTCTTCCCTGTCCTCGTCCTTGGATGGGTCGTCTATCTCGAAGAAGAACGGTTATTTGCACCTATGGCCGCGCATGAAGGTCTCATCGTAGTTGAAACACAATTCCTTAACACGGCTCATGGAGACCTGTGGTAAAGATGAGCACCTGATGAGACGGGGGCACGAAAGGAGCACGAGCAAGGAGAACCTAAGACCGCACCAAGTAATCATCAAGAAGGACAGTTTGTTTGAGGGATACCAAGTCGCCAATGGGGTTGCCACTCATAGGCGGGCCGAAGTGAAGGTTGCAGGTAACCTTGAGCTCTTCCCAGGTTAGAAGGGGTTTTCCCATTGCAACTGCGAATACCAGAGCTGAGCTAAGCTCATTAAGTGGAAGGAGGCTACATTGAACCAGTCGTCCCATGAGGTGCGTTGATTCGTGAAAAACCACTCACAGTAGGTAAGAAAGTTAAAGGGTTTTTCATGGCCATCGAAAACTAGAAATTTCGTCTTGATGTAGCCGGGATTGTTGCTACCGTCCTGATATGGAGGAGGATAGGTTGGTGCCCTCGGTATGAAAGTTGTCGTAGGGTGCCCGAGGCAGTTGTGGTGACGAGCAATCGCGGTCAATACAGACTGTGAGGGCCTTGGGGGGATTGGAATGTTTCATCATCATTTTGTTGAACAACTCCATCATCTGGGCGGCAAAGACGGGGTGATCGTCCATGGGCGATGGTGTCATTGACTGGAGTGTGATGAGTGGGGTAGGGAGGAGGCCAGTGCTTGCCCGGAAAGAGGGAGAATCCCTAGAAAAGGTCCCCAACAGAATGCCTGGCGATGCAAGAAGCTGGTGCGGACTTGCGCCTTAGATCACATCCAGATTGTTTGCTCGATCAGCGTGTAGAGCTTCGATTTTACTCACCGGGGTTGTGAAGGCACGACAATGGACGTAGAGGGTGGCACAGGGGTGGAAGAAGCCGCGGTGGTGCCACATGACTCTGATGCCAAGATGATAGGAGCTTCGGATTGAGACCTCGTTTGTGGCTGTGAGAGGTGGAAGTCAAGGAGGAGATTGGAGTTCCTCTTCCTAGATCTACGGGAACCTATAGTAGAAGCTCGAAGGAAGAGAGATCCGGCGAGGAGGAGGCTTGACGGGATTGGCGGATCGGCGACATGTATCATGTGAACATGGCGATCGGGATAGTTAGGTTACGGGACACTTAGGAAGAGATGGAGAGAGGAGAAATTAGAGAAATGATTTTTGATATTAATTGTTTAAATTTTCATTTCATCCCCATTCCTTCCCAAATTGGAAGAACCTAATACAAAGTGCGACATTAAATTGAAAATCCGACTTAAATTAAAATGTGACTTAAGATAAAAATGCAACGGTAATTAGATGATGCCTTAGTCCGTGCTTGTCATCCCGCAACAACGATGATAGGTGACGCCCCGAGCGTGAGTCCATAGCATGCACTCATAACAGTACCCAAATATGACAGATGGGTTATTGATTAGGAAGTGATGAATATGTGATTAAAAGTGGTGGTGGGCAAGCTAAATATCTTTTTGGTTTCCACCTATAGTATTGGTTAGAACTCCTGTTAATTTTAGAAGAGTTTTTAAAACTAGTTCTATCTCTCATTGTAATGCGAGAGTGATTAGAATCTAGAGGGTGTGTGGGAAAATTTACTTGTGCAGGAGAATCAAATTATTTTCATGCCATGTCTTGGAGTGTAAAGATATACATTTTGGATATAGTTTTTGACACCAATATTTAATAATGATGTTATATTTAACTTCCAAATCACAATTTTTGATAGCATATTGATGTCTAGTTTTCTTATATGCTATAGTGCTATTTTTCAATATATTTGTTAAAAATTCAATTCGATCTTCATAATCGTCTGTAATTGTATCAAATGCTTCATTCATATTCTTGATATCATTTAAAAGAGTCTCGCATTTATTGCATATGAATATGGTTGGCTTAACATCATAATTTTATGACACATTGAGATGAGATAAGCAAATGATTTTCTTTTTCAAACGTTTCTTTTCTTTTTGCAAACTAGAAATTCCATTTTCAAGCTTTTTTATTGCAAGTTTAACTTTCCCAAGCACACTAGATGTGAAATTAAATTTAGATATAAGAAGAGAGTTTTTCGCTCGTTTAACACTATGTTTACTTCTCTTCTTTTTGTTATGCTTGTCATAGTATTGTTTGAGTAAGAATCTTCTTAAGTAATTGCGCGAGCACTATGTTTACTTCTCTTCGTTTTGTTATGCTTGTCATAGTATTGTTTGAGTAAAAATCTTCTTAAGTAATTGCGCAAGCTTGTACACTCATGTCTGGTTGTTGCCAAGATTTTGGTATCCGTTTAGCATCTGCGGGAGGAGAATCAAAGTTATTTTCAAGAAATTTCCAAATGTCTTATGCAGTGTCAAGCAAATAAATGATTTTAAAAATCGTTTTGTCAATGAAAAATTATATAGTTTTTGGTTTTTATTTTTAAATCACAATTATTTTTCTCAAGTTTATTGAAATCATTTGTAGATTTTGGGATATAAATATTATCCTTTAAAATAGATGGTGTAATGCACTTATTAATGACACTATTCCACACATCTGTACTTATAGTAATAATGAAGTTTTTTTGTTAATTCTTCCCATTAAGGGTAATTAATCCAGGTGCATAGTGGAGGAATACATAAATCGAATATATGGTACTCGGGGATGATTTGATTGAAATCAAAAAAAAAATATTCTTTAAAAAGGTGATAAACGATTAGATCTTTTAATGCAAAGATCGAAGATGATTAATAATAAAAACATGAGGTTTTCTATACCAACTCGCACATTGAAACGGCAGGCCTTAGCAAATTCACCCACCCCCTCCCACAGATTTGCCTAAAGTCGCCTAGATCTAAACTAAGGCTTAGTCGCCCAACCAAGGTGATTTCACTCCCTAGATTTAACAAAAATCTAGTCGCTACACCCCCCCATCGAATGCCACACCCTTCATCTGCCCAAAATCTAGTCGCCAAAACAAGGCGAATTCACACCCTATATCTACCACGATCTAGTCGTCATAATAATGACAAATTTCATGATTACAGCAAAAAAATATTAAATTATTCAGAGAAAATACAAGATGTAAATGATTAATCAAGATCGAGAAGATAGGGACAGTGTTTCAAGCAATGAGCTGTCCGGAAAAAAGAAAGATTGGCTTGGTGAGATTCTTTTTGGAAGTAGAAGCAAAGAAGTTGTGGGTAGTTTGATCTAAGGACGATATGTCAATTGTGACCATGCTGATATTTCTTGGGATGAATTTTTAAAAGAATTCATTAGTTGGTTCATTTCCCTGTCTGAGAAACGACTATTCAGGAGAGATTTTTTGTTTAATTCAGGGAAGTTGATTATTCGTACAATACAAGATAACATTCACTCAGTTAGTATACTATGTGATTGGGATCGTGACACATCCACTTAAACGACAATCAGTGCGTCCTTTTTATGCGGATTGACAATCCAAGTTTTTACTTATTTTTTTATTTTTATTTTTATTTTGATGTATTTAAAGGGCCACCGTGATCAGAAAACCATGACCGCCCATGATGACCCTTAGTCGATATATAGGGGTGGGAGGTTTATTTTGGAGGAATTGAAAGATTGAGTGAAGAAGAGATTCCTCCTTTCGATCACCCGATTTTGAAACCGGAAAATCCGTATGTCAAAGTTTGGAAGTTATCTTCTCCCCATCCCATCCACACCTCCTAGTCGGTAACCCCTCCTCCATCTTCCTTGGTCGGCCCCCTTCATCCCCATTTTCACTAGCCGACCACTACCACTCCCTCAAACTCCCCTTCAAAATCACTCCACCACCTCCCCCATCCAATTTCATCCATCTTCTGTTTTTTGGTGATTGTCGGAAAACATTTCCAACCACTTGTGTGAAGCCACCATCACCTCCATAAAATTCCTTACATTTTTTGTTTTCCGGTGATCGCCGGGAAACACCTCCGTCCACCACCACTTCCAACAATCACCTCCGGTCTGCCACAAGCCCCTCTACCAACATAATTTCCATAACTACCTCCTCACTACATCCACTACCACACTTCCTAAAATTTAGGCCCACTCCTAAAATTACTCTCCAACCCCTTTTCCCAGTCCATAAACTCATAATTCCCCTCACGTGGAAACACCCCTCAACCTAGCCCCACACCTCCCTATTCAGCCGGCCACATTATTTCTTACACAAAAAGTCCTCACGTGGAGCCATTTCTAAAACCGATACCTTCCCCTCTTCTTCTCCAAGCAGCTGGCTGCTCCCTGCCAACCATCAATCCACATCCAGCTTCCCAGTTCCTATCCGAAAAGATTTGCATTTCCTCCTGTTGCTGGAATTAAATTCCTGACAGCAGTTTTTCTGCCCCTGCATGCCCAATTTCAGCTAGAACTGCTACCTGGAATGTTATCCCTTGAATGCTTACTCACAATTCCAGTTCCTCCACCATGTGGCCTTACTTTGTCCAAAATCCCTTCCAAAGCAATACCAGCTGCTGGGATATCGTTCCAGCCACTGGAAAGCTGCTGGCCCGCGCTCTCTGCCATCCAGAAATTCATCCAGCTTGTGGATCAGCCACTGGGAGTGAAGACAACTCCCATTCAGTTGCTGTCCAGCTGCCCGGCCTCTTGAAACAGCCTTTATCAGCCCAACCCGCTGCTGTCCAGGACATCCAGCCTTGGAATCAGTCCAACTCCAGCACATCAAGCTTCTTCAGAGGCTCTTATTCAGCCCTTTGGCACCTATCCAGACCTCTCCTATTTTTAATTTGTTAGTTTTAGAGTTTGAAGTCAATCATTTTATGTTGAATTATGTGTCAATTTCCTACTTGAGATATATTTGTTTGTTGTTTCTAAGTTTTGAGACAATGTATTGTTGATGCACGAAATGCGACAGGGAATCGGGCACCACCAGTCAACGGTTCGAGCGCTGGGAAAAGAAAGGGAAAAGGAGGAACTGCCGAGTAGTCGGTTACTAGTGGTCAGGGTAAGAATCAGAGCAAGCCGCTAGGAGCGGCGACACCACACTTCGTCCGCCGCGGCCTGAATGCCTCTCTTGCGGCGGACTTTTCTTTTATCTAAAATGTAGCGGTTACACTTAGAATGGAAAGAAGAGGGAAAGAAGCCGGCCGGACAGTAGACCGCAGAGGACTAGATTCGTGGCCGCAGCTCTTTACAAGCGAGCTCTTGGACTCGAGTCAGCGTGCTTTGGGTGTGCTGCCGCCCCCTATTTATAGGCTCGAGGCCTGCCCAAACGGGCAGAGCTAAAATTACCGGCTTCCCGGGGTACAGGAGAACCGGGCAGCGGTGACGGGAAACAACCACGGAGAAGAGAAGAGGGCAGAGGAAAGGCCGCGCGGCTAGACAGGCTTTCTCTGGCGAGTTGAGAGTCCCGGACTCTGGACGGGCTGATCTGGACTCACTTCTGATGGCGACCTGGAAACTAGGTCGCGCGGCTTGGGCAAGAACATGCCGACACGCGGATGATGTCTGGCCCTGGAACTTGGCGTTGAGCTGGGCTGGAGTTGGTGGCGGCCTAACGGAGAGGCTGCCCGGCTTATCTGACAACGAGCCGACTTGCTGAGAATGGCGGCTAGAAATACCATGCCGCCCGGACTTCAAAGCCTGGAGAATTAGTCGCGGATTTCGGGTTAACATAATCCTCGCACATTTTTAAGTTTTCTGAAAAACTTCGAAAATGTAGAACTAAGCCGGAGACCGCGACTGCCATTAATGCTTCTGCGTCTATAAAATGCCGAGGGCCCTGCCATCTCTGAAGAATTCTGCGAAGTCACGGGTCAGTACTCGCCTCTTGCGGTTAGCATTCTTCAAGCCGGCGCGGCTTTCTCGAACATGGATGTCTTGTCTACTATGTTGAGTCGGGAGAAGAAGTCGGCAGAGAAGAAAAGGAAGAGCCGGAAACCGGCAAGTCCTGACCGGAAGCAAGAAGAACAAGCTGAGAAGCCGATCACACCGGCGGCCTCCGGATCTGGAAAGAAACCGACGGAGCCCGCCGCAGAGATGTCGCAGGCGGCGACTAAGACTAACGCATTGCCCAAAACCGCTCCTCTTCAAGCCGGGATATCAAAATCCTTCGATATCAGCTACTCGCCGTCTGGTGAACCCCTCTTAAAGATCTCTGGGGTGGAGGAGAAAAGCGTCGATTCTTCCAAACCGCGCGGGTTACCCACATCCGCAGACTTGATCGTCGTTGATGAGGACGACTCAGAGAAGCCACTGGAGACCGAGCGGTCTCTGACTGAGAAGAGGAAGCGGACAGAGACATTAGTCGGCCACCTGAAGCGACACAAGAAGAAGGATGAGACCCTTGAGGAAAGGATGAGGAGGAAAACGCAGAAGATGCGGGTTGACAATCGCAATGTTTCTATGAAGGTTGGAGCGGCCAGTCTTCAGTATAAGCCGCGGGAGAAGGAAGTATCTGAGAGTCCGTCGACTCCATCCCCCAAGCCAAACGAGACAGAGAGCACGCCGACGGTTAGCGATTCCCTGAGCGACATCTTGAAGGGTATGGAGAAGTTCCAGCAGCAGGACAAGTTATTGGCAACTCCGCCGGTTTCTGAAGAGGCCGCCGACGTTGATGTCGAAGTTACAGGAGAGAAGCTTGGCAAACCGACTCCTGCGGTTTCAGAAGGAGTTGAAAAACTAAAACTCAGAGAGAAGATAGAGGAGATGAAGGAAATAATTGCCGGGAAGCAGATGGCGACTACATTTCCCGCCCTGCAAGGTAAACACGAAGAAGTTAAGCGTATTGTAAAATTCTACAAGCCGCGGTCACGGAAGAAGGGAGCGGACACAATTTTTAATCCGCCAGCGAGCTTCTTCCTGATCACGGCACAACTGAAAAGCAAAGCTCAGGAGACCACGCGGCTATGGAAAGAAAAGCTAGAGCGAATAGACTCCGAACGGTTTAGGCGACCAGCGATTAGATTTGACACTGCGGCTTTTGAAGGAGAGATAACCACGAGCTTGCGGTCTCGTTCTACCGAGATCTTTAAAAGGTATCGGTTATTGGACTGAATCTAACGCTTGCTTATTCGCTGCAGATGTCCCTGAAATCGCCATCAAGCCGGGCGATCTGACGACTTTTTTACCTCCACTGATGCCCCCGCTACCTCCAAATATCCGTGACCAAAGGGCGGCCGAATTCCAGGAGGAGGTCACCGCTTTGCAGGCTAGAGTAAGGGAGCATGCCGAGGCCCTTCGAGCCAAGGAAGAGGAGTGGCGACTTCAAGGAGAAGATCAACGGTCTATGCTGGAGGCCGCGGAAAAGAGAACAAAAGAAGTGCTGGAAGACTTGGAGCAGGAGAGAGAAGTGATGCGGTCTGAGCTGGAGGCCGCCGACAAAAGGACGCAGGAGGCACTGACCAGCTTGGATCTGGAGAGAGCGGCGATGCGGACTGCGCTGGAGGCCGCTGACAAAAGGGTGCCGGAGACACTGGCCACCTGGGAGGAGGAGAAGATAACAATGCGGACTGCGCTAGAGGCCGCTGACAAAAGGGTGATGGAGGCACTGGCCACTTGGGAGGAGGAGAAGATAACAATGCGGACTGCGCTGGAGGCCGCTGAGCAAAGGACACAGGAGGCGCTGGCCAACCTGGAGCAGGAGAAGACGGAAAAACTTGACTTGACTTTACCAGCCGGATTGAGAGGGAAAGGGCGGACATCGCTCGACTTGACGAGGACAGGGACAAGGATCAGCCAAGGGAGGCCGGCAGAGGCTTGCGAACTGCTTGGACAACTACTGAACAACATCAACTACCAAACCGCCCGGCTTCCGGAGAGACTCCGCACTCACCAGTAGTCGCGGCGGTTAGGCAGGTCGCCGCTTCTGGCGACCCAGGAGATTGCGCTCTACCGCTGGTTCCATTTGCCCGCGTAGAGCGCGATACCTCGCAAGTTCATCGGACTCTGCATTCCATCCACAACCTGGTCAGTCAAGTGTATGTTCAGCTGGTACAGGCCGGCGACCAAGTCGCGCGGGTTGGGCGAGAAGCTCCAGAGAGTGGGGAGAAATAATTTTGAGCTTTTAATTTGGCTTTGTAATAAGCATCAACTCGTGATGCAGGACAGTTTGACTGCTGTGAACAACTGTTGTATATCTGCTTGTATATTACTGCGAATTACTTGCGGCTTTGTGCGGTTTAATAATCATAGTTGCTATATTCATTGCTTTGAGAATTTTGCTAAGTTCTGGAATTTGCCCGCGCGAACTGTTGAACTGGTTTGCGGTTGGAATATATTATTTTGCCGGTTAGGTCGCGCGGCTTCAAGGATAACCGAGATTAGACAACTATCACTGTAGCTTTATAGAAAGCTATAAATTGAGCTGATCTCGGAGGTTTTTGCACGGAAGGTCAGAATGCGAGCTAAGGCAAAGGCGATGCGGTCTGATAAAGCTCCTGCTGTCAGGACCGATGCGGCTTCTGCCTTCCATTCGGCGGACCACAAAGAAGGTCGGCTTACCCAAGACGAACTAGATAGCTTTGTAGAGAAGTACATGAAAGACAGCCCGCTGCTCGTGCGGCTTCCGCTTCCTCACGAGCGGATTAACACTTCCACAGCCAACCAAATCGCCATCCCCGCCGACCATTTTGACTGCGGCTTCCGATTCCCCGTGCTGAAGGAAGCCGTAACGCTCTTCGACCACTATGGCGTAGTGCCAGGACAGCTGCCTCCGAATTCCATTGCGGCTATCTACAGCTTCATCTCCTACTTGAGGTCGGAGAGAGTTCGCTTCTCGATGAAGCTGTTCGGAGAATGCTTCTCCGTCCGGTCTATTCCGGACTCTGGAACAAAGATCTTCAGAGGGCATCTGTACTTCGGCTGCCGGGGGCTGAAGGTCGTCAACCTGGCGAACAAAGTCCCGAATTGGTTAGAGAGGTATCTGATCTTTGAGGGTCAACTCGGACTCCTGTCGGTCAATCCGCAGGTTCGCGACGAAGCCGTCTTTGGCAGCAGCGGACTGGACAGCCTGGAGAAGGATATCTTCGACTTCTTCAAGGGGGAGCGGCTAGACGTCGTCCACTACCTCCCGCTGCTCCCAACTTTGGAGGATGTTCATGTGGAGGACAGTAAGTACCGCCCAACCGAACTGTTCTGCTAGCCGCGCGACTTACTAACTGAGTTGTTAAATTTTCTTTGCAGCTGTCGTTGAGGTCCCGCTGAACAAGCCGCTGACTCCAGGCGGCTTAACCCTTACCCAGAGGGAAAAAAGGGCCAAGAGAGTCAGGTCGGAGCGGGCTGAAGAGGAAGGAGAATCGGACTCCTCCAGCGACTTCTCGCTGCATGGAATGGGCAGCCGCCTGGAGGACCTCCACGACAACCCCACCATGCAGTGGAGTGCCGACGGCGAATCAGTCCAGGTCTCCACCGCCCTCCCTGACTGGGGGAGGAAAAGGATAAGCCGCCATGCCTCCGTGGCTGACGCGGCTTTGTATGGTAAGCGCAACCTGAAGGCGCCTAAAAAGATACCAGAAGAGGATTTCTCGCGGTTTGCCGCGCAGGTCGGCGCGAGAAGCTTTGTGGCTAACCACTACATGGGCTTGGCCCATAGGCGGTTAGTCTCAAGTCAAGGCGACCTGAAGCGGCAACTCACCGAAGCGCAGCGGCGACTTGCCGAGAAAGAGGAAGCAAACGCACGGTTGAAGGAACTAATAGTGGTAAGATATTACCTGTGGTTTGCGGTTTCGATTTAAAGCCGCGCGGACTGACCCCTTTGCTTTGTGTTTCGCAGAACGTGTATGATCCGGTCAACCCGGCTTTCCAGGACACTGTCTTCCCTCAGCTCGTCCAAGGGATTGATGGGGCCCTAAAACGCCTTCGGGAACTCGGCGGCCTTGTCCCCGGATTCGTTGAGTTTACCTGTGGCGACCTATTCCCGCCCTTGAAAAAGAAGGTCGCCGCGGTGTACCGAGCGATCAAGGGCAAGGCCAAAGCTTGAGAGGACGAGGAGGCAGGCGAGGAAACGGACAGTTCGGGAAGCCGATCGGAGAGTACTTCAAGATCCAGCGGCCAGGCTTCCGAGACCGCGCGGGTTGAGCCGGAAAGGTCCGCGACTGGGGAGACTGGTAGCTTGGGCGATTCTTCTTCGTCGGATAGCAGCGATTACTCGCCACCTGAAGTGGACATTGACGATGAAGCCGGTTCCAGCACTCCTCCGACCAAGAAACTCAAGCAGGGTGATTAGGATAGTTCTTGTAATTTTTTCTTTTCTTTTTGAGGACCGGCGGTATCGTTTTGTAAACCGCGCGGTCTTATAGATGTATACTTTTTTTGAAAATGAAATGAAATGAAAGTATTCTAAACTTTGTGCGTACCTTTCTTCGTTATACTTTGACTTATTTATTCGGACGGCTTAACTTTATTCTGCATGTCTATCCGCGCGACTTAATGCTTCTTTAGTAGCATAACAGTCCGAGTTGTCCGTCTCCGACGTATTAGGTAATAGAATCATCAAGCAAACCGATTCGGTTTATCAATAAGCAAGATTAGTATTCCAACCACAAACCGAACAATTTTGCAGACTTAGCCGCTAACAAGCCAGATACTTTTGAGTAATATATATTTGGAAATCGCCATATAGACCGTAATATTATAGCGAAGGAGACGGGCTGAAATAATGGACATGTGATATTCTCGAACATATAGGTAGACCGACAACTAGGAAGCCGTGCAGCTACCTTTGTTAGCCGCTTCGGTCTTTAGAGATAACTAAGATTCACGCCTTGGGCGAATACCGATGCAAACCGCATTTCCAATATGAGATAAGGGCGAAAGATAAGCAGCCTGCGGCTTGTTGTATAATATATCCAGGTCGGTGACTGAAGATGCTTCTGTAAACAATAAACCGGCGGGCTTAGGCCGAAAACTTGATTACAGAATAGAAGTCAGCCATATTCATAACCATATTAATGACAACCCGGAAGGTAATCCGATACAAGCTGAATAAATCAACCCGAAACATCAAACCGCACGGTCTGCGGGTTGCAGAAGACAAATCGACCAATGCAGGTTATATCATTGTAAAAGGGGCTAAAAGGGGCTAAAAGGCCACTGCCAACCTGCAAAAAACAAGAAGAGCTACGAACTTATGTGACAATGTGGGCAGGTGCTCGTGGCATTGCTTTCCACACAAAGAACGCATAAGCAAGGCTAAAGTTCCATGTTCGTGACCGGCGTCGAGCGGGATAAGTACACAATATCTGCGACTGCAGCCGAGCAAGATAAGTACGTAATATCTGCGACTGACGTCAAGCGGGATAAGTACGCAATATTTGCGACTGTAGCCAAGCAGGATAAGTGTGTAATATCTGCGACTATAGTCGAACGAACTCACCACTACACATCTGCGACTGACGTCAAGCGGGATGTGGAGGGCTTTAGAACTTAGCGCTAAACGAACGATATTGCCTTTATCAAAAGGCGCTTTGCATCCAAGTGAACGGATGTGAGCAAAGTTAAGATACAAGATTTAAATGGCATATGGATGCTCGCTAGCATCGAAGGATGAAATACAAGGATATATATATATATATTTGAGATCTGATCAGATGACGTAAAATGATCCAATATTCCAACCTGCACCTTCATTGTCAAGAAATCCAATATTCACTGACACTGCTGGAGAAGAATACGCGAGAGAATCATTGCATGATTCTATCTTGCAATTTTCCAGCCTTTGCCAATTCACCTGCAAGTTTTCGAAAAGCCACACAATCTTCTATTTGATGGCCTATATCCTTGTGATACTTACCGAAAAGCTCCTCATGCCGATATTTGATTTTAGATTTCATGCGTCGTGACTTTTTGAACTCTGGCATTTCTTGAAGAACTTCCAGAAGATCTTCCATAGAGATTTTAAACTTGATACGTTCATCCGAACGTTTTTCCTGCTTTAGAGTTTTAGAATTGAAGGAAATGGTCGGACGTGTTTCTGCAAACTTAGAAATATCATCCAGCATAAGAGACATTGTAGACATATTCTGAAGATGAGGAGGAAACCCATAGATTCTTAATTGTGAAATAGCCTGCGAAGAACTGGCTTGCTGATTATCAGAAATTTCTTGAGACGGTTTAACCTTCCGATTCAAGAATGAGATATAGTTCTTGTTTGCTTCTTCACCCAATGAGAATTTATTAACGATATCGATAAGATCCCCATAAGTCTTGGGATCTTTCACAGTGAGCTTGAACTTTAGAGGGCCTTCCCGAAGTCCGTTCACGAAAGCATACAGATAATAATCTTGGTGAATGTTAACAATGTCCAGAATTTCTTTTTGAAAACGATCAACGAAGTCAGGATTAGACTCGTCATCCTTTTGTTCAATTCGAAAGAGAGCTCCTACGTCTCTTTTCCGCTTCTTGTACGTGCAAAACTTTGAGAGAAATTGCCTTCGCAAGTCTTTGAAGCAAGTGATTGATCGAGGTGGTAAACTGTAGAACCATTCCCTTGCGTGACCACCAAAAGATATAATAAAGAGTTTGCATTTGATACCACTTGACACTTTCCTTAATGAAATAGCCGATTCAAAAGCTTGGAGATGAGAAATTGGATCATCAAACCCAGAATATTCAGGTAGACGAGGCACTTTGAAATCACTGGCGACAACCTCCCAACGAATACGGTTGATGAATGGAGAAGGAACATCTTCTTCTTCCCTCGAAGGAGGCTCTTGGTTTTCATAATCTAGATTGTGATGAAATGTCATGTTCCGTTCGGGAATTTCAAAAGGAGGGCTGAAAGTTTCTCGCACGGCAGATTGCATCATATGCTCAACTTGATTGGCAGAAAATTCACTGCAATTGTCAAGCGCTTCGCTATATTGATAAGAAACACCTTGCCTCTCTGAGAGATCAGTAGTAGCTGATAGAAAGCTGGAAACGTTTTGCTCCTTTGTAAAACCCATTCTGAACAAGAGAGAAACAACTGGCCAAAATTTTGAAACCGCCGAACAACTGTGGTTTGAAATGGCGACTTGTTGCTAGGACAAGCCGAGAAGAGGCTGGCGAGAAAGCTGGCGGGCTGAAAACAATAACCAACGCTGCGCGATTTAGTGGACTAGTCGCCGAGATACTGCTGTTTGAGCGGTCTGACGCTACCAGTCCGCTGACTTCATCGACTACTTGGAATCTGAAGGCCGCGTGTTGATTTTGGTGCACGAAATGCGACAGGGAATCGGCACCACCAGTCAACGGTTCGAGCGCTGGGGAAAGAAAGGGAAAAGGAGGAACTGTCGAGTAGTCGGTTACTAGCGGTCAGGGTAAGAATCAGAGCAAGCCGCTAGGAGCGGCGACACCACACTTCGCCCGCCGCAGCCTGAATGCCTCTCTTGCGGCGGATTTTTCCTTTATCTAAAATGGAGCGGTTACACTTAGAATGGAAAGAAGAGGAAAAGAAGCCGGCCGGACAGTAGACCGCAGAGGACTAGATTCGAGGCCGCAACTCTTAACAAGCGAGCTCTTGGACTCGAGTCAGCGTGCTTTGGGTGTGCTGCCGCACCCTATTTATAGGCTCGGGGGCCTGCCCAAACGGGCAGGGCTAAAATTACCGGCTGCCCGGGGTACAAGAGAACCGGGCAGCGGTGACGGGAAACAACCACGGAGAAGAGAAGAGGGCAGAGGAAAGGCCGCGCGACCAGGAGAGCTTTCTCTGGCGTGTTGAGAGTCCCGGACTCTGGACGGGCTGATCTGGACTCACTTCTGATGGCGACCTGGAAACTAGGTCGCGCGGCTTGGGCAAGAACAAGCCGACATACGGATGATGTCTGGCCCTGGAACTTGGCGTTGAGCTGGGCTGGAGTTGGTGGCGGCCTAACGGAGAGGTTGCCCAGCTTATCTGACAACGAGCCGACTTGCTGAGAATGGCGGCTAGAAATACCAAGCCTCCCGGACTTCAAAGCTGGAGAACTAGTCACGGATTTCGGGTTAACATGTATATTCTCATTTACTAAGTTCTTTGATTTCGAGCTCTTTTGCATCTATACAAACTTCATGTGTTTCCTTGTTTGTAAGCTTTAATTATTGTGACATCTTTTATTTTTATTTATAAAACAAATTATTATTGCAAATTAAAAAATTGTCGGGTCATATTGTTGCATTAAGTGTTCATCCATTAACCCCCCGATAGGGCTGTGCTGCGTCACTTTGACAGTGCCTTGGTCACAATTGAAGAAGAGCACTATTTTCATTTTCAGCGAGGTTTGCGAGATAATATACAAGTACATTTGATATCTCAATCAATCAATAATTATAACTAATGTGTTGAGACTACACGTTAATAGATATTGATATTGAAAGATCTCAAAAACGAAAAGAATTTTAGAAGCAAAGATCCTTGGATGTTCAGAGTAAGGAATACTCGGGAATGAGTGGAAGTTCCAAGTGAAAGGTGGGAGGTCCACCAACACAAACTCCTGCAAAATGTGGCACCATAAGCTTTAGAAAGATAGTAGAAAAGAGGTATGAAAATGTGGAAAGCTAATCTTGGAGAATGTCTGGTAAGAACAAGAATCTGTTTCAAGTGTTATTGTCCCGGGGCCGGGAACCATAGAAGTGAATGCCCGTTAATGGAAGTGACCATATGAACATCAAGGGAACTCCAAGACAAGTGTCAAAGGTGCATCGTATTGATATTTCCATCCTGATTGATAAATGTAAATGTGTGGAGTTAGTAGCGTCTGGATCAATAATGGTGTCGCCGGATGAAAGACATTCATCCTCTTGTTTTCAATATGAGCCAACTAAAAGCAAAAGCCGATGACACAGTGATCACATGTTTGTTTTATGCTCACAATCACCTCATGGAGGTATTATTTGATGCCGGAGCTAGTCACTCCTTTATATTTGAGAATGCTATGAAATGCTTAATGAGCTAAGGGTTTTTATGTCAAATAACATTGGTATTAACACTTGGCTTAGATGCAAGGTATTGTTAATGATGGGAAGTAAGACAATAGAAAGAGATTTTGCGGTCCTGCCCCTAGCTGAATTTGATATCATTTTGGGAATGGTTTGGTTGTTGATATACGAGGCCGTTATACATTGTAAGAAGAAAGAAATTACACTTAAAGTAACCGACCAAACTTAGTGTGTGTTCAACTAAATGATTGAAGTAGCTAAAGCTCTTATATCGCTGATGAAGGTAATAAAGAAAGTCATTGTTTTAATGTTCTCCGACATGTCATTTTTAAGGGCAAAACAATATGTTTTTCTTTAAAAATATATTGTCATTTTGTAAAATATAGGCCGACATATCCAATTTTTTCTGATATATCGACCAACATGACTTTTAAATATATCGCCCGCTATTTTATTTTTTATTATATTAGTAGACTAGCATCATATGTTTAAATTAACTATATATATTATATTATGTATGTTTAATTCGATTAGGCTTATTGTTTATATTTTTTAACGTTTTATTTTTATAACTAATTTTGTATAATTGTTTCATAATTTTTTTAATTTCATATTGCAAAAAATATAAAAATATTAAATGCATTTATTAGTTGATTGTTTGTATGTTTTAAATGTAAATTTATATGTTTGTAAAAACTTATAATCAATCAAGGATTTTTAACTTTTAAATATTCTTTATTTTTAATAAACTTAAAATTATGAAAATAAAATTATTCTATACTATTAAATATATTTTACAATGTATCATTTTTGTTTGTTAATAATACTTTATCTCAGATACTATTCGATTTTATTTTGTAATATAAATGTCTCATCTTTATTTAATTGTTATATTATTTTCTATTGTATAACATAATTATAGTTCGTATACATAAAAATAAAACATTTATTTATAACACATGAAAATCCGATTTTTTAAAATATCTCCGACATGTCTCCGACTTCCGACATTTAAAAACTCAATCCGATATGTCGTCAACATCCGATATTTACATCAACAACACCACTCAAGCCTTTATCCCACTATAGTGGGGTCGGCTATATGCATCCTTTGTCGCGGTGTCGCCATTGTGCCGATATTTACAACATTGAAGAAAATAAGGAAAGGTGGTGTGGATATGTTAGTAATGATTAATGGAAACACTGTGTACAAAATCACTCGAGCTCCCCTATATGGGACCATATTCTCCATACGCCCCTCACATGTTGGGTCTGAGTCTCTAACACGGTCTTTTTTTTAATTCATTGACGTGAGAGTGGGCCGTATTGTTTAGCCTACAATGGTATAGTATTAGAGCATATGCAAATGCATCCATGGCCAAACCGATTGGTTGTAGTTCAAGGGACTGAAGATCTTCATTAATTGCACAAGACTATATGAGAGTTCCCCAGAGTTTCCAAATGTATGGTTCCGTTACACTCAATAATTTTTCCCATTATTTATATTATATGCATCCTATCTTCTAGTATATTATAAGCCCTCATAATATTTTATTTC
Organism: Platanthera zijinensis; assembly: GCA_039513925.1. Taxonomy (NCBI): domain Eukaryota; kingdom Viridiplantae; phylum Streptophyta; class Magnoliopsida; order Asparagales; family Orchidaceae; genus Platanthera; species Platanthera zijinensis. The sequence continues at coordinate 155,704,627 of CM077097.1, forward strand.
ACTACAAGATATACTAAAAATGCAACCATCATAATTTCAAGAAAATGTATCTTCTCTATTTATCTTACGAGTTTCAGGATGCATTCATCTTAATTTTCATGTCTATCATGCTCAGTTTGCTTGATTGGAAATCACATAATAGAATGTTCGTTTTCATGAAGCCATTCCTTTTCTTCTTGGTATAGTCGCCACATAGGCCTTCTAATTAACATCCATGGAATTCAAATATACTCACTTGAAAACTGCCATCTCATTACTCCGTTATATACACACAACATTTATATACAGTTAAATAGACCATGATAGTGGGCCTTTTTCCCAATTAATCCCTATGAATAACTGTACAAATTTTTCTTGAGCAGGAATAATACTCTCCACACTCTGTTCCTAACTTTTATCTACTTTAATATTTTCTACCTGCAGTACTAGTAATTTATCCATATTTCCCCAACGCTGATTTTTTCTTGTGAATTACTCTTAGAAGTCACCTCATGAAGTCCCCTGAAATTAACCTTTTCTTTTTCAATGTAGCTTACTGGAGATTTTGATAAGATGGTAGCGTTGCAGAGGTTATTAGAGCCATATGGTATTTGTGAGGTTTGTTCATGACATACTGCATGGCTTAATATTCTGGCTTCTCTTAAACTACAATTTTGTGTGCTTTTTCAATGTAAAGGTATTTTAGTTCACAAATCAAATATCGCCATATTCAGTAGCATCATCCCATTGTTAAGTAAGCATGGCTCTATGACTGATCTTTTTGGGAGTCATCGTAATTTTGTAATCTTAAATTAATATTGCCAATGTAAGTATTGCATATGTTGGAACCAAGATTCGGGACTACGAGGAGTTTGGACCCGAAAGGGGGCAACCTGCACTTCTCCCGAGGAAGAGCGCTTGGCTGAAGACTCAGAACTAAATACGACCCTGGACTACAACGCGGAAGTCCCACCACATACTCAAAAAATCTTAAAGCGCTTCCCCTCCCAAACCAATGCTGAAGCTGGGCAACTTGGAGGACACTTGAAGCCAACCAAAGCTGACCAGAGGAAGAAGCCAAAGAATCAGATACTCTTCAAAGGTGCCATTCAGAGTTTATTTATAGTTTTCCAAGTCTGGTTTGTACATAGTGGAATCCCACATTTTGGTTTTACTAAACGCACCCCAAATTGGTCTGCCAATAGCCAGACTCCACTATTTGGAAATGCTATTGGCAGATACAAACAAGCATAATGTTCTATGGAAAATTCACTAAAATTAGTCAATGATGAGGTCTCAGCCTTCGAGGGTGGCAGATGTCTGATGAAGCCAACACTCGCCCACTTGACTCGCCTCCTGGGGCGAGTGAGGGTCTGTCTCCCGACTCACCCCTCCTTACCCGGTGAGTGCCTAGTGAAACAGACACTTGCCAACCTCTTACCCCTTGCCTGGGGCGAGTGCGAACCTGCTCTCCGACTCGCCCCACTCGGAGTGGCGAGTGTTTGATGAAGCTAGCACTTGTCAGCCTCTCACTTGCGGTCTGGGGCGAGTATGGCCCAACCACCTGACTCACCCCGCCAACCGCATGCCTGCTGCCTTGGGCAGGTGTGAGCCTACCTCCTTACTCGCCCACTCGACTCGTCTTGGTCTGAGGACCCCTTTGCGCCTTGGACTTTCTGGGTTACCCACTCGGCGAACACTGAGTTGTATACAATCCCCGCTCTTTGCGAGATTGCTTCAAGCTCGGAAAGAAAAGTCCAACCCCCAGTGTTCAGTGAGTGTCTGCTAACCTGCAGGGAATCTTTTTGGTGGCCTCCACTCTGCATTATAAATACTTCCAACCAAAGAGGGTGGGGGGCTTCGTAACTTCCCCCCTTTCTTCCACTTCTTTCTACTTTGGTTGTATAATGCCGCTTCAAAAGAAATCCAGGATCGCATCGACGCCGCGAGGGAGGAGAATAAATCCTTTACTGTGGAGTTCGCTCCTTGGCTTGCCCAACGTACCTCGAGCCCGCCTTTCAAAATAAAAAAGGCTAAGATGGTCAGGCGCGACCAGACGGACTGCGGGTCTACCCTCCCGAATCCTCCACTCGTCACTGAGCTTGCTCCTTAGGTACGCGTACTTACTGCTTGACTCGCCAACGACCAAGATAGATTGGCGCAGGAAAAACTTCCGGAGAAAAGGGATGCAAGAGAAGATTCAACGAATGTCGACCTACACTCGCGTAAAGGAGGAAGTGACATGATGGCCACGGAGACCCACCTCCAGGTCGTCCAAGGTGATCCCTCGCGCGCGCCTCCACTTGTCACCTTCCCGCTGACCCCCCCTTTTGAACTCCGATTTTTACCTCACTGTTTCTCGCAGCCACCACCTTCGGGACCATTGAGACTCATTTCGCCGCTGAAGTCGCCGGTTCGCTCAGCCACCCTTTTCATTACCTCAGATTCTGGGCTCCCGGTCATTCGACTCCTTCCGCCCACCGAATTGCTTACTCCGCGCCATCCTGCCATGTATCGGGGAATCGCTCACGCTAACCTTCGGCGAACCCTTCCAAGGGCGACCCGACCCATCTCGCCAACGCCCCGGGGGTTTTCGCCTTCTCCTCACTGAGTCCTGGTTTTGTTTGGCTAACCCCCTCCTTTGCAGGCTACCGAGAGGTCTCGTCCACTGAATTTGAAATAAACGAGATCTCCCCGCGACCCTCCCCTGATGCGATCGCTGACTTTCTGGGTGACCCGAAGGACGTCGTGGTGTTGAAAAGGCGGATGACCGAGCTATTTAGAAAACACAGCCTCATGCTGCGCGAGATGTACGCCCAGGTCCAAGAGAACAAAGACGCCAATGAGTAACGACTGTGCGATCTTGAAAGGGACTATGCACAACTCCTCGATGAGATGTGGCGGGGAGCTGCCAACGAGGAGACCTCCCCAGGGATTCACATCTCGCGGGCTGAATACCAAATGCGTTTAGTGCAACAAGAGCTCAGTGCCATCCACGAGTATCACTACCCTAACAAATCGCCGAGGTCGGGAGTGCGAGGCCGGGGAAGATGGAAATGACTCCAATATTGAGCCTACCGACACTCGCTCTCCCCTCCCGCCTCTCTCTCCCCTTTCCTTGTACCCTATTCGCTTTATTATTTTTAATTCTGTAATATTGACTTTGAACTTGTCTGAAACATTCGCGAGTAGCTCTGTAGGATTCTCGCCAGGTGTTGAATTATGTTCTATTCGCGCCTTGTGATGCTTTGTTTTTCTCACTTTACTGCCCTTGGGATTTTGAATGAAACGCTAGCCTCGAATTACTGGCGAGTGGGAGGGAGTGTGGGGCCGGCCTAAGGATCGAGACAGGGAATGATGATTTGCTATCCGTATACCCACCTCCTGGGATCCCTCATGCCCAATCGTTTCTTATAAATAGGGCCCCTCCCCTGCCCCTCTTTTTTCTTCACTTACCATATTTATTACCGCCTGTTCCCTGCCTTTCTTCGCCTCTTAGCGCCCGCCCTCAAGTTCTCGCGCGAGCACTCACATAATGGGCGGTGATGGCGGGGATGCTGACGGCAGATCGAAGTGCGCCCGGACCTTCGCAGACTACCCCTTCCTTCACTGCAACCTGACGGAGGGCGAGTACCTCCCGGTTGTGGAGGAGTACATCTCGCTCGGGTTTGTCGCTCGCCGTCCGGGAGAGTTTGACTCAATCAATAACTTCCACCCAGATGAGCTCGCGATCCCCATCTCGCATTTCGAGGTGGGTTTGTGACTACCACTCTTGCCAGGGGTGTTCCAGGTCCTTAGGTACCTGGGCGTTGTCCCGGGTCAACTAAACCCTAACTCCATCGCCATGCTGGTGGACTTCGCCAGCTTCATGCGTGAGGAGCGTATCGAGTATATCCTCGTCGCCTTCCACAAGCTATTCGTCTTCCGGGCCAACAAGGATGAGCCGCTTTCTTCTCTAGCCAGCATGTCAAGGTTCACGAGATGACAAACAAGAATCACAATTGGCTCAGAAAGTTTGTATTCATCAAGGATGACTTCGGCAATGTTCCCTTCTCGCCAATCCAACAGGACGAGGCGACCTACCGTCCCCCCTTAGTGGGAGGTCATGAGGCCGATCTCTTCAAGTTCTTCGTTTGGAAAAACTTTGAGGTCACCTATCTGAGGAGGAATATCGATTCGCTCCTCCCCGTCCTCCCTGAAGAAGGTACTCTCGGCTCACTCTCTCTAGACTTCGCTCTCTTTCCCCTTATGAACTTTGCATCTGATACTGAAATGATCGCTGGGATGCGCGTTCTCCCCCTGCACCCATCGTACGCGAGTGCCACGGTCACCACCACGGACCTCACTCGCATTGACTCTGTCGCGACCGCATGCAAAGACGACCTGGACACCTCATCTGGGCCCTTCAGTAAGAAGCGGACCGGTCCCACGGACCGCGACTCGCCCTCTTCCCAACCGGCTCCTTAAAAACCAAAGACCAGGATCCCCGCCAAATGAAAACAGATTGCGGGAACCCTGCCCGAGAAGGCCCAGGTCATGAACGAGACCGCTGGTGAGGTCGCCAACAAGATCGCTGGAACTTCGGCAGTGCCAGGAGAGGAGGCTCGTGGAGAAGCGGTGCCGAGGGGGCATATGAATTTTGGGCTCGACGAGAAACAGCGAGACGGCGCCAGCGACCCCTGCTATTTTGGGATCGGGGAACTAGCAGGGCTTCCATCTCCACTCTCCTTCCATCCTGGCAAGAGCAGGAAACCTCTAGCGGCCAAGCATATGCCCTCGCCTTCGGGCTCTATGGGCGGGAAGACGCCGCGACTTATGATGAGGCGACCCCTCAGGCGCTCGCGCATGAGAGCACGCGAGCCCAGCTCCGTGCTCTTGAGCTCGCTCACATGACGGCGCATTGCAGTATTCTCCTTGCGCAGACCCTTGCGGAGGCTGAGCACTCGCGGGGTCTCGCGTTGGAAGAGGTCACGAGCCTCAAGAAAAGGCTGGAGACCTCCGAAAGACTTCTCGCTGGCCACTCCGGCGGAGTGGTAAGTATTAGTTCGACCGCGCCCTCTCTCGCTTCCACATTTATCTCTCGCTAATCCTCGTCTCCTGGTCTTTCTCGCAGGATGTCGTGACCGCTGAGCGATTACACGCGCGAATCGCCACCCTCGGGGAGGAGAACAAGGGGCTAAAGGCCCAAAACAAGCAGCTGCTCGAGGCAGTCCTCCCGCCGGTTCCCGGTAGGAGTAAGTTCAAGCAATACTCCAACCACGAGATCAAGAAGATGATGCAGCAGGACGCTACCAAAGTGGCAGAGCACGCGCTCCGGATGATTCAGAGGTCCGACCTCCTGAAGAGCGGCAGCGAAATGGTCACGGTAAGCGACATAGTTCCAGAGCTATTCCTCCCTATCGAGAAATCTGAGGAGAGAGAGAAGTTGGGGGGGGGGGGGGGGTTTCGCCTGAAGCGTTGTCCGGGGTCCTTTCTAAATTTTGCTCGCCCTTGTAATTTTTGTATATTCTGTATTTCTGGGCGAGACTCTCATTTTATATAACTCTTTAAGTTATCAAAGGTGCTAGGCGCATCAAGGCGCATAGGGACCATGGAGCCTAGGCGTAAAGCGCAAGGAGCAGGTGCGCGCCTGAGGCACGTGAAGCCAAAAATGGGGGGAAAAGGAAAATGAGCGAATTGGACACCTAATTCGCTGAAATTGAGCGAATTGGGCGGTCAATTCGATGAAATTGAGCGTATTAGGCACCCAATTCGCTGAAATTGAGCGTATTGAGCGCCCAATTTGCTGATATTGAGCGTATTGGACGCCCAATTTCAGCGAATTGGGCGCCCAATTAAGAGATTGTAAGCTACAAGTAAACACATGAATTGTTGAGGGCCCAATTAAGTGATGAACTTAACAAAGTCAGAAACATTCACTATTGAAATTAGAATGCTATACAATCGAATACAATCGAGTTAAATCAACTTGAAAATGCTTCAATTAAATTTAAAGAGAATAAACAAGGCAACTGGAGTAAGTTACAGGTAAAGACATATAAACTATCATCCAAAGTAAAATGCTCTTTCACCAATTGAACAAGAAAGAGGGCAATTAACTACAGCTACAAAGTTACATAACAAATAGAAAGCCAAGGAGATGAAATGTTTAGGGCCTGGAAGTTACTTCGACTTGTTGTAGATAGGCAGGTTGGAGAGAAGAACCACCAAGTTAGCAATGTTTGGAGATGAAATGCTCTTTCACATTTGAAAACAATGATTTGAAAATAATATTAAGAGATTGTAATGTTTGGCACAAAAACAAACATAAACCACGAAGTCAGCAATCATAAACTCTAAAATAATGTGAAAGAAAATAACATAACATCACGTTATCGCATAGTTTTTCAATTACTAGTAATCATAAACTCTAAAATAACATAAAATTACGTCATCATTAAGTATTAATTACTCATCGTTTGAATCAATTAAGGTTTCATCTTCTTCACTAAAATCTTCTTCTTCTTCATTGAACCCGGCTTCTTCATCCTCGACATCATCTGTACGCATTGTTGGAGTAGGTGCCCTCTTCTTAGATGTGCTCCCCTTGTCAGCTACCATCTTCCCTTTGGATAAGCGCGTGGAGTAGATGTCTTCTTCTACTCCACTGGCCCTAGCTATTGCACCCCAGGTCAATAAATCGTCATCCTGCTCAACCTCCTCATCTTCCTCCATTCTTCCCATCAGCCATTCATTGCTATCGCCAATATCTTTCAGCGAGATCGGATCAATACGATCACGTGAATCATATCGCCGACGCAAGACACGATTGTATTTTACAAATACTAAATCATTCAGGCGCTGCTGTGCTAGTCGATTTCTTTTTTTGCCATGGGCCCACAACATAACTAATAAATAATTAATCATATAATGATATAAATTAATTTTTACATACTTGTTCAATAAAATTCATACATGTTCAAAAAAATTCCAGTTACGCTCACATCCGGATGAACTGCAAGTGACACTTAGAACCTTTACAACAAATTTAGTCAGATTAGGAGTATCAGTTCTATATGATTGCCACCATTCAGCTGCCCCAAAAAATGAATATCAAGAAATTAATAAATCATTCTTAGTAAATAAATTGTTTGTTTGAAACTTGGAATAATATTTAATTTACTAATCAGGGGACTTTGTTTTCCTATGACGAACTGCAAATTGCATTCCAAATAAACCTTCAACATTTCTATATAAACTTAGTTGGTCCATAATTTTATCTTGAATGACAGGACTTGGAATGAGCCTTTGCATTGTTTGATATAAACCTCTCATGATTTCTCCATCTAATGTCATTTCAGGATTTGAATAGAAGAATTCCGGATTTAAATATTGAGCCGCCACATGCAATGGTCGATGAAGTTGATTTTCCCATCTCTTGTCCACAATCTCCAAGACTTCTTTATATTTTTCCTCTTTCCCATTGAAAGAGTTCATGATTGTCTCTTTCGCCCTATCCATAGCCTCATAGATATAACCCATATCCGGTCTTTTCTCTCAATCTACCAATCTTAATACCCGAACTAATGGTCCAAAAATCTTCAAAATGTACACAATAGTACTCCAGAAAGAGACCATGTATATAATGCTCTGTACTTGCTTACCTCCTGTTTCCTTTGCCCACTTGCTTGATGTCTACTCAGGTGAAGTGAACATCTTCCTTAGATTGGTCCTCTGCTTATGAATGCGCTGAAGAGCAAGGAATGAAGTCGCAAACCTAGTAACAACAGGTCTAACAAGCTCCACTTGTTCTATGAAGCTCCTTAGCATGCTGACTAGTCCAGGCCGAACATAAATATAACTATTTACGCTCATTGCTCTTTTAATTATTCTATTAATGCTAGACATCTTTCCAATATCCTCCAGCATTAAGTCGATGCAATGAGCGGCACACGGTGTCCAATATAAATATGGTCGTTTTGCTTCCAATAATTTTCTTATTTCATAACAAACACATTCATAGTCAATATGACATTAAAATTAAATAAATATTAAAAGAAGATGATAAACGATATATTTACCTGTTAGTACATTATTGCTTGCACTATCAGTAACAACTTGAACAAGATTTGCCTCTCTAACACATTCCACAACTCTATCATGCAATTCAAACATCCTCTCTCCAATCTTCGCGTAATCAGATGCATCACCAGATTCCAGGAAAAATGTACCTTTCGGTGAATTTACCAAAAAAATTATAAGAGTTCCCTGTTTCTTATCTGTCCATCCGTTTGCCATGATAGAACATCCAAACAACCTCCACTCATCCTCATAATTCATCATCATATTCTGTACTTCAGTTACTTCATTATTCAACAAAGGCACGCGAAATTCATGGTAACTGAGTGGTTTCAGTCTAACCCAAACTGTCCAACGGATTCTATCATCACTGCAAAACTAGGGTAGGTACCGCATTAAAAGGGATAGCTGCATCATACATCCATTGAGCTATATGCTTGCAAGCCCTCCCTCTAAGTTCCTTCTTACACGCTTCGTTGATTGAAGTTTGCTTCATTTGCTTATGTTGGCCTTTTTGTTTCATTTTCTTCTCAATATTATGTGCAAAAAAAACATCCATCGGTCCTTTGGTCCTAGACTTTTTAGGGGCACTGCTTGGAACGCATCCATGAATGTTCGCATCGACGTCATCCATATCCTCATCGCTTCCAAAGGTATCTACATCTGCAAAGTCCGGGAATGCTTGTTTTTCCGTATTGCTTACAACCATTTTCTTTTCCATATAATCTTGAATTTCTGTCCTTACATGTTGTGGGCATTTGGGACAAACTTTGGTATTTCTAAATCCCCCAACCAGGTGTTGATCTGCACGATAAATTCCACCCTTTGTGACTTTCTCACAGAAATGCAAATTAAATCATTTTTATTAGTGACAGATGTCTGACGCACATTTTTCCAACTTGGATCAATCCTAGATTGGATACTGGATGAACCAGATCCACTCGCGTCCATTTTCAGCTATTAAAACATTTTACAAAAAAATTATTGCATAGAACAGGATAATTAGTGAAAGCTGTAGCGTCCAGTTCACTGTTTTATTGTGAACTGGGCTTCCAGTTCACTGTTTTACAATGAACTGGGATGCCCAGTTCACTGTAAATTGGCAGCTCAGTTCACTTTTTTATAGTGAACTGGGCTTCCATTATGAACAGAAGAGGGCAGCCGGAAAAAATGGCAGGCAGAAAAAAAAGCGCAGCCTGAAAAAAGGCAACCAACAACCATTATGCAAGAAGAAGGAATGCAGTGAGAAGAAGAAGAAGTTACCAAATAAAGCGGCGGTCGGCGAGCGGAGGAGCGGCGAACGGAAGAGGAGCGACGATAGTAGCGGAGCGGCGACAGGAGCGAAGCGGCGACGGGAGCGGAGATGCAAGCTTTCAACCTAATCCCGATTCGGCATGAATCGAAAAAATGAGGCCAAGACATCTTATAAACCCATAACCCTAATTAATCCAAACCGGCTGCGCCTAGACCGGAAATCTTCTAGGCGCGCCTAACCAGCGCCTGAATGACCCGCAAGGAGCCCGCCTAGGCGCGCCCGAGCCAATTCGCCCGCCTCGCCCGTGATCGGGCGCTGTTCTGTGCGCCCGGTGCGCCTGACGCTTCAAAGGCGCGCCTAGGCGCGCGCCTTGATAACTTAGATAACTCTGTATTCTTATGGGTGAAACCCTCATTGTAATTTTGCTCATTTTTGTGCTTTCTTATAACCTTCTCTTTGATTATTATTTGCACCTGCGTCATGAAATCGCACACCACAGGCTCTTAGCGCGTCAGTAGATATAAAAATGCAACTCTGTATAAGGTCATTTTGCAAGAGCGAACCACCTTTGCATTGCTTTGTGCCCCCCTGAGACTTAGAAAAACTTTGTTCATTTCAGTTATCTACGCATCTGCGTCTGCGGGACTCCAAGCTCGGGCATCCCGACACATTGTCGAGGCTCGAGTGCTAAGTAAATGCGAGCGGAACTTCGGGGACTTAGTCCCACTTCTTGCTTTGCCTTCATGTCATGGGGAAGCTTCGCTTCCCCTATCAAACCGTGAGTGCCTAGTGCTATAGGAACTCGCCAACCCCTCGTCCCTTGACTGGGGAGAGTGCGGGCTGCACTCGCCAACCTCTCTGCCTTGCCTCTTGGATGCGGGGGCGTTTTGCTTCCCTCTTTAGCCAGTGAGTGCTTGATCCGCGGGACTGCCCAAGGACCTTTCACGACCATCTCCCTTTTTATGATCGCCTGTCACTCGAGCGACCCGCCTGCCCTGCTGACTAGTGAGAGCCCGGTCAGCGGGATCCAATCGGGGGTGTTCACAAACAATCATTCTTTCTCATCCACCACCCGAGCGACCTGCATGCCTTGTCGGCTAGTGAGCCCGGTCAGCGGGATCCAATCGGGGGTGTTCACAATCTTTCTTATCATCCACCACCCGAGCGACCTGCCGGCCCTGCCGGCTAGTGAGAGTCTTGTCAGCGGGATCTAATCGGGGGTGTTCATAATAATCTTTATTTTTCATCCACCACTCGAGCGACCTGCCTGCCCTGCCGGCTAGTGAGAGCTCGGTCAGCGGGATCCAATCGGGGGTGTTCACAAACAATCTTTCTTTCTCATCCACCACCCGAGCGATCTGTCGGCTAGTGAGAGCCCGGTCAGCGAGATCCAATTGGGGGTTCTCTTTCACCATGCACATCACATAAACATGTAAAAAATGTGGATTTGAAAGAAACCAATAATATATTGAGATTGATTAATCAATGATAGAAACGTTTCAAATCATCGCCGCTCCTAGCGTGGTTGAGGGATACCCCTTCCACATTCCGGAGGTGGTACCCTCCCGACTTCAAAGTTTCTTTTACTATATAAGGGCCCTCCCAATTAGGATTATGCTTCCCAACCGTTTTCCCCCTCCCGACTGCATCGACCTTCTTGAGAACAAGATCTCCCTTTACATATTGTTTGACTCGGATGTGCTTGTCGAAATACCTGGCCATTCGGCGCTTGATTTCTTGTTGCTGGATGGTTGACAATTCTCGAAGTTCTTCTACTAGATCCAGTGGGAGCCTTTGCTCTTCTTCATTTTCCACCTGCCATTCCTCGTCTCCTTCTCCTGCGGCGACCACCAGCGGGGACTTCACTCGTACTCTACTGGCAGCACCGCTTCGGAACCATGAGAAAGTTTAAAGGTGGATTCACTCGTGGTCATGTTAGGTGTAGTTCTCAAGGCCCAAAAGACCGATGGGAGTTGTTCCACTCAGTTACCCCTCAGGTTCTCAACCTTCTTTTTCTGCAGATTCACAATTATCTTATTTGCCGCCTCCACATGCCCATTACTCCTAGGGTGGTGGACCGACGCGAAACAGAGATCTATGCTCAACTGGCTTCAGAAACTGACGAACTCATCGCTAGCGAACTGCGACCCATTTTTCGTTACTATGGCTAAAGATAGTCCCTAGGAAGCACCGGTACGGGTATCGGGTACGATACGTATCCGGTACGACGGTACAACAAAATTTTAAAATCAAGGATACGGGTACGGCGGGATACGTTGTATTAAATTTAATAAATATATATGCATATATCACAAATACAATTATAAATTCTCAAAATAATAAAACATGAAATATAAATAATCAATTGAAGAATAAGTCCATAACTAATGCAATATAACATGAAGTACTTTGACATAAGCTATTCATAATTATTTCAAATAAAGCGATGTTATCACTCATTTTCTTCATCTTCCTCTATATTGTTGGAGACCAAGACATCTTCAATTTCTGGCTCATCTAAAGACAAGTTGGCAACTGTAAGTATGCCAACTCCATCAAAAGGATTTGCCCATGCATCTCCTCCTATATCCCATATTCTACTCCTTCTTTGACTGTAGATTTCATTTCTCCTCGATAATAAGCGTAGATTACTATGCACGTACACCAAATCATCAGTTCGTTGCGGTATAATTTTGTTTCTTCTCAATGAGTGAATGAACGAGTATGCGCTCCAATTTATCTCGCAGCAGGACGATGAAGAAGTTGACCTAACAACTTCAAAGCAATTTTTTGTAATTTAGGTGCCGAAGTTCCATAGTAACTCCACCAATTCTTGGGCAATAATGAATCTCTACTCTCTAAACTATCTGGCTCACTAAAAGCTTGACCAAATCCCGTGAACCTAAAGAACTCATTGATTACTATATTCCTCTCCACCACATCAGGAAAATATCTTATTAAGCATTTATTCCTCTCCAAAGAAATCTCTTCATCCGTATTTGGAGCAACTCTATTTGGCACTCCTTCAAGCCATTCTCGACTATAATACATACAAATAAAAATATATAGTAAATAAATAAATCATAGTAAATGTTTAATATCAAATAAGAAAAAAATTACCTTGGATTAAGAGAATGAGTCATGCAATGTAGTGGTGTGCAACTCTTGGTGCATCGATCAACGAGGACATCATAAATTGCCTCATAAAGAGAGCAATGAGCTTCCAAGTCCGTCAACTTCTCGTATTTATATATTTCAAGCTTCACATTTTCTATCATTGAATCCCACATGTCATATGCTAGATGAAGATTAGGTTTGTCTGTATCACAAACCCTAAGCATATCATATATGAGTCTTGTTATATTAAGGATCTTGTCCACATTATCCCACCATTTGTCACTATAGATGATGTTTTTAACCTTTAGAGCTTTCTCAACATCATCTGCTCTATACATACTCCATTCGGGACATCAAACCATATTAAGCAAGCCCATCTTCACAAGTTTAAATCTCTTCAACATCACTATAGTGGAAGCAAATCGTGTCTCAGCAAATTCAAGTAACTTCAGTGAAACAAAAGAGTTATACATGTTAAACCTGTATTGATGATTCATTATGAAAGTTCTGATTGATTGAGCATCATTAGCCACTTGAGTTATCCATCTGCATTGTTCTCTAACTGTTGCACAACGATCAGTATTATTGGTTGCGCAAATTTTTTTTAATGCTAGATTTAAAGTATGCACAACACATGATGTCCAAAAAATATGTGGGAATCGTGCCTCCACAATTGCTCCTGCTGCCTTACACACTGGTGCATTATCAGTGATAACTTGTATAACATTTTCGGCACCAACTTCATTAATAACTCCAATCATCAAATTTGCAATATAATGTTTATCCTTATACTCACCTGATGCATCAACTGGCTTTAAAAAAATAGGACCATCATCGGTGGCCGCCATAAAATTAATCAAAGGTCTTCTTTGAGCATCTGTCCAACCATCACTGACTAAGCTGATTCCCTTTACGGACCAAGTTTCTTTAATTGGCTGAAGCATTCTAGTGATATTTGATTTTTTCTTTCTGCAAAAGTGTTGTTCTGAGAGCATTATATCCAGGAGGAACGAATCCATCAAGATTGTGGTTAGCAACAAATTTATATGAACTAACTTAATATGGATTTCTAGCTAGATGAAATGGCAAACCACCAGAATAGAACATCCTGGCTATGTGACTTCTTAACTCATCTCTAGCTTTATTTTGAAAAGCCATATCAATAGGTCCCCCTCTTCTTTTTTTTTTTCCCCGACTAATTGACAAGCTTGACTTGCATTATGAAACGATAATATCTTGGGAGCCGGTTTGCATTTTTCTTCTGATGTATCAACCACTTTTTGAAGCTCTTTTAAATACTCTTGAGTTACTTTTGGACATACCCTAATACCATTCCCGGATATTTTTAGCAAGTGACTCTTTACTCTAAAATACGGGCCACTGAAATCTATCTCACAAAAATTGCATTTCCATTTGCTGTTTCTGCCACCAACTTCTCTACTATGAATAAGAGATACATAATCCCAAAGTGGTGCATTATCATCCCTACTTGCATCATCAGAAATAAATCTACTTGTTGATGAGGTAGAAGTTGAACCAGTGACACTAATAGGAGATTGTGATTGAGACATAATTGTTGTAATAAGAAAAAGATGAAAAAAATTAAACACCAAAAATTATATATGATTTCTAACTAAACAAACAACTGTTGTCATGGTATATTCAAAAACTGTTGTCATCCTATATTCAAAAATGATTATATGATTTCTAACTAAACAAACAATTGATTATATGATTTCTACTAAACAAACAACTGTTGTCATGGTATATTCAAAAACTGTTGTCATCCTATATTCAAAAATGATTATATGATTTTTAACTAAACAAACAACTGATTATATGATTTCTAACTAAACAGACAACTAAGTATATGCATATGTATAAAAAAAAAACCTACAACAACAAACATGAATCATGCTTATAGTGGAAAACATAATCAAAATTTCAACTACATAATCAAAATTCCAACTACTTATAGTGGAAAACATAATCAAAATTCCAACAAAAAATTAGCTGGCTTTGTCATCCTGTAGTGGTACCAACAGAAAATTCCAACTACTTATAGTGGAAAACATAATCAAAATTCTACGTTGGAAGCAAGGGTATTAATGATGTCTACTAACAATATTCTAAGCCCAGCAAATGGTCGTCCAATTATTGTTCCTGATAAAGATATAGTGCTTGGCCTTTATTATTTAACCATGATTTTTGATAATGAGCCTGGAGAAGGAATGAAATTTGCTAGTATAGAAGAAGAAGAAGAAGAAGAAACAAACAAACAACTAAGTATATGCATATGTATTAAAAAAAACCTACAACAACAAACATGAATCATGCTTATAGTGGAAAACATAATCAAAATTCCAACTACATAATCAAAATTCCAACTACTTATAGTGGAAAACATAATCAAAATTCCAACAAAAAATTAGCTGGCTTTGTCATCCTGTAGTGGTACCAACAGAAAATTCCAACTACTTATAGTGGAAAACATAATCAAAATTCTATGTTGGAAGCAAGGGTATTAATGATGTCTACTAACAATATTCTAAGACCAGCAAATGGTCGTCCAGCAACACGGGATCAGGAGGAGCGGCAGCAAATGAGCCCTAATATCGCGATTCGCAATTATATCGAACCGGAAACGTACCCGGTACGGGTACGGCCCTATGTTTGGCGTATCCGTGCTTCGTAGGGTAGTCCCATATTGCAAAGGGCCATGGGGCTGTGATGGTTCTGAGTCTCTGGGCTGGTAGAAGATGGAGGGGAGCGAACATTTGACACTTCTGACACTTTCTTGCGAACTCTCCCGCATCCTTGCTGATGCTCGGCCAGAAGTAGCCTTGCCTCAGCACCCTTCCTTCCAGGATCCTGCTCCCGGAGTGACTGTCACATTCCCTAGAGTGGATCTCCTTCAGGACCTTTGGAACCTCCTCTTCTGACACACATCGGGCTAGGAGCCTTGAGAGGGTTTTCCGATACAATTCTCCCTCATGCAATAAGTAATACGCCGACTTGTGCCTGAACCACCTCTTGTCCAAGTCCCCCTCCAGGAGCTTGCCCGAAGTTAAAAAGATGATGAAGGGATCCATCCACGACGCCCGCTGGTCCACCTCCATTGACTCCCCTTCCTCAATAGACGACCGAAAGAACTCTGTCACCGTACCTCCTGCCCGAGGGCCAAACTTGTCCAGATGGTCTGCTGGGGAACTCTCCTCCCTTTGCACATGCTGAATTGAGAAAGTGCGGAACTGCCCTATGAGATCTTTGATCTTCACAAGGTAGCATTGGAGAGTTGGCTCTCTAGCCTCGAACTCCCCTCTGATCTTACAAGCCACCACCATTGAGTCCGTCGAGACCCTTACGTCTTGCACCCCCAACTCTTTGGCCATACGGAGCCCCACAATCACAGACTCGTACTCGGCCTAGTTGTTGGTGAGTGGGAAGTGAATGTCTACCACTTGCTCGATCTTCGCCCCCTGGGAGCTTACTAGGATCACCCCTCCCCCAAAGGAATGCTTCCCCGATGCTCTGTCCACCAACATTTCCCACTCCGCCTGGTGGAGAGACTTGAGCTCTTTGACCTTGGCCACACAATCTATCACTGCTTGCGCCTTCATTGATAACCTGGGGACGAATGAGATATTGAACTCACTCAGCTCTACTGACCATTTTGCCAACCTCCCCGAGTGTTCCACCCCTTCCATGATGTTGTGAAAGGGGTGATCGGTCACTATCCGGATCAAATGCGCCTGGAAGTAAGGCCGGAGCTTCCTAGCCGAAAAACCAGGGCAAATGCTAGCTTTTCATGGATAGGGTATCTGAGCTCCGCCTTCCTTAGGACCCTGCTGACATAATAAACTGGGAGCTTCCTTCTTCCTTCCTCCTGTACCAGGACGAAGCTTACTGCCTCTGCCCCCACTCCCAGATACAGGGCTAGGTCCTCCCCCTCCTTCGGACCTTGAAGCAGTGGGGCCTGGGTGAGTTGCCTCTTCAAAGCTTGAAAAGCCCCCTCGCACTCAGGGGTCCACTCGAACTTCTTGTTCCCGTGTAACACCTTAAAGAAGGGTGAACACTTCTCCCCCACCCGAGAGAGAAACCTGCTTAGTCCCGCCAGCTTCCCCGTGATGCGCTGGATCTCCTTCGCATTCTTTGGCGACTCCAGTTCCAGTATCTCTTTCACTTTGTCAGGGTTGGGTTCTCCCTCCGCTGGGGTGAGGTGATGACTTAAGAACTTTCTCCTGCTAGCCCCGAATACACACTTTTGGGGGTTGAGCCCCATCTTATACTTTCTCAAAGTGCTAAAGGTTTCTGCCAATTCCTGGAGATGAGACCCGATGTCCCTGCTTTTGACCATAAGATCATCCGCATAGACCTCCAGGTTCCTGCCCTTCTACTACCGGAAGACCCGGTTCATCATCCTTTGATACGTTGCTCCTGCATTCTTTAGCCTGAAGGGCATCATCCTATAGCAGTAGCACTCGTCCCCTGTGATGAAGGAGACATCCTTTATGTCGGGCGGGTGCATGCGGATCTGATGGTAACCTGAAAAAACATCTAAGAAACTCATTATAGAAAAATCGATGGCTGAGTCTATCAGCGCGTCGATTCAGGGCTAGAGATGACAATCCTTCGAGCATGCTTTATTAAGTAAAGAAAAGTCCACAGACATCCTCCACCTTCAATCACCTTTTTTAACCATCACCACATTGGAAACCCAGCCTGGATACTGGATCTCCGATACAAACCCGACTTTGGGTAGCTTACCCACCTCCTCCCGGATGGGCTCGACCAGCTTGTCGGCACTCCACGTCCACGTTCTGCTGGACGCAGGCCAGGATCCTCTCCTGGTCCTCCGGGCTTAGCTCCCCGCCGATCTTCACCTTCTCCTTCCTACCGTCTTGGGCCAGGGCCTCTTTCTACACCACCTCCTCTGCTACCTCCAACCAAGATTGCTCCCCCTGCTCACTTTCCAACCTCCTTCCCCGAGTGAGGATCTCCTCTTCTTCCCTTCCCTCATCTATCACCTCCTCCATCCCCACCTGATCCACTATCTCCTCCTCCTTAGCCACTTCAACAACATCCTCCTTCCTTGTCTGCTTTTCCATTATCTTCTCCACTTCCTCAGCTTACGTCATCTAGGAGACGCTCTTGACGGCTGTAACGTAGCACTGCCTTGATACCTTCGGGGTCTCCTCGCACCCTGATCTAGACTCCTCCCACGCCGAACTCCAGGCACTGGTGGAATGAGGAGGGGACGCATCGGAACACGCTGGTGAGGGGCCGTCCGAAGATGACATTGTAGCTACTCGGAGCGTCGACGATGACGAACCAACAGTTTCGGGACTGACCCCCCCAAAGTCACATGAAGTCCGACTCCCCCTTCCACCTCCTTTCTCTCCTCGGAGAACCCAAACAACGGCTCATTCGAGGCCAGCACTCTTCTCGACTCTACCTTCATTTCGTCGAACGCCTTCTTGAAGATGACGTTGAACGAGCTCCCATTGTCGACAAGGATCTGTGAGACGGTGAAATTTTCGATGGCTGTCTGGATCACTAACACATCGCAGAACGGATCCTCGTGGTCTGACATATCCTTTCGGGAGAATGTGATCTTCTCCTCCGGGGGTGGGTCTTGAGACGTCGAAGCAATGCTCCGGCGATACATGGTATGGTGGCTTGCCTTGCGGGTGTCCTCGATCCCCACCCCTCCGTGGATCACACCGATCCCCCTCGGGTTCCCACGTCAGCCCTGTCCATGCACTGGCCTCTTCCTTCGCTCCTCTTGTCACCTCCTCAATCCGCACTAGAGGCAGTTCTCTCTTGGGCCTCTCACCCTCCTGACCTCTAGGAACTCAGGACAGGTGGCCATTGCGTCACTCTCCTCCTGATGGTAGTCATAGTAGGGCAACACCGCCTTTTCCCTTCACCCCTCCACGGGCTGATTCCTCTTTCTGCCTCCTACTCCTCTTCCTCTACCTCTTCCCCGGCCGATCATCATAGCTTATTGCGGTGGGGGTAGGTGCGGCCTGGGGCCTTGTCTCCACCCCTGAGTGTTGAACCTCTATTGCCCTCCATGGAAGTTTCCCCCTCCCTAGGCAAACACTCTTCCTTGACCCTGAGCGGCCCCTCCTTACTGCCTCCAACTTGGTTCCTAACCCCCGTGAGGTCCCTGATATCCTTGTGCCCTTGGCTCCTCTCTCCTTCCCTGCTGCTGTCTGGAACCTCCGTGCTCCCTCGAATCCGAGTCACTCAGCCTTACCAACTTTTTTGCGAACGCCGGGTTCACCTCCTCTCCTTCGATCTCCTTTGCCGCCCTTTTCATCAACTTTTTGAAGGACAAGGGGGGCTTCTGGTTCAAGCTCATCTTGAAGAATCCCTGCCGCAACCCCACGGTGAACGCGAGCTAGAGGGTAAATCCCGACACCTCCTGAATGAGCAAGATCTCCTCCTGGAACCTATCCACGTAGCTAGCCAGCAACTCCTCCGCCCCCTGCTTCATCAGAAAGAGTGACTCAACACTCTTCTTCCTCTTCTTGGATGTCGAGAAACGAAATTGGAAACTTCAACACAAAACTTCGAACCCGTAGATCGATCCCACTGGGATCTGGTGGAACCAGTCTCTTGCTTTCTCCTTCAGTGTGATAGCGAAAAGACGACATTTGAACGCGTCTTACATCTGCCTAATGGGGACTACGTCCTCGAACCACTGCAAGTGTTGGACGGGGTCATCCTTGCCGGTGTAGTATGTTATCTCCGACTCCCTGAACCCCTCTGGAACCGGTGCTGAAACGATCAACTCGCAGAATGGGCTTCCTCCACTCGCCGGTCTCGCCTTTCTCCACTCGCGCGATCAGCTCGCCGGCCGAGTCAACAACCGTCGGGCTGGGGAAGAGCTTTCACCCCACGAGATCCCGCTCGAACCCCTCACCCGCCACTTCTCTTCCCGGCCTCTTCCCTGGGGCGTTCTCGCCTAGGGATGGTGGCGCGACCACCAGGTCAGAAGGGTTTGAGCACTCGGCATGCGCGGCGAATGTATGATGAATGGTCTCCAGGATCTCCCTCTTGAAATCTTCGAACATACTGACTGTGGCTGCTATCGCGGGTGGTGGCGAGTCGTCGTGATCGGTACCTTATCCTTCACCTCCAGCCATGGAACTTAATTAGGATTTTCTTGTGCAGGCTACGGTCCACGCTCATCGCACTAAAAATGTTGGAACCGAGATTCGGCCCAACGAGCAGTTCGGACCCAAAAGGGGGCAACCCGCACTTACTTCTCCCTAGGAAGAGCGCTTATCTGAAGACTCGAAACTAAACACAGACCCTGGACTACAGTGCGGAGGTCCCACCACACACCCTGAAGATTTTACAGCGTTTCCCCTCTCAAACCAATGCTGAAGCTGGGCAGCTTGGTGGGCACTTGAAGCCAACCAAAACTGACCAGAGGAGGAAGAAGCCAAATAATCGGATCCCCTCCAAAGGTGCCCTTCAGTGTCTAT
Source organism: Platanthera zijinensis (assembly GCA_039513925.1). Classification (NCBI taxonomy): domain Eukaryota; kingdom Viridiplantae; phylum Streptophyta; class Magnoliopsida; order Asparagales; family Orchidaceae; genus Platanthera; species Platanthera zijinensis. The sequence continues at coordinate 155,724,535 of CM077097.1, forward strand.
TTATAGTTTTCCAAGTCTGGTCTGCACATTGCGGAATTCCGCCTTTTAGTTTTACTAAATACACCACAAATTGATCTGCCAATAGCCAGACTCTGTTGTTTGGAAAGGCTATTGGCGGACACAAACAAGCATAATGTTCTATGGAAAATTATCTAAAATAAGTCAATGATGAGGTCTCAGCCTCCGAGGGTGGCAGATGTCTGATGAAGCCGGCACTCGCCCACTTGACTCGCCTCCTGGTGCGAGTGAGGGTCTGTCTCCCGACTCACCTCGCCTTACCCGGCGAGTGCCTAGTGAAACTGACACTCGCCAACCTCTTACCTCTTGCTTGGGGCGAGTGCGGACCTGCTCTCCGACTCGCCTTGCTCGGAGTGGCGAGTGCTTGATGTAGCTAGCACTCGCGGCCTGGGGCGAGTGTGGCCCTGCCACCCGGCTCGCCCCGCCAACCGCACGCCTGCTGCCTTGGGCAAGTGTGAGCCTACCGCCTTACTCGCCCACTCGGCTCGTCTGGGTCTGAGGACTCCTGTGCGCTTTGGACTTCCTGGGTTACCCTCTTGGCGAATACAGGGTTATACAACAGCTGCAATGCATCTGATTAATCGTATTCTCTTGAGCTCCAATGTTAGGCAATGACTGAGTAATCTGATTTTTTCTTCCTCTACCCAACGTCACAGAACAAATGGGGCTCAGCATGACACCTAGTACTAGTAAAACGTTTTGTTGACTAGATGTGTAAATGTTCCAGTGGATCGAAGATTATCAAGAAGAGGAATTGTGAAATCCACATTTAAGAATGTCAAGGTCTTTCTAATTATTGCATTTAGGCTCGTGTTTGGCAGCCCGGTGGGGGCACGCCGATCTCCGTTCTAACTTGGATCATTTGGCGATTTTATGCACTGGAACGCCATTGACATGCGGTTTCAGATAGGCTGCTGCGTTTCGCTTCTTTGTCCGCAGGGCCAAACAGAGCCTTGATGTAACTTGACATATAATGGATCAGGTTCGACTAAATATAGCCTAAACCCGCAAAGTTTGACTTGGGCAGTGTCTAGACTTTATCCTGGATTATGGCTTAATGTACATATGCTTCACTTCTAGTACCTTAGATGATGACGGTGAAAAAGCTTCATTCTCCAGCAGACATGATTCTGCTTTCAAATTTTCTTTTTTAAATTTTATTCTTCCTTGTTGATGTTTATAGTGGGATAAAGGCTCGAGTGTTGTTGTTGTTGTTGATGTTTATAGGTGGCGAGAACTGGGCGGGTTGCACTAGTCCGTGAATCTGGAGTGGATTCCAAGTATCTCCGTGGCTTTTCTCTTACTCTTTAGTATATGTGAGTGGTCCCTGTTCTGCACCATGGCCTGTTTAAAAGTGGAGAACATTTATTTATGCAACATGTCACAATTTACTTCTTCTGTGCTTACTTTTTTTAAAAATTTAGTTTTCAGATTTGATTGCCTTGTTGTATTATCCTTGTAGAGGTTGGCCGGCGTTCATATTGTTTCTGGTATTTCGTTCATATTGTTTCTGGTATTTCGTTCATATTTTTTATGGTATTTCGTTCATATTGTTTATGGTATTTCGTTCATACTGATTACCTTGGGTTTTATTCAGCAATTGCCTAATAACAGTTATTTAAAAAAAATTATTCTACTTTCCAGTTTTGACTTTTGAATTTTGTTCAGTGGGTCTGTTTAAAAAAGGCTTTGTTTAGATTTATGTCATTATTTAGGTTCTGTTTATTTCAGCATTTTAACTCCATTTATGGCAATGGTGTCAAAAAATTTGGTGTTTAGTAAAGTTTCAATTTTCACCGAAGAATGTTTCAATTCCACCGGAGCTTTATAACTTCACCGCTCTCCCAGCTTTGGTTTTAATTTTTCAAAAGTTTTGAATGTTCAGATCAAGATTGTCAGGATCGCGATCCAGATCATAGGATTTTACGATTCTACGATCCAGATTTTGTAAATCGATCCTTATTTTATAAAGCGATCCTCGATCTGACCCTACTATCAGATCCGATCCTACCTCGAAACGATCTCATCTAGGATTTCGATCCTGACAACCTTGATTCAGACTTCTAAATTTTCATGTAGTTTTGAATATAGTTTATGCAAATTATATGTAATTTAGAAAGGTTCATTGATTTGAAATTATTATTGTTTTGGAAACATGCAAGTGTAAGATAATTGTAACTGTTGAATTTGACTTGGGCCCTATTTGGAGGGGCAGTTTTAGGGCTTATTTGGTGCGGTGGTGGCGGTTATGAATTGTGATTTATGGACAGTGATCATGATCTGTTGTTTTGTGAAGGAAGCTTTGTTTAGAAGAATTTTGTTTTATGTGATCATGAACACAAAAAATTGTTTTGATTGTTTTGTAATGCATGAGTCTGGTGGAGGCATGAATATTCTCATAGCCTCCTTTGAAAACACACACCACATAGGGCCTGTTTTGGAGGGGTTTTTTTTAGCTCTTTTCCGGTTTTTGGAAAATGTCACGGCACTTAACAGCTTTGTTTAAATATGATTGCTTGTGCTTGTTTACGATTACTTATGCTAGTATACAATCTCTTCTATTCGCATATAGTAAGGACGTGTTCCAGGTGTCTGAATCCAAAGGATTGCTGATACAAATTGGGGGTGCAGGCACCAGAAGAAAAATCCCATCTTTATGCATTTTATCACATCTTTCACTTACGTGATCATAAGAAGAAGAAAAAAACATTATATAGAGAACAATAGCAAAAGAACTTGTTAAAATAGAACGATATGTACAAAGGAACATATTTGGGAAATATTAAGAAGACTAGTACAGTAAAATAGTTGCTTCTGAAGCAACTGAATAGTGAAAGAATAGAATTCATCTGAACACAACTTCAAACAGCATTGTGATGCTAAAAATCCAAGAATGAGGAGCATACCCTTCATTTTATGCAATTAGTTCACATTTCAATATTCTTTGCCCGGTCCATGATCATTAGTTTTTTCAGAAGTTGCAGATGCCACATCGCGGCAGCCATGAGTCTTTTTCTGAGATCAAAGTTTGCATACACCAGATTATCAAACAGGGTTCTAGTGAACAGTGTTTTCTACTAGTGGGTAAGTTTTGCATTCACACTTCTAGCTATAATTTAACAGCCTAGCGCGTCTATAGTTTTGCATTCACGCTTCCACAAGTGAGTCTTTTTTGCGTGCTCGACGCTCTCGGGCGGCCTTTGTCTGCATTCAGGCGGGTTTCGCCTGCCTTTGCACGGGCTTCGCCCGCCTCCGCACAGGCTTCACCCGCCTCCCCATAGGCGGGCGAAGCCCGCCTTTCCGAATGTTCAATTTTTTTGTTTGATATACGCTTTGAAATTATTCTGTCAAGCGGGTCGCTTTTGTGAGTTTGCTTGGGTGAATTTCCCATCTTTGTGGGGTCATGAGCTCGTTGTATAACTTTGTATTCGACGAGTGGGATCGACAGGAGCCAGACCAGCCAATTCATACGGTCCAAGTCTCAGGCGAGTCGGTAAAGAGGCGAGTGCCTTGAGAGCTCCCCAGCTCGCCCGAGCTGGGGGTAGATCAGATGTGGGTGAGTGGAGTAAGCCTCGCATGAAGGTGAAGATCACCATGATCTGCAAATAGTAATTTCCATTCACCAGACCTAGGGTTTGACCTTAGGGCTTTAACTTGGTTTCATGACCCCACCATGACACCCCTAACCCTAGGGGAGGCCAATGGGTCACCAAGGACCCATTGGGTCAACCAAAAAGGGGCAAGTTGACCAAGCAACCCAAACCCTAATTAGGTCAAACTAAGCTCACGCATGGCCAATTGACCTCCCATTAGCCAAAGGGACCCACCTAAACCTTCCCAAGCCCTAAGGGAGGCCAATGGGTCACCAAGGATCCATTGGGGTCAACCAAAGAGGCTAAGTTGACCCAAGTCAACCCTAGCCCTAAAATGGTCAAAGTGCCCTAACTAAGGGTCAAGTGGCCTTCAATGTGCCAAGCCAACCCTATCCAACCCCACCTAGACCTTAGGGGAGGCCAATGAGTCACCAAGAATACATTGGGGTCAACCAAAAAGGTCAATTTTACCAAGGTCAACTCAATGCTTGAAATATGTCAAACTAGCCTAAATGGCTAGCTCAACCCCAATCCACTTGGGCTAACCTCATTTTAATTATTCATCTAAGGCAATGGGGTATTTTTGGCTTAAATAATCATCAAAAATCGGTCATAGTGACTAGGAGAGAGGAAATGGGAGTTTCCCCCAATTTTAGAGAGAGAAAGTGAGCTTTAATGGCCATAGAAGGCCAAGGGCCTCCTCAATCCTTCTCCCATGGCAAGGTTCCTCCTCCCTAGTCAGTTAGGGGAAGATTGACAGCCATAGCAAATCAATTCCTCCCTTAAGGAAGAGAGAGAAAGAGGAGAGAGAAGGCCATTAGTGTCCATGGGAGATCTAAAGTTCCTCTCCTCACCTCCAAAAGCTTGGTTCATCTCCCCCCAACCAGTTCTGAGAAGATTAAGGGGCTTCCCATGCCCATTCAAAGGCTGGATTCACTGAATCCACCTTGGCCGAATTTCTCCTCTTGAGGCCATTAATGGCATTGATGCCATGGCCACTCCCCTCCCTCGTTTGGCTTTTTAAAAAGCTTCATTAGGCTGAGAGGAGAAGTTTCCACCATTCCCATGAAGAAACCAAGCCCTTTGGTTGTGTAGTTACAGAGAACCAAAAGCTTCCACCGCCAGAAATGGCAATACGACGGCCGACAAGGCAATAACCCCCCGCACAGGTCCACTTCTCCTCCTCTCCCCCATGTGCTAGTATCTAGATCAACTAGGATGTGTAATCGAGCTCAATTGAGCCGATTCCAAGCTTTAAATTCCATGAATTTTTGGATTTGGGCTTCCTTGCGAGTTCGCCGGAAACTGCCCCTCCGGCGGCCGTGCCGTCCTCCGACGATAGCCACCACCTCAACGAAGGTGGTGGTGTTGGCCGGCCGGGGAAGGGACTGGATCACTGGCAAAATGACTTGGAAGCTGCTCCAGGTCGGGTGAATCACGACCATTGGCTGGAGGTTGAAGATAATACCGTTGGATCTGATATTGTATAAATCATTTAAATGTGTATTTTTAACCCTTGCTGTGCACCCTTTTAAATAAAATAAATAAGGCCCTTATGGGTTAAACTAGGAAAAGTGGCCAACATGAAAGTTGTAGTCCTTGAAGTCTACTTTAATTTAAAATTGATTTCAACCCATTTGGATAAGTGGTTTGACCACATCACTCAAAATGATGCAACCTGTACATAGGCTTGACCATAGACTAAATTGAGTGCCCCCATCAATCCAGCCATCAAAATGACTTGAAATTTGGGTTGGGGGTCACTCTTACTTATACCTATAATATATCAAAAATAGGAATTTTTGAAAAACATTTTCCTATAGTTTTTGTAATAATTTAATAAACCTTGTATGATTTAATTACAGGGTCTAATGACCTCAAAAGTCCTCAAAAATTTGGTGGCTGACTTTTAGGGTCATGATATGACACTGATAAAAATTTCAGCCCCTTTGGGGTTGATTTGAATAGGTATTGGTGTGACCAAAGTTTGGTCTCTTAAGGGTAATTTAGGGCATAGAGGGGTCAATTCTCACCCAAAGGAGTTGGGACATTGGTTAGAGCTCCATGGTCAGTTAAAACACCCTCTCATGGAGTTTGAGATGGATTGGGGTGGATTTGCCCTAGGACCCTAGTTCAAACTTTAAGGTTGAACTTTGGGGATTTGAGAAGAACATGGTGTGATATGTACTTGTATGGACTTGGAAATTAGTCCATGTAACCCTAGGATGGTAAATAGCCGTGGGAAGAAATTTGGTGACATTTAGACTTAGGCACACAACTTAAATCAATTGGGAATTGTTTAGGCCTATACCTTTTGTTAGAAAATTTGAAGGGTCATATGACCTTGGATCTTTATAAAATTCTGGTAGAAGAGTTTTTATATCATTATAAGTCTCTGAAATTTATTGTAGGGTGTTTGGAGGATAGTAGCTCATACTTGTAGTTATAAACTTTTTGTTGCCCCTATTGATGATTTTGATAAATTCATGGTTGAACTAACTTGAAATTTTATGAAACTCAGCCAGTAATGTTTTATGATAATTTTTAAGCTCTGGTAATTTTTGTGTAATTTTTGGATTATGATTGGTGATACTCCCTTCTTTAAATTTAATTACCGCAAATATCTTGAATTAATTAAGTAGGGGCTAATATATTTATAAAAGTTTATATAACTTGGTACTCTCTGATATTTTGACATCATATAGTGATCATAATTTTTGGAAGGTCATAACTTAAGAAAATCTAGTACTTCATGTTCAAAATCATCCATGGCCTAATTTTGGGGAAAATTTAATAAATGTTAAATTAATTAGGAAAATTACAAGTTTCTAAATTTAGTCTATATTTGTCATGATGAACCCCCAGTAATAATTCTAGGGCATTTGGAAGAATATTTGAAGGAGTCACCCCTCATGCTCACCATATAGCTTAGGTTGGGCTACATATAGTAAAACTGCAGAATCGTGATAACATGTAGGATGGTCATATGAAGTTGGGGTTAATGATATACCGATTTGGTAAGGTGAAAAAGAGAGCTTCACTAGGAGTCAAGATGGGGAGAAGTGATGGGTTGACTAGTGTAAGTGGTGCTCGGGATCGACGAAAGATTGTCTTTCCTGTGGAGAGAGAGAGAGAGTCAAAATGCACTAGAGTTGGATTTAGTGTAACATTAAATGGGTTTGAGACCTGGGTAGATATCAATAATAGTAAGTTTCTTGCGAAAGGGAACGATGAGCTTCAGCTACCATCATAGTTCCTAGTGTCCCGTAAGAGCCCTTCACAGGGAATACCCTGGGTAGTCCAAGGTTAACCTAAATCATAAGAATAATTACTAAAGAGCAACTAGTATAAACTAGGGCTTCACCTTCACACACCCCGATGGCTCGGGAGCTTAGTTTGGTTGGGTTTATCTGAGCAGTTGGCTCGATGGTTGTGGAAATGAGCAGGGTAGCCCGGCGAGCTGAGGGCTCGGAAGGTAGTCGTGTAAGACAGGTTAGTCCGGGGAGACGATGGCTCAGGACTCATTGTTGCATGTGCATAAAGGTGGCGGGCCTTCGGTATTGGATGACCAATCGCACCGGCGTCGATACGTCGACTCGGCAAGTGTGGTTCTCACTTAACCCAAAGAAAGGTCTGGCGGTGGGTCAGCATAGTACGCGGAGATTCTGGTTGTGTCCTTCAGAGGCGTACGGAAAGGCTAGGCCTGGTAGTGCGGTTACCCGCCTAGGAGTGGGGGGCCCAACCCACTGTCTCTATTGAACACTACGAAGGTTCCTGGGAGTGATGCTAGCTTCCAAATAGGGGGAACTAAAGGTCTGTGTGCATAGAGTCGTGTGCGTGTGTTGCACTTGCATGAATCATGGCATATCATTACACTACACTCATACTTGCATACAACCCGACACCCCATCGTATAAATTGGTCTGAGACTTTTATACAATGAGAGACTTGCAAAAGACCTCTTAACTTATAAGTTTGTATGAGCATTCATATAATTTAAGGTTAATTATTCCATAACTTACTTTACATGTACTTACTGCACTCTACTATACTTGTTTACATTACTGCTTTCTTGTTATAATTCTTTTATACATACACCTGCTAGAGTAGTTGTCACCTGCTTGTTCCACTCTACTTTATTGTCCTCTGCTTTTATACTCCCCGCATGGTGCCTAGGAGTCGCGGGGGTGAGGCGAGGATGATAGTGACTTAGTCTTTATGACTAACGGGCGGTGACCACATCATTTTAGGGGACCGAGCAGTAGGAGCATTAGTACCGAAAGGACAAGGAGGCAGGACATGAGGAGTAGCTGCTGCGTACTACCACTACTACACGAAGACAGGTCGGGGATGGATTTTAGTTTGCTTTCGCTTAGATGTTGAGAGTTGCGAGAGTGTTGTAGTGAAGACTTGATGTACCGGGCTTAAGCCAGTTTATATTTCTATTTGCCTTTCGGCTTCAGTACTTCTTTATCATATGGACATTGTTGTGATCTCTATTTCATATTATATGTGATATGTGGACTTGAACTTATCCGTTCTATCTGTATACTTCTCTTTCATTGGTGATCGTTAAGGCCGGCAGGATCAACATTTTGTAGTGGCGACCCACCCGAGCGTCGGTGTCACCGCAAAACGGCGATTCTGGGCATAAGACTCGGTGGTTTAAAAGAAAAAAAAATGGAGTCTTACATATACCTCCTCCTCTTCTTCCTCCTCTTCTCTAATTATTCACCGTCTTCTCTCCTCTTCTTCCTCCTTTCTTCTTCCGCATCCTCCTTTCTTCTTCCGCATCCTCCTTTCTTCGTATTCACCTTCTTCTTCGTTCAGTTTTATGCTTCCAATGGACCTATCCTTTTTTTACATTTTGGCTTCTTTTGAGTGAATCTCAATGTTAAAGGTGAACATCAAGTTGTTGACCTATCCAATGGACCTTTCCTTTCTGCTTATTCACCTACTTCTTCACCAGAGAATTATTTATGCTAGTTCTACACTACTTCTTGCTCACATGACATCAAGTTGGTATATGTAGGGATTGTATTTTCTCACTTTTTTTCCTAGCTTGAAGTAGTTATGAACTGGTATTGATGCTGTTAATAGATGATAATTGAGACTATCATATCGATTTTCATCACTGGTAGGTAGAGATTTTGCAGATTAGGGGAGCTCTTGATGGGGTAATATCGTTAGTAGATGTAATTATTTTGTAATTATTGATGGATTATTTGAAAATTTGCTGACTAGTAATATGGATTATCTAAAAATTTTGCAATCTTTGATGAATTTTGCATAATGCATATTTTAACCATAGTGCATATCATCTCAACTATTTTAACCATATTGCTTATCAATCATTCAACTAGTTAAGTAGATCATCCATAATGCATATTTTAACCTACATGTTAATGGTGCTTGTACTTGGAATCATAGCATTGGTTTCTGCAGGAAGCATCTGACTTGTTTAATTGGATAACAAACTATGCATATGGCTATAGGTTTTAAGAACTTATGTGGAACATTAGGTGTAGCATTTCTTGTAGGTTTTTTAATCTTGAGTTCTATTAGACCATGTATGCCATTAGAAAAAGGTTTTGAAACATCAACCTGTTGATGAAAATAAGTAGTGTTTCCTACTTATTGAGTTGTCTCTAATTTTTGTTTCAGTTCTAGGTCTGTAATGGATTCTTTAGAGTTGGGGAATAAACGTAAGATGAATATTATTATAAAGGCAACAGTTGCAGCCGCTTATGGCGTTGTTGTGATTGTTATGGATTACATTCCCAGAGCCCTGATAGATGTTTTAGACAAAGACGCTCTATGCAATATCATATTAAAACGGTTATATGAGGGACATGGGGTTAACTGCTTTAGCCAGCATGGGTAAAGCTACGTTCAATGAGCTTTGTGATATTTTCCGTGTTAAAGGCTATGTCTACGATACACACGGTTTCTACTAAAGAGTCTGTTGCGATCTTTTTATATATTTTGTCACATAACACAAAGTTTCACATTGTTGGTGGCACGTTCATCCGCTCACTGATACCATTAGCAGGCACTTCAACATTGTGTTGCGAGCAACTTTAAGACTCCCACATGATTACATCAGATTGCCTAAGTCTAGCCAACAACACAAATCTACATGGTTTGCAGACAGTATTGGCGCATTAGACGGTACGCATATCAAAATGACAGTTCCTACTGAAGATCAAGGGAGATATCATAACCGTAAGAAGGCAATCACAACAAATGTATTCAACATTTGTAATAGCAACATGAAATTCTTATATGTATTGCCCGGCTGGAAGGGTTCAACATCTGACTCTGGAGTATTGCGAGATGCATTAGAACGACAAGATCACTTTGAAATGCCAAATGGTAAAAAAGTCAATTTATTTTCACCAGTTAAAGTAATATATAAATGGCTATTAATTATTCCTTTTTATTATATAGGCAAGTATTATCTGGTCGATGCTGGATACACAAATGGTCAGGGATTTCTAGCCTCATATCGGTCGACACGATATCACCTAAAAGAGTGGTCCAATCAGGATAATAAACCAACAACATATAAGGAGTTATTTAACTTACATCATGCTAAAGAACGAGATGTTATAAAAGGAAATTTTGGGTTGTTGAAAAAACGATGGGCTATTCTACGACATCCATCGTTTTTCAGAATTAAAGTGCATGTATGACTTGCAATATTCTACGCTCACTCGTTAAAGGTTTATTGGTTAATACAAAATGTAATTTCGTAATTTTGGCCAGGTTCAGGTCATAAATGCTTGTTGCATATTACATAATTTTCTAGGGAGAAACGATTAGAAAGCTACGCACAAATGTTAGATGAGGTTAGCTCAGAGCTATTAGCGCAAGACGTAGCAGAAGAGTTTTATGATTACGTAGACGTTACTAGCTCATTTCAAGCCACAAAAGAATGAACAATTTTTAGAGACACTCTAGCTATAAATTTGTTCAATGAATATCAAAATATTCATTAATTTCCTTATGTATTATGTCAGCTGGGAGACTATTTGGTGGTTTTGGTGTGCTATAAAACTGTGATTGGAAATTATGGATTGAACTTTATGCTATTAATTTAAAGCATGATTATTAGTTATATATTTTTTATAGTAAGTCTCGTCATATATCATACATTTTTTATAGTACAGTTATCATATATTTTTAGCAGACATCATGGATCAGAGCTCAGGAAAGGTGGGCGGGAGGACTGAGCGGTCCTACATGTACTGGACATCAGAAATGGACATTACCCTTTCTAATGCCTTATTAGAGCAACATAGTTTGAGGCATAAAACTCCAAATGATTGGAAGAGTGTGGCTTTTACAGCAGCTATGACTGCCCTTAAGGATATTTGTGACATCAAAATTAGCAAAGAGAAGGTAATGACTCGGCTTAAAACTTGGAACAAGTACTATATATAAGTCAGTGCAATGTTGGACACTAGCGGATTATGATGGGATTGACAACAAAATATGGTGAAGGTAGACAGCGAAGAAGTATGGGCTAACTATGTGAAGGTATACTTTTTATTAAATTAATTTTTCTATGTTGATTTCATTAAAATGATAAATTTATTATAATAATGCAGGAACATCCATCTGTCAAGCATTATAATAACAAGGTTATCGTCAACTGGTCTGATTTGGCTGTGCTCTGTGGAACTAATAGAGCAACTGGTAGTCACGCCACAACTGCAATGGAGATGATAAAGGAGATAGATGTTGAGTCTATGGTAGAGAAAACAACTAATACATAAGAACATACTAGAACATATGGATAAGGAAGCAGCAGAATGAGGAGAAAACGAGCAGTTAGAGCTGATGTCGTAGTAGTAGCCATAGAGAAATTGGCTGACTCCGTCGAAAAGGCAGCGGGGAGCAAATCGGCTAGCAATGTTGATGACATATATGTCGCACTAGCTCAGATGATGGATTTACACCATCGCGATTTTCTCAAGGTGATGGATATACTGTGTTATGATAATGTCAAATGTGGCATATTCATGAGGCTACATGAGGACATGAAGGGCACATGGTTGCGAATGCAATTTGATCATTATATTTGTGTATTTTTTTATCGATGATAAACTTTTATCTATTTTTGTATTTTTAATTATGGACAATGATTGTGCGCGGTAGAACGTATATATAATTTTGAACTCTAATTATTAGTAGTAATTTAATTTGCTACTTTGTTTTAAAATTATATACAATTTAAAATTTTCAATTTCAGAAATCCAATTCCATTGTGCATTCGAACAACTTTTGCATATCAATTCCAATTCTGTTCACTGAATTCCATCCTGCAGCCGAATAGCAAAATTGGATTTCGGCACAAAACCAATTCCTGTAGATATTGATTTTCTGGCCAAAGCCAATTCTAGAAAGCCAATACCTGTGCGTCAAACGGACCCTACATGTACAGGTCAAACAGGAAGCAACAATATAGTAATAAACATTCTTTAACATGAGTGGGTACAAAATGTAATAAAAGACAACTTCAAGAACTCCCAATTCTCAAATCAGCAATAAAAAGTGTCGATAACAACTAAGTCGTAGTGTTAGTCTATGTCTCCCTTGCCAGACTATCCTCCTGCGCGGTGTATTGTTGGTGCTCCTACTAGGTTTTCTCCTTAAATGATGTGGTGTGATGAACGTTAGTTAAAATGATAGTAGATTCACATCCTTTCCCCTGACGACTCTTAGGCACCGGGTAAAAGAAAGGAATAACGGGTACTATAATATAAGAAATAATTCAAGAAGGTGGCATGTCAATGTTCATAGTCTAGCAGTTATTATTAAACATTGTAATTAAAGAGCTAGTAACAACATCAAATGTAAAGACATGTAGTAAAGCAACAGATCTAGAGAAAAGTAATAGTGAACAAAATTGAACTTAACTTATAAAAATGTGCATACAAAATTATAAGTTAAGGGTCTTGCATATGTAAAAAGAATAACTCATCATATAAAAGTACTCATATAATTTTATATGATGAGGGTCTTTGTGTAGAGTGATGCAATGCAATGTATGGATGTATGGTGACTCACCCATGATCTACTTACACATCCACTTTTCAACTCTATGTCGACATAGATTATAGTTCCCACTTTTCACTTGTAGCTAACCTCTCAGGGACCTCCCCTCATGCTCAGATGGAGACTATGAATCAGGCTTCTCCGCTACTAGGTGGGTATACACACTACCAGACCTAGACCTTATGTGCGGCTCGATTCCCAAGTCCAGCGGAGAATTACATACTAATTCTCAGTGCAAACCCGTAGTCTTAATTACTAAGGGAAGGTTCATCGAGAAAACATCGCCAAGACACTAGTTGAGTTGGCCCACAAGACCACTTCCCTATTAGCCTAGAGTCTATCCCCTGCTTCTATCAGTGTGATGATTGGTCAAGCTCGTAGACTCGCCACAAGCAATCTTATTAAACCAAGATCATTATGCACTATTGTATGACAGCATGCCCATGAGATTCCCATGAGTAATCTAATGCTAACCAACACCTAAGGACTACCAACCGAGTCCTCAATGTAATAAGAGTTTCTCCCAGTATAAACATGTGCTAACCAACACTCAAGGACTACCAACTGAGTCCTTACCACAACACATTATGATATGATCATATCCTTTAAACTACACCAGACCACACTACTACTAGTATCGAGTCGACATTACCCAAAAACCTTGGGAGATAACTCTTGTGCATTGGAGTGTGTAAAACATGGGAATAACTTCTCGTGATCCTATGGGACTACTTCTGTACCTAGTGATTTTATAGTCACTAAGTAAGTTTTTCTATAAATTCCATAACATCTCGTCTTAGAGTTTTCCATGGTTAGTGTATAACCATACTAAGCCATCAACCCCTAACCATGACTAAACACTTGGGGAAAACAGGCGGTGTTACTGAGATCCCTAGTTGTATCTCTTAATGACTAGTAACATGATCCAATTTTCTTAAGTTAACCAGGCGAGCCTATATATACGTTACAAAACTATAATGATACACATTTGATATCTGATTTACATTCTCATGATAGTCGTGATGGGATTCTCTAAACAATTCCGAGATTAGTTATCCTAAGTATCACTTTAAGAGAAACAGTAGGGCAATGCGTTTATAAATTAGAAACAGATTGCAATTAACTTCAAATGCCCTAAAATTTTGATCATACATCTCCAACATTATATATTAAAATCATACTAAAAACTTTGGATACAATTGAAATATGAAAACTCTCTTCTCGTCACTTTTAATGATCTTGAAATAATTGAGGAAACTTTAGAAAAACTTGCTCCTAAAATTCTACAAAATTTTGGATCTAATCCTTAGGTTCATATGCAACTATCCTCCAATTTTTAGATCATTTGGAGAAATATTCAAATAGTCGTGCAATTCACAAAATTTTTCTAAGGTATCCACCCCACATTTAATCTCATGAAATGACAACATTTATGTAGTGAAATAAGTGGTTAAATCAAATCCAAATTCACTGAAAGTTTTAGCAGTAGTCATAAATAACATTACATGCATGCCACCAAAATTTGAGGCTCATTGAACAACAAATCATTTTATATGATACATTTAATTAAAATGAAATTATTCATAAAACTTTAGGAAATTCATTTCCAAAAATTCTAAAACTTAGTGAAGGTGTGGATAATATCATCAAGCATGCATGTACCAAATTTCATAAGCATTAGTTCAATATTCTTAGAAAAATACCCAAATTAGAGGATACTATGGTTTGCATCACAATTTATTAAAAATGGATTCTATGGAGCTATAGTCCACCTCAGATTTTGTGCCACCCCTCTAGAAAGTTCAGACCATAGGCTACAACTTTCATGATGTACCTAAGGTATGTATCTGAATGCATCATGCCTTAAATTGGATTTGAACTTCACTGAATAAGTGTGGCAAGTTTAGTTTGGTCTACATGTAGCAAATATGCACAAATCTTGAAGCAGATCTAAACATAACTACTCATCTTCTTCCTCCAGCCAATGGTTGTGATTGGTTGTGATGAGCCCAAATTGGAACATAAATAAAGGCTTCCTTATAAAAAGTTAAGCCCCTCCATGGTTGGTCAACTCCACCACCTTCCTCTCAACGAGAGCGATCGATGGGTGGTGGTCCAACGACCGGGGATGGCTGGAATGATGTTTTCGACCGAGGATTAAAATTTGCCATTTCTTCATGGATCTCCATGGAATCAATCTCATTTGAGCTCGATTTTCTTCCTAATTTGATCTAAAGAACTAGAACAAAGGGAAAGGGGAGGAAATCTAATTAAATGGAGGCTATTGAGTGGGTACTTCTCCTAGGAGGCATGGTGGCAGTGGTTTCCAACAACCTTGCTCCAAACTCCACTCCTTTTTGTAAGACCCCAACCTCGGAGATGATCGCGTTCAGGCACCGTTTTGAGGGTCAAAACGGTGTCGGGTGGAAAAATGGTCAACATGAATTTTGTTCGTCTCGACGAGATCTACAACTTTCATGTTGACCACTTTTCGATTTGAGGTCATCTCAGGGGCACACGGCCAGGCACACGGCCGTGTGCCTACCCGTGTTCAGTGGTCGAATGCGTTTTTGTGCAGTCTCGAGTCAGAGAAGTACACGGCCTGAGACACACGGCCGTGTCTCAAGCCGTGTGTGGGGCACACGGCCTCGAACACGGCCGTGTTCGAAGCCGTGTTCATGAAGCCCGACGATCGTCCTGAAGCTCCAGGTAACACGGCCCGTGGCACACGGCCGTGTCAGGACCCGTGTGGATCGGCGTAACTGATATTTTGGGTTGAATCCGAGCCGTCCGGATCTTTTATTTTGGATCTAACGGCTGAGGGTTAACCTAGGGGGTATTAGGGTTGAGTTTGGGGCTGAATTCCCTCATTCCAACCCAACCCTTTCTCTTTCTAAACTCTTAGAGAGAGGTGAGAGCCAAGAGGAGGAGGAGCAAAGTTCCGGCCGCCGGCGGAGCACCGGAGCACCGATTCGCGATCCGAGTCCGGATCCTCGAAGGCAAGGGCGAGGCGAAGCTTTCCATCCGACTACATTTTCATGGCGCCGCGGAAATCTTCGAGGGTAACGATTCTCTTCTTGAGCATGTGAAGCTCTTCTTCCTTTGCATGGGAAAACCCCTCTCCCGCGAGTGTGCGGCGAGATCGCGGTATTCCTTGGGGTAGATATGTGAAGTCCCCCTTGTTAGAGTCCGGAATCGTAGTACGGACATAGGCATGGTGTGTGAAGCCTACCCGGATGTGTTTTCCGGATCGGTGATGTTGTGCTATGCATATTTTAGCCGGAGAAGACTCCGAGCGTTGTGATTGTTTTCGGGTTGCTATGCGGTAGAATGCATCAGGGAATCTTGGGGATTAACCCCGAGGTGCACCCGGAAATTTGGGCGGAATCGTAGTTCTGCCATTTCGGTGGCCTGGGAGCCAGCCGGGAACATAGCGGGGCTATGTACCATGTTTGATTGCAGCAGGGATCCTTGGGAATGAAACCCGAGGTGCACCCGGAAATCTGGGCGGGATCGGAATTCTGCCATAGCGGTGGCCTGGGTGCCAACCGGGTACTTAGCAGGGCTATGTACCGTGTTTGATCGTTATTTGGGACTGGGGAAAGCTTAGTCCGCGCCAAAAGGCCGAATGGCAGTGGCGGAGTGAGCAACGGACTAGTAGCCCCCTACCCGCTCCATCTGCTCGGTTAAAGTGACCTAAAGTTGTACGTGGGACTTACCGAGGTTTGGAGATCGAGTCTAGGCTACGGCTGAAAGGACTAAATGCTCACGTGATTGCCATCCTGGGGGTGGTGGCGGAGTCGAGGACCGGACGGGGTTCGGACTGGCCCGCTGAGTAAGTGCCCTGAGAGCACGGGGTGCACGGCCGTGTGAGCGTGCACCTATGATGAGTTGCTTATTTTGCTGTGTGGCTTGTTTGGCTAACAAGTGCAGGGAAGAAGCTTGGCCGCCCCGGTTTGGGGGCGGAATCGTTATAATTTGGTCAGCTTTAGCTGACCGTTATATTTGTTTGCCACCGGGCGGTGGTTTGTGGCTTGCAGGTGCTGCGGAGCAGAGCGGGAAATAGCGGGCTAAAGCCCTTGTTGCTGTGCCGGCCCTCGAAGGCCTAGCTGCTTATGTTTCTTTCCCGTTTTCATGTATGGCCGGCCTGCGTGCCGAAGTTTGGAAAACACTATTTTGTTAAGTGAACAATGTAAGGCCTTAAGGCCGTGAACTCTTTTGTGTATGTACTCCTTCCTGGGTTGTAGTGGACATTCATGCTCTATGGCAGGGTTCTTATCTTTTCGCAACTTAATTCTTTTACTTCCGCTAGGTGTTGTGTAGGACGCTCTGATTGGTTGTGTGGTTTCAATGCGTAACCAACCGGTCTGTCTGTGGTATATGGCGTCGGGCCCCGGCCGGACCTACTGTTATATACTATGCGACGGATAGGGGTGTTACAAATTGGTATCAGACTACTGGTTTCGGTCAAGCTTAAATGAATTCGTGGACGAATTCACTTTAAGGGGTGGTGAGCACATGTATGTGCGTCATCGTTATAACATGAAAAGAACCCATGAATGTCCACTTAGGAATGAAAATACACATGTTTAGGGAACCTGCGTGTTCCTATAATTGCTTTTTGCAATTTTGTTCGGTCCTTTATTGGTGTCCTGTACGATTGTAGGTGTCCGAGTGTGGCGCGTGGCAGTCTGAATGCACACTTTCTGGGAAAAGTACTGCACCCAGCGACGTGCCGGAGACCCCTACGTCTTTGGAAACCATAAGAAGGGTGGTTGAAGTGGTGTTCGCGGTGACCAACGCACATCACGGGAGTAATGTGCAACCATTTGTCCCTGAGGTGGCCCCAACATCGGGTGGTATGTTGGAGCAAAGGGCATTTGGGGGTCAAGTAGAGCAGCAGAGGAGCCTAACTGTGGCGCAGGGAGCGCTTTCGGTGGACGCATATTTGCAGACGTTCCTTATGGTAAGGCGCTACCCAGGCTTTGAATGGGAAAGCGAGCAATCTATAGTGGATAGATTTTATAACGGTCTGCGCAGCGAGTTGCGTATCCTACTGCTAGGACCAAAGTTATTGGGATTCCGAGCTTTGGTGGAATCGGCCAGAGCTTTGGAAGTGGAGTTGGGGAAAACTCACCGAGTACCAGTGGATAGGGTACCAAACCCTACAGATCCTATACGGACTGCCTATCGAAAGACGCTGAGAAAAGATGCTGGGTCATCTAATACCCTCAATTGTTATTCTTGTGGCAAGAAAGGGCACCTCGCCAGAGAGTGTTGGGAGGGTGCTCATAAGACAAGGAAAGTTTTGGCAGGAGCAGTCGCAGATGCTATGACAAAGGATTCGGTGGTCAAGTTGACAACCTCAAAATCCGGGTACCGTAGGTGGTACAAAAAGGCTAGGAGGTCGAGTCTAGTCCCTTCCTCTAGCACATCCGGAGCAACTATAACCCAAACCCCGGATGCATGCTTTGTTTGTGGAAAGCCGGGGCACTATGCCCGGGATTGTTGGTATGGACGCTCAATGTCCAAAAAGAAGCCGGGGGCTATATATGAGGAGAAGGGAAAGGCGGTGGCGTTCGCCGCACCGCTGTTTACTCCGGTCCAACTGGGAATGGACAGCCTTGGACAGCAGGAGGCCATGTGGCCGATCGTCGGGAAGACAGGTATGGTTTAATTGAGCAATTTAGCTTCTTATACCTGTTACCCTTTTTGCGTTTTAGCTTAGGACTGGAGGTTCTAGGCTTTGTTTGGATTTTTGGCAATCTGGCGAGAGCATTGTCCGAGGCGGAAGCTTCGCGCTCCTTTTGTCCAAAAGATTTATATCATGCATTGAAGTACCTTCTTCGATGGCAAAGGACAAATTGGATGCGTTGTGGCGTTACGGATGTTCAATGCGCGCAAAGAGAGTTTCTGTATTGCAAGGTTACGGTTTAGGGGTCAGGGATTTGACGTGCAAGCGTCGTTACTGCCACCATGGGAGGCTTGAAGCCTAAGCCTACATTGGGTAGTATCTCGGGTGTATCCGAATATCCTGATGTGTTTCCCTGGAGTCCCTCCGTGGCGAGCGATCGATTTCACGAGTGAGCTGGCGCCAGGTGCTAAACCTGGGTCACGCTCTCCATATCGGTTAACGCCTAATGAGTTGGCAGAATTGAAAGTTCAACTGGAAGAGTTTCTGGAGCCAGGTCATGTGTGTCCAAGTTTGTCGTCTTGGAGCACACCGGTCCTTTTCGTGTAGAAAAAGGACGGGAGTTTGCGGCTCTGAATGATTTTTGGAGAACTGAACAGTTGATAAAGGAGAGCAAGTACCCGATCCCAAAGATTGACGATCTGTTTGATCAGTTGGGTGGGTCATCGGCGTACTTAAAGTTGGATCTTAAGTCCGGTTATTATAGGCTGAGAATCAGGGAAAGTGATATCCCAAAGACATCGTTCAACACAAGATATGGGCATTTCGGGTTTACGGTCAAGCCGTTCGGGCTGACTAATGCGCCATCGGTGTTCATGGATTTGATGAACAAGACGTTCAGGGAGTACTTGGACCGTGTTGTGATCGTCTTTATTGACGACCTATTGGTGTGCTCGCAGTGCGAAGAAGATCGCTTCAAGCACATGCGTTTGGTTTTGGAGACACTAAGGAGGAACGAGCTATACGCAAAGTTCTCCAAAAGGCGAGTTTTGGCTGTCTTCAGTGGCGTTCCCTGGTCATGTAGTCGGTGGGGAAGGTGTTGCGGTGGATCCGGCGTAGATTGTTGCTATTCGAGAGTGGTCTGTGTTGTCTTCGGTAGCGGAAGTCCGGAGTTTGCCGGGGCTTGCCGACTATGACCGGCACTTCGTGGAGAACTTCTCGCGGATAGCGATACCTCTCACGATTTTGACAAGGAAAGGCCAAGGTTTTGTGTGGGCGCATGAGTGTGCGCAAGCTTTTGAAGAGCTGAAGAGTCGGTTGACCACGGCGCCAGTGCTTAGTTCGCCGAGTGGGACCGAGGGCTTCGAGGTTTGTGGTGACGCCTCGGGTAGTGGTTTGGGTTGTATGCTGGTGCAGCACGGTAGCGTGATAGCTTGTGGATCACGTCAGCTAAAAGTGCATGAAAGGTATTATCCGGGTCGCGACTTGGAGTTGGCGGCCGTGATGTTTGCGCTTAAGCTGTGGTGGTACTACCCGTACAGCGTTGAGGTCGATGTTCTTACCGGCCGTAAGAGCCCGAATTACCTATGGGATCAATAGGAGCTGAACTTGAGTCAGCGGTGATGAATGGAGTCCCTGGGGGACTATACGTTCAAGATTCATCATGCACCTAGCAAGAGCAATGCAGTGGCGGATACGTTGGGTCGCAGGGCTCCCGCCCAAGCTACGTGGTTGTCGGTGTATGATGAGAGGCTAGTTTGGGAATTGGAAGCGTTAGAGATCTGCTGTGTTGACAAGCGGACTAGCGCCAGAGCGTTATTGAACTGGTCGGAAGTCCAGTATGACCTGGCTGATCGTATTCGGCAGGTTATGGTTTGTGTAGCTACATGAAGGAAATCATGGATGCGGCTTGATTGGTCAAAGTCCCAAATCGACGGTTGTAGGTGGGCTACCAAGGAAAGACAATCGTCTGTGCGGCCCAAGCATGGGTAATCTATGGGTAGGGTTGTGATACGCTACCAAGTACTCAACTCGCTTAGGAGGCACGTAGTTGTGTCGTTATCTGGAGAAGTGCTCTGGTGGGAAGAACTCTAGAAGGGCGTGGCAGTGTCGGAATGCTAGCCTTGCGCCTTAGTGAAGGCAGAGTGCCAAGTGCCGGGGAATTCTCGAATCCTTGCCTAGTTCGGAATAGAAGTTCGACTGGACTGAGTGCATGGTATGCCGAAGTCGCAGTGGGGTAACAACGCCGTTTGGGTGTTCGTAGTTGCGTTGACCTTAGAGTCGCACTTCATTCCGCATATGAAGGATAATTCGGTGGAGTAACTGGCAAAGTTGTACGTTGACAATATTGTTAGGCTGCATGGTGTGCCTCGTAGCATTGTGAGTGATCGCGATGGGCGGTTCACGTCAAATGATTGGAGGTTGGTGCAGCAGATGCTGGGGACAAAGTTAAAGTTCAGTACATCTTTCCATCCACAGACGGATGGGCAGACCGAGAGGGTCAATAGAACGATGGAGGACATGCTACGCATGTGTGTTCTGGATTTCGGTAAGCATTGGGAAGACCACCTTTATTTGGTGGAGTTCGCGTACAACAACAGCTACCAAGCGAGTATACAAATGGCGCCCTTCGAGGCCCTGTATGGTAGGAAGTGTCGCACGCCGTTATCATGGCTTGAAACGGGTGAGGCAAGGTTGTACAAGAAGCAGGAGGTGGAGAGTGCTACCTCGTTGGTGCGGATCATTCGGGAGCGCTTGTTGATCGCTCAGGACCGGCAGGCGAAGTACTACAATGCCAAGCACCGGAACGTGGAGTTCGCGGTAGGCGATTGGGTATATTTGAAAGTGAAGCCGTTCAAGGGGGTTTCGCGGGTAAGACGCTTGAAGAAGCTGAGCCCAAGATACCTTGGACCTTTTGAGGTTCTGGAGCGAGTCGGCGAAGCGGCTTACCGTTTGAGGCTATCGGAGGAATTGGGTGGTTTACGTGATGTGTTCCACATTTCTGTGTTGCGGAAGGCGGTGCAAGAGCCTTCGCAAGTGATCGCGGTTGATCAGGTGCCGGTTGAGGAAGGGTTGACAACGAAAGTCAAGCCCATATCTATTGAGGATTTCGAAGTCAAGCGGCTTCGGAACAAGGAAATCAGAATGGTGAAGGTCCGTTGGGATAACTGCGGACGCGAGGAGCTCTCTTGGGAGCGAGAGCAGGCAATGCGCGAGGAGTACCCCGAGTTGTTCCCCTCAGGTACTCGTTATGTTTATTTTGTGTAGTCTCTATTCTTAATTTCGGGACGAAATTCTCTTAAGGGGGAGGGAGTTGTAAGACCCCAACCTCGGAGATGATCGCGTTCAGGCACCGTTTTGAGGGTCAAAACGGTGTCGGGTGGAAAAATGGTCAACATGAATTTTGTTCGTCTCGACGAGATCTACAACTTTCATGTTGACCACTTTTCGATTTGAGGTCATCTCAGGGGCACACGGCCAGGCACACGGCCGTGTGCCTACCCGTGTTCAGTGGTCGAATGCGTTTTTGTGCAGTCTCGAGTCAGAGAAGTACACGGCCTGAGACACACGGCCGTGTCTCAAGCCGTGTGTGGGGCACACGGCCTCGAACACGGCCGTGTTCGAAGCCGTGTTCATGAAGCCCGACGATCGTCCTGAAGCTCCAGGTAACACGGCCCGTGGCACACGGCCGTGTCAGGACCCGTGTGGATCGGCGTAACTGATATTTTGGGTTGAATCCGAGCCGTCCGGATCTTTTATTTTGGATCTAACGGCTGAGGGTTAACCTAGGGGGTATTAGGGTTGAGTTTGGGGCTGAATTCCCTCATTCCAACCCAACCCTTTCTCTTTCTAAACTCTTAGAGAGAGGTGAGAGCCAAGAGGAGGAGGAGCAAAGTTCCGGCCGCCGGCGGAGCACCGGAGCACCGATTCGCGATCCGAGTCCGGATCCTCGAAGGCAAGGGCGAGGCGAAGCTTTCCATCCGACTACATTTTCATGGCGCCGCGGAAATCTTCGAGGGTAACGATTCTCTTCTTGAGCATGTGAAGCTCTTCTTCCTTTGCATGGGAAAACCCCTCTCCCGCGAGTGTGCGGCGAGATCGCGGTATTCCTTGGGGTAGATATGTGAAGTCCCCCTTGTTAGAGTCCGGAATCGTAGTACGGACATAGGCATGGTGTGTGAAGCCTACCCGGATGTGTTTTCCGGATCGGTGATGTTGTGCTATGCATATTTTAGCCGGAGAAGACTCCGAGCGTTGTGATTGTTTTCGGGTTGCTATGCGGTAGAATGCATCAGGGAATCTTGGGGATTAACCCCGAGGTGCACCCGGAAATTTGGGCGGAATCGTAGTTCTGCCATTTCGGTGGCCTGGGAGCCAGCCGGGAACATAGCGGGGCTATGTACCATGTTTGATTGCAGCAGGGATCCTTGGGAATGAAACCCGAGGTGCACCCGGAAATCTGGGCGGGATCGGAATTCTGCCATAGCGGTGGCCTGGGTGCCAACCGGGTACTTAGCAGGGCTATGTACCGTGTTTGATCGTTATTTGGGACTGGGGAAAGCTTAGTCCGCGCCAAAAGGCCGAATGGCAGTGGCGGAGTGAGCAACGGACTAGTAGCCCCCTACCCGCTCCATCTGCTCGGTTAAAGTGACCTAAAGTTGTACGTGGGACTTACCGAGGTTTGGAGATCGAGTCTAGGCTACGGCTGAAAGGACTAAATGCTCACGTGATTGCCATCCTGGGGGTGGTGGCGGAGTCGAGGACCGGACGGGGTTCGGACTGGCCCGCTGAGTAAGTGCCCTGAGAGCACGGGGTGCACGGCCGTGTGAGCGTGCACCTATGATGAGTTGCTTATTTTGCTGTGTGGCTTGTTTGGCTAACAAGTGCAGGGAAGAAGCTTGGCCGCCCCGGTTTGGGGGCGGAATCGTTATAATTTGGTCAGCTTTAGCTGACCGTTATATTTGTTTGCCACCGGGCGGTGGTTTGTGGCTTGCAGGTGCTGCGGAGCAGAGCGGGAAATAGCGGGCTAAAGCCCTTGTTGCTGTGCCGGCCCTCGAAGGCCTAGCTGCTTATGTTTCTTTCCCGTTTTCATGTATGGCCGGCCTGCGTGCCGAAGTTTGGAAAACACTATTTTGTTAAGTGAACAATGTAAGGCCTTAAGGCCGTGAACTCTTTTGTGTATGTACTCCTTCCTGGATTGTAGTGGACATTCATGCTCTATGGCAGGGTTCTTATCTTTTCGCAACTTAATTCTTTTACTTCCGCTAGGTGTTGTGTAGGACGCTCTGATTGGTTGTGTGGTTTCAATGCGTAACCAACCGGTCTGTCTGTGGTATATGGCGTCGGGCCCCGGCCGGACCTACTGTTATATACTATGCGACGGATAGGGGTGTTACACTTTTGCTCGATTTGTTTCTGGTAAGGTGATGGCTTTTCCGCTTGAGATGTAGAGAAGGTAACGAGGAGGAGAAAATGAGAGAAAGGAGAGCTTGAGATGGGAGAAGCGGTGGCTGAAAGGTATTATCCTATTAAGGGGAGTAGTTGGCCAAGCCTTGGAAGGACAACCAAGTTCCTTGTGTCACCTCCTAGCATGTAGAATAAGGTATGGTCGTTAAGGAGGTCGTTCTTTGCCCTATTTGTCTGTTAGCTACCGTGCGATGATAATGACTACCATGTTGCGGTATAGATGTAGTCACCACCTACAAAATTAATGTGAGCATCATTGATTCTTCTTATCGACAAGATTATTGGAATTTGTGATATTGACGGTCTGGCGGTCTTGTCTAGCGGTCTGTCTTATAGTATGGCAGTCTGAAAGTTTTATGGTTTGCCTTATGTTCTGGCAGTCTGATCATTGGCGGTTGAAAAAATTCTAGAGGTCTGGTTCTGAAGGATTGGCAACTATTGTGGTGGTCTAGTCCTGGAAGTGTGGTGATCTGCATCTCGCAGATTGGTCTGACAGTCTAGCTGGCTTGAGCATCATTGTGACCACCTCCTTGATTGGACAAGGGAGGCTTGGAGTTTTATCTGTTTTTGTGGGTTGTCGTTCAGGAGGCTAAGTCCGCTACTGATAGATGAAGAATAGCTATCTAACTGTTGTTGTGGTTTGGCGGTCAGGAGGTTGAGGCCGCTGTAGTCTGGTAGTTATAGATGACTGGCCTCTTCTAGTGCTTCTGGTGGTCAGCATCGATCTGAGGAGAAAAGACCGGCAGGCTCTTGCTAAGGAGCGGATAGCCCATCTAAACCGCTCAGCTCTATGTGGTCTGTAAATGATAGTTCGCCTAGTCGACATGTTGTCATTTTGTCCCACATCATCTATTGTATTATATTTCTATCTCCTCTCCCCTATAAATAGGGAGTCATACCCATGTAATTTAACTCTTTGTGAAATAAAAATCCTATTATTTAGATTTTATCACATGCTATCAGAGCAAATCCGATCCTTGCGAACTCCGGTTTTCTAACTGCCCGCTGAGCTCTTTTGCGGCCTCTATGGACTCTGGTTTTCTAACCGCCTACTAAGCTCTTTGCTCCGCTGTCTCTATGCTGCGGACTTTGCTTTGCCGCACAGTTTCTTCTTTTGTCCTCCCTTCCCAAAGACTATTACCAGTGGTACACCTACCGCGTGGCATTTTGTATTTTCTAGTCGACAAGCTAGTTCTTCTCGTCGACAAACCAACATTTCTCATTGGCAAAGCTACCACTTGAGGTAACACCTAGCACGTGGTCTTATGTGTCTATTCTAGTCGATAAGCTAGTTTTTCTCGTCGACAAACCAACACTTCTCGTCGACAGAGTTATAGCCAACGGTTACACCTCACGCATGACATTATCTCTTTTCTAGTCCACAAGCTAGTTCTTCTCATTGACAAACCAACACTTCTCGTCAACATACCAAAAATTCTTGTTTATAGAGCTGTCATCGGAGGTAACACCTATCACGTGGCGTTATCTCTTTTCTAGTAAACAACCTAGGTCTTCTTGTTGACAAACCAATACTCTCATTGATAGAGTTAACTCTTCTTGTTGGATCTGGTGGCCAACAATAGAGGGGGGTGGGTGAATAATGTTTTGAAATTAAAATTCAAAATTAAAGGAATTTCAGCAGACCAATTTGTTCTAGAAGCTACCGCGGGGTGGTAGTCTACTACCACGCCGCGGCAGATTACAGAAAACACAAGTTCGTCAGGGTAACCTGTTCCAGAAGCTACCGCGGGGTAGTAGACTATGACTGCGCGGCGGTAGGTTACATAACCACTTTTCCCCTGTGAAAGTTTGTTTTCTAATTTTTCACACACCCCTTAAAACCCTAGCAACATGCAACCACGAATTCGAGATAAAATAAAAGAAATACAATTTTTTTCAAAACTAAAAACAAAGGTTTACACCAATACAACTAGATCTCCGTGACACCGGAGATTGGAGGCAATGAATCAAACAATACTCTATTGGTTTTCATACTGATCCTTAACTAGGACCGGTTGGCAGTCTTTCTTCTTCTCAAGAAGATTGACGAGTCGACTCCTCACCTTCCTCCCAGGAAGGGTCTTAGAGCTCACTAGATCTCCCAGATCTTGACGTCCTCCCAGGATGATTTCCTAATGAATTCTCCCCGGATTCTGACGACCTCTCCGACCAATTTTCCTCACAACACACAACGATTAGAACAGAGAAAAGGTAAAAATAAAGATAAAGAGTTTTGAAATTATTTTTCTCTCAAAAAGAATTCCTCCATAGAATAGTGCACGATCGTTGCTTTTGAATGTCATTCTTCTTACGCTCGATCAACTGTTGATGGTCATTAGATACTTCGCTCTTCGGAGTTCTTCAATCATGAATGGTTGGGAGAGATTTCTCTTTTCCTTGCACG
Source organism: Platanthera zijinensis (assembly GCA_039513925.1). Taxonomy (NCBI): domain Eukaryota; kingdom Viridiplantae; phylum Streptophyta; class Magnoliopsida; order Asparagales; family Orchidaceae; genus Platanthera; species Platanthera zijinensis. The sequence continues at coordinate 155,750,711 of CM077097.1, forward strand.
AGGACAGTGGTTTGTAATAATAGAGGTGGTGGACAAACCCTAGGCTTGTAATTCTCCTCCTTGTTTCCTCAGAAAAATAAACATGCGCTTTTATAGTCTCTTTATAAATAAGCTACCGCTGATGGTAGAGCTAGCACCAAACGGTAGGTCTTTTTACGCGGTGTTGCCAGCTGTCCATCAAATTAGGAAAAATATCCTAAAATATCTTTACCGCTTTTGGATACCGTGACGCGATAAGGCTGTCGCCCGAAGGTAGTGTTTCTTCTCGACGCAATTGACTCGATATTTATCGAGATGGCTAGCGCCCGGCAGTAGGACACAGAGAGAATTCTTTGCATGCTCACTTTAATCCTACGTCGCTAGCGCCGACGGTACAGTTAATGCCCGACAATAGGTCATAAAGATTGAAATCTCGTTCTTCATATATGTAAACCTGCACGCTATACCCATCACAAGTATGATCGAATACAACTTGGGATTTTATATTGTCAAACTAAAGAGATGCGGACCATGTGTTCTAACAAACTCTCCTTTTGATAATATCAAATCATGTTCATGAGATATAAATCGTTAGTAGCATGGTATAGTGTAACAATAAGCATGAAATATAATGAGATTTACTAAACAAGATAGCCCAGTGTGATATAATTATGACTCCCCCTAAATGTGTGCTCCTCCTACATTTGTGCTCCCTCCTACATGTGCGCTCCCCTGCATGTGTGCTCCCCCAACACGTGATCTTCCTATAGGTGACTACAATATGACTTAATTACGAACAACCAAATCTCCCTTTTTTGATATTATCAAAAGGGAGGGGAATCAACAGTAGTGGCTTGAGATTAAGCAGAGAGATGAAGTTTTGGTAAAGCAAACATAAAAGTACGATAGAAAATAAATGTGAGCTTGTCACAATGATTATAAACCGAGCCAACATAAGAAAAATATTTGATTTAAATTATTGGCAGAGCATAAGAAATTTTGGACAAATCATGTGAATCTAAATACGCAAGATTTGGTGTACAATGCCAGGTGATTTATAGAGTTAATACAATGTAACATTGTAAGTGTCATGAAATCGTGTACTAGTACACTTATGTTTAAGTCCAATTCTTATGCATGGAAGAGTTAGATAAAATAATGATATGTGTATGTGTAGTATCAAAAGAAAAATAACATCAGGTAGAAATAATCAATAATACATATTTGATCTCAATAAACCAATATACTAACACAAGTGTGATGAAGTGAAAAATCGTGTCACGATTCTATCTACAATATACCAAGACTAGAACAAAGGGCCCTAACTCAATTTACCTTCTTTGCACAAGATCGAAATGATTCCAAATATCAAGATGCTCATCTTCACAATGCTCATGGAGGCTTATCAGGAGAAATGAGTAGTGCTTGTAGAGTAACCATGACACATAATTTGATAACATAGAAATAATGTACACACATTTTTTTCATTTCATTTTTTTACTATCAATTATATATATATATATGTATATATATATATATATATATATATATATATATATATATATATATATATATATATATATATATATATAGTTCAAAATCCCCAAATCAATCAAAATCTACCTACATAGATAGATATACTTTAACTTGTATACAAAAATCTTACTATTATAATTTAGGCTCAATGTTCTAAACTCTATATATGAAAAATGAACAATGTGACATTGATTTTTCAAGTCATTCCTATTGTGTTAAACACAATATCACAAGTTATAACATTTAAGCTTTGAAATTTCTACACAAGTGAATTTTCTATGGATGTGTGATCAATGAAAAACTCATTACGCTACCTAAATCCTCACACATACCTAGAGGCATGTAAAACATACACTATACTATGTTGTCGTACTCAGTAGCTAAGTACCAATAGATTAGACACATCATGACACAAATCATACAATATTAAATAGAATCTAGCAACCCTAAATCAAACATTGCACGCAATCTTTACTTTAAGTTCTAGTCATGCATGTCCTAATAATAATGATACCATTTTATTGCATATTTTTTTGTTTTTGAAAATAAAAAAACGAGAATAAAAAACAATATATATATTTTGTGATTTTGGGCTTTTAAATATATATTTTTTGTTTTAAATAATTAAAGAGCAAACAGACGCAACTAACACCAATCACAAAGCAAAAAGAAATCAAAGAACGTGTTTTTGTGTTTGTGTAATTTTTCAAGTTTTTATTTAATTTTTGTTTGCAAAACAAAAAAAAATTCACACCCGATGAAGGTATAGGACAATTAGAGATAAAAAATAGAAAAACAACTACGAGAAAAGCATACAAAATACATACATACCGCCAGCGCTAGTGGTACCGCACGACGAAACTTACAGAGATTCAAGTGTACATAAACTGTCCTAAATTTTGATAGTTTTTGCTTCTAATGATGATTATAAAAGGATGGGCAATGTACTATCACTATAATACAGCAAAAACAACTAGAAGAAATCACCTTTTAGTTGTCGAAGTTAATAGAGATTACGAAGTGAGATCCAAAACACCTAATTCTAATCGAAGCAAAGAAAGTGGAGCATCAGGGAGGGGTTTTGTGAAGATATCCGCAAGCCGGTCATCAGTTCCAATGAAGCCCACTCTCACATTTTCCTTCCTAATGTGATCACGAATAAAGTGATGACGAATGTCTATGTGTTTTGAACGAGAGTGATGCACTGAATTGTTCGTTAGGTCTATGACACTCTTGTTGTTGCACCTAAGTTCAATGTTCTTGAAGGAGATACCGAAGTCCTCTAATGTTTGTGACATCCAAAGTGCTTGTGCGCAACAGCTTCTTAGGGTAATATATTTGGCATCAGCCGTGGAGAGGACAATAGAATTCTGTTTCATACTCGACCATGAAGTTAGTGTGGGCCCTAAGAAGTGACACGTGCCACTTGTGCTTTTTCGATCAAGTGAACATTTAGCATAGTATGAATCAGAATGTCCATGTAGGGTGAAGTTGGTGGTGTTAGGATACCAAATACAAAGATTATGAGACCCTATGAGATACCTAAAGATACGTTTAGCTACTTTAAGATGAGATTCTTTAGGATTAGCTTGATATCTAGCACAAAGACACACGTCAAACATTATATCGGGTCTAGATGCACTTAGTTATAATAATGATCTGATCATGTATCTAAATATTGTTTGGTCCACCAAAATGCCACTTTCATCATTCCCTAATTTTAGTGATGCGCTAATAAGAGTTTTCGCTTGTTTCAAATTCTCAAAACCGAAATTCTTAATCATATCTTTTATGTAATTTGATTGACAGATAAAATTACCATCGTCTCGTTGAGAATTTTGAAAACCTAAGAAGTATGTCAATTCTCGTACTAAACTCATTTCAAATTCACTTTGCATCACTTTTATGATTTCTTCACATAATTTTTCGTTACTGGAATCAAAGATTATATCATCGACATATATTTGCATGATCATTAAATTTGAATCACTATGTTTTACAAATAATGTAGTATCCGCACATCCCATCCTAAAACCATGCTTGAAAAGAAAATTGCTAACCTGTCATACCAGGCACGAGGTGCTTGCTTTAATCTGTATAAGGCTTTTATGAGTTTATAGACATGATTTGGATGATTACTATTTTAAAAACCTGATAGTTGCTCTATATACACTTCTTTTTTAATATAACAATTTAGAAACACACTCTTGACGTTCATTTGATACAATTTTATCCTTTTAAAACTAGAAAGTGCTAAGAATATCATAATAGACTCAAGGCGAGATACGGGTGCGAAAAACTCCTCAAAATCCACCCCTTCAATCTGAGAGTATCCCTGAGCAACCAACCTAGTTTTATTTATTGTTATCCTAGACTCACCATAAAGTTTATTTTTGAAGATCCACTTAACACCTATAACCGGATGGTTACTGGGGCGCTCCACTAATATCCATACTCTATTTATTTCAAATTGATTAAGTTCCTCGTTTGTGGACAAAAATAAAGACTCATCATTTAGTGCTTCAGAAATGTTCTTAGGTTCAATTTTAGATATAAAACATAAGTTTGAAAATGATTCATGCACATATGAACGAGTTCTAATCCCATGTGATGGCTCTCCAATTATTTGTTCTCGATGATGATTTTTTTTTTGAAAAATTTAGTTCATTTGGAGGCTTATATCCTTCCGTGTTACCTTATTCTTCACCTCCTACTTCTACATATTTCTTCACTCTCCTCTTCTTGAAAAATGACACCATCATCAGCTACATTTAATTTAGGATCTTCTTTTAGAGTAGTTTCATTAAAGTGAACGTGAATTGATTCCTCTAAAACCAAGATTCTTTTATTATATACCCTATATGCACGACTCGTGGAGGAATATTCTAAAAAGATGCTTATGTCATATTTTTCATCAAATTTCCCTAAATTATCCTTGGTATTTAGAATGAAGCATGGGTAGCCAAAGACTCTAAAATAGGATACAGACGGCTTTCTATCATAATATAACTCATATGGGGTGTGTTTAAGAATAGGGAGAAGCCTGGTCTAGTTCACCATATAACATGTAGTGTTGACCGCTTCAGCCCACAAATATCGAGGCAAGCCATACTCGCCCAACATTGTGCGAGCTAATTCTTGAAGTGTTTGGTTCTTCCTTTCTACTATTTCATTTTGCTGTGGAGTGTGTGGGGCTGAAAAACTCGTGCCAAATTCCTAAATTGTTACATAAATTTGTAAAATTTTCAATCTCAAATTCTCCCCAGTGATTGAACTTTATGTTTTTTTAGTTCCATTTCATTTTACAATCTAATGCACAAATTAGAGAATTCAAAAAATATGTCAGATTTCTTAGCAAGAAAAATGGTCCAACAAAAATGTGAGCAATTGTCTATGATCACAAATGTGTATCATTTCTGATAGTTTTACTTTCAAGACAACCTAAACACCTAGAGGGGGGAGGGTGAATAGGTTCTACTTATTTATGAAAACTTCTAGGCAGAATTCAGTTTAATGGCTAACACAATAATCTCAGCAATCACAGAAAATAAAACATCACAGATTGCACAATGTTTTATAGTGGTTCCCCAAGGTCTGGGTACATCCACTTTCCCCCTTCACCTATCTAGCAGTATGCTAAATTCGGCCAAACTTCCACTAATCTCAGATCAACAGATCCTACAACTCAGAACCCAACTGGTTCCTACAACTCAGGCACAACAGCCCTACCTCAGCCTTGCCCCAAGGCCTACAACTCAGAGAAGACCCTTCTCCTACACTCAGGCAAACAGCCCTACCACTCAGAGTTCAACACTCCTACACTCAGCCTTTATAACACAGGCTTACAACTCAGATCTGTGTAAACAGATCCTACAGAAATATAGAAAAAGGTATTTTGATGTCTTGCCTTTGTTGAGAGAGAAGAGGACAAGACACTTCTTGATCAGCTGATGAAATCAACTGAATCTGAGCTTTCTTCAAAGCTTCTTGAATCTGAACTTAGCTGAGTTGATTTCCAAACAGCTTCTTGAGAATCCACTGGTGGTTTCTTTCTTATTCTTCAAATTCTGGCTTGATCTCTCTCTATCCAGCACTTTGAATGATTCTTCTGAATTCTGATTAGAACTCTTCTTTGATCTATCCTTAGATAGTCTTCTTAGATCTTCTGGAGAAGATCTTCTTAAGTGCCTAGCACTTTCTTGAAATGAATTGGATTGTAATCCTTCTCAACTTTTTTTTGATTCTCATCAATGTTTTTCAAAAGTTACTTTCTCCTTCTGAATCTGTCTATTTATAGACTTTCTTCATGGTAACCGGCTGATCTGGTTTCTAACCGTTTTCTGACAAGTCTGACAGCTTCAGTTAACCGGTGGCAACCTACAGCTGTCAAGTCTTCAAACAAGTCCTGTGCCTTAGTCTTGAACCACAAGTTGTCGAGACAGTCTGTCAGAAAGTGTCGAGACCATCTGTCTATCTGTGTTGACACAATTGACTTTGGTGTCGACACAGTCTTCAGTGATGTCGACTAAGTTGCCTTTGAGTCGACACAGCTTCTTCTGAAAATAACTTGGTCTTGACTCTTCAGTGTGTCGACACAAGTCCTGTGTGTCGACACAGTTGTTGTAGAATCATAACTTAGTAAGTGTCGACTTAGCCTTCAGGTGTCGACACAGTTGTTATTTTAACTCTGTTATAATGTGTCGACTCAATCACAATGTGTCGACACATTCTGCTGGTGTAGATAAACTTGAGGTCGACTATATTCTTCTGTGTCGACACATTTTCCCAATGTTGAGGTCGACGCTTTTCTTCTGTGTCGACACAAATTCCCAGTGTTGTGTCGACTTACTTCTTCTGTGTCGACACATTTTCCCAATGTTGAGGTCGACGCTTTTCTTCTGTGTCGACACAAATTCCCAGTGTTGTGTCGACTTACTTCTTCTGTGTCGACACACTTTCCCAGTATTGTTGTAGACTAACTGCTATGTGTCGACACTGCTTCCCAGTGTTGTGTCGACTAATTTCTTCTATGTGTCGACACATCCTTCTCTGTGTCGACACTTGGACTTAGAATTTTTTCTGCATACTTTATCAATTCTTCACCTGCACATGTCAACTCAAAACAACATCAAATACACCTTGATGTATATCATTGAGCTAGGTTGGGCTTCTTCAAATCAGGTACACATTTTCCAATGTACCCAACAATCTCCCCCTATTTGGAGAAGTCATAACCCTTATAGCCAATGATATACACCATTTATAAACAGTACTAAATGATGATATATGACAAAAACACAGGGATACTTAATTATAAACAAAATAATTAAAACATCATAGATAAAACAATCTATCACAGATTTAAACAATATTTTGTTTATTACTAGGTAATGTTTGATTACATTGTTTTACATTTAATTATCACATCATAACATTACAAAACATTATGAAGAAACTAAAACACAATCAGGATTGATCAGGCTCTCTAATGATAATCCCTTTGCCAGATTGAATTTTAGCTGTCATAGGAGCTTCTGATTCTTCAGCTATCTTCTTTCCTTTTAGATCAGCTTTCTTCTGAGCTCCTTCCTTGAGCTTTTGCCTTTCAAAATAGTGAAAAGGCTTTGGGAAGTACTTGCTTGGCTCCATAGCATCTGGTGGCAGCCTCCCCAGCTTAGCTTTCCTTCTGAATTGTACTATAGCTTCCTGTCTTGCCTCATACTTCTGCCATTCTATCTCATTGTACCACTTCCCTCTTTCCTGAACTTGGTCTTTGACAGCCTTCCATGCAGTGAGTATTATATTTCTGGAAGTAGGACTCTACTGCTCAAAGTCTGGCTTAAGTTCAGCCTGCTCTCTAAACCTTTTCTTAGATAGAAGAGCATCTTGCTGGTCTTTCAAAGTAGCCTCAGGCTTATCAACCTTCCCAATAACAATATTAGTAACCTCCTTTGGAGGACTATACATATCCTGCACTTGCTTATCCAGAATATCAAAAACAGAAGGGGGGTAAATAACTTGGGCAACCTCAGGTTGGTTGCCTTCAAGTAGTCCTGCTTGAATGCCTGATTCAGCCATCATATCATCATCACACAAGGGTGGACAACCCAAGGTGGCTCTTATACTATTTGTCACCCATTTAGAGTGCTCTTGGCCTGCATGAATCAATAACCTCTCCCCCTTTATGACTTCTCTGGTCATATGATCTCTGAGATCTTCCTTTTGAAATCTGATTTGTCCATCCAGATAATTGACACCCTCTTTAAAAAATGGTTTTAACTTTTGAAGCTTTTCAGATATTTCTTTTTGAGAGGTAGTGATTGCAGTCTTAACAGAAGCAATAGCAGCTTGAAAATTCTTATCAAAAGCTTCCATTTCTTTTGTTTTATCTGCAGGCAGGCCTGGAACAATCTTTTTCAATTCCTCTATTATCTCATTATGAGATTCAGTTAAATTAGCATTCATTCTTAACTGATTTTCCAAGACATAGCTTTGCTTTAAAGCAATGTCATCCACCTTAGGGATGATAGTCTGTTGTTGTTTTGCCAGATATACCACAGCATTACCTCCCTTATGGAAGCAATCTGTCATTTCCTTCTTATGCATGTTGACCTCAAACCTAATTGATTTTATATCTTGAGCTAAGTCAAACTGCATAGACTTGCTATTTTCATCAACATACTTTTCCAGAGCCATTCTGTGTTCATCCAATTTCACCTGTAGATCTACCATAAACTTGTTATGATCAAAGGCAGGAGATACTTGCTGAGGTGTTGTCTGTAAAGCCTGCTTATAATTCTTGCTTCTTCTCTTAAATACAACAAGTTTTCTTTTCTTGGCCATCCTGGCTTCTTCAGTGTCAGTATCAGACGAAGTATCTAGGTGAACTCTTTCTTGAGGAGGATGAAGTGTATCTGTCCCAGTGACCTGTTGCTCAGTCTCAACATCCACTAGCTCCCCCTCAACCTGTGGCTCAACTTCAGCTCCCTGATCAATTTCCATACCTATGGACTTCTCAATTTCTGGTCCTCCTCCTACTTTCTCAGTAGCAGTATCAACATCAGGGAATAACTCCTCCAGAGTAAATTCCAGTTGAGCTGTTTCTTCTGCAGCAGGTAAATCTTGAGATAAGTCTAACTGTGCTTCCTCTTGCACTTGTACTGACAACAGCTTCTCCTGTACTCGTTCAGTAATTGTAGTATCTAGAGTAGGAGTGGACACTAGCTCCCCCTGAACCTGTGCAGTAATAAGAATATGAGCAATGTCTTTTATAGTAAAATACATTAGCTCCCCCTACACTTGTACCTGATCAGGAGTAGATACATTTTGAGCAGGAGAGTGAACTGGCTCCCCCTGCATCTGTGCAGGTGTTGACACTTGCTGGACTATAGTTGAGTCAGGCTGTTCTTCAACCTGTGTCCTGAGTGGGTCTTCTTGTTGTTGTTCAGTTTCTTGAGTTTGAGAAGGGGATTTCACAGGGGTGTCTGGCCTGCTCTCTTCAGGCACATCCTTGGACAGCACCCTATCCCACCTAGAGAACAGTCTCATATCCATCCTTCTCATATGATTGATCTTAGTCCCTGGCAGTTGCTGCATCACTTCAGGAATCACTCCAGTGAGATATAAGCTCATGATTCTAGCCATGTTGGGCTTCTTGATTCCTTCTTTGATCTTGTCAAAGAGTACTCCTGACCAATCAGTAGGAATTGTAAAAACAATCCTGGTCATAAGGCTGAACATATAGGCAGAAATCCTATCATGTTCACCTGTCTTGCAGAGGATCACTTTCCCAACAATTTCAGACAAGAACTTCCCTTGCTGATTCATACCCTTCCTGTTGAATGCAGCTCCAATCTTCATGCTCGAGTCCAGTCCACACCATTGAAGGGCTTCCCTTGTCTTAGAACTAGGAACTTCCTCTTCATTCTCAATTACTTGTAATTGAAAGATCTTTCTTAAACTTCTTGGAGTAATCTTCACCTTAGTTCCTTGAACATTGGACTTAATCTTGAGGCCATTTGGGTGGACTGATGCAGAGATAAAGAACTCGTGCACCTCCTTCTTCCAGATTTTAGTCGGTTCTGAGATTAGAAAATCTAACCCTGACTCGGAGAGGAGGGTGATAACCCCTTGAACATCTGGCGGCGCATCTGCAAAGGCCTGGCGCACCAACTCATACCCTTCATTGATGTTGTCTTCAATCCTTGGCGCCATCGATTCGTCGAGAAAGCTTGAGAGAAGAGAGAAAGATAGACTGTCGACACAGGATTTTAGTCTCGAAAACCTTGGAAGCGTGTCGACAGAAAGAGTTTTTGACCTATTTATACCTTCTGTTGAAAGAAGTTCAAAAGGCGCCAAAAACAGACTGAAGGTGTCGACACAGACGGAATGTGTCGACACAAACTTCTATTGTCTCGACATTACTTCAGCCTACTATGTGTCGACACCAATTTATGGTTATGTCGACACCTTGGATACATAGTAGATAGACAGAAATTCTGTGTCGACTCTAAGGATAAGTGTCGACACATATTCTGTAAGTGTCGACACCATTATCCTGGTTGAGTCGACATTACATTTCTGGTTAAGTCGACAATATAACTCTTAAGTGTCGACACATATTCTCTGTGTCGACACAATATTTCTGACTTGTCGACATTATTTCTCTGAGTCGACACATAATTACTGAATGTGTCGACACCATCTTACTTAGCCAATTTCTGTTTGTTCATCACAACTTATAAGTACAACAAAGTACTTTATACTACTATAATGTGTCTTAATATCACTTGAATGTCTTGTTACCACTTCAACTTTATTGTTGATGATTTTGTGATTACACTAATCAATGGTTAACATACCTAATTCAATTTTGAATTTATTGAATTTGGTTTCATCTAAAGGCTTAGTAAATACATCTGCTATTTGATAATCTGTTTTTACAAATTCCAATGAGATGTCTCCTTTTTCTACATGTTCTCTAAGAAAATAGTATTTGATTTCTATATGCTTAGTTCTACTATGAGAAACTGGATTATTAGCAATAGAAATAGCACTCTTAGAATCACATAAAAGGGGTGTTCTACTTACTTGAATACCATAATCCTTTAGCTGATGTTGCATCCATAATAGCTGTGCACAACAGCTTCCAGCAGCAACATACTCTGACTCAGCTGTGGAAATTGCCACACTGGTCTGCTTCTTACTACTCCATGATATTAGTCTTCCTCCCAGGAATTGACAAGTACCTGTAGTACTTTTCCTGTCCTCTCTACATCCTGCAAAATCTGCATCTGAATAGCCTGTTAGTAGAAAATCTCTATTCCTAGGGTACCAAAGGCCTAGATTAGGAGTGCCCTTTAGATATCTCAGAATTCTTTTGACTACAGTATAATGAGATTCTTTAGGGCAGGCTTGGTACCTAGCACAGACACATGTTGCATACATAATGTCTGGTCTACTAGCAGTGAGATATAGTAGAGACCCAACTATTCCTCTATACAATGATTCATCAACAGGTTTACCTGCCTCATCTTTGCATATAGGCATACTTGTTCCCATAGGAGTTCTCACGGTGGAGGATGACTCCATACCATATTTCTTAATTAATTCTTTGGTGAACTTAGACTGGGATATGGACAATCCATCATCAGTCTGTCTTACTTGGAGTCCCAAGAAGAACTTAAGTTCTCCCATACTGCTCATCTCAAACTTCCCTTGCATAAGTTTGGCAAACTTTTTACAAAGGTTGTTTTCAGTAGATCCAAAGATTATGTCATCAACATAGATCTGAACTAAGATGATCTTACCTTTGGATTCCCTAAGGAATAGAGTTTTGTCTATCTTTCCTCTTGAGAATTTATTCTCAATGAGGAAGGTAGATAGGGTTTCATACCAAGCCCTTGGAGCTTGTTTTAACCCATACAAAGCTTTCCTAAGCTTATACACAGAATCAGGTTTAAGAGGATCTACAAAACCTGATGGCTGCTCTACATATACTTCTTCTTTAAGATCACCATTCAGAAATGCTGACTTCACATCCATCTGGTATACTTTGAAGTCTTGGTAGGCTGCATAGGCAAGGAACATTCTGATTGCCTCCAGCCTTGCTACTGGAGCAAAGGTTTGATCAAAGTCGATCCCTTCTTCCTGCCTGTATCCTTTTGCAACTAACCTTGCTTTATTCTTCACTATTATCCCACTTTCATCTAGCTTGTTCCTATAGATCCACTTAGTGCCAATTATGTTGTGGCCTCTTGGTTTAGGAACAAGCTCCCAGACTTTGCACCTTCTGAATTGATTCAGCTCCTCTTGCATAGCATCAATCCAGTGCTGGTCTTGGATAGCTTCTTCAAACTTCTTAGGTTCCATTTGAGACAAGAAACTTGAATGCAAAACTGTGCTTTGATTTCTGCTTCTAGTTTGCACTCCTTGTCTTGGATCACCTTATCTGATCAGCAGGATGATCTCTTAGATATCTTATAGCTGGAGGAAGATTCCCTTCAGGTTGAGCATCTCCAGCTTCTTCATTCTGCTGAACCTCTTGGTTTTCATCAGCTTCCATTATCTCTTGTACTTCCCCTGGACAGCAGCCTTCATTTTCCAATGCTCCATCTTCCTTTGAAGCTTCAGCAATGGAGAGCTTGTCCATCCTCTTGCTTATACCTGTTGAGTCATTTGATCTACAAGACAACTCACAATTGATTAATCTTGTTTCATCAAATACAACATGCACAGATTCTTCAACAACTTGAGTAGTTAAGTTGAAGACTCTATAGGCCTTACTATTTGTGCTATACCCAACAAATATCTCATCCTGGGATTTGGCAGCAAACTTAGTCAAATATGACTTGCCATTGTTAAGTATATAGCACTTGCAACCAAAGATCCTAAAATAGGATAGATTTGGTTTTCTGCCTTTCACAATCTCATAGGGAGTCATTTTGTGGCTTTTGGTGATAGTAGCCCTATTGATTACATGACAAGCAGTGTTAACTGCCTCAGCCCAAAAATATTCTGGGAGAGAAGTGTCACTCAATAGAGTTCTACCAGCTTCAATTAATGTTCTATTCTTTCTTTCAGCAATTCCATTTTGCTGAGGTGTTCTAGGTGAGGAGAACTCTTGGAAAATCCCAAAGTCTTTACACAAGTTTGTTATGCTTTCAGATTGAAACTCAGTACCATGGTCACTTCTGATTTTGACCACTGTACTATTCAGTTCATTCTGAATTTGCTTTACAAAATTAAGTAATACACTTGGGGTTTCAGATTTTTGTCTCAGAAAGAACACCCATGTAAATCTAGAATAGTCATCTACAACCACAAAAGTGTAGACCTTCCTACCTAGACTATGAACTGGCATAGGACCAAAAAGATCCATATGCAAGAGGTATAAGCACCTCACAGAATCCTTGTTTTCAAGGCTTTGAAAGGAGGATTTTGTCTGCTTTCCCTTTTGACAAGCTGAGCATATCCCTTCCTTTATACACTTAATTTGAGGTCCATTCCTCACTAGCTCTTTGCTAAAGAGTTGGCCAATTGTCTTGTAGTTTAGATGAGCCAATCTCTTGTGCCACTTAACACAATGAGAAGTATTGTCATCAGCTACAAGACAGATGGGAGAAGCCTTATTCTCACATTCAAAATTAAGACAATATACATTTCTCTTCCTATACCCAGTCAATATGATCTTTTGATCACTTGACCTCTTGATATGACATCCATTTTTAACAAATGAAATGTCATATCCTAAATCACTTAGCTGGCTTATGCTTATTAGATTATGTTTCAAACCTTTTACATAAGCCACTTGAGTGATAGTAATTAGGTTAGAAGAAATGTTACCAAACCCTTTGATGACTCCTTTTTCAGATCCACCAAAGATCACTTTAGGTCCATCTTTGACAGATGAATACTCCTTCAGCAGCCCCTTTGTTCCAGTCATGTGCCTGGAACAACCACTATCCAGGTACCATATAGGGGCATGGTTACTTGGATTCACCTGCAATACAGAATTACTTACCCTTAGAACCCAAGTAAGTCTTGGGTCCTTGGTTCAGGTTAGCATTAATAAAGCTATCATAACCTCTTCTAACAGGTAGACTCTTATTCTTTATAACACTTGTGTTATACCAGCAGTCTAATGCAAAATGGCCTCTCTTGCCACAGCACCAACATTCAAACTTATTGTATCTAAATCTAGATACATCCTTGTCAGAAGAATTTCTGTTCATTGCTGGTGCTGTTGCAACTTCACCTACTGATTTCTTAAAACCATTGGGTTTATGACCATAGGTAGGCCTGCTAGCATTTATACCCTTGTTCTTCAGAACATTAGTCTTAATATGACCTTGAATGTCTTCATGATCATATTTGTTAGAAGGTACTTTCACCTTACTAAACTTTATGGGGACTGAAAGGTTTAGTGGCTGAACAGGAGCTTTGCCTTTCCTCTTGAATCTGCCAGCCCTGGAGTTACCTTTAAATCCTAATCCAGCCTTACCCTTTTGAGTGACAAATTCATCTATCAAGGGTAAGACAGATTTTGGCTTAGAGTAACTAGCCACTAAATCCCTTTCAATTCTAAGTCTGGCCTCCAGACTCTTCACTTGATCATTAGTATAATTAATTGTGTCCATCTGAATAATAGTTATATTCTTCAGCTTGGCAATTTCATTTAATTTTTGATCAATAACTTTTTCTAACTCAGTTGTAGCAACCCTTAGTTCAGCAATTTCCTGAGCCTGAGATTTAACCAGGTTCTTGCTTTTCTTAAGGGCCTGCAACAGGTCCCCATACTTGTCTATCAATTGATAGACATCTCCTTCAGATTCAGATGCATCTACATCTGTTGATGCAGATGTAGCTGATTCTTCACTTGTACAACAAACAGATGTAATAGAAGGACATTGTACCTTATTATGACCAGACTGATTCTGGCATATGTCCTCTCCTGATCCTGCCATCAGCCCCATACACTGCTGATCCTTTTGTTCATTAATGGAGTCTAGCAACTGCAGAAACTCCTCTTCTTCAGATGCAGCATATAGTCCAATATATGCTTCAGCTTCAGATTCTGACTCTGAAGTTGACTGGTCTGATAGACTCTTATCTTTCTTTGCTACAAAGGATTTCTCCTTCTTGCCTTTCTGATAAGTCTTCTTCTTTTCTGAAGATTCCTTTCTCTTGTCAGGACAATCAGCCACTACATGTCCAGGCCTATTGCAATAATAACAGACAATCTTTGAAGTAGTGGCTTTGCTGGGCTTTGATCTGCTCTTCTCTTTCCTTGATGATCTTTTCTTCTTATAATAGTCATCAACTTGCTGTGATGGGGAAGGCCTAGACTTCCACTGCTTCTTCTTCAAGAACCTCTGGAATTGTCTTGTGAATGCAGCAAAATCTGCATCTGAATCACAGCTTTCAGAACCCTTGTTTGAACTTTCAGAACTATCTTCTGTAACTTCCTTAGGAGGAGATGGTGATTTCCTCCTATTCTTTCTAGTGGCTTCTGCATTGAATGCCACAGTCTTTTCTCTATGCTCTCCTCTTGAGTTTCTTTCCTCCTCCTTCCTCACCATAAGTTGCATTTTATAGGATAGCAACTTTCCAAACAGGGTTGGAGGAGATATCTCTGCCAATTTAGCCACTTCTCTTATGTCACAGATCTTTGTATCCCAATCCTTTGATAAGGATCTTAAGAATTTGTCATTCAGTTCATAGGTACTGAAGACTCTTCCATAGGATATTAGCTCATTCACAATTCTATAGAATTTCTTATAGCACTCAGTTATGCTATCAGATTTTCCTTGTCTAAAGCTTTCATACTCCTGATTTAGCATAGACTTCCTGTCCAGCCTTACTTCTTCAGATCCCTCCATGTAGACAATCAATGTGTCCCACATCTCCTTGGAGGTCTTGCAGTGAATCAGATTCTGAAATGTTGAATCATCTATGGCACTAACAATAATGTTCTGAGCTCTTTTATCCATGGTTGCCAAGATGATTTCATCCTTGGTCATTTCTGAATAACTCTTTGGAGTTTGGATATTTGCATCAAGAACTGATACCTTCATTGGAATGAAGGGGCCTTCCTGTACTGTGATGTAAATTCTTGGGTCAGATGCCTCCATAAACAATCTGACTCTTTCTTTCCAGATCCCAAAGATTTCCTTCCTGCATATGGGTAATTTCATAGACCCTAGCTCCTTATGATTCTCTCCAGAACCCATCTTCTTGAATCTTGAATCTGCCTTTCAGATCAACCTCAGACTGTTAAGTCCTTTTTGAGGAACCTCCCTCTGATACCACTTGATAGTTTTACTTTCAAGACAACCTAAACACCTAGAGGGGGGGGGGGGTGAATAGGTTCTACTTATTTATGAAAACTTCTAGGCAGAATTCAGTTTAATGGCTAACACAATAATCTCAGCAATCACAGAAAATAAAACATCACAGATTGCACAATGTTTTATAGTGGTTCCCCAAGGTCTGGGTACATCCACTTTCCCCCTTCACCTATCTAGCAGTATGCTAGATTCGGCCAAACTTCCACTAATCTCAGATCAACAGATCCTACAACTCAGAACCCAACTGGTTCCTACAACTCAGGCACAACAGCCCTACCTCGGCCTTGCCCCAAGGCCTACAACTCAGAGAAGACCCTTCTCCTACACTCAGGCAAACAGCCCTACCACTCAGAGTTCAACACTCCTACACTCAGCCTTTATAACACAGGCTTACAACTCATATCTGTGTAAACAGATCCTACAGAAATATAGAAAAAGGTATTTTGATGTCTTGCCTTTGTTGAGAGAGAAGAGGACAAGACACTTCTTGATCAGCTGATGAAATCAACTGAATCTGAGCTTTCTTCAAAGCTTCTTGAATCTGAACTTAGCTGAGTTGATTTCCAAACAGCTTCTTGAGAATCCACTAGTGGTTTCTTTCTTCTTCTTCAAATTCTGGTTTGATCTCTCTCTATCCAGCACTTTGAATGATTCTTCTGAATTCTGATTAGAACTCTTCTTTGATCTATCCTTAGATAGTCTTCTTAGATCTTCTGGAGAAGATCTTCTTAAGTGCCTAGCACTTTCTTGAAATGAATTGGATTGTAATCCTTCTCAACTTTTTTTTTGATTCTCATCAATGTTTTTCAAAAGTTACTTTCTCCTTCTGAATCTGTCTATTTATAGACTTTCTTCATGGTAACCGGCTGATCCGGTTTCTAACCGTTTTCTGACAAGTCTGACAGCTTCAGTTAACCGGTGGCAACCTACAGCTGTCAAGTCTTCAAACAAGTCCTGTGCCTTAGTCTTGAACCACAAGTTGTCGAGACAGTCTGTCAGAAAGTGTCGAGACCATCTGTCTATCTGTGTCGACACAATTGACTTTGGTGTCGACACAGTCTTCAGTGATGTTGACTAAGTTGTCTTTGAGTCGACACAGCTTCTTCTGAAAATAACTTGGTCTTGACTCTTCAGTGTGTCGACACAAGTCCTGTGTGTTGACACAGTTGTTGTAGAATCATAACTTAGTAAGTGTCGACTTAGCCTTCAGGTGTCGACACAGTTGTTCTTTTAACTCTGCTATAATGTGTCGACTCAATCACAATGTGTCGACACATTCTGCTGGTGTAGACAAACTTGAGGTCGACTATATTCTTCTGTGTCGACACATTTTCCCAATGTTGAGGTCGACGCTTTTCTTCTGTGTCGACACAAATTCCCAGTGTTGTGTCGACTTACTTCTTCTGTGTCGACACATTTTCCCAATGTTGAGGTCGACGCTTTTCTTCTGTGTCGACACAAATTCCCAGTGTTGTGTCGACTTACTTCTTCTGTGTCGACACACTTTCCCAGTATTGTTGTAGACTAACTGCTATGTGTCGACACTGCTTCCCAGTGTTGTGTCGACTAATTTCTTCTATGTGTCGACACATCCTTCTCTGTGTCGACACTTGGACTTAGAATTTTTTCTGCATACTTTATCAATTCTTCACCTGCACATGTCAACTCAAAACAACATCAAATACACCTTGATGTATATCATTGAGCTAGGTTGGGCTTCTTCAAATCAGGTACACATTTTCCAATGTACCCAACAATTTCCCATCTAGACTACATGTGTTAAGAAGACCAAACAGATCCATGTGAATTAATTGTAGTGGTCTAGACGAGAAAATATCATTTTTGTTTTTAAAGGATGATTTTATGAATTTTCCCTTTTGGCAAAGAGCACATAAAGAAGTCAGACTATCGCTTAGTTTTGGAAGTCCACGGATTAGTTTTTATTTCAATAATTTGACTATTAGTTAATCCCGAAATGACCGAGTCTCCTATGTCAAAGCTCCAACTCTTCATTTTTAGTAACTAAACACATTAAATTAGAGGAAGATATGCACTCAAACTGAATGATATTGACATTATGGTTTCTATGTGCAGTGAGCAACATAGTGTTCGATTTTAGCATCTATAATATTGCATGTATTCGTGGAGGTTTCAAACAACACATTCAAGCCTTTATCGCAAAGTTGACTAATAGAAATTAAATTGTGCTTTAACCTTCTACAAGCAGTATATTTGAAATAGAAAATACTTTGTTACTTATGATGCTGATGTCAATAATGCGTCCTTTGATGTTGTCTCCAAAAGTCATCATGCCTCCTTTTTTCTTCTCCAGGCTAAGGAACTTGTCTTTATCACCTGTCATGTGTCTGGAATACCTGGAGTCCAAGTACCATACGTTCTCCCTATCCTTATCCTGCCAACACACCTAAAAAGAGGATGAGGATAAAGATCTGGTTAGCCAAGTTGTTCCAACCATAGTATAGGTAGTCGATTTTGGTATCCAGATTTGAGCAATTTTAGTTAATCCTTTCTTCAAGCAAGAGCCAGAAGTGTGACCAAACTTATTATATTTAGCACACTTGGCATAGACGATGGATATCACCTTTTGCGCTATATTTGCGCTCATGATGGAGGATGGATATAGGCTTTCAGTTTTAACATAGTTCACTTTATGTTCTAAAGCTTATTGTTCGGATTTGCTGGAGAAGAACTTTTGTTGGCAATAATGATATCGTCAGGGGGTAGCTTCACATGTTTGTATCCCAGCCTGAACATTCGAGATCCCTAACACTGATATCCCAGTAGTATTTTAAGAGATTTTTGGCTTATTCCAAACTTTTGGATGACACAGTTCAGGCTATGGATCTTTGCCTTTAACGCAGTGTTTTTCATGACAAACATCACACACCGGTTTGCTAAATGCTTCTTTCCATTGTCAATATGTCTAAGAGAAGTTTGTACTTCCTTTCCAAGTCCTTCCTCTCTTTGGTAAGAGTTTTATTTTTGGAGGAAGTCTTGGAGAGGCTCTCTTCCAATTCTTTTATAGTACTCAAAGAGTGAGAACATTTTTCGCACTCGACCTTCTATTTTCCACATTTAATCGGTTAATTATTGAGTCACTTTAAATCCTTTTTTATTTGTTTATTTTTAGATTTTAAAAAGTTAATTTTATTACTCAAATCATCTAATTTATCACATAATTTTTTATATAGATCATAAAGTTCTTCGTAAGTAGGAGGAGTTATCTCAGTATCGCTATGGACACTAGATTTGCTGTCAGACTTGTCTTGGTGTTTTTCAATGAGGCACGGATTAAAGTGTAGTGTTTACCTAAATAACCTAGAGGGAGTGAATAGGTGATGTTTGTGTCTTTTCGCAGAATAAAAATTACTTAAAAATTAAAAACATAAACACCGAGATTTATAGTGGTTCCCCGAGTTGGGTACGTTCACTTTCCCACCCCACCTATCTACCACAAAGGGCTAGATTCGGCTACTTAACCAAACTTAGATTTCCACAAATCTTACACCTCGGAGCCGCAACTCCTATAACTCGGAGACGATGCTCCTACCACTCGATCAACAACCGGATCTATGACTCGATCCACAAACGGATTTATCACTTGATCCACAAACGGATCTACCACTCGGAGAAAAATCTCTTACAAAAGTAAATGAATATTACACAATCATATTATACCAAACTTAGACAAGATTGTAAATCTTCAATCCGTCATTCTTCGAGAATAGTAGATCTTAAAATCTCTTAGAGAACACGGAATATGAAAACTTGGAAGATCTTTAATCTTGTCTTGAATCTTCGATCGACTCGATCTAGAGGAGTATAGATCTGTAGAGAGAATAGCAATCTAGTCGCGTATGTTGAAGAAGATGAATCGTGCACAACAGATTGTCGACGACCGATCGAAATGTCGCGATGCGTACATGAGCCGAGCCGACGGGTTTCTGATTTAGAAAGTTTAGCGATTTCAAATTGAGAACAATAGCACCATTGGATGGAAATGAAATATACCTTAGGTATTTATAGAGATCTCCTTGCCAATAGTATCAAGAAACTTTCAAAAAAAACTTAGAAAGCACTGTGCATGGTCGACCGAACCCGAACCAGAATTTTGAAAAAGTCGAAAAATGACCTAAGTCAAATTCGTCGAGTATCACTAGTATACTCGGCTAATGGTTCTTGATATACGACGAATGAGACATAGAAAAATCAGCTCAGGTCATCAAATCACTCAACGCCAAGGCGTAGACCATACTCAACGAATTCGACGAGTATCGGTTGGTATACTCGACGAATTTGTTGAGTGTCGGCTAGATCACTCGACGCACTCGATGCCTGGCCAAGTGATATACGATCAATGAGACTTAGAAAAATCCAGAGAGTAGCGTTGAATGGACTCGATGAATTTGGCGTATATCGTTTAGTATATTCGATGAATTCGGCGAGTATCATTAGATACATTCGACAAATTCGACGAGTATACACGATGAGACTCTGCGAATTTAACTTGGCAGATTTTCAAATTCTCAGAGAATTTGCCCAAAGTACAAATGATGAATTCGAAGAGTGTTGGAAGGGATATACGATGAATTTGACAAGTATCAATGAGTATACTCGACGAATTCGACAAGTATTCCTAACCATACTCGTCGAATTTTACTTAGGTAAATTCCCGTCCTTCTGATTCCAAGCCTTTGTCCTTCCTTGATCCTTCTTCTGTACTTGGGATAGAAGTACACCCCATTAGAGAGATTATATGTGAGTCAACACATTTGCCTACACAATGAAGGATTACAGTGTATAGTCCTGTGTTTACTAACCCACTGTAACCTGACATTGGTGTGTACTTAGCAATGTAAACCTGCAAGTACTAAAATTGCAGCATCAAATACAATCTCAATTCATCTTAGCTTGACAGGACTCTTCTTCAAATTAGGGTTATTGTTGATCCAATACCCAACAATCTCCCTCTATTTGAAGAAGTCAAATCCTACAAGGTAAGGTGAATTGCACATAACAAATAATAAAGCATTAAGACTTGAAAAGATAAATGAAATTAAAACCAACATGCATTCCCAGTCAATATAGAAATCATATATATATATATATATACATACGAGTGATAGGCACGGGCCTCCGGCCCGATGGCCACGTGCCACAGTACCCGGCCGGCGACGGCGAAGGCCTCCGGCCCGATGGCCACGCGCCACAGTACCCCGGTGGTCTGCCCCTATGACCACGCGCCACAGTGCCCGACCCGTGACAACGGGCTTCGCACGCACATGACTGCGCCCGCCCCGAGGCGAGATAAAAAAGTATAAAATATACTCTTTAATTATATTTAAAAAATATAAAAAAACGGCTTATTTTTTAATATTTTATAATAATATTTATATTTATAATATCAGCCAATATTTATATTTAAATATTATTTATTTAAAAATATTATTTTAAAAAACTACAAAAAAACTACCTGCTTAGGCAGGATTAATCCCGCCTAAGCAGGCGGGATTAAATCCCGCCTAACTTAGGCGGGATTAAATCCCGCCTAACTTAGGCGGGATTAATCCCGAATATTTAATCCCGCTTGGGATTAAATCCCAGGCGGGATTTAGTCCCACACCGTCAGATTTTCTGAGCTTTTCGGATATATATAGGTTTGCGCCTTTAAGGAAATGATTGTGGTGTCAAAACTGGCGGGCCGGTCTGTTTATTAGGCTTGCGGGCGGGCTGACTGGGTTGTAGGTTTTTGCAAACATGCTGGGTTGCGGGTCAGCCAATTTTTTTGCTGTCTAAAGTAGGTTTGGGAGGTCTATAGAAAAGTCTTGATGAAGGGTTGGTTTGATCCAACGGTTCATGATAAAAAATGTGAAATTCGACGGCCACTTAATTATCTTGTAATTTCGAACTCATGTTATATGCAGACCACCATATTTCTTTATAATATGGTATATATATATATATATATATATATATATATATATATATATATATATATATATATATATATATATATATAAAGTTTATAGTTTAGGGGGGCAACCCACAACACTCAACACATAATATATGACTATTAGTTCTGTCTGATCTGCCTCTTCAATCTCTGACTGTCAAAATATGCCCTTGGCTTTGGAAAGTACTTTGGAGGGGATGGAGACATAGGATCATCATTTTGGTTATTTCTGAAATGTTTCCTTCTCTTTGTGCAAGCCAGCTTATACTTGTTCCACTCTTCTTGGTCGTAGTAGAGTTCACATTTTTCACCACCAATTTCGACCAAGGAGAATGTATCTAAGATAATTCCTTTGGATGTGGGACTCTACACCTCTTCCATTTCTCTATTGGGATCTTCTCTGACTGGCTCGGACCTGACTACCGACGTGCCTGAAAGAAGGGGTTAGATCTGACTTACTCTAGAGGGGGGGATAGAGTAATTAAAAATTCTTGGCAGTTTATAGATTTATATTAGAGTAAAGTAAGTGATACCAATAAAAATAATAGAATGAAAAGCAAGCTAAGCTATTCTAACTATTACAACCACAGCAAGAACAAAAATAGAAAATGAGCAACCAGACAACACAAGAAATTTTAAGTGATTCCCCTAAACTTGGGTACATCCACTCTTCTACCACCCTGGTAGGAATCCACTAGCAGGTTTTGATCAGGTGACTGCCACACAATATCTATTTGCAGGGAGATATTGCAACCATTTAGGCTTTTGATCAGGTGCCCAAAAACCAAACCAAGTCTTTTGATCAGGAGACTTGACAATCAAAAGCTAACTTTTGAAGGGAGTTAAAAACCCTTTTACAAGAGGTGAGAGGAGGTGATGGTGTCTTCTCTTTCTCTATTCAACAGAGAAGACAAGTGGATCTTTGATGTTGACAAAGCTCCCCCTGAGATGTTGATGGTTCAGGAAGACTGAAGCTTTGCTTCAGGGCGTAGGTCTTCAACCTTGTCTGAAAATAGTCCTGGAACTTTTCTGACTGAATAAGGATTTGTTGTCCTGAATGTTCCTTGATGTGAAGCTTGAAAAAGACTCTTGATTGTGATGATTGTTCTTCTTCAGTCTTCAAACTTGACAAGGTGAAACACAAAGAATTTTTCTGTACTGAGAGAGAGAGAGAGAGAGAGAGAGAGAGAGTTTTGAAAGATTAGTCTGTCTCTGTGCTGTATATCTTTCTCTATAGGTTCTGGTGGTTCCTTCTGTATCTTGTCTGAAAGACAAAAAATCGCTTTTTATATTCTCAGTCAATAATTTCTCCTTTGAAATTTGAATTACTGCCTTAAATGCTGGCTGATTTGGAGAATACAAACGGCTGGAATATATCATAAATGAGTTTCCCCAACTGTCCCTTAATGAAATAAGCAAATAAATATCCTGATAAATACCATAATTAATGCTGCCAATAACAGCTATATTAAGAGGAATATAAGCATTAATTATTCAGGAATAATACTGCTATTAATATAGAAATAAAGGAACAGAAGGAAGAAAACTTCTCATTCTAGAATTGGAAAGATATCGTTGATCACTGAATAGAATTCGTCGACCTGAGATCCAAGATCGTCGACCTAAGAATTCCAGTTCGTCGACCTGAGCTCTGTAAACTGCGTACTGAGAATGGCTTGCCAAAACTTCACTCTGTGTTCATCGAGCTGAAAGTCTGTCTGAAGAAAACTAATCGTCGACCTGAGCTCGAATATCGTCGAGCTCAGCTCAGAGAAATAACTCTGAGTTCGTCGATCTGAGATCGATGATCGTCAAGCTGAGTTCGAAGAACTTCGAACTGATCAAACTGATCTCTGAAATCTTCTAAGTCTGAGTGTTCTGAGGTCCTCTGCTGGCTGGTCCAAGAAAGTTGAACTTAAGGACTTAGCCTAAACTCTAGGACTACTAGACTTGACCCTGGCTATACAAGGTGGGTCTGACTCAGCCTAAATTAGTGAACCTAGCCCAAATTTAACTAGTGATCCAACAATCTCCCCTATTTGGGTGAGGTAACTAAGTACAAAGCATAAGAAAAGAAAATACAAACATACAACATGAGAGTAAATAACTGACATAACAAATCAGCAGATAGAAAGAATATACACAGAGAATAAGATTGTTTTAGAGCCTGTCTGGAGGAGGAGCAGAAGAAGATTTGGTGAACACTATTGTTCTAATAGAATCTTCTACTTCTTTCTTAGACATCTTCAGGTCTTGAGCCCCCAAAAGAGTTATAGTAGAAGCTTTAGGCATAACAGCTTCTAGGTGGACCTGCATATAAGCATTTGGATCAAATAATTCTTTGTTTACCTCAAACTTTTCAAGCTCTTTCTGTCTGAAAGAAGACATAGTTGTAAATTAAGATGGATCTTGATAGTTTTAACTTCAAGACAACCTAAACACCTAGAGGGGGGGGGGAATAGGTTCTTATCCTTGTTTTAACTTAAGTCAGAGTTTAGCTATAGATCTTTAATATAAAGCTTAAATCTCTACAGCTATCACAGCACATACAATCACAGAAACTATAATAACACAAGCATCACAGATTGCACACAGATTTATAGTGTTTCCCCAAGGTCTGGGTACATTCACTTTCCCCCTTCACCTATCTAGCAGTATGCTAGATTCGGCCTAACTTCTTCCTTTATCTCAGATCCTCAGATCCTACAGCTCAGAATCCTGAAAGGTTCCTACAACTCAGGCTAACAGCCCTACCTCAGCCTTGCCACAAGGCCTACAACTCAGAGAATAAATTCTCCTACAACGCAGGCTAACAGCCCTACCTCAGCCTTGCCACAAGGCCTACAACTCAGAGAATACCTTCTCCTACAACTCAGGCACAAACAGCCCTACCACTCAGAGATCAAAATCTCCTACACTGAGCCTTTATAACGCAGGCTTATAACTCAGATCTATGAATAGATCCTACAGAATTTGATAAGGAATTTTATAATCTCTTACCCCTATTGAGAGAGAAGGGATAAGGACTTTCTTGATCAGCTTCTTGATGAGGCTGATGGCTGAAATCAACTTGAACTTAGCTTTCTTCAAAGCTTCTTGAATCTGAACTTAGTTGGGTTGATTTCCTTTGAATATAACCTACTGACAGCTTCCTTCTTAGATTCCAGAAATAGATCTGAATCTTCTTGACAGATTAGTTAAGTATTTGCTACTTGAGGGACCTGTGATTGTCTCATTCTTGACTTCAAATAGCTGGATCTCTCTCTCTCCAAACTTCTTAAAGATACTTCTGAATTCTTGATTGAATTCAACTTAGACTGAAACTGAGTGGATGATCACTTCAGAATGTCTTCTTAGATCTTCTCACGAAGATCTTCTTCTATGCCTTGCACTTTCTTGATCAGAGATCTTTCTCACAATAGTTGTGTTTTTGTGTCAATAATGAATCATTCATTAACTGTCAATTCCTTCTTCTGAATCCATCTATATATAGACTTCATCCATGGTAACCGGCTGATCCGGTTTATAACTAACTTCTGACAAGTCTGACAGCTTCAGTAAACCTGTTGTAACTCACAGCTGTCAAGTCATCAAACAGACCTTGAGCCTTTGTCTTTGTTAGCAAAGCGTCGAGACTGTCTGTCATAAAGTGTCGAGACCATCTGCCAATATGTGTCAACACAAGTGACTTAAGTGTCGACACAGACTTTGGTGGTGTCAACATAGCTGCCTTGATGTCGACACAGCTTCTTGACACTGCTTCTTGAGAATGTGTCGACACTGATTATTTGTGTCGACACAAACACTTCACTATTAATCAGCAATCAACTTGGTCTAGACTCAGCTGTGTGTTGACACAAGTCCTGTGTGCCGACACAGTTGATGTAGACTCAGATCATAGCGTGTATCGACACTGCCTCCAGGTGTCGACACAGTTGTTGTCGACTCTGCCTCTGTTTGTCGACACAGCCTCCCGGTCTCGACATAGTTGTTGTCGACTGACTATTTCTGTGTGTTGACACTGCCTCCCGGTGTCGACATAGTTGATGTCGATAATGCTTCTGTGTGTCGACACTGCCTCCCGGTGTCGACACAATCTCACTGAAGTGTCGACACAGCCACTTCCAAGTGTCGATACAATCTTACTGAAGTGTCGACACAGCTTCCTCAGGTGTCGACACATGGACTTAGAAAATTTTTATTTGCATTTTAGCACATTCATAACCTGCATATATAAACTTAAAACCACATCAAATACACCTTGATGTATATCATTGAGCTAAGTTTGGCTTGTCCAAATCAGGTACACATTTTCCAATGAACCCAATAATCTCCCCTATTTGGAGAAGTCATAACCCTTTAGCCAATGATATACACCACTTAGAAAATAAACATGATAATGTACATAAGCATTACATTACAGGGTACTTTATAAACAAAACACATATCATAATTACATCACAGAATAAAAGATGTAAAAGAAAATGATCACAGAACAATGTTTTGTATATTAACTCAAAAATGCTTGTTACAAGTTGTTGTTTACATTGATTTCTTTAACAAACAAACAATTACATAGTTCTTGAACAAAAAACTAATAAAGCTAAGACTAAGGCTGGGCTGACTCCTTGATGACTATCCCTTTTCTAGATATTATCTGAGCCTGCATAGGAGGTTATGTATCTTCCATGGGCTTCTTGCCTTTCAAATCAACTTTCTTTTGTGCTTCAGACTTGATCCTTTGCCTTTCAAAATAATGAAAAGGCTTGGGGAAATACTTGTTAGGCTCCTGAGCATCAGGAGGTGTCTTCCCACTCTTAGCCTTTCTCCTGTATTGAACTATGGCCTCCTGTCTGGCTTCATACTTTTGTCATTCTTACTCATTGTACCATTTACCCCTTTCATGTACTTGATCTTTTACAGCTTTCCAGGCAGTTAATATTATATTCCTTGAAGTGGGGCTCCACTGCTCAAAGTCTGGCTTTAGCTCTGTTTGCTCTCTGAATCTCTTCTTTGATAACTGAGCTTCTTACTGAGCTTTGATAACAGTGTCTGGCATATCAACCTTTTCAATAATCACATTAGTAATTGGTTGTGGAGGGCTGTACATTGACTGAACCTGTTCATGTATCATCTCAAGATTTGCAGGAGGGTAAATTACTTGGGCAACCTCAGGTTGATCACCTTCAAGTAGAGTTGGTTGCACCCCTAACTCAAACATATTATCATCATCACACAAGGGTGGATATCCCAGAGTGGCTCTAATGCTGTTGGTTACCCATTTAGCATGATCAGATCCAGCATAGACTAACACCCTCTCCCCCTTTATGACTTCTCTAGCCACATGCTCTCTCAAGTCATCTTTCTGAAATCTGATTTGTCCATCCAGATAGTTGATTCCATATTTAAAGAATGGCTTTAATTTTTGAAGTTGATCAGAAATTGTTTTCTGGGAATTAGTAATAGCTGACTTAAAGGAATCCAAGGTTTCCTGTAGCTTCTTATCAAATTCTTCTTTTTCCATATTTCTTGCTTTAGTCATTGCAACAACAGTGTTTGTGAACTCAGTGACGCTCACATTATGTGATTCAGTCAGATTGTCATTCATTTTTATTTGATTTTCAAGGACATGACCTTGTTTAACAGCCATTTCATCCACTTGCTTCTTGATTTCTGCTTGTTGCTTTGCTAGAAATACCACATCATTGCCTCCCTTGTGGAAGCAATCTGTCATCTCTTTCTTGTTCTGGTTGACCTCAAATCTTATTGACTTTATGTCTTGGGTTAGATCAAATTGAAGAGCCTTATGGCTTTCATCCACATACTTTTCAAGAGCCAATCTCTGCTCATCAAATTTTACTTGTAAATCAACCATAAGCTTGTTGTAATCAAACTCAGAAGTAGATTGTGAAGTAATTGTTTGGAGAGCCTTATTATAGCTTTGACTTCTTCTCTTAAAGACAATTAGTTTTCTTTTCTTGGCCTCCCTGACTTCTTCATGCTCAGACTCTGAAGAACTTTCAATAGTAACTCTCTTTGGAGGAGTTGAAGGAATTTCTTTCTCAGCTCCATGTTGCTCCTCCTCAATATCAACCTCCTCCCCCTCAATCCTTACTTGCTCCCCCTCAAATCTTAAGGTCTCCATTTTATCTGCTGCTTCTTCAAGATCTGGAAACAACTCTTTAAGAGTGAATTCTTGTTGAGTGTGAGTAGGAGATAGTACTTTCTCAGCAGCAGCAGCAACTTCAGAATTATCAAGACCAGTTTGAGAAACAATGTCCTCTGATAAATTGATTCTATCTTCCTCTTGCACCTGTTCAGAGTGTGGCTCCCCCTGCACTTGTGCAGATATAGTTTCTTCCTGGACTTGGGTAGTCTCAGTCTGATCCTGAACCTTTTCTCTAACTTGCTCTTCATGTTCTTGTGCATCTTCATGACCATGCTCAGAAAGGTCATGTATTATTGATTGTGCTACTGTTTCCACTTCAGGTATGTCCTTTGAAAGAACTCTATCCCATCTTGAGAATAACCTTATGTCCATTCTCCTCATATGATTTATCTTTGATCCAGGAATCTGTTGCATTACCTCTGGAATTATTCCAGCCGGGTACAGACTCATGATCCTAGCCAAGTTTGGCTTCTTGATTCCTTATTTTATCTTATCAAACAGTACTGCAGACCAATTGGTTTGAATCTTAAAGATTACCCTTGTCATCAGGCTGAACATATAGGCTGATATCCTATCATGGCCACCTGGTTTACATAAGATCACTTTACCTACTATTTCAGACAGGAATTTTCCTTGATGTTTCATGCCTTTTCTGGTGATGGCAGCTCCTATATTTAAGGTTAGATCCAATCCACACCATTGAAGCGCCTCCCTGGT
Source organism: Platanthera zijinensis (assembly GCA_039513925.1). Lineage (NCBI taxonomy): Eukaryota > Viridiplantae > Streptophyta > Magnoliopsida > Asparagales > Orchidaceae > Platanthera > Platanthera zijinensis. Next base: position 155,779,434 of record CM077097.1, read on the forward strand.
CCTTGAGGCTAGGACCTCTTCCTCATCTTGTATTCTAGGAAGATGGAGAATCTTGCTCAACCTTTTCTGAGATAGCTTGACTTTTTCTCCATGTACAGTGGATTTGATCTTCAATCCATTTGATTCCATTGATGCAGCAGTATAGAACTCGAATACTTCTTTCTTTCATATCTTTGTAGGTTTAGAGACAATATATTCTAGTCTGTTGTCTGCAAGAAGAGAAATGACCTGCTTGATCTCTGATTCGGCATCGTCGAATGCGTGCCTAACCAACTCATATCCTTCATTGATGTTGTCTTCAACCTTGGGCGCCATTGGAATGAAGAGAAAGCTTGGTTGGAGAGAAGAGAGATTGTCGACACAAGGTTTTTGTCTCGAAACCCTGGTGAGCGTGTCGACATAATATGTTCTTGACCTATTTATACCCTTCTAATCAAAGAAGGTCAAAAGGCGGGCAAAAACTGTTGAAAAGTGTCGATACTGTTGAAAAGTGTCGACACAAACTTCTATTGTCTCGACCACGATGCTGACTACTATGTGTCGACACCAATTGATGATATGTCAACACTGGAGATACTTAGTAGTTCATCAGAAATTCTGTGTCGACTCTCAGTACAAGTGTCGACACAAAATCTGTAAGTGTCGACACCATTACTCTGGTTGTGTCGACACTACATTTCTGGATGTATCGACTCTTTGTCCTTTAGGTGTCGACACTTTTACTCTGTGTCGACACAATTTCCCTGAATTGTCGACATAACTTCTCTGTGTCGACACTTTATTACTGAATGTGTCAACGCCATTTTTACTTAGCCAATTTTTGGTAAACTAACATATGGTCAGCATTCCTAATTCAATTTTAAATCTATTGAATTTATTTTTATCCAGAGGCTTAGTAAATTCATCTGCAATTTGATAATCAGTTTTAACAAATTCTAATGAGATGTCTTCTTTTTCTACATGTTCTCTAAGAAAATGGTATTTTATCTCTATATGTTTAGTCCTACTATGTGAAACATGATTGTTTGCAATAGAAATGACACTTTTAGAATCACACAATAAAGGTGTTCTACTTACTTGAATACCATAGTCCCTTAGCTGATGTTGAATCCACAACAGCTATGCACAGCAACTTCCTGCTGCCACATATTCAGACTCAGTTGTGGATATTACCACACTAGTCTGCTTCTTACTGCTCCAGGAAATCAACCTTCCTCCCAATAATTGGCATGTACCTGTAGTACTTTTTCTATCTTCTCTACAGCCTGCAAAATCTGCATCTGAATAACCTGTTAGTAGAAAATCTCCATTCCTAGGATACCAAAGGCCTAGATTAGGTGTGCCCTTTAGATATCTCAAAATCCTCTTGACTGCAGTATAATGTGATTCTTTAGGGCATGCTTGGTACCTAGCACAGACACATGCGGCATACATAATGTCTAGTCTACTAGTAGTGAGATATAATAGAGAGCCAATTATTCCTCTATAAAAAGACTCATCTACAGGATTACCTGCATCATCTTTGCATATAGGCATACTTGTTCCCATAGGAGTTCTCATGGTGGAGGATGATTCTATACCATACTTCTTAATTAATTCCTTGGTGAACTTAGACTGAGATATGGATAAGCCATCATCAATCTGTCTTACTTGGAGTCCCAAGAAGAACTTAAGTTCCCCCATACTGCTCATTTCAAACTTCCCTTGCATAAGTTTGGCAAACTTCTTGCAAAGGTTGTTCTCTGTAGACCCAAAAATTATGTCATCTACATAGATCTGAACTAAGATTATCTTACCTTTAGATTCCCTTAGGAATAGAGTTTTGTCTATTTTACCTCTTGAGAATTTGTTCTCAATAAGGAAAGTAGACAGGGTTTCGTACCAAGCCCTTGGGGCTTGCTTTAACCCATACAATGCTTTCCTAAGTCTATAAACATAACCAGGTTTAAGAGAATCTATAAAACCTGATGGCTGCTCTACATAGACTTCTTCTTTTAGATCACCATTCAGGAATGCTGATTTCACATCCATTTGGTATACCTTGAAGCCTTGATATGCTGCATAGGCAAGGAACATCTTGATTGCTTCCAGTCTTGCTATTGGGGTAAATGTTTGATCAAAGTCTATTCCCTCTTCCTACATGTATCCTTTTGCAACCAATCTTGCTTTGTTCTTCACAATAACTCCATTCTCATCCAACTTGTTCCTAAAAATCCACTTTGTACCAATGATATTGTGGTCTTTTGGTTTAGGAACTAACTCCCATACCTTGCATCTTCTAAACTGATTAAGCTCCTCTTGCATAGCATTAATCCAGTGGTTGTCTTGGATAGCTTCTTCAAATTTCTTTGGCTCCAGTTGAGATATAAAACTTGAGTGCAGGACTGTATTCAGATTTCTACTTCTGGTTTGTACTCCATGTCTTGGATCACCAATTATCTAATTTGCCTGATGATCCTTTAGATGTCTTACAGCTGGAGGTAGACTTCCTTCTGGCTGAACACCTCCAGTTCCTTCATTATGTTGCACCTCTTTGTTGTCATCAGCTTCTAGAGAGTCTTGTACTCCCCCTGGACAGTAGCCATCATTTTCCAATTCTTCATCTGCAGTTGAGCCTTCTGCAATGGAAAGCTTGTCCATTTTATTGCTTATATATGTTGGACTGAATGAACTACAAGGCAACTCACAGTTGATTAATCTAGTGTCATCAAATACAATATGTACAAATTCTTCTATAACCTTACTATTGATGATGTACCCAACAAATATTCCATCTTGGGATTTGGCAGCAAACTTAGTTAGATAAGACTTGCCATTGTTAAGGATATAACACTTGCAACCAAAGATTCTAAAATAGGATAAATTTGGTTTTCTACCTTTCATGATCTCATAGGGTGTCTTTTTGTGGCTTTTGGTAATAGAGGCCCTATTGATCACATGACATGCAGTACTAACTGCCTCAGCCCAGAAGTATTCTGGGAGAGAAGTGTCACTCAATAGAGTTCTACCAGCTTCAATCAATGTCCTATTATTTCTTTCAGCAATACCATTTTGCTGAGGTATTTTAGGTGAGGAGAACTCTTGAAAAATCCCAAACTCTTCACATAATCTTGTCATACTTTCAGATTGAAATTCAGTGTCATGGTCACTTCTGATTTTGACCACTGTACTGTCCAATTCATTCTAAATTTGTTTGACAAAACTATATAAAATACTTGGGGTTTTTGATTTTTGTCTCAGAAAGAACACTCAGGAATATCTAGAATAGTCATCTACCACCACAAAAGTGTAGACCTTCCTACGTAGACTATGAGCTGGCATAGGACCAAAAAGATCCATATGTAAGAGGTCTAGACACCTCACTGAATCCTTATTTTCAAGGCTATAAAAGGAGGATTTTGTCTGCTTGCCCTTTTGACAAGCTGAACATATCCCTTCCTTTATACACTTAACTTGAGGACCATTCCTCACTAACTCTTTGCTAAAGAGTTGGCCAATTATTTTGTAGTTAAGATGGGCCAGCCTCTTGTGCCATTTGACACAATGAGAGGCTTTCTCATCAGCTACAAGACAAATAGGAGAACCTTTGTTCTCACACTCAAAATTGAGACAGTACACATTCCTCTTTCTATATCCTGTCAAAATGATATTTTTATCACTTGACCTTTTGATATGACATCCATTCTTAATAAATGAAATGTCATATCCTAGATCACTCAGCTGACTTATGCTTAGCAGGTTGTGTTTCAAACCTTTTACATAAGCCACTTGAGTGATGATAATTTGGTTTGAAGAAATGTTACCAAATCCTTTGATGATTTCTCTTTCAGATCCACCAAAGATTACTTTAGGCCCATCCTTGATAGGTTAGTACTCCTTCAGTAGCCCCTTTATTCCAGTCATGTGCCTGGAACATCCACTGTCCAAGTACCATATAGGGGCATGGCAACTTGGACTTTCCTGCAATACAGAATTACTTTCCCTTAGAACCTAAGTAAGTCTTGGGTCCTTGGTTCAAGTTAGCTTTATCCTTAACAAATCTACCTGCAGCTCTTCTAATAGGTAGACTGTTGTTCTTCCTGACACTAGTGTTGTGCCAGCAATCTATGGCATAATGGTCTGTCTTGCCACAGCACCAGCATTCATACTTGTTGTATCTAGGTCTAGATATATTTTTGGTAGAAAAATTTCTGTTCTGTGTTGGTGTTGTTGCAGCTACACCCACTGGTTTCTTATAACCATGGGGTTTATGAACATGAGCTGCCTTATTGACATAAGCACCATTGTCATTCAGAACTTCAGTTTTATTATGACCAAGAGTATTCTCAAGGTCATACTTGTTAGAAGGCACTTGAACCTTTCTGAAAACTATAAGGACTTTAAAATTCAATGGCTGAACTGAGGCTTTGCCCTTTCTCTTGAAATGGGCAGCCCTGGTGTTACCTTTAAAGCCTATTCCAGCCTTACCCTTTTGAGCCACAAACTCATTTATTAAGGGTAAAACTTATTTTGGCTTGGAGTAACTAGCCACCAAATCTTTCTCCTTTTGAAGTCTGACTTCCAGACTTCTGATTAGATCATTTTTATATGTGATTGTACCCATTGAATAACAGTAATAGTTTTCAGCTTGACAACCTCATTAATTTTTTGATCCAATTCTTTCTCTAAACAAGATGCAGTCATCTTAAGATCTGTAATTTCCTTAGCCTGAGTTTTGGCCAGGTTTTTGCTTTTCTTAAGTGCCTGCAATAAGCCCCCATATTCATCTATCAACTGATGAATATCTCCTTCAGATTCAGATCCATCCTAATCACTTGATGAAGAAGAATCTGACTCTGAACCAGTACTGTAATCAGAAATTCTAGAATTATTTTGTACCTTACTGGGACCAGGCTGATCCTGGCACTTATTGTCTTCTGATTCAACCATCAGTCACATGCACTGATGGTCTTCTTGTTCATAGATGGAGTTTAGCAATTGCATAAACTCATCTTCTTCATTAGCTGCATACAGTCCAATGTATGCTTCAGCTTCAGATTCTGACTCTGAGGAGGATTGATCTGTAAGACTCTTCTCCTTCTTAGCAACAAAGGATTTCTCCTTCTTGCCCTTTTGTTGAGTCTTATTTCTGTCTGCTGATTCCTTCCTCTTTTCTGGACACTCAGCCACCACATGTCCAGGCCTATTGCAGCAATAACAAACAATTTTTGATGTTGTAGCTTTGTTGGGCTTAGACCTGCTCCTTTCTTTTCTTGATGATTTTCTCTTTTGATAGTAGTCATCAACTGGCTGTGATGTGGAGGGCCTTGACTTCCACTGCTTCTTCTTCAAGAACCTCTGAAACTGCCTTGTAAAGGCAACAAAATGTGCATCTGAATCACTGCTATCTGAGTTCTGATTGTCTGAATTCTCTGAGATAACTTCAGCAACTTCCTTAGGAGGTGATGGAGATATCCTTCTATTCTTTCTAGTGGCTTCAACCATGAAGGCCATAGACCTTTCTCTATGCTCTCCTTTTGTATTTCTTTCTTCCTCCTTCCTAGTCATTAGTTGCATTTCATATGATAACAACTTTCCAAATAAGGTTGGAGGAGAAATGTCTGCTAGTTTGGTCACTTCTCTAATGGCACAAATCTTGGTATCCCAATCCTTTGTCAAGGATCTTAGGAATTTGTCATTCAGCTCATATGTACTGAAGACCCTTCCATAGGACATCAGTTCATTCACTATCCTGTAGAATTTCTTGTAGCATTCAGATATGCTATCAAACTTCCCTTGTTTGAAACTCTCATATTCTTGATTGAGCATAGACTTTCTGTCTTATCTAACTTCTTCAGAACCCTCCATGTAGACAATCAAAGTGTCTCACATTTCCTTGGAGGTTTTGCAGTGAATCAAATTTTGGAAAGTAGAATCATCTATGGCAATCACTATAATATTCTGAGCTCTTTTATCCATAGTTGCCAGTATAATCTCATCCTTAGTCATTTCAGAAAAATCTTTAGGAGTTCTTTGGTTTGCATCTAGCTCAGATACATTCATTGGGATATATGGACCTTCTTTTACTGTGATATATATCCTTGGGTCAGAGGCCTCCATAAACAACCTAACCCTTTCTTTCCAGATTCCAAAAATCTCTTTCCTACAAATGGGTAATTTCATTGACCCTTGTTCCTTGTGATTCTCTCCAGAACCCATTTTCTTGATTCTTGATTCTGCCTTAGGGATCTAACTCAGACTATTAAGTCATTCTTTGAGTAACCTCCCTCTGATACAACTTGATAGTTTTAACTTCAAGACAACCTAAACACCTAGAGGGGGGGTGAATAGGTTCTTATTCTTATTTTAACTTAAGGCAGAGTTTAGCTACATATCTTTAATATAAAGCTTAAATCTCTACAGCTATCACAGCACATACAATCACAAAAACTATAATAACACAAGCATCACAGATTGCACACAGATTTATAGTGGTTCCCCAAGGTCTTGGTACATCCACTTTCCCCCTTCACCTATCTAGCAGTATGCTAGATTCGGCCTAACTTCTTCCTTTATCTCAGATCCTAAGATCCTACAGCTCAAAACCCTGAAAGGTTCCTACAACTCAGGCTAACAGCCCTACCTCAGCCTTGCCAGAAGGCCTACAACTCAGAGAATAAATTCTCCTACAACTCAGGCTAACAGCCCTACTTCAGCCTTGCCACAAGGCCTACAACTCAGAGAATACCTTCTCCTACAACTCAGGCACAAACAGCCCTACCGCTCAGAGATAAAAATCTCCTATACTCAGCCTTTATAACACAGGCTTACAACTCAGATCTATGAATAGATCCTACAGAATTTGATAAGGAATTTTATAATCTCTTACCCCTGTTGAGAGAGAATGGATAAGGACTTTCTTGATCAGCTTCTTGATGAGGCTGATGGCTGAAATCAACTTGATCTTAGCTTTCTTCAAAGCTTCTTGAATCTGAACTTAGTTGGGTTGATTTCCTTTGAATATAACTGACTGGCAGCTTCCTTCTTAGATTCTAGAAATAGATATGAATCTTCTTGACAGATTAGTTCAGTATCTGCTACTTGAGAGACCTGTGATTGTCTCCTTCTTGACTTCAAATAGCTGGATCTCTCTCTCCAAACTTCTTGAAGATACTTCTGAATTCTTGATTGAATTCAACTTAGACTGAAACTGAGTGGATGATCACTTCAGAATGTCTTCTTAGATCTTCTCATGAAGATCTTCTTCTGTGCCTTGCACTTTCTTGATCAGAGATCTTTCTCACAATAGTTGTGTTTTGTGTCAATAATGAATCATTCATTAACTGTCAATTCCTTCTTCTGAATCCATCTATATATAGACTTCATCCATGGTAACCGGCTGATCCGGTTTATAACTAACTTCTGACAAGTCTGACAGCTTCAGTAAACCTGTTGTAACTCACAGCTATCAAGTCATCAAACAGACCTTGAGCCTTTGTCTTTGTCAGCAAAGCGTCGAGACTGTCTGTCATAAAGTGTCGAGACCATCTGCCAATATATGTCGACACAAGTGACTTAAGTGTCGACACAGACTTTGGTGGTGTCGACATAGCTGCCTTGATGTCGACACAGCTTCTTGACACTGCTTCTTGAGAATGTGTTGACACTGATTATTTGTGTCAACACAAACACTTCACCATTCATCAGCAATCAACTTGGTCTAGACTCAGCTGTGTGTCGACACAAGTCATGTGTGTCGACACAGTTGATGTAGACTAAGATCATAGCGTGTGTCGACACAGCCTCCAGGTGTCGACACAGTTGTTGTCGACTCTGCCTCTGTGTGTCGACACAGCCTCCCGGTGTCGACACAGTTGTTGTCGACTGACTATTTCTGTGTGTCGATGCTGCCTCCCGGTGTCGACACAGTTGATGTCGACAATGCTTCTGTGTGTCGACACTGCCTCCCGGTGTCAACACAATTTAACTGAAGTGTCGACACAACCATTTCCAAGTGTCGACACAATCTTACTGAAGTGTCGACACAGCTTCCTTAGGTGTCGACACATGGACTTAGAAAATTTTTCTTTGCATTTTAACACATTCTTAACCTGCACATATAAACTTAAAACAACATCAAATACACCTTGATGTATATCATTGAGCTAAGTTTGGCTTGTCCAAATCAGGTACACATTTTTCAATGTACCCAACAGATCTGTTCCTTCTGTCTTTGCCTGGTTTATCTGAGACAAACCTATCAGTTCATGGAATCTAGCCATCCTGAAATTTGGATCAAGCTCTGGTTCATATCCTGGATCTGTTTAAACATTCTGTGCAGTCCTTTGAGGCTTTCTAAAAATAACAGACTGTTGCTGATGGTTTGTTGAAGGATAATTCTTTACAGATTTTTTAGCATAATAGGAATTTGGTGGTCTGCATTCACTGTATTTTCCAGCAGGAATGGAAGATTGTCTTTGATCTGGTCTGGAAGATTGTCTTGAATGAGAAGGAGCTGGCTTAGAAGATCGTCTTGAATATTGATAAGGAGCAGGCTTAGGAGGTTGAGAAGCACTGGAAGTAGGTCTTGCTAAATTTCCTGAAGCTCCTGCAGCACGAGGAGGAGGAGGTGGATCCTTCCTGAATCTCTTCACTGGAGAAGATCCAGACCACTTCTTCTTCTGTGCTTTGGCCTGGTTCCTTGTAAGTCTCATCCAATGAGGAGTTGTTGGAGTAAGAGGAAAATTATGCAGAATATAGTATGGAACATCATTATCTGGATTTTGCTTGAGAACAGCCTTTCTTGGAGCTTTCCTTTTCTTTGATTTGGATCTTTTAGAAGTATTAGAATCGGAATCATCTTCTGAATCCTCATCATCCTCAAATGATCTAGGAGGATTATCATATAAATCATCTATTTCTTCTAATGTTTCCTTTGAAATCTGTTTATAATCCTGAGGAGGAGCTGGAGGTAGAATAACTGCAGGAGGAACAACAATCTCTGTAATCAACTGTGAATCTTCTAAGTCTTTATCAGTCTGAAGAAAATTATTTAGCTCAGGATCATTTTGCATCTGTTCAATCTTTAGTGCAACCTCCTATGCAATTAAATCATCTAGACTTAGTATTGGACTATCATCCATTACATAGGTTGGGTCAGTAGGTTCCACAACCATGTTGATTACAAAACTTGCCTTTAGTTGACTAACCACTTCAACATTTACAGCAGGAGTGTAGCATACAATTGCCAAAAATGGCCTGACAGCTGGAAGAAAAGAATTTTGATGAATTGTATTAAAAGGATGTAGTAAATCCAAAATGTCTACTGAGGGATTAATATAGCAATCACCATCAGTCACAATCTCTGCAACTAATATATCTGCCTCTATAACCATATCTACATCTAGAAAGTCAGCTATTTGTAAAACTGTGTCTGTTGCTGCTGCTAAGAGAGCTGCTTCTGCTGCTACTAGAGTTACTTCTTCATTGAGTATCTCCCTCTGCCTAGTTTCAGTAAGAACCGGAGTTAGGCCCCTAACTGAAGGAGGAGGGACAGAGAAGGCAGAAAGTTGAGCAGCAAGAGATGAGATGGAAGTAGCAAGAGGTGAAATAGCCTCTGTTATGAGTTATTTTAGAAGAGGTGTGATGGATTGCAGAATGGATGAAATGGAGGGAGAATCTATGTGTATGAATTTAGGAGGGGTTTCTGTGGATACAGATTGGTTGAAGGAGGATGATGATTGATTTAAGGGTGAAGAGTCTTACATTGGTTCATCTGTTGATGATGGGAAATGAAGTGGTGATGATAGATTGAATGATAACAGATTGAATGTTGGTATGGATGATAGGTTGTGAGGAGGGATGTCAGTAAGATGTGAAGGAAGAGGAGACAGAGGAGGAGTAACATGCTGTGGTGTATTAGCATGCTCTGGAGATTGAATAGGTGAAGATTGATGTTGAGGGGATTGATGTGGTGAAGGTTGATGTACTGGAGAATGAACTGGTGAAGCAAGATGAATTGGGGAAGCAGGAGGTGTAGGTTGATGTTCTTGTGATGTGGAAGTAAGCTGGAGGGTTATTGAGGGTGGTTGAATAAGAGGAGGTGGAGGGGGAATGGAAACATCCTCAGCAGGGTAGGGAGTGGCTAGAGCATCCCTTGTACTCTCAGAGAGTCTGTAAGAAGAAGCCTTGGATGACTTAGGGATATTCCTCTCCCATCTACCAAATAAGGCGCAAGTAAGCCTCTTGGAGGCATTAATGAATATGGTCGGGGAGACCAGTGATTCAGCAGCCTTGGCCTGAAGGAAGATTCCCAGAATTCTTCCAAAACACACCTCCTTCTTAGTGTTTTTCTTCTATAACAACTCAAACAAAATTTTGGACTAGTTCACGACCTTTTTGTTCACCACTGCGCACATCACTAGAAAATGTTGTCTAGTAATGTAATCATGGGCGGTGTGTGTTGAAGTTGAGACCGGGCGGTCTGGCGGTCTGTCTTGGCGGGTTAGAGACCGCGCGGTCTGGCGGTTTCCCTTCAGCGGTTTGATTGCTGTGCTGTTGCTGTCTGGTTGCCGAGCTCTCTGGCGGTCTCCCCTTGTGGTCTCTCTCTCTCTCTGGTGGTAGCCGTGCGGTTAGCCCTTCTGTCTAACTGCGCGGCTTGTGTGGTTTGTTCTGTATAGTCCGCTTAGTCCTGTAAATTTTTAGTCCCACATCTCTTATTTGTATTCTCTCATCTCTCCTCCATTCTATATAAGGGAGGGCATACCTTTGTAATAGATACCTTTTTCTGATAATAAAGTTTCAGTTATACTACTTCCGGTTTGTTTTAGTTCGTTTCTAACATGGTATCAGAGGATTCGATCTTTGGCTCCTGATTCTGTGCGTTCTCCTGTCCGCGCGACCTGCCTCTTCTTCTCGCGGCATGTCTCCCGCGGCTTGTTTCTTCCGCCTGTTTGCTTGCGCCCTGTTCACGCGGCCTATTTCTGTTGCTTGCTTCTTTCTTGCGACCTGTTCTAGTCGCCGCTTCCTCCTTCTCTTCTCTAGTCGCCGCGACCTGTCTCCGCGGCCTCTTTTGCCTTGTTCGCCTTTTTGCCTCCCGATATCCTCCTCTTCTGTTCGCGCGGTCTGTCTGCTAGCCGCCCGACTTCTCTCCCTCTGTTTGGTTCTGCGGGTTGGTCGTGGCTTTTCTGGCCGCTGGTGTCTGACATCGTAACCGCTGCAGATCTTCTTCTTCCTATCCACGCGGATAGTTTCCTAACCGCGTGGCTTCCTGTTGTTTGCGCGGCAGATCTCTTTCTCCTAACCGCTGCGATTTCTCTCTGTTCGCGCGCGTTCTTCCGTGTTTAGGCGTCCTCTCTACCCTTCTTCCTTCGCCGCTCTCTCTTGTCCCCGCGACCTGTCTCTAAGTCGCAGCGGCTTGTTCTCCTCTGTGCGGCTCTTCCTTTAGCCTCTCCTGCTTGTTAGTCGCCGCGACCTATCTCTTAGTCGCGCGGCTTGTGCTTCCCTCTTCGTCCCCTTTTTCCTTGCTCTGCATCTTGGTTGTGGCCCTTCTTGCCGCTGGTGTGCTGTCACCGTGACCGCTGCAGTTCTTTTGTTCCTCCCTTCATGGCTTCCATATACTCCTCAAAGCCGTTCGCCTCGGTGGTCACGTCTTCTGGTAGTGCCCACGTTGTTACTCAAGGAAAATGGTTGATCGACACCGGTGCTACTAATCATATGACCGGCAATCTCCAGTGTTTTTCTCTCCTAGAAACACATGGTCGGTTGCCCCCGGTTACTCTCGCTGATGGCTCTTCATCATCGGTTCATGGGACGGGGATAGTTCATGTCACTCCGTCTCTTCGCTTGGAGGATACTCTCTACGTGCCCAAGTTCCCGTGTAACTTATTATCTATTACCTCTCTATGCAAGCAATTACAATGTTCTGTTACTTTTACTTCTACTACTTGCTCTTTTCAGGATCCGGACTCCCAACGGACGATTGCTACTGGGACTGAGAGTGGCGGCCTATACTTCCTGGACAACATTTCCGCTTTCTCCACCTTCTCCTCCACCTCCACAGATCTTCTCCAATGGCATATCCGCCTTGGTCATGCTCCTCCTCATCTTCTTCGTCAACTTCTGCCCCACCTTCCTCCACAAAGTCCTCCGCTCAACTGTGAAGCCTGTCAGCTTGGCAAGCATCACCGTTCCTCTTTCCCTCCAAAGCACGTTCGTGGATCCACCCGTCCGTTTGATCTCATCCACTCCGATATTTGGGGTCCTTCTCCTACTCTTACCGTTGGTCGGGGTAGTTCATATTTTGTCACATTCATTGATGATTTCTCTCGCTGTACGTGGGTGTATTTGTTAAAAGATTGCTCCGAATTATTCTCTGTATGGACGTCCTTCTATCTCATGATCAAAACTCAGTTTGATGTTTCTATTAAAGTTCTTCGATCTGATAATGCCCAAGAATATCTCAGTCATGACTTTTCTTCCTTCTGCATGCAAAATGGGATTATTCATCAAACGAGTTGTGTCTATACTTCACAACAAAATGGTGTGGCAGAACGCAAAAACCATCACCTTCTTGATGTCGCTCGCTCCTTGATGACCCAGATGCATGTTCCTCGCTCCTATTGGGGCTATGCTATTCTCCTTGCCTGTTACCTCATCAATCGCATTCCCTCCACCGTTCTCCACGGAAAAACCCCTTTCTCCATTTTGTATCCGTGCAAGGAGCCGTTTCCTCTCCCTCTCCAAATATTTGGATGCACTGCCTTTGTGCATGCCCCTTCTACCACCCGTGATAAGCTATCTCCTCGCTCCACCAAATGTATCTTTCTAGGGTACTCCACCACTCAGAAAGGGTATTGTTGCTTTGATCCCATCCTTTGTAAGCAGTTCGTTTCTGCTGACGTCACCATCTTCGAGAATACCTCCTACTTCTCGGATGACTCCCCTCCTCTTCTCCCAGCCTCTGATTCTCCTGCTGTTCCCTTTGTTCTCTCGTCTCCCACTATGATATTCACCCCTACTCCCCCCTGTCCACTCCTCTTCTTCCACCTCTCTCTCCCTCTTCTCCACCACCGTCTCCCGCATCTCCGCCGCCGTCGCTCTCTACTCCCGGGCCAGCTCTCTCTGCCACGGATGCTCCGGATGCTGACGAACCTGCTGACCTGGATCTTCCTATAGCTCTTCGCAAAGGGGTGCAGACGTGTACCCTACACCCTCTTACTGCTGTTGTTTCATATGATCATCTCACCCCTTCTCGCAGGGCCTTTGCTCTAGCTATCTCCGCCACTGCCACGCCCCGCTCCTACCAGGAGGCCCTTGCTATTCCTCACTGGAAGATGGCCATGGATGAGGAAATGGCCACCCTAACGGAGCGGGGTACCTGGACTCTTGTTCCTCCTCCCTTCGGTACTAATGTTGTTGGCTGTCGCTGGGTCTTTGTGGTGAAATTTGCCCCGGATGGCATTGTGGACCGTTATAAGGCTCGCCTTGTTGCTAAGGGCTTTACTCAGACCTATGGGGTTGATTACTTTGACACCTTCTCTCCCGTGGCTCGTCTCAGTACTATACGGGTTCTTCTCTCTGTGGCGGTCAATAAGGATTGGCCGATTTCCCAGTTGGATGTAAAGAATGCCTTCCTTTATGGTGATCTTCAGGAGGCCGTCTACATGGAGCAACCTCCTGGGTATGTTGCTCAGGGGGAGACACGAGTATGCCGGCTGCAGAAGGCAATTTATGGCCTCAAGCAGAGCCCTTGAGCTTGGTTTGACAAGTTCAGCGGCATCGTGGCGGCCGTTGGTTTTGTGCGCAGCTCTACCGATCACTCTCTATTTACTCGCAAAACCTCCTCGGGACTGGTGGTTCTTGCAATGTATGTTGATGATATTCTTCTCACTGGCGATGACCAGGAAGGGGTAGCCTTGACAAAGCGGCATCTTCGTCAACATCTGGTCACGAAAGATATGGGCTCTCCAAAGTACTTTTTGGGGATCTAAATCTCTCGGAAGCCCAATTCCTTAGTCCTCTCCCAGCGTAAGTATGCCCTTGATCTTTTAAAAGATGCAGGATTGACTGGGGCCAAACCTGCTCGATGTCCCATGGCTGTTGGAGAAGACAAAACCTGGACAGATGATTCGCCTCTTCTTTCAGATACAACGAGGTACAGACGTCTTGTTGGTAAGCTCATATATCTCACAGTGAACAGACCCGACATTTCCTATGCTGTTGGCAAGATGAGTCAATTCATGCAAGCTCCCAGGGAGTGCCATCTGCAGTCTGCCTTACGGATCTTGGAGTACGTCAAAGCCGCACCTGGGAAAGGATTGCTTTTCCAGAAGAATGGTCATCTGAGGGTTGAAGCTTACTCAGATGCGAGTTACGCTGATGACAAAGGGGATCGCAAGTCTACCTCTGGTTTCTGCACCTTTGTTGGGGGTAATCTGGTAAGCTGGAAGAGCAAGAAGCAGTCTGTTGTTTCCAGATCCAGTGCTGAAGCAGAGTATCAGAGTATGGCGTCGATCACTTGTGAGCTAAAATGGCTACGGGCTCTAATGCTGGATTTAGGAGAGGTCTACAACCATCCTCTACCTATGTTCTGTGATAACAAGGCTGCCATATACATCTCCAAAAATCCGGTCTTCCATGAAAGAACCAAGCACATTGAGGTCGACTGTCATTTCATTTGTGAAGAGATCTTAAAAGAACAAATTTGCACTCCCTTTGTCACTTCTGATAAAGAGCTGGCTGACATCTTCACCAAGCCAGTTTCCGCCTCGTTTCATCATATTTGTGACAAGCTGGGCATGATCGATATATATGCTCCAGCTTGAGGGGGAGTGTTGAAGTTGAGACCGGGCGGTCTGGCGGTCTGTCTTGGTGGGTTAGAGACCGCGCGGTCTGGCGGTTTCCCTTCAGCGGTTTGATTGTTGTGATGTTGCTGTCTGGTTGCCGAGCTCTCTGGCGGTCTCCCCTTGCGGTCTCTCTCTCTCTGGTGGTAGCCGTGCGGTTAGCCCTTCTGTCTAACCGCGCGGCTTGTGCGGTTTGTTCTGTATAGTCCGCTTAGTCCTGTAAATTTTTAGTCCCACATCTCTTATTTGTATTCTCTCATCTCTCCTCCATTCTATATAAGGGAGGGCATACCTTTGTAATAGATACCTTTTTCTGATAATAAAGTTTCAGTTATACTACTTCCGGTTTGTTTTAGTTCGTTTCTAACAGTGTGCTTGCCCAGCAGTACTTTGCCTACAACATCTGCCAGAAACTTAAATTCTATAGATAAATGTTTCTTCAGCAGTTTGTTAGGGTTTTCTCTAGAATAACCCATTCTAATCAACATTTCATCAAATTCAGCAGTGTCGATTTCTAACTCCTCTTCTCCATTTAGTAAAGCGAAAATTTCAGTTAGAACATCAGGGGTAAGAGTAACAGCGTTACCTGATATTGTTCCGATCAACGTATCAGCATCTGGAGTTGATAAAGTGAAAACCCATTCTCTAATCTCTATCGCCGCAATCTTTATCCTGGTAGTCATTAGATTCTTCAATTGTAAATCTTCAAACAACTTCAAAATATCAAGGAAAATTTTATCCGAGTATTGGAATGACTCAAGTCTATGTCAAAACCCATGTCGAATTTCATAGCTGCAAGAGCGCTTGCTAGAATCGCCATGATCACCTGCAATAGAGAAACAGAGAGATCAAGTGCAAGGGAACTGAAAGCGCAGGATGGAGCTCGAAGAAAACCTACTTATAAGGTTTTTCAGAATATGAAACGACAAACTCCGTCCTGCAAAACAGAAAAATTCTTCGATCTGAGGTCGACGAAATATTTTATTGATAAAAGAGTTCGTCGACCTCAGTCTGAAGAAGGGAAAACTTTTCATCGTACTCAGGTCAATGAAAATTTTCTGAAGCCAGATCATCGATCTCCGGTCGACGAAAATGACTTACACAGAGAGTTCGTCGATCTCAGGTCGACGAAAATTCTCAAGAACTTTCCTCAGTTCGTCAATCTCCGTTCGACGAATTGTGGCAAATTCTTCGACCACGGACAGAGAATTAAATTAATCCATCTCCATTCATCATGCCTAGCTGATTCATAAAAGATAGATGTTTCTTATCATCCAAGAGTTTTGTGAAGATATCCACCCTTTGCAAACCAGTGGGGATGAAGGTAAGATTAATTTTCTTCTTGTCAACACACTCCCTAATGAAATGATGTCTTACATCTATATGCTTAGTCCTACTATGATGCACTGGATTTTGTGTTATGGATATAACACTGGTACTATCACAGAAAATAGTTGAATTATTTAAGTTGTATCCATAATCCGGGAGTTGATTTTGTATCCATAGCATCTGTGAACAGCAACTTCCAGCTGCTATGTATTCAGCTTCTACTGTTGATGTAGATACAGATGTCTGCTTTTTACAAAACCAGGAGACAAGTCTAGCACAAAGGAATTGGCATGTTCCTGATGTGCTCTTCCTGCCCACTCTACATCTAGCAAAGTAAGCATCTGAGTATCCAGTTAACTCAAACTCTGACTCAGTTAGATACCAGAGTCCTAGATTTGGGCAACTCTTTATATATCTTAAAATCCTTTTTAGCAAAATTAGGTGAGATTCTTTAGGGTTCACCTGGAACCTAGCAAAAAGACAAGTAGCAAACATAATATCTAGCCTACTTGCTGTGAGATATAAAAGGGACTCAACAATGACCCTATACAATTTCTGATCAACAGGTTTCCCATGTTCATCAGAATCAACCATAGTATTTGTAGCCATAGGTGTTTTCTTAGCTGAGGCATCAGTCATCCTAAACCTTTTTATTAGCTCTTTAGCATACTTGGATTGAGATATGAAAATGCCATCTAGAGTATGCTTCACTTGGAGGCCAAGGAAGTAGGAGAGCTCACTTATGCTACTCATCTCAAACTTAGAATGCATAAGGTTGGAGAACCTTTTGCATAGTTTGGGATCTGTAGAGCCAAATATGATGTCATCTACATATATTTGTACTAATAGAATTTTATCATGATGATGCTTGAAAATTAAAGTCCTATCTACCATGCCTCTAGAAAATTTATGCTCTAAAAGAAAGGTAGATAAGGTTTCATACCAAGCTCTTGGAGCTTGCTTTAGACCATAGAGAGCTTTATGCAATCTGAAAACATAAGAGGGATAAGTTGAAGAGATAAAACCTGGTGGTTGTTCCACATAAACCTCTTCTTTAAGTTCTCCATTCAAAAAAGCACTTTTTACATCCATTTGGTAGACTTTGAACTTTTTGAATGCAGTATATGTAAGGAAAATTCTTATTGCCTCAAGCCTGGCAACAGGAGCAAATGTCTGGTCACACTCGAAGAAAGAATCTAGATCCATGATTTTTCAATCCAGCCACTTTACAATCTTCATGATTCAACCTTTGCCCTCCTGTCTTTCCTCTCTCAAAGGTTAATGCCTTCCTCTTGCATATAGCCTTGAGCTACTAGCCTTGCCTTGTTTATTATAATAGATCCTTGGGCATCAAGTTTATTTCTGAATACCCACTTAGTTCCAATGACTGGGTAGTCTTTGGGTCTTGGAACTAAGTCCCAAACTCTACATCTCTCAAACTGGTTGAGCTCCTCTTGTATAACAATGATCCAGTGTGGATCTTGCTCAGCATCTTTGATGGATTGGGGCTCAATTTGATATATGAAGCAGGCATGCATCACATCTTGGTTGAGTTAATGCCTTGTCTGCACACCTACTGATATGTCTCCTATTACTTAAGATATAAGATGATCTCTAAGTATGACAGGATTAGTTTGTGGAGTTGGTTAAGCAATAGCTTGGGGAGTTAATTCCTCTGGTGGAATTAAGTTAGCTGTTGTTGGCTATCCAATAAATTCAGTATCTTCATCATCACTTTCTTCAGCAATATGTGGAGAAGGATGTGTAATAGCCTCATTGGTGAGGGACAACTCATCCAGCTTCTCACACATGTTAGATACCTGCAAGGTTTCACTGGTATAAGCTATCTTCTCCCTGTAAAACATATTAGTCTCATCAAAAGAAATGTGAATAGACTCTTCCATTTTCATGGTTGATTTATTATATACCCTATAAGTCTTGCTTACTTGGGAATATCCAAGAAATATTACAACTTCAGATTTGGCTTCAAACTTTCTGATGTATTTTTTGTTATTGTTATGGATGTAACAGATACAACCAAATACTCTAAAATAGTCTACTTTAGGTTTCTTTCCTTTGAGTAGTTCATAGGTGGTATTGCCCTTAAGTTTGTGTATAAAACTCCTGTTCAGGACATAGTTTATTGTGCTCACAGCCTTTGCCCAAAAGGATAGGGGCATATGAGCATCTGCAATTAATATGCCTGCAGCTTCAATGAGTGTTCTATTTTTCTTTTCAGCTACCCCATTTTATTGAGGAGTTCTAGGAGCAGAGAAATAATGTCGGATACCTTCCTTCTCATAGAACTCTTGCATAAGAAGAGACTCAAACTCAGTACCATGATCACTTCTGATCAATGCAACTGGAGTAGAGTACTCAATCTGTATGCTCTTGATAAAATCTATAAGAACCTTAAAGTTATCTGACTTGTTTCTCAAGAAAAACACCCAAGTGAACCTTGAGAAGTCATCAACAATCACTAAGGTATAAGACTTCCCTCCTAGGCTTTGTACATCAATGGGTCCAAAAAGATCCATGTGGAGCAAATATAAAATCCTAGGTGAATCACTCTTATTAAGTGACTTAAAACTATTTTTAGTTTGCTTGCCTAGCTGACAAGCCCTGCAAACGCTTTCCTTCTTGTAGGGATAAGAAGGAAAACCTCTAACAAGGTTGTCTTTAGAAAACCTAGAAATGTTTTTTTAAGTTAACATGTCCTAATCTCCTATGTCAAAGTTCATTGTAGTTACTGGTTTGGTTAAACAAACAAATTTCTGTTTTAGCTGATTTGAAATTAACTATGTAGATATTTCCTACTCTAGAGCCAGTTAAAATAGTTATATTGTCAGCAGAAGAAATAATGCAAGAGTATTTATCAAATGATGCCTGAAACCCTTCATCACAGAGTTGATTAATGGAAATCAGGTTGTGCTTTAATCTACTTACATAAGCTACCTTCTTGAATGTGATAATTCCAATCTTTACATCTCCATATCCTTTAGTCTGACCACAGTTGGAGTCACCAAAAACAACTTTGGGACCTAGCTTGGACTTGTAGTTGGATAAGTTGTCCTTGTAGCTAGTCATATGTTTTGAACAACCACTATCCAGATACCACTGTTCCTCTATGGTAGGATAGTCTTTTACCTACACAAAAACAGATTAGATATTCTTGACCCAGGTTACCTTGGGACCTTGTTGATTTACATTATTAAATCTAGAGATGTATGAATACTTAGGTTAATTCTTATAGCCTAAGGGATGATACTTTCTTGGTGGAATTATCCATTGGTTAAAAGGATTAATATTTTATCTGGACTGATTAAAAAACCTATTGAATTAAAGTTTTATTATTATGAACTGAGGTCGACGAATTCTAGTGTGTTCGTCGATTTGAGTTCGACGAACGGGGATGAGTTCGTCGAACTCCACTCAGAGAATGAAAACATTTATTTTTTGGGCCCCAATTTCATCGTTCTCTGGTCGACGAACCATACTGGTTTCATCGATCGCAGTTCAGAGAATAATTATAGTAAAAGTTTACGCTCGGAGTTCGTCGACTTGAGTTCAACAAACTGTACATATTTCGTCGATCTGAGTTCGACGAAATCTGATGAACATTGTTCTGATTATTATTTTTCTTACTCTTTTTATTCTTCTTATTTTTATGTTTAAATTCTATTTGATTAAGATCATTATTTTCCATTTTCTCCTTACCTTTTTCAAAAACAAATTTTATTGGGGTTGCTAGAATGTTCTTCTGAATTAGTGGGGGTTGGCTTGATGAAGCACCTAAGCCCAGCTTGCCATTAAGTCTGGCATTTACTGTGCTTGTGATGTTCATCAACTTGATGCTTCTCCTATTTAAGGATTCTTCAAGTTGCCTTGCCTTAGATAATTCAGTCTTTAATTTAATAATGTGTTCATTAGCTAAAGTTATATCATCTTTTAATTTATTAGTTTCTGACAGTAGGTTCTCTTGTTCATTTAGTTTCTCTCTAAGTTGTTTAATTTCTTTTTCAGAATTTATTAAGTCTAAGCGCAAGGATTTGAATTCAGTTCTAAAGTTTTCAGAATTAAAATCAAATGATGATAATACATGATCCTCTTCAAATAGAGGTTCTTCAGTGTCTGTCTGGTCAGCATCAGATTGGGTACTTGATGCATCAATAGCCATCAATCATATTTCCTTAGCTTTTGCTTCCTCTTCATCTTCACTAGAGCTGGAGGATGAAGATTCTTCTTCAGTGTCACTCCAGGTTTCAGCAATGAAACCTTTCTCCTTTCTTTTGTGCTTGCTGGAGGAGGGCTTGCTGTAATGTTGTCTTCTGGTCTCCTTTTCTCTTCACTTATCTTTCTTTTGAGTCTCTGGACACTCTAAAATGAAGTGTCTAGGCTTCCTACATCCAAAACAAACTATTTCTTTAGTTTGTGTTTTATCATACCTGGGTTTGTCATCTTGCCTAGATGACTTTCTTCTGAAATCCTTTTTGCCCATTTTGTAAAATCCCTTGGCTAAGAGACTTAGGAATTCTTCATTTACTGGTGGGGCTTTTGATTCTTCAGTGGCTTTGAAAGCTATATTTTGCTCATTTCTCCAAGATGAAGGAGTCTTTTATTCTGCAACTTCTCTTGACTTAATCAGTTGCTCGTAAGATTTGAGCTTTCCCAATAGAGATTCAGTGTAAATCTCATTAAGGCTTCTGGCTTCCTTGATAGGCCAGATTCTATAATCCCATGAGCTAGGGAAGCACATGAGGATTTTGACATTCACTTCAGTAAGAGTGATGTCCTTGTTCAATGTATTCAGCTCATTGATTATTGAGTTTAATCTATTGTACATATCACCAACAGTCTCTGACTCATCCTTCTTGAAGTTCTCATACTGAGAAATGAGGTTGGATCTCCTATCCTTTCTCTCATCAATAGAACCAGCTACCATCTGGTTAAGAGAGTCCCAGATGGCCTTGGTTGATGTGCATTCAGCCACTTTCTGGAAGATGTCATCAGACATAGTCTGAGCAAGAATATTCATGGCCTTTGCATCAACAATCTTGGCATTTTTATGAGCATCTATCCACTTAGGTGGTGGAACAGCATGTGTGCTTGATGTTGAGTGGATGCAGTCACTGGAGCAGGAGGTCCTGTCAAAGTGGAATTAAAAATGTCCTCATAAATAGAGTTCATATAAAGTTTGATTCTTACCTTCCAGATGACAAACTTATTTAAGTTGCACACTGGAGGTCTGGTGCTTGCATAATATTTATTCTGTGTCGTTGTGATAATAGAAAAGCTAAGAAAGAAGAAATCTGATCTAACAGGGATCTTGGTTTAAGTGTTAACTTGTACAACCAAAGAAACACACTCTCTCATACCAATTGAAAGAAGGGGTTAGATCTAACTTACTCTAAATGGGGGATAGAGTATTTAAAAATTCTTAGCAGTTTATAGATTTATATTAGAGTAAAGTAAGTGATACCAATAAAAATAATAGAATGAAAAGCAAGTTAAGCTATTCTAACTATCACAACCACAACAAGAACAAAAACATAAAATGAGCAACCAGACAACACAAGAAATTTTATAGTGGTTCTCCTAAACTTGGGTACATCCACTCTTCTACCACCCTAGTAGGAATCCACTAACAGGTTTTGATCTGGTGACTGCTACCACAATATCTATTTGCAGGGAGATATTGCAACCCTTTAGGCTTTTGATCAGGTGCCCAAAAACCAAACCAAGTCTTTTGATCAGGAGACTTGACAACCAAAATCTAACTTTTGAAGGGAGTTAAAAACTCTTTTACAAGAGGTGAGAGGAGGTGATGGTGTCTTCTCTTTCTCTATTCAACAGAGAAGACAAGTGGATCTTTGATGTTGACAAAGTTCCCCCTGAGATGTTGATGGTTTAGGAAGACTGGAGCTTTGCTTCAGGGTGTAGGTCTTTAACCTTGTTTGAAAACAGTCCTGAAACTTTTCTGACTGAATAAGGATTTGTTGTCCTGAATGTTCATGGATGTGAAGCTTGAAGAAGACTCTTAATTGTGATGATTGTTCTTCTTTAGTCTTCAGACTTGATAAAGTGAAACATAGAGAATTTTTCTGCACATAGAGAGAGAGAGAGTTATGAAAGATTGGTCTATCTCTGTGTTGTATATCTTTATCTATAGGTTCTGGTGGTTCCTTCCGTATCTTTTCTGAAAGACAAAAAATCTCTTTTTATATTCTCAGTCAATAATTTCTCCTTTGAAATTTGAATTACTGCCTTAAATGTTGGCTGATCTGGAGAATACAAACGGCTGGAATATATCATAAATGAGTTTCCCCAACTGTCCCTTAATGAAATAAACAAGAAAATATCCTGATGAATACCATAATTAATGCTGCCAATAACGACTATATTCAGAGGAATATAAACATTAATTACTCAGGAATAATACTGCTATTAATATAGAAATAAAGGAATAGAAGGAAGAAAACTTCTCATTCTGGAACTGGACAGATATCGTCGATCACTGAACAGAATTCGTTGACCTGAGATTCAAGATCGTCGACCTAAAAATTCTAGTTCGTCGACCTAAGCTCTACGAACTGCGTACTGAGAATGGCTTGCCAAAACTACACTCTGAGTTCGTCGAGCTGAAAGTCTGTCTGAAGAAAACTAATCGTCGACCTGAGCATGAATATCATCGAGCTCAGCTCAGAGAAATAACTCTGAGTTCGTCGATCTGAGATCGACAATCATCGAGCTGAGTTCCAAGAACTTCGAACTGATTAAACTGTTCTCTGGAATCTTCTAAGTTTAAGTCTTCTGAGGTCCTCAGCTGGCTGGTCCAAGAAATTTGAACTTAAGGACTTAGCCTAAACTCTAGGACTAATAGACTTGACCCTGGCTATGCAAGGTGGGTCAAACTCAACCTAAATTAGTGAACCTAGCCCAAATCCAACTAGGGATCCAACAGTTCCTTCCCTATAACTTCTTCTCTTGTAAATAGGATGAGGTATGTCTTCAGTCACCTGGGTTTCTGGAATTACAGCAGCAGCAGCAACAACACCAACATGGCAAAAATCATGTGTATCTGACCAATACTGAGAATAATCCTTAGCAGGATGAGTCTCATCATGTGTTGGTACAGGCACAACAGGTACGTGATATCCTGTCAACTGACTGTGAAGCCACACACAGTTTTCATAACTATAGTCATTAGATTTTTTGAAGTTTCCACCAAGGAAGTTCTCACAGCATCCACCTTAGCTGTTATGGAAACCTCCCCCTTTTTGGCTTCAACAGCAATGACATTGCCATAATTATTTATGCATGTGCCAAAATGTTCCATCGATCGATTGTGTGCATCGATCATGGTAAGAGCATTGTTATCCATATTCTGCAACACATCTAAGTTGCTCTTAAGTCCCATCATCGTATGAATAATGGCCTGTCCACCCTGAGTGAACCATGAATCAAGCTTGTCAATCTTTACCTTAACCTCTACTAGGACATTCAACATATACTTCTCAGACTCTTTTACTCTTTTGACCACCTTCTACAACGAAGCATCAAAATGTTCTTGTTGCTTGGCCAACATCACCTCAATAGCTTTCAGAATAGAACTTAGAACAAGTTCTTCAGCAGTTGGGACAGGAGAATTTGTACCTCATTCCTCATCAGATACGTTAACAACATCCTCGACCACTACAGGCATCCTTCCAAGTCTCTTTTCTAGGTTACAGATAAACCGTTCAACCTGTGTTGCAACCGAGATCAGAGACACAGTCGCATCCCCCTCAGAAGTTGAGGTAGGAATTACCTCCGGGAGAGGGACTATCAAGTTCTCCATTACCATTAGCTCATCAGCAGCAAAAACATCAGCAGCAGTAGTAGAGGTCATACCAGCAGCATCGTTAATCTCATAATCCTTCACAGTAAGGTCATCAGTAGTAACACCATCATTATCCAAGTCATCTTCAACATCAACACCATCATCTAGGCTATCAATATCCTCTTGCTCAGATGGAGCTGGAACCTCTTCCACAACAGTCTCTTCCCTAGCAGTAGCAAGCACAAGCTCTGAGACAGCTGCAAGGCCTATGGCAGCCACCTCAGAGAGCAAAACCACTGTCTCTACCGCTGTAACTGGAGCATCTGGGACTAACACTGACTCTAGAGATGGAACAACTATATCTAGAGCTTCTGTCACTGTGTCTGAAGGCACACTCAAGGGCACTATGCTAGTATCCACTTGTGTTTCTGTTGTATCCCCCTCAATTCCGGCACTCGAGCTATCAGGAATCTCACTGGGGTGTGGAGAAGGAATCCTGACATCAAGATCATGTTCTACCCCCTCCACAGGCAAATCTGGTGCTCCCCCTTGCCTAATGATCCTCCTATCCCACCTGAAAAATATGGATGAGTCTATTTTATTCAAGTGATGGATAGTCACACCTTTGGTCATATCAAACTTGTCACCATCTAGTTGATTCAGGTACAAGCTGATAATCCTCCCAAAGTTAGGAGTGCAGAGGTTATCTTTGATTTTCTCAAACAACACAACACCCCAGTCCATTCTCTTCCGGCAGATGATCGCCACAAGAATTTTGAACATCTTTGTAGAAAGGTAGTCATGGGAACCGGTTTTGCACAACATCACTTTACCAATGATGTCTGATAGAATCTTTCCTTCCTCGTTCATTCCTTTACACTTTACAGCCTTTGTGCCTTAGGGCAGTCCACATAACAATAAAGCTCTAGAAAAATCATCCTCATCGAGGTAATCACCCTCTTCATAAATAGTAAGCCGTAAGTACCTATTGAGGAGTGAAGCTTTAACTCTGACTTTAGTCTACAGAACTCTACTTTTGATGATGGTGTCCTCATGTCGCAGCTTGACATGCTTAAAGAATTCAAGAACTTCCTTGTACAGAACCTTGCAAGGGTGTTCTAGGACAAAGGAAAGTCTCGCAGTCTCCAACATTAGGATCACATTACAAAATTCATCAGAGGCAGAGGCAAACCCCGTTCGGACTAATTCTCCACCTCCCATCAAACAACTAGTGCTTCGAGGGGCCATGGAGATTCAAATAACGAAGGAGAGCTTGCTGGACTACTGTCGGTTGAACAAATTACTGTCACTGTCGGAATGATGAGAAACTAGTGTTGGATCGGTGAGAGCAAGCTATCGGGATTTCAAGCCATCGGAGGAATAATTGCGGGAAAATGGTTTAGGTCTTGCTGTAACTTTGTAGAATCCTTGGATTTCTGTCACTTAACTAGATGATGAGTAGTAAACCCTAGTCCACGGGAGGAAGATGATGCAGGTTTTGCGGGAGCCGAAGGGTTTGGAGTGATTCGGCGATTTGTTAGGCGAGTGTTGTAGGTTTTTTCCTAAGCCTTTATATATATATATATATATAATTTAAATTGACCTAGAAGGCGTGTACCTGATATATGCGGCACTTGGGATCCAATATAGAAAAATATAAAATTTTGCCCTAAGTGAAATTCGGCTAGTTTTGCCGGAACTAAGTCAGATTCGGCGAGTATCCAATGATATCCGACGAATCGGCGAGTGTTCTATCTAATATTCGACGAATTTCCCTTGTGATATTTTTAAGACTTGATGCATTTCTCGAGAGCTTCCTGTCTTCTTGGCCCTCTTCACGAATCCTTGTTCAGCATACCTAGTTCCATTTTTAAAAACAAGAACTTGGCCTCGTCCAGCGACTTTGTGAAAATATTTGCGACCTGTTTATCTGTCGGTATATAGCTGAGGGCTATGTCCTTGTTCTCCACATGCTCCCAGATGAAGTGATATCGCACCTCGATGTGCTTTGTCCGGCTGTGAGAGACTGGATTATTCGTGATCGCTATTGCATTGGATGAGTCGCAATACATTGTAATCTCTTTAAACTTCAAGTTGTAGTCTTCAAGTTGATTCCTGATCCATAGAAGCTGTGCGCAACAACTATCCGCAGAGATATACTCTAACTCAGCCGTAGAAGTTGTCACACAATTCTGCTTCTTACTGCTCCATAAAATAAGTCGTCTGCAGAGGAATTGGTACATCTCGGAAGTGCTTTTCCTGTTATCCATGCTTCCTGTAAAATCAGCATCTGAAAAACCAATTAGCTCGACATCATTATTTCTCGGGTATCATAAGCCAAGATTGGGTGTACCCTTAAGGTATCTTAAAATTTTATTTACAGCGACGTAATGAGATTCGTTTGAGTTCACCTGAAATCTAGCGCAGACGCATGTTGAAAATATTATATCTGGTCTACTGGCAGTAAGATAGAGCAAGGATCCAATTATGCTTCTATACTTAGTTTCATCAAAAGGTTTCCCTTTCTCATCCTTGTCCAGAGACATAGTTCAACTTATTGGAGTCCTCATAGAGGTTGCGTTCTCCATTCCGAATTTCTTAAGAAGCTCCTTGGTGAACTTTTTTTGAGAGATGAAAATTTCATCTTCAGATTGTTTCACCTGAAGTCCTAAGAAATACTTCTGCTCTCCCATACTGCTCATTTCAAACTTCCATTGCATAAGTTTGGAAAACTTCTTGCAAAGCTTGTCTTCCGTAGAGCCAAATATTATATCGTCGACATAATTTGCACTAGCAAAATCTTGTCTTTTACTTCCCTAAGAAATAATGTCTTGTCTATCTTTCCTCTTGTGAACTTGTTCTCAAGAAGAAAGCTAAACAACATCTCATACCAAGCTTGAAGAGCTTGCTTTAAGCTGTATAAAGCTTTATTTAAAAAATAAACATCATCATGGAAATTGGAATTAATAAAACCTGAGGGTTGTGTTACGTATACTTCCTCTTTCAGATTCCCGTTTAGGAATGCTGACTTCATGTCCATTTGGTAGACGGTGAAGCCTTTGAGGGCAGTATATGCAAGAAACTACTTGGTCTCCTCGAGCCTAGCCACGAGAGTAAAGGTCTGATCGAAGTTGATCATTTCTTCTTGTATTTATCCTTGAGCTACAAGCCTGGCTTTATTCTTGATAATATATTGACTTCATTTTCGTCCAGCTTGTTTCTGAAGATCCACTTGATGTCAATCACGTTATGTCCCTTGGGCCTGGGTACCAACTCCCAGACTTCGCAACGTTCAAACTGATTGAGCTCCTCTTGCATTGCCAAAATACAAGAAGCCTCCTTATTTGCCTCTTCAAATTTCTTTAGCTCACCCATTGACAGAAAACTAAGATGCATAATATCATTAGTTGTACCTCGCCTAGTTATAACACTATCGCCTGACTCTCCAATTATTTGATCAACTAGGTGATCTCTTAGGTGTCTGAATCCTAGATTTCTTGCTCTCCCACCAGCAGGCTCTGCAACATTTTGTGCATCCTCTGGAGGTTGAAGCAATTCTTCCTCTAGAGGTTCTACATCCCCCAAGCCTGGATCGATGATCTTGACTGAGCTTTGAGCTTCTTCCTTGACTGCTTCATCCAAACTTAGTTCCTTGAACCTGGTACCTGCATATGCACCAATAACACTAGATGAGCTGCTTTGGAGCATGTTTGTCTCATCAAATACAACATTAATAGACTCTTCTACCACCAGAGTTTTCTTATTGAAAATCTCATATGTCTTACTATGGATACTATAACCTATAAAAATACCTTCAAAATATTTTTCACTAAACTTCGTGCGGTAATACTTCCCATTATTAAGTACGAAGAATTTACTTTCAAAGATTCTAAAATAGGATACAGTCGGTTTTTTGCCATTCAATAGCTCATAGGGGGTCTTACGATAGCTTTTGTTGATAAGTGCTCTGTTTTGCACAAGACCTGTGTTGATTGCTTCAGCCCAGAAGTACTCCGGAAATGAAGCGTCGTTCAACATAGTTGTACATGCTTCAATTAGGGTTCTATTCCTTCTCTCCGCAACTCCATTTTATTATGGAGTGCGCGGGGAGGAAAACTCATGAAAGATACCTTGACTTCCACAAAATTCTGTCATGGTACCAGACTCAAATTATGTTCTGTGGTCACTTCTGATTTTGACCACTGAGCAGTTCAATTCATTTTGAATTTGCCGGACAAAATTTATGAATGTGTCGAAGGTGTCAGACTTGTGTTTCAGAAAGAACACCCAAGTAAAATGCGAGTAGTCATCAACAATTACTAACATATAAACCTTACCTACTAAACTATGAATAAGCATATGATCGAATAAGTTCATATGAAGTAAGTATAAACTTCTTGAAGAATCTTTCTCAGCGATACCCTTGAAGGTAGCCCTTGTCTGCTTACCCATTTGGCATGTGTGGCACAGACTCTCTTTAAGGCACTTAATGTTGGGGGCATCACGCACTAAGTTGTGAGAAAATAATATATTTATTGTTTTGAAATTAATATATGTTAATCTCTTGTGTCATTGATCACAAAGAGACGCACTATCTTTTGCAAGAAAATAGACTGATGTAGAATTGTCTAAGCAAAGAAAAATAACAAAAAATATTTATGTTCTAAGTGCCTGTTAAGACCGTCTCCAAATTTGCAGACAACTTTATCAAACACATATCCTTGTAGAACTCAACGATGTAGCCTTTATCACATAGCTTCCTTATGCTTATAAGATTATGGTGTAATCCTTCAATATAAGCCACGTCTCTGAAAGAGACTACTCTGTTGGAGATCATACCATAGCCTTTTGTAGTTCCCCGGTCTGACCCCCCAAAGATGACTTTTGGTTCGTATTTGACTGGGGTGAAATAAAGCAACAGGATTTTTGTCTCGGTCATGTATCGAGAGCATCCACTGTCCAAATACCAGATTGGATTTTTGTTGGCCTTTGGACATACCTGCAATCATAAATCATTTTACCTTAGGAACCCAAACAGATTTGGGTCCTTGGTTCCTGGTCAGATTAACACCACTAAAAATATTAACTTTGTGAGTGGTCGGTCTAGCATGGTTAACTCATGGAGTTACAAAATTAGTAGGGTTAAACCAACAATCTGCGCCAAAATGACCACTTTTGTCGCAGCACTAACAGTCAGTCATGTTGTACCTTCTCTTGTACTCCTGCTTTACCTTTTGAACGTGAGGTCTAGCAAGGGCAACATACTTAGAGGTGGAAGCCTCCTAACTACAGCATACGCAGGGCTTCTCCATCTCCTTTGCCTTAGGTATAACAGTTTTGGCTTTTGGTGCCCTCTTATAGTTATGTCCATGAACATAAGGACCATAACTCTTAAGTTCAATCTCTTCGTAAGGTGCTTTGAAGACACTGGCACCATAGTCTCGGGGGCGGGTCCATCCCTAGTATCGCTTCTTGGGCTCTACATAAGTAGGCCTAGCTAGATGACCGTAGGATGACTTAAGGTCAAACTTGTTTGTCAGGAAGATTACCTTCCTAAACGAGGGTTGACCTAGAGATGCCTTCCCCATTTCTTTGGCACTGGCTTTCTTGGCAACCTTACCTTTTCCAATTACGTGGCCAAGACCACTACCCTTCTTCGGAGCTGAAAACTCATCAATGAGAGGGAGAATAGTCTTCGGCTTAGAGTAACTCTCAACAAGTTTTCTCTCCACCAAAAGCTTTTCTTCTAGCTCATTAAGATATTTCTCTTTTAGACTTAATATTTCAGCCGAGCTTTTCAATTCCTCTTGCAAGGAGTGAACTTCACTTCTGAGAGGAGTCAATTCTGTAATTTCCTCGCTCAATCTTGATTCCACTATCTTGAGAGAGGCAACCACTACCTTGAGAGAGGCAATCTCTTTTGCTTGCTTTTTGACTACCTTTCGGCATTTGTCAAAAGCCTTCAAAAGATTCTCATGTTGAACCATTAACTTAGACTCATCCTCTTCAGAAGAATAGCCTTCATGACCATTAGTGGACATTCCCGATTCCGAGAGTATCGTGTGCGAGTTTACCTTCCTGCGATACTCAGAGTCACCAACTTCCTCGTCTGATTGAGCCATGAGCACCAAGTAGCTTCCTCATTCTCTGAGCTCGACTCACTTGATTCACTGTCACTTAGAGTCTTGGACTTCTTGGCGACGAAGTTCTTTTCTTCTTTTCTTTTGCCCTTGAAGGATCTTTTCCCCTCTTTCTTGGAGCCCTCTTTCTTCTTGTATGGGCATTCAGCAATCATGTGACTTGTCTTGTTGCAACAGTAGCACACAACGTTAGATGAAGAGTGTTTGTTTGGTTTATATCTATACTTGTCTTCTCGGTTGTAGCTTTTTCTAGAGCGATCGCCATCACGATGAGATTTTATGAAATCAGATGAGGATGACTGATTCTTCATATGTCTCCTCTTGCTGAGCAGTTTCTTAAACTGCTTAGATATGAGAGAAAACTCTCCATCCGATAGCTCAGAGCCTGACGTGCTAGGCTCAGAGTCTTCTGGAGTGTTTAGGGCACGAGTCCTTATTGGTGACATAGCTTTGGACTTTCTTGAACCTTCAGCCTTTAGAGCTACCGACTTCTCTTTGCTGAAAGTCCGGTTGCTTTGCTCCTCCTTCTTTTTGGTGTTCATCTGTAGTTCGTAGAAGAGAAATTTTCCAAAGAGGTTCTGAGGGTCAGTCTCACGCAACTTCCCAAACTCCCTGATTGCAACCACTTTAGTGTCTCATTCCTTTGTCATAGATCTGAGAAACTTGTCGTTTAGTTCGCCATTAGTGAATTTGTGGTCGTAGTTTCTGAGACTGTTCACGATCTTGAAGAACTTCTTGAAGCTTTCAGCAATGGTATCATTTGATCCTTGCTTGAACGCTTTGTACTCCTGATTCAGCATTGATCTGCGGTTGTCTCTAACTTCTTCTGTCCCTTCCTTCAAAACAACTAGGCAGTCCTACATTTCTTTGGCAGATTTGCAGTGGAATAAATTTTGTAACATCGAGTCGTCCACTACACTTGCGATAATATTTTTAGCCTTCTTGTCCAAGGAGATCAGGGTAATTTCATCCTTTGTGAGATCCATCATCTTTTTGGGAATCAAGATATCTGGGTTCAGAGCTGAAGCTTGCATAGGTATATGCGGTTCTTCTTCCACAATCTGAAAAATTCTTGGATCTGCAGCTTCCATGAAGAACCAGACTCTTTCTTTCCACATGAGAAAGTTCTCTTTCGTGCACACTAGTAACTTCATTGAAAACATGTCTTTACTTCTGTCCATGGTTACTAGACGGAATCTCTTGATGCTAGAATAGGGATATTGTTCAAGGTGTTAACCTTATATTGAACAAAATGCCCCTCTAATACCAACTGAAAGTGTCTAGCGTCTACCTAAATCACCTGGAGGGGGGTAAATATGTGATGTTTGTGTCTTTTCGCGAAATAAAAATTAAACACACAAACACCAAGATTTATAGTGGTTCCCCAAGTTGGGTACGCCCACTTTCCCGCCTCGCCTATCTACCACGAAGGGCTAGATTCGGCGACTTCACCAAACTCAGATTTCCAAAAATCTTACAGCTCGGATCCGCAACTCCTACAACTCGGAGATGACGCTCCTACCACTCGATCCACAATCAGATCTACGACTCGATTCACAACCAGATCTATGACTCGATCCACAAATGGATCTACCACTCGATCCATAAACAGATCTATCACTCGGAGAAAAATCTCCTACAAAAGTAAATGAATATTACACAATAATATTACACCCAACTTAGAAAAGATTTGAAATCTTCAATCCGTCATTCTTCGAGAATAGTAGATCTTGAAATCGCTTGGAGAACACGGAATATGAAAACTTGGAAGATCTTGAATCTTGACTTTAATCTTCGATCGACTTGATCTGGAGGAGTATAGATCTGTAGAGAGAGTAGCAATCCAGTCGCGTATGTCGAAGAAGATGAATTGTGCATAGCAGATCATCAGCGGCCGATCGGAATGTCGCGATGTGTACGGGAGCCGAGCCGACGGATTTCCAATTTGGAAAGTTTAGTGATTTCAAATTGAGAGCAATAACACCATTGGATGGAAGGAAATATGCCCTAGGTATTTATAGAGATCTCCTTGCCAACGGTATCAAGAAACTTTCCAAAAACGAAACCTAGAAAGCACTGTGCATGGCCGACCGAACCCAAACCAGAATTTTGAAAAAGTCGGAAAATGACCTAAGTCAAATTCGTCGAGTATCGCCGAGTATCACTAGTATACTCGTCGAATGGTTCTTGATATACGACGAATGAGACTTAGGAAAATTAGCTCAGGCCAGAAAATCACTCAACGCCAAGGCGGAGAACATACTCGACGAATTCGGCGAGTATTGGTTGGTATACTCGACGAATTCGTCGAGCATCGGCTAGCTCACTTGACGCACTCGACGCTTGGCCAAGTGATATCATTAGATACATCCGACGAGTATACACGATGATACTCGGCGGATTTTCCAATTCTCAGAGAATTTTCCCTAAGTACAAATGATGAATTCGGTGAGTGTTGGAAGGGATATACGACGAATTTGACGAGTATCAATGAGTATACTCGACGAATTCGACGAGTATTCCTAATCATACTCGACGAATTTTACTTGGGTAAATTCCTTTCCTTTTGAATCCAAGCCTTTGTCCTTCCTTGATCCTTCTCCTGTACTTGGGATAGAAGTACACCCCAATAGAGAGATTACATGTGAGTCAACACATTGGCCTACACAAAGAAGGATTACATTGTATAGTCCTATGTTTACTGACTCACTGTAACATGACTTTGTTGTGTACTTAGCAATGTAAACCTGTAAGTGCATAACTAAAATACCAGCATCAAATACAATCTCAATTCATCTTAGCTTTACTGGACCCTTCTTCAAATCAGGGATATTGTGGATGCAATACCCAACAATAGATTTGCCTCTTATTCACGGCTTGAGATCGGCGTGTCAAACTCATTTGCTGATGTGTCGTCCCAGGTTGACGCCTTTAGCACTTTTTCCCCTTGCCATGGATCTTCCTTTCCCTTTCCTCCTTCAGAAGCTTAGGACAGTCACACTTGAAGTGTCCAGATTTGTGCCAGTGGAAGCACTCGGGGGAGAATTCTTCTTCATCACTCTTTTCTACTTTTGATGTTTTGCTCCACCCCTTCTTCTCTTTCGCGTCGTTCTTCGTGAATCTTTGAAACTTCTCTCATCTCTTTGGGTTTCTCATGAACTTTTCGAAGCCATGGGCATACAGACTCTCCTCGTCATCAATCTCCTCAATCACCTCTTTTTCCTTACCATCCTTCAGTGACAGTGCCTTCTTTTATTCCCTGGGATACTCATCAACTCTAATTTTTCAGTTTGAGCTGCATAAAAAAATCTTATAAGATACAGTAATAGTGGGTGTTTTGTATTTCATTTCGACCATGGCTCATATGTCCATGCTTTGTGTCATCAATAATATTTTCATGCACGTTCTCCAGTGGCTATAATCATTCCCCATAAACAAAGGATGCCTACTCACTCCTGGTCCCTCAAGAAAGGCACGATTAGCGTTGGTCGTCTACTTCAGAATTTAAATCCCTTTTCAAAGTAACCTGGCTTTGATACCACTTGTTGGATCAGGTGGCCAATCTTAAAGGGGGGAGGGGTGAATAAGGTTTTCAAATTAAAATTCTGAATTAAAAGAATTTCAGCAGACGAACTTTTCTGGAAGCTACTGCGGGGAGGTAGGATACTATCGCGTGACGGTAGGCTATTACCGCACGGTGGTAGCTCACAGAAAACACAAGTTTGGCAGGGCAATCTATTCTGGAAGCTATCGCGGGGTGGTAGACTACTACCGCGCGTCAGTAAGTCACAAAACCACTTTTCCCCTGTGAAAGTTTGTTTTCTAATTTTCCACACACCCCTTAGAACCCCAGCAACATGCAATCACAAATTCGGGATGAAATGAAAGAAATATAATTTTATTCAAAACTAAAAATAAGGGTTTACACCAATACAACTAGATCTCCGTGACGCCGGAGATCGGAGGTGATGAATCAAACAATACTTTATTGGTTTCTATACCGACCCTCAACCAAGACCTGTTGTCTCTCTCTCTCTCTCTTCTTCCCAAGAAGATTGATGAGCCGGCTTCTCACCTTCCTCTTAGGAAGGGTCTTAGAGCTCACTAGATCTCCCAGATCTAGACGTCCTCCCAAGAATATTTCCTCCGGAATCCTCTCCAGATTCTGACAACCTCCCCAGTTGATTTTTCTCACAACACACAACGATTAAAACAGAGAAAAAGTGGAAATAAAGATAAAAAGTTTTGAAATTATTGCTCCATAAAAAAAAATTTGTAAAACGGTGTGTGATCGATGGTTTTGAATGTTCTTCTTCTTGCGCTCGATCAACTATTGATGGTCGTCGGAGACTTCGCTCTTTGGAGTTCTTCGATCATGAACGGGAGGGGGATATTTCTCTTTTCCTTGCACAGAGATTGTGGTTCACAACAACAGAGGCGGTGGCCAAACCCTAGGTTTGCAATTCTCCTTTTTGTCGCCTTAGAAAAAGAAACACATGCTTTTATAGTTTCTTTATAAATAAGCTACCGCCGGCGGTAGAGCTAGCACCCGCGGGTAGGTATTTTTACATGGTGTCACCATCTGTCCATCAAATTAGGAAAAATATTCTAAAATATTCTCACTGCTTTTGGATACCACAACGCGATAAGGCTAATGCCCGACGGTGGCATTTCTTCTCGACACAATTGACTTGAGGGTCGTCGAGATGGCTAGCGCCCGACGGTAGGTCACAGGGAGAAATATTTGTGAGCTCACTTTAATCCCACGTCGCTAGAACCGAAAGTAGAGCTAACGCCCGATGGTAGGTCACAAAGATTGAAAATCTTGTTCTTCATACCTAAAAACTTTAACACTATACACAACACAAGTATAATCAAATACAACTTGGGATTTGATATTGTCAAACTAAAGAGATGCGAACCATTAGTTCCAACACTTCTCATCGACAAGCTACCACCAGTGGTAACACCTACCAAATGACGTTATTCTTTTCTAGTTGACAAACTTGTTCTTCTCGTCGACAAACCAACACTCATCGACAGAGTTAACTCTTTACATTGACAATCTACTGCCAGCAGTAACACATCACGTGGCGTTATCTTTATTTTAGTCGATGAGCTAATTTGTCTTGTCAACAAACCAACATTTATTGTCGACAAGTTAACAATTCTCCTCATCAAATTTATTGCCAGATCTCTATTATAGTTGACAAGCTAGTTCTTCTCTTGGACAAACAAACACTTCTTGTCGATAGAGTTAACTCTTCCCATTGATAAGCTACCACCAGCGGTAACCCCTACCACGTGGCATTAGTGTTCTGCTAACATTTTTTCATTTTTTATTCTTACCATTGGGAAGTGGGGGGTTACACTCACTTATGTTGATCATAGCTCGTCCATTATCACCTTAGGTCCTTAAGACTACTACCTAGTCCAAGCTAGCTCAAAGTGACGCACGTCATTTAAGGAGTCTAGTAGTTCACATTGGGATGTTACGAATCCAAAAAACAAAAATTAATTTTGTCCACGAAATTGAGATTGGAGCTACAGATATTAAATTACGAGGTATGAAAAGCTAGTTCAGATTATACCTGAGAAAATAATCCTAAATAACACAATTGCATGTGTTCTATTGGCTCACATGTGTATTCCTCTTATCCATGGTTAGACTACAAGACCTTCACCAATGAACACTCTTTCATTGTAGCACTTGAGTCTAAGTTTCCAATATTTGTATGGGCTCTACCTGGATAGATATATTAGATCCCACAGGGATAGATGTAGATATGATGTACTGGTTGGGGTGAAGTAATGTTTTAGGAAGGGAAGATACATAGAAGACATCATATTGGTTTTCTAGTTCATGTGGTAGCTCCAAATTATATGTCCAAGGGGCTGACCCGCTCCAAGATAATATATGATCCCATATATCAAGGGGCTGAGCTTCTTCTTCCTCAAGATACGATACACACCGTGCATCATTCTGATCTTCAAGAACACTTTTTATTTGACCAAAAACTCCACCATTCGTATGTCGGTATTGAGCTTCGAGCATATGATCCCAAATTAGCTTGGATCATTGGATATGTGTCATTTATGTACTCCACCCCCAGTGCTTTTGGATCCTCATCATAGACCCACAATAGAGGCATCCTGCACCTCCTAATGTATAGTGCCTCATATGGAGCCATGTCGATGCTTGCCTAATGACTTTTTATAGTTGAAGAACTCTACAATGGTTAGAAGTCTCTCCCATGACACTCCTCGATCTAAGACGCATAACTGTAATAGGTGTCATAATCTTGATAGTCCTTTCCATCTGGCCATTGGTCTGAGTATGAAAGGTTTGTTGGATCCTATGGTTCGCATCTCTTTAGTTTGACAATATCAAATCCCGCATTGTATTTTATCATACGTGTATTGGGTATAATGTGCGGGTCTACAGGTACAAAAGAACAAGAAAATCAAGTTCTATGGCCTACCGCCGAGCGCTAGCGCTATCGCCCACGCTAGCTTGGATTTAATTATGTATGAGCTCTATGTTCCCTACTACGTGGCGTTAGCCATACTGCCGGGCACTAGCTATCTCGACGAACATCGAGTCATCGTCGTCGAGAAGATACTACTACCGCTAGGCGATAACTTTGTACCATGCTGCGGTAGCGCAAAAAAGCAGAAAAATATTGTATTTGGATATTTTTCCAAATCTGTTGGACAGCTGCCACCTCCACGCGTATCGACCTATCCGCCAGGCGCTAGCTTTACCTCCGACAGTAGCTTACTTTTTCAAGATGTATAAAAGCGCGTGTTTCTTTTCCTAGAAAAAAAGGAGAATAATTCATTCTAGGGTTCAGCTATCATCTAGAGAAGGACAAACTCTCATCTCTGTTGAAGGAAAACATTGTTTCTTCCTCCCGCTAGTGATCGAAGAACTCCGGCGAACGAAATCTTCAACGACTATTCGCGGCTGATCGACTGCAACAAAAACGATATTCAAGAGCATCGATCGTGCACCGTTCCTCGGAGGAGTTCTACGTTTGAGGGAGAAATAATTTCTAACCTCTTTGTTCTTTAATCTATATTTTTCTTTGGATTATCTGACTTGTGTATGAGGAAAATCGACCGGGGAATCTTCGAAATCCGGGAAGAGTTTCGTGATAAATTATCTCGGTGAGGGATGCCTAGATCGGGGGATCTAGTGGGGCTCTAAGACCCTTCTAGGTAGGATGGTAAAGAGATGACTCGAAGACCTTTCTGGGGGGAGGGGGAAGGGAGAGAGCCAACCGGTCCGGGTATAGGATCAGTATAGAAACAAAAAGAGAAGTTTGTATTTCATCGCCTCTGATCTCCGGCGTCTTGGAAATCTAGTTGTTCTTGATTGTAAACTGCATTCATTACTCTTGAATAAAAACATTGTTCATTTACTCTTCTTGAAATTCGTGGTTGTATGTGAGTAGATCTTTGAAGGTTGTGGTGCCTCTGTAGGGCAAAGTTTTATTGAGGAAAACAACTTATGTGACCCATCGACGGGCGCTAGCAAGCTAACGCTCCGCGGTAGCCTCCAGAAATAGTCTTCCTTGGTAAAACTACTTTTTAATTTTTGAATAGATCTTATAAACCTTATTCACCCCCCCCCCCCCCTAAGGTTGGTCACCTTATCCAACAAGTGGTATCAGAGCCAGGTTATTCCAAAACGGTTTCACCACCGGGAATAATGGTCGACCCTATTCTTGAATCGCCTAGTGGCGATAGAAATTTGTACACTGAAAAATCACTAGCACTACCATTATTTATAGGCAAAAATTATGAAGGGTGGAAAATATTGATGGAAAAAATTTCTTAAATCATTAGACATAGAATGTTGAAATATTATAATTAAGAAGCCCCAAGCATATTAAATAATAATGAAATAGTTTTAAATGTTAAATCGATGAATAGTTTATTTTGTGATATTAATCAAGAAATTTTCAACTTATTTATATCTTGCCTACTGCTTATGATATTTGGAAATTTCTTGAGTCTATTAATTTATAGTCTTCCTTCCACAGATGATGAACAAGAGCAATTTCCTATGAATCCAAGAGAAGAAATCAATAGACATACTTGGAGGAAGATCAGTCAACGAATGAGGAACGCGAGACCGCATGATTATGCTCGAATGGGGACACAACATGTACATCATGCGTAGAAGAATATGTTAAAGGAACATCATGTTCAAATCTTGTCACATCCGAGAACGCTATAATAAAAAATTCTCTCGTTGCTGCGACTTCAATTTCTACATTATGTATGCTTAATATTGCTAAACGTAAAATCAAGAAATTGAAAAATATTAACACAATATTACGTTTAAAAAATAACATTTTAAAAGAAAATGGTAATGCAGAATCCACTATTACTGTGTCTAGTTCTCTCGCATGCTCTTTAGATAACATTTCTACACCGTGTGTAAATTATAATGAATTAAAAGAAAAATATAAGAGTCTTGAAAAAGAGCTTCTCACTACGAAAGAGCAAAATGAGAAATTATGTTTAGAAAACTTATTATTGAAAAGTGATTGTGCTAGGTGCATGAACTATAAAAGTGAAATTAAAGAGTTGAAAGAAACGTTCGAAAATCTTAGAGATAATTATAACTCTCATGTAAATTCTATAGTCACCGCTCTTAAGAATAACATAATTACTTACAACAAAGCTAGATTGAGTCTCAAAAGTAAGAATAAATATTTGGAAATGAAAATCAACTTGCTTAAGGATATTATAAAGAAGAATTCACAAAACATAAATTTACAATATCAAGCAAAAGCCAGAAGTATGTTGAACATAAGATCACACACATTAGTTAAGCCAATCAAAGGGAGTAGAAAGCGTCAAGCGCGTGCAAATGAAATTCCAAAACATAAAAATCATCTTCATGTGCAAACTCAAATCACTCCCAATTTAAAATCAAATGAACGTAAATTCCCTTTAAAGAATCACTATGTTATGGGTCTTTATGTTAAGCGACATAATTCTAACTTTGAAAATGATTTCAATATGTCTAAATCTCCAACGCAATATTGTTCAATTGAAAATTATCACATAAAGACTCCAAGACATCATCATGGGATTTTGCAATATAAAAATGATATTAAACCAATGTATGAATGGAGACCCATTAGTAAAAATGATGCACCACTTCCAAAATGGGCTCATTCATCTTTGCCTCCCCATAAGCTAACACGCAGTATTTGGGTACCCAAGAGAACTGCCTCACACGGTCTCACTTCGATACCTAAATCTGTTATTCATTAATATCTACAAATTGAGTGAAGTAACTTCAAAATGAACTACACTATTTCTTACTTGATGATATGTTTATTAGTTTTTTGTGTTCTTTGTTTTATTTCTTTTTTGTTTTATTTATGTGTTTGAGCCATCACGATATATATATCTAGCTACAAAAATAAGAAGAACGTTAAAAATCATGTTGAGCGGGGTAGTGTCATGAAACTAATCACAATTGACAAAAGTAAAAGCATGATAGATATCACCAGCAGTATCACTACCGGTGAGAGTTCACCATAGATAGAATATTGTTCAACCTGTCTTAGTACAACATTAATAATAATAATAATAATAATAATAATAATAACAAAGGGGATAGTGTCGCTAAGCTCCGAAGTACTGAATGACAAATCTGAGATACTACTCTTCTGAAGAAGTCGGAGAGATATTAAGCTTACTCATCTTCTTCTTCAAAATTTTCTTCAGCCCTTTCATCTCCTTGGTAGTCTATATTATCTCCCATCCTTGCTCCACCATCCCATAGATGTCCCGAATGGTTTCCCGAAGGGATCCACCATCCCATGGTCTGGATTGGTGATGGTTATTTTGTTGATTTGCGTGTCAGAGAAGATTGTGTGGTTAAACATGTAGTTTTGAAGTCGCGGTGTCTGCAGGTTGTTGCAAAAAGAGTACTGAAGATGGTCTCCAGGAAAAATACCCAAGTTATGGGGAAGAGATCGTGTTTTGTACCCTACCGCGCGGCGATAGCACTACTGCCGGCGATAACTCCCAGTGAGTTATTTGTCAGGTCTGTCTCTTGGAGACTAGGGGGCTTATAATTGAGCTGTGAGCTTAGAGTGCTCCTCTATAGTGGTCGTGAGAGCCAACCTTGGAACATAATGTGGTTATGTATTGTTGTGAATGAGAAAGGAGAGGTTGACCCACGTCGTGGTTTGTTGTGTCCGACGATTTGAGAAACGAGATGTGGCTGAACTGTACCCAACCCTATGCCTTTCAACTTGGAGTGAGTCATTGAGGTGAATCTTGGTGATCTTCTTTGAATTTTTCGTAGCCATAGGAGAGAGTCTTAGGTATCGGGCCGGAAAGATTGGTAATGCTCAAAAGAATGTTGACCGTCACTGAGTACAGAGGTGGGATCCTGGGAAATCCAGTACACCCATAATGTGCCCTGAGTGCACGAGACGTGTGGTCGGCCGTGCCAACGTCTGTGGTGAGTGATGCTTAAATTGCACGTTCTATTTTCATTATATGTACATGTTGTTTACTAGCAGGGAAGGAGCATCGCCGCCCCAGGTGAGGGGCAGGGTCGTTATAATTTGCTCAGCTAAAGCTGACTGTTGTCTTGTTTGCCACATATTTGTGTATTGTTCCTATGTAGGTGTTGAGAAGCCAAGCGGAAAGTAGCGAGCAGAAGCCCTTTGTGTTATGTTGTCCCTCGAAGCCCAAGCGAAGCTATTTTACTACTTTCATGTGTTGCCGACCTGTTTGCCGATGTATGCAAAACACTCGAATTTATTGGAAACAATTTGTAAGGACTTAAGACCAGAATCTTTTGTGTATTTAGGTTATCATTCCTACTTTTTATTTAGTGGACATTCCCGTGGTTTGGTTCTTAATACTTTT
The DNA here is from genome assembly GCA_039513925.1 of Platanthera zijinensis. Taxonomy (NCBI): domain Eukaryota; kingdom Viridiplantae; phylum Streptophyta; class Magnoliopsida; order Asparagales; family Orchidaceae; genus Platanthera; species Platanthera zijinensis. The sequence continues at coordinate 155,820,455 of CM077097.1, forward strand.
AATACTTCCGCTAGAAGGCACTCTGCGTTAGGATGCACGATTCGTTTGGTTTCTACATAACTCCGCTGACTGTTTGTGGAATATGGTGTGGGGCCCCGACTGGACCTTCGCTTATATCCTACGTTACAGATGAGGCTGTTACAATTTGGTATCAGAGGCTGGTATCGATCTTTCTTATTCGAATTCGTGATCGAATTCTTTTAAGGGATGGTGAGCATGTGTATGTGCGTCACCTTTATAACATGAAAGAACCCATAAATGTCCACTTAGAAATGAAAATACACATGTTTGTTGAACCTGCGTGTTCCTGTGATTGTTGTTTTGCAATATGTCCAGTAGCTAAATTATGTGTTTCATGATTATAGGTGACTAGAAGTGGTGCGAGCAGTTTCATCCCCAACGCTCGGTGGAGAGTAGAGCATCGGGTGATGTGTCCACACCTCCTCCTTCTGCTGAAACGATATGCTTAGTTGTTAAAGATGTGTTCGCAATGATCAATGCGCAACCACTAGGGCGTGTACAGTCTCCTACCCCTGGGGTTACCCCGACGCATGTTGGTGTAGTTGAGCCCGTGGCTATGCGATAAGTGCCCGATGAGCCTTTGGCAATGAGGTGAGCGATGGAAAAGCAACTGAAGCATGTTATGAGCTTCCACCCTCCAACGTTTGAGGGAACTAGATCCCCCCACTTAGGCCAAAGATTGACTCTCAAGGATAAATAGAATCTTGGCGGTGATGGAGACAGAGGAGAGATAGAAGGTATTTGTGGATACCTTTCTTTTGGAAGGAGAGGCAAGACTCTGGTGGGATGAGTTGGAACTGCATCAGTTTGCTAGAAAGCAACTGCCCGAGATCTCGATGGAGGAGTTCTCAAGGGCTTTTCTGGCAAGGTATCTCCCATCTCCTCAGAGGATTGCTATGGAGAATCAGTTTCAAATATTAACTCGGGTTGAGAGTTGTGTGGATGTCTACTTACATGATTTTTCAAGATTAGGACGTATGCGGGCACTAATTTTGCTGATGAGGAGCACAAGATAAATAGATTTTATAAAGGACTACGAGATGATCAGAGGTTGCTTCTCTCAGGTCAAATGACGCAAAGTTTTCTAACCTTGGTAAATACAGCTCGATCCCTATAACAAGATCTGAAAAGAGTCCAAGGCAAGAAGGACTTGAGTGTGAAGAAACTAGAGTTCAAAGTATTGAATTCTTCAAAGACTAGGTATCGAACGTGGAATAAGTCCAAATTTTCAGGACTGGCTCCTTCTTATGTTGTGCTTGGAGCAACTTATGGGCGAGGCCCAAATTATTTATATTTGTGGCAAGCCATGACACAGCCCGTGAATGTTGGAGTGGCCCTCCAAAAGCGAAAAAATGCAGGAGAATCTTATGCTGAGAAGGACAAGATAGTGGAATCAATTGCATCTCATTATGCTCCAGCCCAACCCAGAGTGTACAATCTTGGACAATAGGAGGGCAATAAAGCAAAGCGACATGGTGACATGTGTGGTTTAGTATATAGCTTTTATTGCTTGATATACTTGTTACCTTGTGTATTGTTTGTGTATAGCTTGTTTGTATTAGGTTTTGTCCTAATCTAGGACTATCCGACGAGAGCACTATTCGATACATGAGCTTCTCATTCATTTCTATCTGAGGACTTTGTGTTGCCTATCATAGTGCCTTCTTTTGTGTCGAAAGATAGATTAGATATATTGCTACCTAACGGGTGTGTGGTGCGTGCGAATAGGTCTTGTTGTGTTCAGGTGCGGATAAGAAGTCGTGACTTTGGATTGAAAGCATCTATACTGCTGATTTCTGAGTTCGATGTAATCTTTGGCATGGATTGGCTCTTAGAGCAGCGTGCCTATATTGATTGCAACTCAAAGAAGTCACACTGGGACAAAATACCAAATGCGAGACTAAATTTGTTGGTATGCAAGGATCGAGCAAAATACTGATGTCTGCTCTCCAAGTTGTCATGACGGTTCAGAAGAGAGCAGAGTTATTCTTCCCGATATTGGAGGCTATAGAGCCAAAGTCCAGTTTAAGTGGCGTCCTTATTGTGTCGGAGTTTGCGGAAGTTTTTCCTAAGGATCTCCTTGGGATTCCACCTCAGTGAGAGATCGACTTCGCTATTGAAATGGTGCTAGGTGCGAAACTTGTGTCATGCTCACCGTATTGTGTGGCGCCAAAGGAGATGGCGGAACTGAAGGTTCAGTTGCAGGAGTTGCTAGAGAAAGGCTATATACGTCCAAACATGTCATCTTGGAGTGCACTGGTCCTCTATGTGAAGAAAAAGGACGGAAGCTTGCGTCTATGCATTGACTACCGTGAAATGAACAAGCTGACAGAGAAACACAAGTATCTGATTCTGAAAATCGATGATTTGTTTGATCAGCTGGTTGGATCAATCATTTATTCGAAGCTAGATTTGAAGTCCGGCTATTATCAATTGAGGATCAGGGATAGTGATATTCCCAAGACAGCGTTTGTCACACGCTATGGGCATTATGAATTTACTGTGATGTCGTTTGGGCTCACAAATGCATCATCAGTGTTTATGAACTTGATGCACAGGACCTTTAGAGAGCATTTGGACCTATTTGTGATCGTCTTTATTGACGACATACCGGTATACTCTCAGTCAGAATAGAATCATGTGAATCATTTGAGATTGGTTTTGCAAATCATGAGGAGAAATCGACTATATGTCAAGTTATCTAAGTGTGAGTTTTGGCTATCTTCGATGACTTTTCTTGGTCATGTAATTAGTGGAGAGGGTATTGTTGTGGATTCGACAAAGATAGTTGTGATAGGAGAGTGACCTGTACTTGCTTCTGTAGCAGAAGTCAAGAGTTTCATTGGACTTGTCGGCTATTATAGACACTTCGTAGAGAACTTTTCGAGGATTGCTTTACCTCTCACTACATTGGCAATGAAGAATCAAAAGTTTGTTTGGACACTAGAGTGCGCACAAGCTTTTGAGGAGTTGAAGAGTCATCTGACCACGACACCTGTGTTGTGCTCGCCATGTTGAATAGAAGGTTTTGAAATTTATAGTGATGTATCAGGGAGCGACTTAGGATGCGTTCTTCAGCAGTTTAAAAGGGTTATTGCTTATGGTTCTCGCCAACTAAAAGTGCATGTGAAGAATTATCCGATCCATGACTTGGAATTAGCGGCCGTGATATTCGCTCTTAAGCTGTAGCAACATTACTTATATGGCGTGAAAATCGATATCTTTACGGACCATAAGAGTAAAGTATTTGATAAAACAAAATTAATTGAACATGTGACAACGGAGGTGGATGGAGTTCCTCTAGGACTACACCTTCAAGTTTCACTATATTCCCGACAAGGGAAATGTGGTCGCAGATGCGCCAAGCTACAAGGCTCCGACACGAGCAAATTGGTTATATATGCATGATGAGCGTCTGATTCATGAGTTGGAGGCATATATTGTGTCGAGAAGAATCCAACATCGAATGCATGCTGAAACTGAACGGAGGTGCAATGTGACCTTGCAGACAGGATTCGACAAGCGTTGGAGCTTGATGAAAGAATGAAGCACTGCGCAGCGGAGATCATGGATGAGTCTAAAGCTGAGTTTTCTTTTGAAGATGGTCATTTGATGAAAGGCGACCGTTTGTGCGTCCCTAAGTTTAGCACCTTACAGGAGGAGTTGATGTACGAGACTCATTTTACCAAGTACTTGATTCACCCAGGAAATACAAAGATGTATAAAGACATAAAAAAAAGTTGTTTTGGTGGTTAGGGTTGAAGGACATAACACTCTATGTGACGAAGTGCCAAACTTGCGCCCTAATGAAGGCGGAATGTAAAAAACTCGGTGGTTTCTTGAATTCATTACCAATACCAGAATGTAAGTTTGATGATATATCTATGGATTTCGTGCAAGTTTTGCCGGGATCGCAACGCAGTAACGATTCTGTTTGGGGGATCGTGGACTGGTTGACAAAAGTAACACACTTCATTTCAAATCGAAGGGACAATTCAGTGGAAAAGTTAGCCAAACTTTATGATGATAAGATCGCACAATTGCACTGTGTGCCCCGTAACATCGTAAGTGACCGAGATGAACGCTTTACGTCAAATGATTGGAAGCTTATTCATCAACTGTTGGGTATCAAGCTGAAATTCAGCATGGTCTTTTATCCTTAGACGGATGGTCAGACCGAGAGGGTAAACAGAACGATGGAAGATATGCTTTGCATGTGCGCCCTGGATTTCGGGAAAAGTTGGGAGGATCATATTTTTATGATCGAATTTGCGTACAATAATAGCTACCAAGAAAGCATTCAAATGACGCCTTTTGAGGCCTTATACGGTAGGAAATGTCGTACTCCGTTAGCTTGGGTAGAAACAAGTGAATATAAGCTTTTTAAACATAAAGACGTCGAAGATACGTCTTTGATGATACATTTGATTCGAGAACGGTTGTTGATTGCTCAAGACAGGCAGACAAAGTACTACAATGTCAAGTACCGAAATACCGAGTTCGTCGTGGGTGACTGGGTTTATCTAAAGATCAAACTGTTCAAGGGTATGTCAAAGATTCGACACTCGAAGAAGCTGCATCTGAGGTATCTTGGGCCATTTGAGATCTTGGAGCGTGTAAATGAAGCTGTCTATCGGCTCGCTCTTTCGACAGAGTTGAGCAGGTTGCATAATGTGTTCCATATATCAGTGCTGAGGAAATCATTGAAAGAGCCTACTCAGGTGATTGTCGTTGATCAAGTGTTGATTGATAGTGGGTTGAAGACGAAAGTCAAGCCCATTCGAATCGAGGACACAGAGCTCAAGTAGTTACGGAACAAGGTGATAAGGATGGTTAAAGTCCGGTGGGACAATTGTGGTAGTGAGGAGCTCACATGGGAGCGCGAGCAGACAATGCTTGAAGAGTTCCCCGAGCTGTTCTGTTGAGATACAAACTTTTGTGTTTTGTACTTCTTTGTTTTTATCTGGATGATTAAATTTCGGGACGAAATTTCTTTAAGGGGGGGAGAATTATAACACCCCAAATTTCACCAGAGATAGCACTTTGAGAGCTACCGTCCGTCGGTAGTACTAGCAACGACGGTAGCATAGCCGATTTAATTGGTGTGACTCTCTGCGAGCTACCGCGCGGCGGTAGCGATACCTCGTGACGGTAGTGATCTTTCGTCGTAAGCTCCGTAATGATACAACGCATCGCCTATCGCATGGCGGTAGTATGGTACCGCGCAACGATAACACGACAGTTACAACGCGACCATGTATCGGCGTATGATTGGAGAGTTTAAACAGTGGGCTTGCTGGAGAAGTAACCGATTGGGTTTCCGCGCAACGATATCTTATTATCGTGCGGCGGCAGCGCTCTGTACAGAGAACCGTTTTGAATCATGGTCGTTCGTCACGATCTGATGGTGGGCTGTGGTTTCTGCTAGTTTAAGCATGTGGGATGGGAGTTATTCCTCATTCTAACCTAGTACTTTCTCTTTCTAAGAGGTATAAAGAGGGGAGAGAAGGGAAGAGGAAGAAGAAGAAGATTCTGCCGTTGTTGGAGCTTTGGAGCTCTGAGGCACGAGCTGAGTTCAGAACCACAGAGGTGAGTCCATTGCGTTCGTTTTCATCCGGCTAGTTTCTCATCCATGGCGCAGAAACGAACCTCAAGGGTAATGATATTTCTCCTTGGATATGTGAAGTCCTTTGTTTTGGCATGTGAGGGTAGACGTTCCACTAGCACATGAGAGCGAAACCCAACGGGTTGATCGATTGTATCCCTGGTACCTTGACATTTTGAATCTTGAATCAAAGTACGAAATATGCATGTTGTGTGAAACTCATCCGGACAAGTTGTTCTGGATTGGTGATGGTTATCTTGTTGATTTGTGTGTCAGAGAAGACTCTGTGGTTAAACGTGTAGTTTCGGAATTGCGAGATATGCAGGTTGCTGCAAATAGAGTACTGGAGATGGTCTCCAAGAAAAATACCCAAGTTCTGGGGAAGAGATCGTGTTCTGTCCCCTACCGCGCGACGGTAGCGCTACCGCCGATGGCAACTCTCAGTGAGTGATTTGTGAGGCATGTCTCTTAGAGACTAGGGGACTTGTATGTTGAGTTACGAGCTTAGAGTGCTCCGTATAGTGTTCGTAAGAGCCAGCCTTGGAACATAATGTGATTATTATTGTTGTGAATGGGAAAGGGGAGGCTGGCCCGCGTCGCGATTTGTTGCGCCCGACGATTTGAGCAACGAGATGTGACTGAACTGTACCTAACCCTATGTCATTCGACTTGGAGTGAGTCATTGAGGTGAATCTTGGTGATCGTCTTTGACTTTGTTGTAGCCATACGAGAGAGTCTTAGGCTTCGGGCCGGAAAGACTGGTAATGCTCAAAAGAATGTTGACTGACACTGAGTACAGACGTGGGACCCTGGGAAATCCCGTACACCGATAATGTGCCCTTAGTGCACGGGGCGTGTGTCCGGCCGTGTCAATGTCTATGGTGAATGGTACTTAAATTGCGCGTTCTATTTTCATTATATGTACATGTTGTTTACCTACAGGGAAGGAGCATCGCCGTCCCGGGTGAGGGGCGAAGTCATTATAATTTGGTCAGCTAAAACTAATCGTTGTCTTGTTTGCCACATATTTGTGGATTGTTCCTACGCAAGTGTTGGGGAGCCAAGCGAAAAGTAGCAGTCAGAAGCCCTTTGTGTTATGCCGGCCCTCGAAGACCAAGCAAAGCTTCTTTATTACTTTTATGTGTTACCGATCTGCGTGCAAATGTGTGCAATACACTCTAATTTATTGGAAACAATCTGTAAGACAAGCCAGACTCTTTTGTGTATTTTGATTATCATTCATACTTTTTGTTTAATGGACATTCCTGTGATTGGATTCTTAATACTTTTAATACTTCCGCCAGAATGCATTTTGAGTTAGGATGCGCGTTTGATTTGGTTTCAATACGTAACTCTGTTGATTGTCCGTGAAATATGACGTGAGGCCCCGGCCAGAGCATCTATTATATCCTACGTGACAGATGGAGGTGTTACAACTCATCCATTTAAGATTACAAAAAACTCGCCACTATGTTTACACTTAATAACATGCATGCATAAAAATACCCTCTAAACATGGGCTCAAGGGAGATTTTTGTACATGCATGTTATGCAAAGTAAACTCCAACGAAAATTTTTTATGATTTCAAAAGATAGAAGGATACGACATGTAATTATGCAAACTCACAAAGGAGATTTGAGTAATTATGCAAACTCAGAGGAAATTTCAGCACGTAATTAAAAGAATAAATGAATAACCAACCTCTTTCTTTTTCCAGTGTTCCTCCTATTTTGTCAAAATGATTCCCATAGGCTCAGTTTGGCACAGTAGTGGCGGTTGTAAACACATGGGTTAAAACGTCATTTGGTACGGATCACCTAACAAACATCATCCGTTTGAACATAAAAGCGGATAAAGTTTCTTAGATGGGCATTAGCAAATGACAATTTAACCACGTGTTCATACATCCACCACCTTGCCAGACGGACAATGTTCTTGCAAAATGAAAGCAAGAGAGCAATGTGGAGTCAACCTGTTTTATTTCTGATCTATTCAGTTACTCATTTGAAACAAAAAAAGAAGAGGAAAAGCTATGCGCATGTAAATAGATAGCTGTGCAAATGAGAGGCTAAGTAGTATAATGGCGTCTAATCTACAATATGAATGAAATTTAAAGCATGATGCAGGCGTCATAAATAACAAACTAAAAAAGCATGGTCCACTTACCAATTTCTGATTATACACAATTACCATTTTCCCATGGCCTGAAAGTATGGTCGCAAACACAAAATAACAGCATCAGAAGAAGCATCGTAAGCCGTCTTCCTCGGTTCATCCACAAAGAGAACCACGCCATGAATCACTTCAGGATAAAGAAGAAGCTGTCGCACCCAGGCTCACAGAAGAGAATTTACCGGAAATTAGCATGGCGTCTTTGCCGATGGCTTTGGATGCAGCAACAGCCTCCAACCTCTTCCAGGTGGATTCACGCTTTGCATGCAATTCCCGCTCTTTCGTCTCGTTCTCTTGGAAATGAAGAGAGCACTGGTTGAAGAGGTCCTGGTCGGCATCCAGGAAGAGCTTGCGAACATTGATGGTCAGACCTTGGACGGTCTGGTTCCAGTGGGCTCGCATGTTCCTTTCGAGGGCCGGAAAGACGAGGGGCAGTATCACTTTTCGGTTCTGGGTAATCAAGTTCTGTAAATGGTCGTTGTTCCAAAGAAATAATGACCGCTCTGCTACCTGAATTACCCACCACGGTCAAGTCAGTCAATTAAATTTGAATGCAGTAAATCCAGGTTTTCAGGAATGGAAGTCACCTTAGGTTCCGTTTGGGGGGACTTATTTTCACCGGTCAAGCGGTCATGACCGCATGAACCGGACTTAATTTAAGTCCCGGTTCATGCGGTCATGACCGCTTGACCGGTGAAAATAAGTCCCCCCAAACGGAGCCTTAATTTATTGATTCTTGCATAAAGTGATAATAAAATGCAAATATGAGTTTACAATATACTAAAGGCACAAAATTAGTGGAAACCACGGTTGGAGGAATAATAAACATTGCTTATTTTACAAAGAATACGTGGAAATGAAAAAGAAAATCTAAAGATATCGGAGCTTGTTAAAGTTGATGTGCATTAGAATAAATAAGTGTGCTTATATTTGGAGGCCACCAATGGATATTTGCAACCCCCAATATAACTCTAATTAATACCTAATAACCTTAAAAAACCTCTATTTGCAGCCCCTTTCTTCTACCCGAATCCCTCCCGATATCCCGATGTCACCTCTGCCCATCTCATCCTTGTGCCAACGTCCTCTGCCACCCACCGTTCGCCGCCAAGACCACCGGACGCCACCGTATTCCGCCATCGAAGACCACCACCGAAGACAGCCACGTTGTTGTGCCAGCAAGCAGAGGCCGAAATGGAGGTGTCCCGGTGCCGACAGAGACCGACCACGCTGCTTCCATTGCCCTCGATTTCTGCTCGATTTTTCCAGCCGACTGAAACAGCCGCCACCTGTGTTGCCAAAGTCCTTTCCCTCCTACTATTATCCCCAATGTGAGTTTCCTTTGTGCTATGATTTAGGGTTTTCATTCCATTTTCCTCCTAGAAAATAAGGATTTGATGTTAGGATTTATCTAGGTTTGCAAATTCATTCTAAATGTTATTGTTTTTATTGTTAATCTAGGTTTGCATTGTTAGGGTTTTGTAGTATTGTCTCTTATATGTGTGTGTTTTCTTAATTTTGTTTGTTCTCTATAGATTGAAATGAGTAGCGAAGAGCAAAAGTTATTGACATATGGAAACTTTTCTTAAAAATAGATGGTGGATGTTGGATCACATTTTGTAACACTTTCGAGTTTTCCTAGCAAGGAAAAATTAATATAATGGGCAAAACATATTGGTAGAGGCATGAGATTTATTGCCATTATTTTAAGGGTCGACAAACATGAAAAAAGAGCGAGACCTAGAGTTACTCTTGGTTGTGATAGATATGAAAATGCTCGGAAGCGTCAAAATCCTACAAAAATTCATTAAGAAAAACCTAAGAAAATCAAGATTTAAGAGATGTGATTGCAAATTTACCTTAAGAGGCCGTAAATAAGAGTTAAATGAATGGAAACTTGAGGAAATGCACGGGATTCATAATCATGTGATGATCCACTTAGAAGCACATCCATAAGCAAAAATATTAAAAAAAAAGCGAGCAGAAGATAGTTGAAGACATGTGCAATGCATGAGTAAAATCATGTAAAATACTCAAGACATTAAAAAGAAGAAATCCATCAAACGCTACAAGTATGAGGACTTTTTGCAATAAAAAAGCAGAGATCTTTAGAGCTGAATTGGTGGGAGGGACTCCAAATCAATTTTTTTGTATAAATGTATTAACAAATATGGATATACAAGTTTTAATATAGTGAATGAAAGCACTAATCAACAAAAGAGTTTGTGTTTTTCTCATTCAACATCGGTTATATTAAGTAATATGTTCTCAAACACTTTTTTGATGGATTGAACATATAAGATAAACATTTACCGACTACTGTTGTTTTGCATTGCTAATATTACCTCGGCGAAACATACATTTTTCCCTAGTTTTGCATTCTTCTCAAATGAAACCGAAGCAACCTATAGATAGGCATTGGAGTGCTATAAGAGTTTGTTTAATGAAAATGTTTTGTCGATTTGTTTTGTTACCGATAAATATTTGCAAAGAATATTTTATTTCAACATGAGCAGATAAATATTTGCATTTGAGAAATACTTTTACAAACTGTGTAGAGGGTGGGTATAGTCAGCTGAAAAAATTCATAGATATTTCTATTGGTAATCTTACTACTATATCAAAGACATTTGATAAGTTACTTGCTTTGCAACTGTTAAAATAGCCCATGTAAAGGGCCCATTATTGGGCCCTCTTTTATTGTTTTATCTTCTCTCCTCCTTTAGTCCCACACCTTGTATAGGATTATCTTCTCTCTTCTTCCTCCTATATATTTGTATTCTCTCCTTGTATTTACATACACAAGCAATACATATAAGTTTTTGAGCTCTCTCAACATGGTATCAGAGGGAGCGGTCTCTCCTCTGCGGCCTCATTTCTCTTAACCGCCCAGCCCCCCCCCCCCCCCTCTCTGCGTAGCTTATCCGCTCCGGTCTCCTATCCGCTCCAGTCTCCTATCCGCGGGCTCTGCGGTTTGCAACTCTGCATACCGCTTCTCCTCTCCCTCGTCGTGGTTCCACCCTCTTCAGGCTTCTTATAGCCACCATTCTCTCTACCTCGTGGGGTCCACCTCTTTTCTAACCGCTGCGGATTCATCTTCTGTCCGCTGCGAGCTCCACTCCTCTATTGCTTGCTTCCTCTGCCCTCCTCGTCTTCTCTTATGTCCGCTCGAGCATCCTGCTTCGCGCAACATATTCCTCTCTTTGCTTGCCGTGCGGTCTCTGTCAAACTGCTGTGGATTCTCTCTGTCCAACCGTGCGGACTGCTCGTATCCGCGCGGTCTCTCTCTCACGCCGCGATTTTTCTATCCGCGTGGACTGCTTCTCTCACGCTACGGATTCTTGCAGACTGCTTGTATCTGCTCTCTGACTGCTGCTGGCTTCACCTTGACCTGGCGGTTTCTTTGTTGTGTTTCCGCCCTCTGGTCGCGAACTGACTACTCGCTGGTGTCCGGCTTGACCGTGCGGGCTGCTGCCTATCCGCATTTTGGTCGCGGTCTTCCTCAGTCAATCTCGCGGCGACCTCGGCGGTCTGCCTATGCGGTCTGCCCTTATGGGCTCGTCTGGTAACTCCTCTGCCTCGGCGACCATCCCGGCTGCTGACCGCCCGGTTTACCCTCCAGAAAGTTCGTGACGAGCTGCGCATCACTACCATCTCTCTTTCAGGAAAGAAGAACTTCGTTCCTTGGGTATATTTGGTTCGACGGGTTTTTCAGGCCAAGGGCCTTCTCCATCACCTGACTCAGGCTCCTCCCACCCCTCCTACCGATGACTGGCTCCGCAATGATGGCCGAGTTAAGACCTGGATTTTGAATTCTTTAGATGGTGAGCCATATCAAATGGCTATGTATCATGAGACTGCCAAAGATATGTGGACTGAACTACACTCCTTATATTCTAGACGAGACAGCCTCCAGCATCTCTACGACATCCTCACTGACCTCTTTGCTCTTGACACTGAAGGGGCTTCGGATATGACCTCATTTGTTGCTCATGCGAAGACACTTGCTGAAGCATGGATCCAGCATCAGCCATTCACCAATAACGCTGCTGCTCAGCGCGCTCAGAAGGAAGCCGCCTGTACTGCCATCATCATGGCACGTCTTCCCCCTCACCTTCAGAGCATTCGTGCTCAGGTCCTGGCTTCCTCTACCACACCATCTTTTTCTGATGTGTGCTTCATGATCCTCCGTGTTTCACCTCCTACAGATACTACGGCTCCTTCTCCTCCGGCCCTTCTTCAGCAGGCACCTCCACTTCTACCATTCCCTCCCTCTCCTTGGGGGGGGGGGGGGTCGTTCGGGAACTCGCGGCCGTGGTCGTGGTGGCTGGGGTCGGCCGAAGTGTTCCTTTTGCGGGAAAGATGGTCATCTCGAGGCTACATGTTACAAGAAAATTGGCTATCATCCTCGCCCGACGGCTTCTGTTGCTACCGACGCAGGTCCTCCTGATCTTGAAACTGTCCGTTTTCAGCTCCAGCATCTCCAGGGTTTGCTCAGCCCACCATCTGCCTCCATTGCCTCCGTCTCGAACACAGGATCTGCTAGTCTCTCCACCGGCTTGGGTTGGATTGTGGACTCTGGCGCCACTCATCACATTACTCCACGTCGGCCTGCCCAGTACCTGAATTCCCCTTATCCACCGTTTATTACTGTGGCCAATGGAGCCACCGTTCCCGTCTCCGGCTCGGCTGATCTTCCTCTCATCTCATTCATCTCCCTTCGCTCGGCTCTGCATGTCCCGAGTTCCCCGTTCAATTTACTTTCTATGGGACGGCTTACTAATGATTTGGATTGTTCTGTTATATTCACGTCCTCTTCTTTTGTTATACAAGATCGGTGGACGCAGACTACCATTGGTAAAGGCCGGCTGCGGAATGGGCTCTACCTTCTCGACGACTCTCCCACCATCCTCTCTTCCGTCTCTTCAATTGATTGGCATCGTCGACTTGGGCATGCTCCTCTGTCGGTCCTCCAGCGGGCTCTCCCAGATGTTTCTTTTACCCCCTTTCAGTGTGACTCATGTATCCTCGGCAAGCAGACTCGTTCCTCTTTTTCTTCACATTGTACTCGGAGCGCTTCTCCTTTTGATTTAGTGCATTCGGATATTTGGGGACCATTTAAAATTACTAGTATTTCCGGTTTCCGGTATTTTATAACGTTTATTGATGATCACTCTCGCACTACCTGGTTATACTTACATCGTGATCGCTCTGAGCTTCCTCGTGTCTTTCGGGCATTTGTCCTCGAAACCCGTACGCAATTCCACACGACCATCAAAATACTACGAACTGACAATGCTCGTGAGTACACTAGTCACGAATTTACTGCTTTATGTTCTGAGTTCGGGATTCTACATTAAACTTTCTGCGCTTATACGCCGCAACAAAACGGTGTTGCCGAATGCAAGAATCGACACTTACTCGATGTTGTCCGTTCCCTCATGCTTTCAAATGCATGTCCCTAAACCATATTAGAACTTTGCGGTCTCGACCGCCTGTTTTCTCATTAACTGTTTCCCTTCCTCCATTCTCAACTATGCTACTCCGTTTAGCATACTCTTTCCCTCCACTCCGGCCTTTCCTCTCCCACCTCGTGTATTTGGCAGCCTCTTGCTACGTCCACCGTTTGGGGCCTTCCTCGGATAAGTTGGATCCCCGAGCGGCTAAGCATATCTTTGTTGGTTATTCACGCACCCAAAATGGGTATGTCTGTTATTCTCCTGCTACACGCAAGATCTCCGTTTCTGCTGATGTCACTTTCCGCGAGGATCAACCATTCTTTCCTGCTCCCTTACCCGACCATCTACCACCCACACCTCCTCCATCCATCCCACGCCCAGTCATTCCCGCAACTACTCCACCTATGTCGGTTACATGTGAACCGACTGTCGTTCCCTCCAAACCACCCGTTATCCGAGTCTACACTCATCGCTCTACCACTTCCGTTGCCCCTCTGGTGTCGGTCTCTACCATGGATACTCCGCGTCCAAATGATCAGGTATCGCCTTCCACTGCTCATCCTCTGGCAAACTACATCTCTCTTCATCGCTCTCTCCCCATTTACACACTTTGGCTACCTCTCTCTCTTCGGTTGCTATTCCTAATTCTGTGCAGGAGACACTTCAACATCCAGGATGGAGAGCAGCCATGGAGGAAGAAATGTCTGCTCTCTGGTCTAACCAGACATGGTCTGTTGTTTCCCTTCCACCAGGTCAGAAACCAGTTGGGTGCAAGTGGGTCTTTGTCATCAAACATGCTACTGATGAGACAATTGACCGTCTAAAGGCCCGTCTTGTGGCTAGAGGTTTCACTCAACAGGAGGGGCTAGATTATGAGGAAAACGTTCTCTCCAGTAGCGAAGCTTAATAGTGTTCGCGTCCTCATCTCTGTTGCTGTCCATCATCGGTGGCCTCTTTTTCAGCTGGATATCAAGAATGCTTTCTTGAATGGGGATCTCCATAAAACTGTCTACATGCAACAGCCACCCGGATTTGAGACCACGGGGGAGTCTCAGATCTGCCATCTTAAAAGGCTCTATATGGTCTCAAACAATCTCCACGGGCATGGTTTGAAAAATTCAGCAAGGTCCTCCGTGAGATTGGCTTTACTCGGAGCTCGGCCGACTTCTCGCTCTTTACTCGTCACCAACCAACAGGAACGGTTATTCTGTTAGTATACGTCGACGATATTATCATTACTGGAGATGACTCTCAAGGGATACAGACAGTCAAAGTCCATCTAAACTCAATCTTTCAGACAAAGGATTTGGGACTTCTTCGCTATTTTTTGAGTCTTGAGATTGCCAGAAGGCCGGATGGGCTCACTCTTTCTCAACGGAAATATTTTCTTGACCTTCTTCATGATGCGGGTCAGTCCGACTGCAAGCCAAGTGATACTCCTATGGATGTGAACCACAAACTGTGTGCCTAGGCATCTGACTCGGATCTTCTTCTCCAGAATCCTGAATATTATCGTCGTCTTGTTGGAAAACTGATATATCTCACGGTTACCAGACCGGATATTTCTTTTGTTGTTGGACTTGTCAGCAGATACATGCACTCTCCTCGAAAATCTCATCTTCAAGCGGTGGAACGAATTCTCAGGTACCTTAAAATCGCTCCTGGTCAGGGACTTGTCTACAGGACCTCCTCTTCTACTCCAACATTGGTGGCATATTCAGATGTCGATTATGCTGGCTCTCTCGATGACCGGCGATCTACGAGTGGTTTTTGCACTTACCTTGGAGGACATCTTGTCACTTGGCGAAGCAAGAAATAAGCGGTCATTGCTCGATCTTCAGCCGAGGCAGAGTACCGGGCAATGGAATCGGTTGTATCAGAATTGACATGGCTTGAGAGTCTTCTTACTGATTTGGGTGTAAAATTACCATCACCGACTCTTCTCCTTTGTGACAGCCAAGCCGCCATACACATCGCCAAGAACCCGGTCTTTCACGAAAGAACAAAACATATTGAGGTTGATTGTCACTTCATTCGGGAAAAGGTTCAGATGAAGAAGCTTGACCTAAAGCATGTCCCAGGATCGGAACAAGTTGCGGATGTCCTCATGAAGGCTCTCTCCAAGGCACTCTTCTTATCAATGCTTGTCCAAGCTTGGCGCATACGATTTGTACGCTCCAGCTTGCGGGAGAGTGTTAAAATAGCCCATGTAAAGGGCCCATTATTGGGCCCTCTTTTATTGTTTTATCTTCTCTCCTCCTTTAGTCTCACACCTTGTATAGGATTATCTTCTCTCTTCTTCCTCCTATATATTTGTATTCTCTCCTTGTATTTACATACACAAGCAATACATATAAGTTTTTGAGCTCTCTCAACAACAACATATTGAAATTAAGATATTTGGTCAGAGCAAACTTCATGTTAGCATGGGTTATTGATGAGTCTTATTTATATAGGATTTTTCAGGCTCATCTGAGCTAGTTTTCACGTATATGCACTTAACGTTTCATTCATTATTGCTTATATTTCACTGATTCACTCTTCTCACTCGAAGTGAACTTTTTGGTCTATTGTGGTGTGCAATTGCGCACTATTTCGCTGGGGGTAAGCACGTTGTGCTCATTGCTTTTGTTTTGTTTCGTGTTGTTTTGTGTTGTTGTGGCCTCGTTATGAGTTTGCATTGTAGGTGGGCAGATCCCCATTTCAGTCTGTTCCAAACCTGTATGAATCGCACGACCGTGCGTTTTCTTCTCGCACGGATGATTCCTACCGTGCGTGTTCTGCTATGCCCTAAAATGGTGATCTACACCGGCTAGTGCGTTTTGTTCGCGCACGGTCGGTTTCGCCAGTGCGTGAGTAAAATTGCACGAGCTCCTCTTTTTTCTAAAATTTTATGATTTAATTGGTTGTGCATTTCCTTCACGCACGGTTGAATTCCACCGTGCAAGAAGGAAATCGCATGATTCTCCTGCGTTGGCCTGGTTTTTTGCGGGCTGTCGCTACCCATGCGTTTTGTTCTCACACGGTCGATTTTGACCATGTGTGAGCAAAATCGCACGGGTCATTTGTTTGCCTGTCTGGGTGTTTCTGCCTGATAAATTTCACACGCTTTCACGCACGGCAGTGCGTCCGACCGTGTGTGCTTATTTATTACACTAGTTGTTATAAAAGTGCAGGAAATTCACCCTATTTGGGATCTTTGGACATTTTTGCGCCCAACCGCTACCCCATTACACTGTTCCATCAATGCCCACCTTCGGGAGAAGTTCCGGCCACCATTCCACTGTTTATCCTCCACTAGGGTATTGCCCTTGGCCGCCTCCTTCATCTCGAGCTCTCAAGTTCCATTTTGAGGTATTCCTCGCTGCATCCAAGGAGAGCTTTGCAAAGGCCGTGGTCAAAGGAGATTAGCGAAGAAGACGGGTCCATTAGGAGGAAGTGACAACCCTCCTCTATCCCGGACGGCAACCGTAGAGCGAGCGCGGACGAGGATTGATAACCCTACCATTCCAGCCGAGAATATGCGGCGATACTTCGCTCTTCGGTTGTAGCTCTTGTTCTCTCTTTGTTGTAGTGATTTTACTTCAATTTCTTTATTGTTTGATGATGTTGTCATAAACCTTAAATTGATATTAACGTTTAATTTCATGTTTTTGGATGTTTGCATGGTTTATGTGATTTGAGGTGAGCTCCCATTCCATCCTCCATCCCACCATCGCGTTGAGTTGCCGCACTAGCAATTGTTAGTGGTGTGCGTTGTGACAAGGTGCTTACGACCCTCTCTCCGCCTGTTGTGATCCCTCCATCTGCTAGCCTACTCGCTCATCCGCTAATCAAAGCAATGCATAGCGGCCTACAGTAGTTTCATTCGCCAAGTGAAGCGGTGTTTGCGACCAGCATTAGTTTAATTTAGTTTTCTTTTTACTTTTCAAAACCAATCCAAAGCCTGTTTTCTTTTCAAAAATCTTTATAATTAGTTTCTGAACAAGAGAGTCTCACATCCCAACTTGCGTTCCTTGAGAAATCGATATTTGGGGAAATTCGCCCATTTTATATTACTTGTGCAACCGATATACTTGTCGTTCAACACATCAAGTTGTTGGCGTCGTTGAAGGGGAATGCAGACGGTGTTGTGATTCTATTATTAGGAAAATTAGTTGTATAGATTTTTGTTTTCTTTTTTTTATTTATTCCATCCTTCTGTTTTTAATTATATGTTGTCTTAGTAATTTATTATTTGGTGTAATAGTTGCACAGAGGTCTCTATCTTTTTGAATCTGGCTTTCTTCACACTATGTTCGCTGGACTTAATATTCGTTGTGGTTGGTGTGAAGATTCCTCCCACTCTAGTGATAGATGTCACACGGGGGATAGTAGTTATAATTCTCGAGGCTCAGTGTATGGAGCACTGACATCATACGATACTTCATACACCGTGCCCAATTCTTATGGCTACTCTTCGTCGCTGGCTCGCCGCATGTACCGTTTTGGAATCCATCTCCGACCACGCAAGGACTGAGGAGGATTGTAAAACAGTGCTTGTTTTGACGAAGAACAGAGCACGCTCTGAAGGATTGTGCTGAGAATTTACGCCAATTAAAGGATGAAGAGCCAGATATCTGTATCGTCTCGACTCCTATTTCTGGCAGTACACCTTCTGCCTCTGGTTACGTACTTATATCACCTTCATGTTTTGAAGGGAATGATGCATATGCGCTTATCAGAGTTGTGGCGAATCTATGTTCTGACATGGCTGACTCCATCTCCCCTGTAGATGTATCACTACCAGTGGATTCGATTATGTATGAGTAATCGGTGCTTAATTTGTTTGTTGTGTCTATTCCTATGGAGGAGGATATTTTCCAAGGTGGAAAGGATTCTACCTCATCACTGGTGGAGGGAGTTCAAATCGTGGAGGCCAATGATGATCCTACTGAGCCCAGCAGCATTGTCGATGATGCTGACAATATCCTACTGCTTCAACCTCTTGGGAGTGAGATCGGGACCACTTCCCCGATTTCTGATTATTTATGTTCTTCTTCTCTTTTATTTCCCGAACCTTTCTCTTTTTGTGCTTGTGTAGATGGAGCTTTCAAAGGTACTCTGTTACGGTTGTGCATGTCGACGGGACATGCACACACCGACGAGACACTGTGGCGAGTCCGCACACGGAGGGAGACAATGACGGGTCCGTCTGGAGGAGAAGAGGCCGAAGACGCGCCTCCGACATGATTACTTTATTTGCATTCGTTATGTTATTTTAATTTATGTGTACGCTTTATTTTCGCTCTGCTTTCCATTATTCGCACCCTGCACCTATAAAGGATTGTGTTGTACTATTTTTCATTATCCTTGAATGTATGAAATTTAGAGTTACTCCCTAAATTTTCTTCTCGTTCCCTCCTTTCTCTTCCTCGCCTCCGCCGGCCCTCTCCCTTGCAGGATTCTTCTTGGGTTCGTATCAATTTGGTCTGACCTGCCTCACCACCCGTCATCTCTTCGTCGGTGCTCGCGTTTAAGGGATTCCCACGATTTCGGTTTCCGCCTGATTGCCTGAGCCGAATCCCGCACATCGTGCGCACCCGATTCTGCGTCGAAACAGTTGCAGCGCCCGATCTCATCCGCTACAACGCTGAACCGCTTCTGCCTCCTGCAGCGCCAATCCCCAGCTTCTGATCCTCCGCTCTGTTGCCGACCGTTTCTTCCCTTTGTGCGACGACTGAGCCCGCCCATTCCACAGATCTGGCGCAGGAAAGCCATGCGTTAATTTCGCAGACCCCAGCCTAGATCCACCAACCCTTCCAGTTGCCCTTTCCGTCGAATCCAAGCCCCTATTCGTCTCTGTCCGCAAGTGTCAGCCCCTTACAGTCGCTCCTGCGTCCGCTAATTCCCGTCTATGGCCCCCAACACTCGCTCTGCAGGTGATAGTCATCTGAATGCGGCCACCGAAGCCCTAAGCCTCCGCTTGGAGGCTCAAGAGCAACTCGTCGCCTCCATGCACGACTCTCTACTTTCCCTCCACTCTAAGATTGACTCCCTCTAAGCATCGACCGCCGCCTCGGGACCCGGCTCACCCGTCGATGGCGGCTCCCTCCTCAGCGTCGTGCAACCGCCTATTCCATCTGGGACCACTCCTCTGCCCATTCCGTGCTGGTCCGCCCTCTCCCTCAACATTCTTTCTTTTGTCGGCATCAACCCAATGGGTTGGATCACCAGAGCGGAGCAATATTTTGACCCCAACTACATACTGGAGCAGGACAAGGTGTCTAAGACTGTGGTTGTCCTGGACGGCTCGGCCCTCCACTGGGCTCGGTGGCTGCGAACTTCTACACATTCGGCTTAGGCGGTCTCGACGCCATTCTGGGAGTGGATTGGCTCTGCACGCTTGACGTTGTATGCGTCAATTGGGAGACTATGTCCATGCAGTTCCTATACGAGGACCAGCTATGGCTCCTCAACGGTGACTCCGCCCTCCTACGCTCTCTGATCTCCATCTGCCCGATCCAGCGGACCACAAACGTCAACCTCTCCGCGGGGCTGTGGGCCCTATCTGGCCCGTCCGTTGTGCCTCTTCTTTTTTTTGGTGAACTACCAAGAGCCTTCTCCTGCGCTCGCCGACGTCACCCAACCTCCGACAGAATTGCCACCAGCCCAGCATTTTCTGGTTTAGAAGAAAGACGACAGTTGGCGCCGTACTATCCAGTCAAGCTACTTGATCGTCGCGGCCAACTTCAGGGGGATTCCGGCTCGCAGGAGGTCCCTATTGTGGGGACTTACCTTCTGGAGTTTGAAGCTACGTGACTACCCCAGGATGGTTGCCACCCCTCCGACAACTGTCATGGAAACAAAGCATATTTTCCAGACGACGGCATTGTTACGGTTGTGCATGTCGATGGGGCACGCACATGCCGATGAGACACCGTGGCGAGTCCGCACACAGAGGGAAACAATGATGGGTCTGTCTGGAGGAGAAGAGGCCGAAGACGCGCCGCCGACATGATTACTTTATTTGCATTCGTTATGTTATTTTAATTTTGGGTACGCTATATTTTTGCGCTGCTCTCCATTATTCGCACCCTGCACCTATAAAGGGTTGCGTTGTACTTTTTTTCATTATGCTTGGATGTATGAAATTTAGGGTTACTCCCTAGGTTTTCTTCTCGTTCCCTCCTTCCTCTTCCTTGCCTCCGCTGTCCCTCCCCCTTGTCGGATTCCTCTCAGATTTGTATCATACTCAAGGAGGACTTGGAGCATTATGCTCAAGTCAATGATGTGAGCATCCTCTTATGCGAGGAGGACGATCCCTCTCCGCAGAGGAAGCTCCGCCATTGGCCTTCTCCTCCTGCCACCTTCCTGGAGACGTCATCTTGCTGGGCAAGGATTTATTCTGTGATAAGATGACTGAGGATTCTTCCTCCTCCTAGATTCTCTTTCTTCTACCTGTGAGGAGCAGAGATTATTATTTTGGTAGAGTAACTACTTTATCCCCGTATTGGTACCCGCTACAAAAAAGGATACTAGGTCAGTTACCTGTTCACTTTTCTTTTCATACTCTTATCAGGTAGAACTCTTAAAGTTCTGAATAAGTCGTGCTGGGAGGATAATAACCTCAGCAGTTATCTTACTTTTACATGCACTTTCATTAATTTAGTTTTTATTTGTCAATTTTTTTGTTTTTTTCAGAGCTCACTCCTGCAGGTACATATTTTGGATGGCGGATGCTGCAATTCTATGGTTTACACGCGTCTTCTAGTATGCTCACTTGCTGAGCATTAGGTAATTTCTTCCCTAGTTTTTTATTTAAATTCTTATTGTTATATCATTTATTAGTATTGCATAGTTTAAGTCTGGGGGAGCGCCGCTTTGTTGTTACCCACTACACACGCATAATTTCATGGCATGCTAGAAGTACTTTTTATTTCAATTTATATAATTCTTGTTTCATATTCATCGCACACCACAACACCTAGCGTGCGCTTAACTGTTGATGCGTCGTGAGTCATATTCATTTCTAATGTGTGATTTGGAAAAATCAGCGTGTTGGCATAAGATTATGAAATGGAGTAAAATGTTTACTCTTGCAGTACTCCTAGTCAAGTGCTTGCATCTCATGTAGAAATCCGAGTAGAATTAGTTTTTCTTTTTTGCTTCTAGTTTTTATATTTATTGGCGTAAATATTATTTATTTTACTCATAATTGGTGAATCTGGTGTGAATCCGACGGAAGCGTAGAGATGTGTGTAGACGGTTGTTAGACTCGTATTGTTTGAGATGGAAGGAAGGATAGTTTTTTTTGGTGGCTAAGAACTTGCCCTAAGCTACTCTCGAAACATAGGTATAGGTTAGTTCAATTGCGCGAGTGTGATGTAGGCCATCACTTTGGCCTGGTTGAGCTTGTGCGTCATTCCTATTGTCTTATCCTTGCTAGCCCATTTGTGTCTACCTCGTCTTTTGATTCAACTCCACCTTCATCTCACGAAAGCTAAAAAGCTGATCCTAATCGCACACCCAAATCCGAGCTTTAGTTGTTTATCATTTATAGGTTTGGGGTGTTGATGTGGTGCTCATTATTGTGGATATGTGAATGTGCTCCATTGAAAATTTGCTGAAAAAAATAGTCGTGGAAAAAATTGTTGAGAAAAGAAAGAAGAATGAAAAAAATTGTGAATTAGAAAAAGTGAAAATGAAAATATTTATATGTTGTGTAGATGGGAGTAGGCGGTGCACACACATATGTTGTCAAGTTCAAGTCTGGGGTTGTGGTGCACCCGCTTATATATTTGGTGCGTGGATAAATTTTTGTCATGCGAGCTCATTTGGGTTAGGTGTGCCGAGCCACCGATTTTATCCTTGTATACCCTACCGTAACCCAAGCCCCATCTAAAACCTAAAGTCGTACCGATTCGTGCATTGAATCAAACCAATGTCGTGAAGAGAGTGTGAACGGGTGAGCTTATGGTCACTGAAATTGATGGATTTCTTTGGAAGTTGTCCCGAGCCCCAGTCTTTGGCAATGCCCACCTTAGCGATTAGTCTGCTTTCTCCTTACGCATGACCGGACGATTCACCGTAATTATAATTATTAGTAGAAATAATATGTAGATACATAATTAAATATTATAAACTATTGTGCATAATTAAAAATTTCTTCTATTGTATTTCTATGCGCACGAGCATGCAACTTCGCATAGTACTCTGCTTTAAAATTACTATGACAGCTACTGTTTTTCTCGTCCGCATGAGGGATGGTTTGTTCAGGACGAGCAAACGGTTAAGTCTGGGGGTGTGATGAGTCTAATTTATATAGGATTTTTCGGACTTATCTGAACTAGTTTTCACGCACATGCATTTCACTTTTCGTTCAGCATTGCTTATATTTCATTAATTCACTTTTCACACGCGAAGTGCACTTTTTGGCACATTGTGGTGCGCAATTGCGCACTATTTCGCTGGGGGTAAGCACGTGCTCCCCATTGCTTCGGTTTTTGTTTTGTGATGTTTTGTGCTAGCGTGGCCTCGTTATGGGTTAGCATTGCAAGTGGGCAGATCCTCATTTCAGTCTGTTCCAAACCTGTATGAATCGCACAACTGTTTTTTTCTTCTCGCATGGTTTATTCCAACCGTGCGTGTTCTGCTATGCCCTGAAATGGTGATCTGCCCCGTCCCATGCATTTTATTCGCGCACGGTCGGTTTCGCCCGTGCGTGAGTAAAATTGCACGAGCTCCTCTTTTTGTATAAAATTTTATGATTTAATATATTATGCATTTCCTTCACGCACGGTTGGATTCAACCGTGTGAGAAAGAAATCGCACGATTCTCCTGTGTTGGCCTGGTTTTCTACGGTTTGTCGCTACCCGTGCGTTTTGTTCTCACATGGTCGGTTTTGACTGTGCACGAGCAAAATCGCACGGGCCATTTGTTTGTCTGGCTAGATGTTTCAGTTTGACCGTGCGTGCCTATTTTTTACACCGGTTGCTATATAAGTGCAGGAACTTCGCCCTATTCGGGATCTTTGGACATTTTCGCACCCAGACGCTTCTTTCCGCCTCGTTTTGCTGTTCCATCACCGCCCACCTTTGAGAGAAGCTCCAGCCACCATTTCACTGCTTATCCTCCGCTAGGGCATTGCCCTTGGCCACCTCCTTCATCTCGAACACTCAAGTTCTTTTTTGAGGTATTCCTCGCTGCATCCAAGGAGAGCTTTGTAAAGGTCGTGGTCGAAGGAGATTAGCGAAGAAGACGGGTCCATTGGGAGGAAGTGACATCCCTCCTCTACCCCGGACGACAACCATAGACCGAGCGCGGACGAGGATTGGCCAAACCTCTAATTCTGACTGTGAATCCTCGGCGAGACTTCGTTCTTCGGTTGTAGCTCTTGCACTCTCTTTGTTATAGTGATTTTACTTCGATTTATTTGTTGTTGGATGATGTTCTCATAAACCATAAATTGATATTAATGTTCAATTCCATGTTTTTGGATGTTTGCATGGTTTATGTGATTTGAGGTGCGCTCCCATTCCATCCTCCATCCCACCATCGCATTGAGTTGCCGCACTAGCAATTGCTAGTGGTGTGTGTTGTGATGAGGTGTTTACGACCCTCACTCCTCCTGTGTGTGATCCCTCCATCCGCTAGCCTACTCGCTCATCCGCCAATCGAAGCAGTGCATAGTGACCTGCAAGTTCCATTCGCCAAGCGAAGCGGTGCTTGCGACCCGCATTAGTTTAATTTAGTTTTCTTTTTATTTTTCAAAACCAATCCAAAGCCAGTTTTCGTTTCAAAAATCTTCATAATTAGTTTCTAAACAAGAGTCTCACATCCCAACCTGCCTTTCTTGAGAGATCAATACTTGAGGAAATTCCCCTATTTTATTTTAATTGTGCGACCGGTGCACTTGTCGTTCAACGCATCAGTTATAAGAGCATGTTATATTCCGAGTAGGTTCATAATATTTCTATTTTTGCTTTAGAGATTATTAAGAAGGAAGAACATTCTATTTAAAAGGGAGTTTGAAAAAAATGGGGAATGATTACAAATCAATAAAAAGAGGGTCGTCTCATTTTGAACATGTCTTGATACTCGACCACAAACCTTTGAAGATAAATATTAAGAAAGATGCATGAAGAGTTGTAGGCACATAAAATAATTTGCTTGAACATATGCTATCACTGTTGAAACCAAAAACTTGGTCTCTGTGGAGTTCGACCCTTGGGGAATGGGTGACCTCACACCTACTATACTCGGGGGAACGTCACGGACCAAAGACTTGGGAAATTAGGAACAGACCCTCGGCTCTAGCGCGGAGGTCCAACCTCACACCCGGAAGGTTGCTAGAACTCTTCCCCTCCCTCACCAAGTAGCTGAGCTGGGCGCCTTGGAGAGCTATCTCTACTCTACCAAGATGAAGCTAAGGGAGGAGGAGGTAAGGAAATCTCATCCTCTCCAAAGGCACCCAAGGGGGTCTATTTATAGTTTTTCCAAGTCTTGGGGTCAAAATTGTTGAAACCAAAAACTTGGTCTCTGTGGAGTTCGACCCTTGGGGAAAGGGTGACCTCACACCTACTACACTTGGGGGAACGTGACGGACCAAAGACTTGGGAAACTAGGAACAGACCCTCGGCTCTAGCGCGGAGGTCCCACCTCACACCCGGAAGGTTGCTAGAACTCTTCCCCTCCCTCACCAAGTGGCTGAGCTGGGCGCCCTTGGAGAGCTCTCTCTACTCTACCAAGATGAAGCTAAGGGAGGAGGAGGTAAGGAAATCTCATCCTCTCAGAAGGCACCCAAGGGGGTCTATTTATAGTTTTTCCAAGTCTTGGGGTCAAAATGACAAAAATGCCCCTAAGGCAAAAATGCCTCGAGCCAATAGAAAACCTCCACACCGGGGGGCAAAGAGGGAAATTCCACCCCGGGGGTAAAAGGGTAAAAGCACGTCCCAAAGAGGTCCAAGGGCGAGAGGAGGTCAAACCACATCCCCCCAGCCCCCCTGGACACCCGAGACGAGGGAACTGGCCGCGCGGGCGAGGGCCTGGCTGGCCGGTCTCGCCCCGCGACCTGGCCTCGCAGGCGAGAACCTGGCAGGCCAGTCTCGCCCCGCGACCTGGCCTCGCGGGCGAGAACCCGCCTGGCAGGCGGTCTCGCCCGGCGAACGGGCCACGCGGGCGAGAACCCGCCTGGCCGGCAGTCTCGCCCGGCGAGCGGGCCGCGCGGGCGAGAACCCGCCTGGCCGGCGGTCTCGCCCGGCGAGCCGGCCGCGCGGGCGAGAACCCGCCTGGCCGGCGGTCTCGCCCGGCGAGCGGGCCGCGCGGGCGAGAACCCGTCTGGCCGGCGGTCTCGCCCGGCGAGCGGGCCGCGCGGGCGAGAACCCGCCTGGCCGGCGGTCTCGCCCGGCGAGCGGGCCGCGCGGGCGAGAATCCGCCTGGCAGGAGGTCTCGCCCGGCGAGCGGGCCGCACGGGCGAGAATCCGCCTGGCCGGCGGTCTCGCCCGGCGAGCGGGCCGCGCGGGCGAGAACCCGCCTGGCCGGCGGTCTCGCCCGGCGAGCGGGCCGCGCGGGCGAGAACATGTCTGGCCGGCGGTCTCGCCCGGCGAGCGGGCCGCGCGGGCGAGAACCCATCTGGCCGGCGGTCTCGCCCGGCGAGCGGGCCGCGCGGGCGAGAACCCGCGTGGCCGACGGTCTCGCCCGGCGAGCGGGCCGCGCGGGCGAGAACCCGCCTGGCCGGCGGTCTCGCCCGGCGAGCGGGCCGCGCGGGTGAGAACCCGCCTGGCCGGCCGGTCACGCCCCTGCTCGGGGCTAAGGGGCTGGGGGGATGAGACCTTGGTCTCCCGTCGACCCCGCTGCCCTCACCTCGCACTTCATCCCGTCGGGGGGTGCCGACCAACTTGTCGCATCCGACCTTCAAAGAATGGGGCAAGGGGGGAGGCAAATTTTTCCTTCCCCTACTAGTATATTCCCAAGCTATAGCCAAAATTTGCTACCAAGAGTGCTAAACTCTCAAAAAGCTTAAAAACCCAAAGCTGGTCGTGCGCTTGCCGAACGGTCCTTACTCGGTGAATACGAGGTTGTACACAATCCCCGCTCTTTTTGAGGTTGGCACAAGCTCGGAAAGAAACATCCAACCCAACGTATTCACTGAGTGGCCTTCTTGGGAGCGAAAAAAAACTTGGCCTCCCCGAGGGGTCAACCTGTCATGTCTGCTGAAGCCTGGGTGACGAGACGGCCTCGGGGTGAGAACACTTAGCCTCCCGAGGGGTCAACCTGTCATGCCAGCTAATGGGAGCCTGGGTGACGAGACAGCCTCGGGGTGAGAACACTCAACCTCCTGGGGGGGTCAACCTGCCATGCCAGCTGATGAGAGCCTGGGTGGCGAGGCCCCCTCAGGGTAAAAGGTCAACCTTCACGAGAGATCAACGTGCCCTGCCAGCTAGTGAGAGCCTGACAGCGGAATCATCTCGGAGCTAAGGACTTGGCTTCCACGAGAGATCAACCTGCCCTGCCGGCCAGTGAGAGCCTGACAGCGGAATTATCTCGGAGCTAAAAGAAGCTTGGCTCCCACGAGAGATCAACCTGCCCTGTCAGCTAGTGAGAGCCTGACAGCGGAATCATCTCGGAGCTAAAAGAAGCTTGGTTCCCACGAGAGATTAACCTGCCCTGCAAGCTAGTGGGAGCCTGACAGCGGAATCATCTCGGAGCTAAGGAACTTGGGCTCCACGAGAGATCAACCTGCCCTGCCAGCTAGTAAGAGCCTGACAGCGGAATCATCTCGGAGCTAAGGACTTGGCTTCCACGAGAGATCAACCTGCCCTGCCAGCCAGTGAGAGCCTGACAGCGGAATCATCTCGGAGCTAAGGACTTGGCTTCCACGAGAGATCAACCTGCCCTGCCAGCCAGTGAGAGCCTGACAGCGGAATCATCTCGGAGCTAAAAGAAGCTTGGTTCCTATGAGAGATCAACCTGCCCTGCCAGCTAGTGAGAGCCTGACAGCGGAATCATCTCAGAGCTAAAAGAAGCTTGGCTCCCACGAGAGATCAACCTGCCCTGTCAGCTAGTGAGAGTCTGACAGCGGAATCATCTCAGAGTTAAGGACTTGGCTTCCACGAGAGATCAACCTGCGATGCCAGCTAGTGAGAGCCTGACAGCGGAATCAGCTCGGAGCTAAAAGAAGCTTGGCTTCCACGAGAGATCAACCTGCCATGTCAGCTAGTGAGAGCCTGACAGCGGAATCATCTCGGAGCTAAGGACTTGGCTTCCACGAGAGATCAACCTGCCCTGCCAGCTAGTGAGAGCCTGACAGCGAAATCATCTCGGAGCTAAAAGAAGCTTGGCTCCCACGAGAGATCAAGCTGCCCTGCCAGCTAGTGAGAGCCTGACAGCGGAATCATCTCGGAGCTAAAAGAAGCTTGGCTCCCACAAGAGATCAACCTGCCCTGCTAGCTAGTGAGATCCTGACAGCGGAATCATCTCGGAGCTAAAAGAAGCTTGGCTCCCACGAGAGATCAACCTGCCCTGCCAGCTAGTGAGAGCCTGACAGCGGAATCATCTCAGAGCTAAGGACTTGGCTTCCACGAGAGATCAACCTGTCTTGCCAGCTAGTGAGAGCCTGACAGCGGAATCATCTCGGAGCTAAAAGAAGCTTGACTCCCACGAGAAATCAACCTGCCCTGCCAGCTAGTGAGAGTCTGACAGCGGAATCATCTCGGAGCTAAAAGAACTTGGCCTCCCCGAGGTACCATCGACTCATCCAGCTAGTGAGAGTCTGGCATGAGGAGATCCTCTCGGGGGGCTTGGGGACAAGGCAGGTCACCTGAATTCTACCAAAATCCAACATCCTCCAAAGGGGAAAAAACGATGGGTTACATGACCCCCCCCCCCCCAACTCTTCCGGTCGGGGGCTGGACTCCTTACAACAACATAAAAAAAACAAGATACATGACTCCGCCGAGGCGAGGCTTCTTCAGGGGGCCGGGCTCTCCATGATCTTCTCCATCTCCTCCGCTTTAGCCAACCAAGAGATAGTGTTGACTGCCGTGACGTAGCACTGCCTCGCCATCCTAGAGTCTCCCTTGATCCTGACCTGGATCTCATCTGAGTTGAACTTGAGGCACTGGTGGAAGGATGAGGGCACGCACCGGAAGGCGCTGATGAGGGGCCTTCCGAAGATAGCGTTGTAGCTGCTTGGAGCGTCAACAATGACGAACCTGCAGTTCCTTGAGGTCCCTCCTAACTTCACCTGGAGTCCGACTCCACCTTCCACCTCCTTCCTCTCCCCTGAGAATCCAAACAGAGGTCCATCCGACGCCACTACCCTCCTTGGCTCCACCTTCATCCCCTCGAACGCCTTCTTGAAAATGACGTTGACGGAGCTTCCGTTATCAACCAAGATCCGGGAGACGGTGAAGCCTTCGACGGCTGCCTGGATGACCAGGGCGTCGCAGAATGGGTCCTCATGCTCCGGCATGTCTTTTGACGAGAAGGTGATCCTTTCTTCTGGGGGAGGGGTCTGGGATGTCGAGGCAACGCTCCGTCGGTACATCACATGGAGGCTCGCCTTCCGAGTGGCCTCGATCCCTACTCAACCGTGGATCACTGCTATTCCTCCTCGGTGTCCTACATCAACCCGATCCTCGCATACATCATCCCCTCCACTTCCTTGGGGTAGAGCTTCGATCCGCTCCGGCTGCTGCTGAGCTGGAGCTCTCGTCCCCCTCACTTCCAGGAACTCGGGGTAGGTAGCAGTAGCGTGACCCTCCAACTGGTGGAAGTCGCAATACGGTAACTCTACACTGCCTCCCCCTTTCCCCCTGCGATTCCTCCTCTCCCTTCGGCCAAATGCCATTGATTGCTGGGGTGGGGGCAGGAGCTGTCTTGGGGCTTGCCTCTGGAAGTTGAACCTCCCTTGGCCCCCATGAAAGTTCCCCCCATCCTGGATGAGAGTTCTTCCTGGACCATGGGCAGGTCCTCTCTGCTGCCTCCAGCCTGGCTCCGGACCCTCCTGTCTCTGGAAACCCTGGGCTCTCTGCTCCTCTCTCCGCCTTCCTTCCTGGTGCCTTGAGCTACCTTGCTCTTTTGACTCCACCTCCGTCAACTTTGCCAACTTTTTCACAAAGGCCGGGTTGGCTGCCTCCATGGCTATCTCCTCTGCCGCCCTTTCCATCAGCTCCTCGAAGGAAAGGGGGGTCTTCCGGCTAAAGCTCATCTTGAAGAACCCTTCGCGCAACCCCACCGTGAACGCCATCTGGAGGGCATACTCTGGCACCTCTTGGATGTCAAGGACCTCCTCCTGGAACCTGTCAACGTAGTGGGCCAGCGACTCCTCGGCCCTTTGCTTTATCAGGAAGAGGGACTCAGGACCTTTCTTCCTCTTCTTGGAGGTGGAGAAGCGAAGCTGAAAGCTCCGGCTCAAGTCTTCGAACCCGAAGATGGACCTTGGGGGGAGTTGATGGAACCAGTCCCTCGCCTTCTCTTTCAAGGTGATCGCAAATAGACGGCACTTGAAGGCATCCGTCATTGGCATGATGGAGACAGCATCCTCAAACCACTGCAGGTGCTGGATGGGGTCATCCTTCCCGGTATAGTATGCCTTGTCAAGTTCCCTGAACCCCTCGGGAACGGGAGCTGAGATGATCAGCTCGCTGAAGGGTGACCCCCTGAGGGGTGGCCTCGCGGTCTCTACTGGCGTGACCTGGTCGCCTAAGGGGCGAGCACTCGACGGGTTGGGGAACAGCTCCCGGCCGGGGAGGTCTCGCTCGACCCCCTCTCTTATCCTCTCCTTCCCAGGTCGCCTCCCTGGGGAACTTCCTTCTCCCCCTGCTGGGGTGATCTCGCTTAGATCCCTGGGGGGCAGCTCACTGAGATCCCCGGGAGCCGGTCCCTGGGGGGTGGGGGCTGAGCTGCCAGCCCGAGGGACAATGCTTCGCAACATCTCCATGATGCTAGAGATGGAAGCCATGAACTCTTCCCTTCCTACGAAGGGTCCTGGGTTAGGGAGACCACCGAGGTCATCACTACCTCCCTGATCTCCAGCGATGACACTCTCCCGAGATCTTCTGTGCTGGTCACTCTCCACGCTCACCGCAAAAAAATGTTGAAACCAAAAACTGTCTCTGTGGAGTTCGACCCTTGGGGAAGGGGTGACCTCACACCTACTACACTCGGGGGAACGTCACGGACCAAAGACTTGGGAAACTAGGAACAGACCCTCGGCTCTAGCGTGGAGGTCCCACCTCACACCCGGAAGGTTGCTAGAACTCTTCCCCTCCCTCACCAAGTGGCTGAGCTGGGCGCCTTGGAGAGCTCTCTCTACTCTACCAAGATGAAGCTAAGGGAGGAGGAGGTAAGGAAATCTCATGCTCTCCAAAGACACCCAAGGGGGTCTATTTATAGTTTTTCCAAGTCTTGGGGTCAAAATGACAAAAATGCCCCTAAGGCAAAAATGCCTCGAGCCAATAGAAAACCTCCACACCGGGGGGCAAATAGGGAAATTCCACCCCGAGAGTAAAAGGGTAAAAGCACGTCCCAAAGAGGTCCAAGGGCGAGAGGAGGTCAAACCACATCCCCCCAGCCCCCCCCCCCTGGACACCCGAGACGGGGGAACTGGCCGCGCGGGCGAGGGCCTGGCTAGCCGGTCTCGCCCCGCGACCTGGCCTCGCGGGCGAGAACCCGCCTGGCCGGCGGTCTCGCCCGGCGAGCGGGCCGCGCGGGCGAGAACCCGCCTGGCCGGCGGTCTCGCCCGGCGAGCGGGCCGCGCGGGCGAGAACCCGCCTGGCCGGCGGTCTCGCCCGGCGAGCGGGCCGCGCGGGCGAGAACCCGCCTGGCCGTGGTCTCGCCCGGCGAGCGGGCCGCGCGGGCGAGAATCCTCCTGGACGGTGGTCTCGCCCGGCGAGCGGGACGCGCGGGCGAGAACCCGCCTGGCCGGCGGTCTCGCACGGCGAACGGGCCGCACGGGCGAGAACCCGCCTGGCCGGCGGTCTCGCCCGGCCGGCGGTCTCGCCCGGCCGGCGGTCTCGCCCGGCCGGCGGTCTCGCCCGGCCGGCGGTCTCGCCCGGCGAGCGGGCCGCGCGGGCGAGAACCCGTCTTTCCGGCGGTCTCGCCCGGCGAGCGGGCCGCGCGGGCGAGTATCCGCCTGGCCACGCGGTCTCGCCCGACGAGCGGGCCGCGCGGGCGAGAACCCGCCTGGTCGGCGGTCTCGCCCGGCGAGCAGGCCGCGCGGGCGAGAACCCGCCTGGCCGGCGGTCTCGCCCGGCGAGCAGGCCGCGCGGGCGAGAACCCGCCTGGCCGGCCGGTCTCGCCCCTGCTCGGGGCTAAGGGGCTGGGGGGACGAGACCTTGGTCTCCCGTCGACCCCGCTGCCCTCACCTCGCACTTCCCGTCGGGGGGTGCGACCAACTTGCCGCACCCGACCTTCAAAGAATGGGCAAGGGGGGAGGCAAATTTTTCCTCCCCCTACTAGTATATTCCCAAGCTATAGCCAAAATTGGCTACCAAGAGTGCTAAACTCTCAAAAAGCTTAAAAACCCAAAGCTGGTCCTGCGCTTGCCGAACGATCCTTACTCGGTGAATACGGGGTTGTACAATCACAAATGCCGACAAACATCACAGCACATTATTGACGTGATGGGTGATAGATATTGCGGGTATAGAGTTATTAGCGTTGCTATGGAGATGAGTGAAAATTGGTTACAAATCCGACATGGTTTATCTCAATATATAAGTTGAACGAAGACTTATACAAGGTATTTGGAATGACAGAGTTATTGAGCTTGCTAGATTGACATATTTTTCCTACCCCAAGTGATAAGTGGATGTCAATGTTAATATGGGCATAGTAGTTGTATCGTGTTACAATGTGCACTTTTAAAAATTTTCAAGGCTGCAATCATTCACATTTCTTTCATTACATTCAACGCCATCAACATTTAGAAGGGCAATCTGCATTGGGTTTGTAGATGATAATAACTTCATTCTTTTGAAAATGTGTGAGGATTGTCTGTTGTCACGGGTGTTTCCATTATGATCGAGGTACAATGACGAGATAGTTGAACAGTGGGACATTTCTTGCAAAACAAATATTCAAGATTGACGAAAGGTATGAAAATTTCGTATAAGTGAAAAATTATAATTATGTATGTTTATTTTGATTTATGAAATGTGTCTTATCTAATGTTAAATCATCATTTTTTTGTAGATTACAATTATACTAGCACTTCATTGTTACTTTAATCATTGGATTCTATGGGTATCACAAATCAATAGCATCTTGTAGATTTGTTGTACGATTTTTGTTGTTGTTATATATATATATATATATATATATATATATATATATATATATATAATTATACAATAATAATGATTTGAAGCAAATCAAATACACCATATTAACCCAAACTTATTTGTTTCAAATTGTTTGTGACCAATTTGAGGGAACTTATTGAGATTTTGTACTTTGAAATTGTTTCATAATCAGAGATGGTCCTAATTTTTTTCTTTATAATATAAAAAAACTATTTCTGTACACAAGGAAATGATAAGTATTTTTTAAAAATTAATTTTTTGCCTACAAATATTGTGTGAGACTGCAAATATCCGTCTATGGGTTGCAATTATCTAGGGGCTGCAATTATCTATATGAAGCCTGCAAATATAAGAACCCATAAATAATAATAAAGAGTGAGAGTGCATGGGGAATTCCCCCATGAGACCATGACAGTACCATTGATCGATCGCAATCCTTATAGGCAACGTGAGGCGAAGAAGATACTACTTCACTCAATATTCTCATTACATGGTGTTTTATAATAGTTTTCCCTACAAGAAACGTGATCTGTCAATAGTACTATCACATCTGCATGGGAACCCGGGCACTATCACTCGTACATACATATATAATTATCTCATAAATGTTATTTGGTGTAGTTGGTAAAGAATGTTGGGGAAACATTCGCGGTCAAAGGTTCAAGGTCCTCCTTTGTTGTCTTTTGTCAAAATATCAATTCCAAATATTTTTAAATAAGTAATTTAATTTTCTCTAAATATTTTATTTGAAAATAAATTCAGTGATTGTGATTAGTTTTATGATGTAATGATAAATCTCCTCTTAAAACAATAATAAGGTGTATTGTTGAAGCCTACTGAAGAAAGATTATCTTGATGGCTCATTAACATCTCATCATTTTGTGTGTGCAAATTAGTATCTCATCCTTGTATATACTTTAGTCTCATATGTCCCATAGTAGTTGTTTGTTCATACTTCGTATTTATAGTGGGATAAAGGCTTGGGTGTTGTTGTTTGTATCTATGTATGCACATGTATTTTACACCAATAAGATAGATGAATTACCATTTCTACATAGTATCAGAGCGGAACTATTTTTTCAGCTCTCTCTAGCCCGTGCAAAATTTGTTGTCGTTGTTATCTCTTGCTCGCGCACGACGACTCCTCACAATGCCATCTTGCTAAAATAACTCATGGAGCTACGCACACATTTAATTGCATGCTGACAACTTCTCTCTCACACGATTGCTCTTGATCTAAGACTCCTCTCACACCCCATCTATCTCGTTGCAACTTCAGCACAGCGATGACGATTTCAATCGAAAGCCCCTCACACGGGTCCTTGCATAAAGTCTCCTTCGATAATTAGCGTCGCAACTTCAACAAAGCGACGGTGATTGCTCGCGTGCACCTCTCGACTCTATCGAGACCACAACAGCGACAACGACTTCGGTCGAAAACCCATCGCGTGATTCCTTGCATGACGTCTAATTCGATCTCACCAAACCTCTCGGATGAACCCTTACAATATATCGTTCTCTTCCACTAAACAATGAAGTCCCGAGTACGCACAAACCTCAAGCGTGTTGATATCATCTCAATAGCCTATCGAACAAAAATCTCGACAAATCAATCAAAGAAGTCGCTTGATCTCACCAAATCGATCGAAGAAGTCGCTTGATCTCACCAAATCGATCGAAGATCTCACCCAGCGGCAATGATCTCTCGCACATGTGACCATGTGCCACCTCACGTACAATTACCCTCTCACTCAACCAAGACGCTCTTGTTGCGATCAACATCTCTCAATGCAACGTCATCTCATAGCAGCCAGATCTATGTCGGCTCCTTGTCATGATGACTTTAAGAGTAACTAACGTCTCACAAATACTTCTCACACCGGGGAGGCCACCTATTTGGCATGGTTTAATGTTGTTGAGAAAATTCTCAACAACATTAGGTATTCCACTTGATAGGCATGCCTCCAGGTGCCAAGGAGACCACATACCAAACATGATCACGAACGTCAACAAGGTGATCGCGTGGCTCTCAAACTCTATGGACACTAGATGCTACACATTCATCACGCCCTTCAACACTACTAAGTGCAAACTCATCTCTGATCATTGTATTCCTCTTGAGGACAACTTACAAAAACTGCATGATACCTTCCAGCAACTGACCTCAGCCACTCTACTGTAGATATTCATGACTTTGGCGCCCTCCATACAATAGAATGACTTCTAGAAAATTTCCACAGATCTTCTAGCCCAACCACAGCGAGAAGCTCTTGTTGATATGTTATTTCTTGCATGCCTAACAGCTCCTATAATGTAGCTTGTTCCCTCATCCACTCCCAATACAGCTCACGCTCGCTAACGACCACTTTGTCCAGTCTATCGCCTTACACCATGGGTTACTACTACAGATGCCATGTACTTTACCCTTGCCCTTGTTGCACGGGGTTGGGGATGCTTTGATTTTTCAGGGCGTGGTAATACTTTCTGACATGGGGGGTCTAACAAAATAAATGTCGACTTTATAAATGACTAAATGAATTAATGCACGCATCCAGCGATTAGGGTTGCAACAATTGAAATTATAAAATAATGTGACAACAATCACGGACACGTAAAGCTTCTATTAAGAAAATAAGTAATGTAATGCACAAGTATGAATACTAGAAAACAAATACTTGATAGAACAAAACCCGACAAGTCGTGAGATAATATTAACACAATATTACAAACTTATATTACCCAACACAGCGGACTAACACAATTCAATACATAGAAATAACAACAACAAAAAACTTAACAATGATTAGAAAGTAAGGGCCCAGTGGGTGTCTGAGTAGGTGTCGGTGGTAGGGGCGGAAATGAAGGATTGCACTTGGACTGTAGAAGGGGAATGGATGACTAGTTCGGACTGTGCGCCTGCAGTTTGACTGTTCTGGGGGAAGGTTGGATGTTTTGAATGCAGCGGTTGGATGGCTTGTTAGTGGATGAGTGTGCAAGCTTTTGGAGCAAACAGGAATTAGAGGGTAGGATTTAGAAATTTTGTGTGTTGAACTGACTCTTCATAACCCAGAATTCAATTTTGTTGGGTTGTTCAAGCTTGGGTGTGAGGGGAAATGTGTTCATGGATGAAAGGATCGACATGAATGGTCATGATTCTCCGATCATGATGGCCCTCAAAATAAATTAAAATAAAAATTAGAAAAAATATTAAAAAAAACTTAAAAATCATGGATCTTTGATCCGCACAAAATGGATGGCTCCAATCGTCGTGTAAGCTCATGTGTATCATGATCCTCGTCAACTCCATCCGCCTTAAAAGAATTCATCACCTTGAAAGAAGGTGATCATATTCTCATTTAAAGGCGAGGTGAATCCCTTTACCTTTGATGATGTCATGATCTTATAGACTAGAATCCCAGTAAGAACAAACAGGTCTGAGCGTACTACTTCTGTGGAGGTTGGTGATGGTATTGTTGAAGCCGATGTTGATGATGTTACCAAGCTGTTGATGTTGGCAACCGTGCCGAAGATGATGATGAAAATGGTATTAGTGTCAAAAAAGGTATTGAGAGTGGTGCGGGTGGTACAACCGGTGGATGGGTGGTAAGAGGAGGTTGATGGTGGAGATGGTATAGTATGTAAGGTTGAGGCTCTGAGGTTGTAGAACGTAATGGGCCATGTAATCATGAGAATCATCAAATGGGATCAAATCTTCAATGTTAAATATAGGTGAAATTCTCATATTTTGATAAATATTAAATTCGCAAGTATTTGTCTCAATTCTCTCAATGTCTATATAAAGTCTCTTTAACCTTGCATTTAATTTTCCTACAATTCCTCATGGGGAACCCTCAACATGTATATAGATCATAATTTTGGAATTATGTTATTTTAAGTTATTGCACTTGTATTTTCTCTTTATTGCTTTGTAGTTTTTCTCTCCTATATATAGGAGAGAGCCTCCTTTCTTTCAATGCATTCCATTTTCCTATTCACCAACATGGTATGAGAGTCACGGGTAACCTAATCTCGCTTTTTGCTCGTCTGTCTCTCGTCCGCCGCCACGTTTAGAAACTCGCGGCTTCCACGTGTTTTGACGGCCATCGCCTCCTATATTTTTCGTGCATCCTTGGCGCATTTTCGTCAGAGGGGCTTCCGCTTTTTCTGCCTCCAGCATCAGTCGGCGCAGTCCCCCGCGGCAATCGACCCAAGGATCGTTTCTTCCGCTCCCGTCGTCTGCCTCCAGCGCCAGTCGGCGCAGTTTTCTTCGCATGGTTGTTTGATCCATTCTTGGGCGCCGGATCTATGCAGGCTCGAGTCCGCGATTGCCTTCAACTGGATCTCTTCGAGCCACCCATGATCACAGGACTCCTCAAATCACTACCATTAAGTTGGATGGAATCAATTATCTCCCGGGGGCTCATTTTGTTACTTTGGCCCTCAAGAGCAGCCGTCTATTTGGATACATCAATGGTACTACTAGGGCACCTAGTACTATCTCTCCAGATTGGCCCTAATGGGAATCCAAGAACTCCTTGGTGATGTCCTGGCTTACCAACTCTATGCAGGAATCTATTGCTCGCAACTACCTATTTCTGTACACTGCGGCTGATATTTTGAAGCGTGTCGAGATTACCTACTCCTGTCGTGGGAATGCCGCTCAGATTTTATCAATTGCGGCGACAGATTTTTCTCTTGCACCAAGGGGATCCCCCATCCCCCCGTAGCCTACTATCTGAAGTTTACCTAGCTTTACCAAGAGTATAACAACTTCGATTCGCTTACTCTTGTATCCCCTGAGGTCGAGGTTCTGATTTGTGCCCGGGAGGAACGCAACCGAATCTTCGAGTTTCTTCATAGTCTTCACTGTGACCATGATCCGATCAGTGTTCAGATTCTTGGCCGCTCTCCTCTGCCTTCCTTACCTGAGGTGTATAGTTTAGCTCAGGAAGAATATGACCGTCGGCTGATTCGTCTACCAGACATTGTTGCTGAGGGCTCTACCTTTGCCGCTCGGTTCAGTCTCCGTAGTCGCTCTATCTATGACACTAGGTCCAAGTCTATTGACAAGGACCATTTGCCGTGTGATTATTGTGGGAAAGCCCAGCATATACAGGACACTTGCCTTAAGCTTCATGGCTTTCCTCCTCGTGGGGGTCCTGCTCCTCGTGGCGGCAGTGTTTTTGGTCGCACTCTTGGTTTCCCTAATTCGTCTCACTCGGCTGATCTCTCTGATGTTGTTGATGATATTGCTCCTTATGGTGAAGTTGTTGCTCCTGAGTTTCCTTTTGCCCTTTCAGCTGAGGAAATTCACTTATTCCGCCGCTTTATGTTTGGACACTCATCTGAGTCTGTCGGCTCTTCATATGCCTACCAGGGGATTTCGGGTGCTCACTCTGCCACCGCCTGCTCTTCCACCAAGTGGATTATTGATTCCAATGCCACATACCACATGACTTGTTCTGCTACAGGTTTTGTGTCTCACATTCTTTTGTCTTGTAGGGACAAAGTGAACATTGTTGATGGATCTCTGTCTCCTATAGTCAGGAAAGGGTACATTTCTTGCTCCTCCTTCACCTCTCTTCGGTGCTTCATGTTCCTAAGTTTACCCGCAACTTGCTTTTTATTAGTTATCTTACTAATTCTATGAATTGCCCTGTAACTTTTTTCCATCCTCGTGTGTCTTTCAGGACTTGAAGACGGGGAAGGTGATTGGCTCTAGTATCATGTGTGAAGGCCTCTACATGTTTGACCCCTCCAGCTCTGCCTCTTCTCTGAAGGCTCTTTCCGTTGCTCAGACCTCTGTAGACTCCCGGCACTACCGCTTGAGTCATCCTTCTCTATCTACTATGCACCTTTTGTTTTCGCATATGTCAATTGTATCTTTGAATACTTCTAAATGTGATGTGTGTGCTCTTTGTAAACATCATCGTGCTTCTCTTAATCATGTGTCTACTCCTAATGATTCTCCTTTTGATGTGATTCATAGTAATGATTGGGATCCTTGCCTTGTTACCTCTATTTTTGGTTTCCACTGATTTGTTATGTTTATCGATTATTTTTCTCGTTGTACGTGGGTCTACTCAATGAAAAACAAAAATGATGTATTTCCCTTATTTCAACGTTTTCATAAGATTGTGGCTACTCAGTTTAACGTTGTAATTAAAGTTTTGTGCAGTGATAATGGTTGTGAGTATGTTTACTCCTCTTTTGAGCATTATCTTAGTGATCACGACATTATACATCAGACATCTTATGTCTACACCCCGACTCAGAATGGGGTCGTTGAGCGCAGGAATCACCATCTTCCAGAAGTAGCTCGCTACCTTCTCCTGAAGATACACCTCCTTAAGTACTTTTGGGGTGATGGGGTTCTTACTGCGGCGTACCTTATTAATCGACTGTCGACTCGTGTTCTTGGCCACAAATCCCCTCATGAGGCCCTTTTTGTCTCTCTCACACATCTCCTTATCCGGATCTTTAGGTGTGTGTGTTTTGTTCATGTGTCCCACGTCCAAACTTGATCCTCCTGCCCTCA
The DNA here is from genome assembly GCA_039513925.1 of Platanthera zijinensis. Classification (NCBI taxonomy): domain Eukaryota; kingdom Viridiplantae; phylum Streptophyta; class Magnoliopsida; order Asparagales; family Orchidaceae; genus Platanthera; species Platanthera zijinensis. The sequence goes on from CM077097.1 coordinate 155,859,541, forward strand.
AGTATATCTTTATTGGGTGTTCTCCTACCTAGAAAAGATATAAATGCTTTCACTTGGTTCCAGAAAGACCTTCATTACTATGGACATCACGTTTTAGGAGTCTGGGTCCTACTACGAGTCCTCACTTCAGGGGGAATCCTCACTTCAGGGGGAGTATTACCCAATGGAAGTCAACTCTCTTCCCCTACCTATTCTTCTTCTTGTGCCTATATCTGTTATGTCTATATCCTTTCCTACCCAACTCCTATGATTGCTCCTCCTTTACAGGTGTATACTCAGTGAAAAATGGGTCCAGGTACATCGGCATCTCTCAAGCCACCTGCTCTAACATCAAATCCCTCTTTGGGGACTCAAGGTAACTGTATCTCTACTCAACATCTGATGTCCCACTTTGTGGCATATAACTCATTATCTCTCTCACATAAACTCTTTGTAAAATGGAATGCATTAAAAGAAAGGAGGCTCTCTCCTATATATAGGAGGGAGAAACAACAAAACAATAAAAGGAAAATACAAGTGCAATAACGTAAAATAACATAATTTCAACACTCCACCTCAAGTTGGGCGTGTGATATCTTGCAAGCCCAACTTGCACATAATTTTTCCAAACACGTTCTGACTTAACCCCTGGTGAGAGCATCCACTAATTGTTAATCTAAAGAGATAAATGGTGTGCTCACAACCCCTCGTTCTATATTTTATTTGATGAAGTGGCGATCAACCTGCACATTCTTTGTAAGGTCATGTTGGATACGATTGTGAGCAATGCTAATGGAGGCTTTGCTATCACAGTAAAGTCTCACGGGATCCTTGTTTTTCATGCCAAGATCGTTTAAAAGAGACTTAATCCAAAGTCTTTCGCAAATCCTATGCATCATGACTCTGAATTTTGCCTCTGCACTCAACCTGACAACCACATATTTTTTACTTCTCCACGTTACCAAATTACCACCAACTAGTGAACAATAACCAGAGGTGGACCTCATGTTATCAACTGAACCGACCCAATCAGTATCAGTATAGACTTCAACAGTGAATGTTTTGCCGAGAGAGAACAGGATACCCTTTCCAAGAGAGTACCTGAGATACTGGAGGATTCGGTGGGCAGCTTCCAAGTGACGGATTTTTGGTGAGTGCATGAACTGACTGATAACACCAACAACATATGAAATATCCGAACGGGTATGATAGATAGATAAGATAACCAGCCAGTCGTTGGAATCCAGTGATATCAGCCACAGCTTCCCCCATCATCTCTACCCAATCCGTAGTTGACTTCAATTGGGGTGTCAACAGGTCTACACGCACTTATCCCACATGAGTGGAGCAAGTCAAGGATGTACTTCCTCTGTGATATGAATATACCATGATTTGATCGAGCGACCTCAATTCACAGGAAGTATCTGAGATTTCTCAGGTCTTTTACTTCAAACTCCTTTGTCAATCTTTGTTTCAAGATCTAGATTTCTTTAGTATCATCGCACGTGATAATGATATAATCCATATAAACAAAAAGAGTCGTAAGTTTTCCATGTTTGTGCTTTACAGATAAAGTATGATCTACATTGCTCTGAGAGTATCCAAATGTGACCATAACTCTATGAAATCTCTCAAACCAGCCCCGAGGAAACTGTTTTAGGCCATACAAGGCTTTCTTCAACCTGCATACCTTTCCCCCAGATCCTGTCGGGGTAAGACCAGGTGATAATGACATGTAAACCTCTTCTTCTATGTCCCCATGAAGAAATGCATCCTTCACATCTAACTGGATCAAAGTCCACCCTTTGCAGGTAGCACATGAGAGCAAAACTCTTTTAGAATTCATCTTCATCACAGTGGTGAAGGTCTCTTGATATTCAATCCCCATGGTCTGGGTATAACCCCTAGCCACCAATCAAGTATTGTATCGCTCAACAACACCTTGAGAGTTCTGCTTGACAGAGAACACCCGCTTACATCCTACCACAGTCTTGCTAGGTGGCAAAGTGACCAAGTCCCATGCGCAATTCTTTTCCAGGGCCAACATCTCCCCACGCATAGCATCTTGCCATTATTGGTGAGCAATATCCTCCTGCCAAGTTGAGGGGATAGAAATGGAGAAGAGAGAGGCAACAAAGAGTTTATGTGAGAGAGATAATGAGTTATAGCACACAAAATGGTACATCGGATGTTGGGTAGAGATACAGTTACCTTCTGTCACCAAAGAAGGATCCGATGTTGGAGCGAGTGGCCTGAGAGATGTCGATGTACCAGAACCCCTTTTCCGCCGAGTATACACCTGTAAAGGAGGAGCAGTTGTACGAGTAGGAGTAGGGTGGGCAATGATATATACATATAAGGCATAGGCACAGGAGGAGGAATGTAGAGGAAGAGAGCTCACTTCTATCGGGTAAGACACATAATTTGATCACTTTTTTTGAAACATTATGTTAACATGGGACTATAAGTATAAGATTTATAAATTTTAATATTGCAAGTGATCCTACGCCGGATAGATTAAAGCATGTCATGAAATAACGATAAATTGAAATAACGATAAATAATAGTCGACGGACTTAACAGATCACCTATACAGAGAATCCACTACACCTGTATTTTTTCAAAGGGGTACATGGTTAGTGGAATAAGTGTGTGGCTTATAAAAAATTTCATCGTGGGTGCAATGATCATTTAAATAATCACTTGAGGTATCAGCACTAATGATTATGGAACCGATTCCTAGACTATCGAGAGCAATCTCACACTAGACTGAGCCACAGATAGCGGATACGTCCTTAACGAGTGATAGTTTATTTAGAAGCCCTTTAGGAAGTATAGAATAGAATTCATCACGAATTCAACAATCACCCGAATAAATTTCAAAGATATTGGCACTATAAATCAACATTCGGATGCGCCCAATAACTCTATAAATGAAAAACTCACACTGTGGCACACTAGGTAAGATGCATGAAACTTTGTCGTATGAGTGATGAGTAATAAGATAGGGTCCCGAGAAATTAGGATTGTGAAAGACAGGCCTGGGTACAAGTATGACATAACCGGAAGAAATCTCAAGTATTCTATACTTGCAGACAAGTTTCATATTTGAGTCTCATCATCAACATGACTAGATGCAAGTATCAAATGCTCTATGATAATGACGCTCTAAGGAACATCAGTAATAATCACACAATTACATATTTTTGTTTGTCCTATTGGGTTAGGGGTAGACTCATTATCACTATCGAAAGCCCATTGGGCTATAGAAGAAGGGGTGTAATCCAACCACTTGAATAATATTACACTGCACATAATGTTTATGTGCTTTAAGGAATTTCTAATGTCATCAAACTGAGAGTCCATGCAGTTAAAATTACGTAACATAAGTTTGTGGAAGTCAATAGTCGACATCTTAGTGTTAGTAACGTTTTCACAATAACAACCTGATGTAGGGGTAGGCTAGTGGTGCTCGGGCGCTAGGACTCTACGTGTAGGTGCGGGGGATATGCTAATGCAACACCTAAATGCAATGCGACAGTCGGATGACGACAACAATTAATTTAAGCAATGAAAAGTAATAGCACCACGCAGTTAATCAAAATAAAGAAACAAATAATTAATTTTTAGCAATTTGGCAACGGCTTCCTCCGCTCGGAGGGCCTAAGCAAGCGCACGGCAAATAAATCCACAAACAATTAATAGCATAAAAGAAAATAACTACCACACAACCGTAATCGCAGCCCAATATAGATAAACAACCAAATGAAAAATGTCAAATCACATAATACAATACCACAAACGCTCATAAAATAGAGGGCTGAACCGAGACACTGAAGATTTGGATGGCCGGATGTGTAGATCGGCGATCAGAGGTGGAACCGGTGGCGAGACGACGGTGACGGTGGCTGCCCTTGGCGGAAAACAGTGGTAACGAGTAGTAAAACGGCGGATCCGGCAACGAATAATTAGATCCGGGTCGGGGATGAGTAGATCCACTATTTAGGGGCGGATCCGGGCAAAAATGAAAAGTTTGCGCGGTGGGAATAACGGATCGGGTGACTAGAATCCTAGATCCAGACTGATCTAGAATTTTAGGGCTATTGGGATGGTGGATCCACGGAGGGGAGTTGGCGGATTAGGAAGGAGGGGAAGTTGGTGATCCGGGTGAACAGTGTTTCGGGTGAACAGTGGCGGTGAACAGTGCGCACATGAACAGTGCTCGGATGAACAGTGTTTCGGGTAGGGAAGAGTGGTTGCTGGCTGGAATGGCAGGCTGCAACGGTTTTGGGGGGTTTCCGATGGCTGGAAAAGGGATTTGAAGGGTGGAAAACGAAGGTGGGGGTAGGGATTACCTTGGGGAGGAGTTTGGCGGCCTAGGAGTCGTCACCTAGGGTTCCACGGCGTCGGCACCGGGGAGGGATCGCTGGAATCCGGGAATACTGCTTCTCCAAATTCTGCAATGGTCTCAAATCAGCCCCCTAGAATCCTATTTATAAGAAAACACAAACTAGGGCATCCCCATCAACGGCTATGATTGGCCGGTGGGTTAGCCCTTAAAATACATCAAAATAAACTCAAAAAATATAAAGTAATATAGCGTTTTGACTCGCGGCGATGCTCCGGACGCAATCGCGAAGCCCGATCGTCGATCCGGGCACGCCATATGTGTAAAGTTGCCAAATCAGCCCCGAACGGGCCCAAAAGGCGTCCTCGTCTCTGCTCCGCATCAATCTCCCCGTCTTGAAAGAATTCATCTCCCGATGAATAGGGATCAAAATTCTCTCGTTGCATGCCGGGTAAAACTCGAAGAAGTCCACCAGAGGTCGCCCAAGTGTCGTCACTGGAAAGTGTTCTCGCTGATCAACTCCCCCTGACTGAAAAGATGTCATCTCCGATGAATGGAGACGGACGTGCTGAAGTCGAAGTCCAGGGGCAAATCGATCAAGCTCTGCTGCAAGTACCCAAGAGTCACCAACGTCTGTAGTGGAAATGCACTGGTGGAATCTGGTCTCCATGAAGCTCTCAACGCTCAACTCACGAGTGGTGGATCCCGGTGCGATCGGTGGTGCTTGTGGTGAAACCAAAGAAGACGAGTCTCCAGGTGGGTGGAGGTCAACAATGGGTGAGGATGTATGAGGGTGATATGGTAACGACAGTGGGGATGGAGGTGGCTGGGTATCTCCACTGCTCGGGTCCACATACTCATGAGGTTCATAGTACGGAGTCAGATTTTCAACATTAAACACAGGGCGAATTCCCATACTGGCCGGGATGTCAAGTCGGTAGGCGTTGGTCCCAATACGACTAATAATTGAGTACGGACCCATTTGCCTCGCGCTTAACTTCTTGGCAGGCCCCGAAGGGAGCCTCTCAGGGTGGACTCGCACCATTACCTTCTCGCCTACATTAAGTATTTGCTCTCTCCTTCACTTATCTGCATGGGCTTTGTAATTTTCATTGCTTGCTATTATTCGTCGGCGGACCGATTCATGCAAATCATGCAAATGTTGTGCAAATGACTCAGCAGACTCATGCAGGCAATGCAAATGATGCAAAGACAACATGACAGACACGGTACACTCCTTATAAGAAAATCTAATAATTCCTGAGATGTCTCTCAAATTTGGTGGTGGCCTATCAGGAGGTTCTTTCGATGGAGTGTATACAAACTCATCCCGTATATGACGAGTGCTCAGATGACCTTAAGAGACAACTATACTCAAATACGGGCTCATAAAGAGCCAAATGTCTCTCGGGGGTAGCGCATCAGGTGGCTCCCCAAGAGGTATGTAAGAAAAGTCATCACGAAGGAGACGACCACCTGAGTGAAAATCGTGTACACCAACTAGAAGTCGTGACTCTAAAATATGGTAAGCGTCCCAGACAAGAAAGAACTCATCGGGTGGTTCAGCTGGTGGCATGTCCCAAAACTCATCCAGTGTGTGAGGTGTCATAAGGTAGGTCCTCACAATATGAGTATGCTCAAGTGGACTCAAGGTAGGCCCTACATATGTCATGCTCCACTCGAGGTCCCTTCTCTGAGACAAGACCAGAGATGATAATGAAAGAGACGTCATACCTGAGTGGCTCACCCAAGTCTCAAGCTCACCAAGATGTGGCGGATCATCAGGAGGCTCAACAGGAGGCTCGTCATAGGGCTCGTCACTAAGGTCAAGGTCCTCCCGATGAGTACCATCGAAAGGGGTAGTGCCCCTGTGCATGGGTGACATAGCCACTACGAGATCAACACCAAACTCTGAGCTCTCGATCGTAACATGGCTCAGGGTAATGCCAAGGGAAAAGTTATATAAACCTACGCTCAAGACTGGGTCTGCGGGTGCGGTGTCAAGACATGAGTCTAGGGTATGAGTGTTAATCAAACCCGGACATGCCAAAAGTGGAGGTGTGGGTGAGGGACACAACACTACAGACTCAATAGGTCGCTCAGGCTCATCCTTCGTCGGAGTCACAAGAGACTGGTCAGAAACAAGAGATAGATCACTCACGGGGCTAAGCATCTCGCTGGGGTGAGAGCAATCCGTATCAGGTATCACTTTCGTCGTGGGTAACAGGACAGTAGTAGACATCGCGATGATCTCAGTATGAGAAGGACTCGTACTGCGGAGGTCAAGGTGAGGGTCCAACCGACTAGCTCTGGCGGATCTCGAAGACTGTTCGTAATGAAGGGCAAGCTGACACGTCTGCTCGAGGGACTTCGAGCTATGATAAACCACCTTAGTACGAATGTCAGATCGAAGCCCAGACCGAAATCTGCAAGTGGTCATGGTTGGGTCCTCTCGGATATCGCTTCTCACAACTAACTCATCAAAGCAATCTCTGTACTCAGCGACAGACATGGATTCTTGCTGAAGAGAAAATAATTAGTCGAGCAAGCGACTCCGATATGATAAAGGTAGGTACCTCTGACACAATATACGCTTCATGTCCACCCAACTAGTGATGCGACAAAGACGGTCTCGCTCGCGGGTCCTCTCCACGCTAGCCCAATATGCCCTTGCCTGATCTAAAAGACTAAGTCTCGCAAATTTAACGCGACGCTCACCGAATAACTCAAAATGATCAAGATAATACTTAATATCCACGAGCCAATAACTGAAAGACTCGGGACTCGATGAGTCGTCAAAGGAAGGGGAAACTGTACGAAACTGACTCTCAAGATCTTTCTCAAAGTTACGATCCTCATAATAGTCGTCCCTAAGGTAATCGGGTCGATTCGAAGGATCAACACGATCCGCTCCCGTGCAAGGATATGAACGACGACAATCATCATACTGATCGTCTCTGGCATAGTGAGGTTGTGTCGGTGGGTCGACACGATCTCGGGAAGTGGTGTGCCATAGACGATAATAATCATCATGATAACGTGAGGATTTCTCTGAAGTCGCTCTATGAGATTAGAAATAGACGGACTCAGAATCTCCCAAGAGAGGAGAGGAACGACGCTGATAATTAGTCATGGATGAACCTAAAGACTCTATATGACCTACCACTACAAAGCATACGAATGGCCTAACCTTGACCACTGATACCAATTTGATGTAGGGGTAAGCTAGTGGTGCTCGGGCGCTAGGACTCTACGTGTAGGTGCGGGGGATATGCTAATGCAACACCTAAATGCAATGCGATAGTCGGATGACGACAACAATTAATTTAAGCAATGAAAAGTGATAGCACCACGCAGTTAATTAAAATAAAGAAACAAATAATTAATTTTTAGCAATTTGGCAACGGCTTCCTCCGCTCGGAGGGCCTAAGCAAGCGCACGGCGAATAAATCCACAAACAATTAATAGCATAAAAGAAAATAACTACCACACAACCGTAATCGCAGCCCAATATAGATAAACAACCAAATGAAAAATATCAAATCAAATAATACAATACCACAAACACTCACAAAATAGAGGGCTGAACCGAGACACTGAATATTTGGATGGCCGGATGTGTAGATCGGCGATCAGAGGTGGAACCGATGGCGAGACGACGGTGGCTGCCCTTGGCGGAAAACGGTGGTAACGAGTAGTAAAACGGCGGATCCTGCCACGAATAATTAGATCCGGGCCGGGGATGGGTAGATCCACTATTTAAGGGCGGATCCGGGCAAAAATGGAAAGTTTGCGCGGTGGGAATAACGGATCGGGTGACTAGAATCCTAGATCTAGACTGATCTAGAATTTTAGGGCTATTGGGATGGTGGATCCACGGAGGGGAGTTGGCGGATTAGGAAGGAGGGGAAGTTGGTGGTCCGGGTGAACAGTGTTTTGGGTGAACAGTGGCGGTGACCAGTGTTCGGGTGAACAGTGTTTTGGGTAGGGAAGAGTTGTTGCTAGCTGGAATGGCGGGCTGCAACGGTTTTGGGGGGTTTCTGATGGCTGGAAAAGGGATTTGAAGGGTGGAAAACGAAGGTGGGGTTAGGGGTTACCTTGGGGAGGAGTTTGGCGGCCTAGGAGTCGTCACCTAGGATTCCACGGCGTCGGCACCGGGGAGGGATCGCTGGAATCCGGGAATACTGCTTCTCCAAATTCTGCAATGGTCTCAAATCAGCCCCCTAGCATCCTATTTATAAGAAAACACAAACTGGGCATCCCCATCAACGGCTATGATTGGTCGGTGGGTTAGCCCTTAAAATACATCAAAATAAACTCAAAAAATATAAAGTAATATAGCGTTTTGACTCGTGGCGATGCTCCGGACGCAATCGCGGAGCCTGATCGTCGATCCGGGCACGCCATATATGGAAAGTTGCCAAATCAGCCCCGAACGGGCCCAAAATGCGTCCTCGTTTCTGCTCCGCATCACAACCTCTACAAGGCACCTGAGAAACATCAGGTCGTATCAGTGCATTAATTCGAGTCTTACTAATTGAGGGTTAAGGACGAGGATGATCATCATAAGAGTATGACAACCTTAAAGGAGAAGCACAATGAGTTTTAACATAATGAGGCTTTAGATCCTCAAATAATTAATGATGTCTCTAGTAATAATAAGGATTTCTGATATGCGTCTTTCTAATATGTATTCATGTATCGTCCACACGCACCTAAGCTTTAAAAGGGGTGAGGCAAGCGTAAATATCATTTGCAATATAATTTGATATAAAAATCAAGTGACATATTTTCTCAAAACCTTTCAAGTAATTTTACAAACAATGTTTGATTATAGTTTTTCTGTTAAAGAAGCCCACTTAACTAGGCCCATGTAGTTTCTTTCGTTGTTACTTCTCTCTTCTCTTTAGTCTCACATTGTGTATAGAACCTTGCTCTCTCTTTCTCTCATCTATATATTTGTACTCATTCTTTGTATTCAATACAAGTGAACATATCTACAAGGTGGTTTTTCTACTTCTCTACATGGTATCAGAGGCACCGGTCCTCCTTGGGCGGCTACCCTCTTCTTAACCGTCTTTCTTCCCGTGTTCTCGCCTCGGCGTGCGGCTAGCTGCGGACAGCCCGCTTTGTCCGCTTCCCGCTCTTCCCGCTCGGTCTCTGGAGGACTGCTTCTTCCTATCCGCTTCGCCTCTCTTCTCCCCTCTCCCCTCCGTGGTTTCACTCCTCCCCTCCCGCCTCTTATAGCATTCCTGTGGGGCCCACCTCTCTCTCTTCTCGCGCGGTTTCCCTTGTGCTGTCCGCCGCGGTCTCCTGCTCCCCGGCTTCTCGCTATTCGCAGCTCTCTCCCGCTATCCGGCACGCTTTCCTGCGGCCTGTTCCTAGTCGCAGTTCTCCGCCTTGTCGCGGATCCCTTCTCGTGCGGCCTGGTCTTTCCGCCGGTCTCCCTTCTCGCGCGGTCTTTATCCTCCTTTCCGCCGAGTCCTTTCTTTGCTCGCCTCTTCCTATTGCTCGCTGCGGCCTCTCTCTATCTGCTTGAGTGTTCCTTACTCGCGGTTTCGTCTCTCTGCCCGCTCGTAGCCTCCGTTTCTGACCGCTGCTGGGTTCAACCTGACCGTGCGGACTGTCTTCTCCCGCATTTAGGTCGTGGTCTTCTCCTCCTCTCCGCGCGGATAGGTCTTTGTCCGCCGGCTCTCTATCCGCCTCTGGTCGCGGCCTCCAGCCGCTGGTGTCTTTACATCGTGACCGAGCGGTCTCCGTTCTAGTCGCACGGCCTCTCTTCTCCTCCTTTCCGAGCGGCCTCTGTTCTAGTCGCGCGGACTCCTCTGCTGCCGGTCTGCTCTCCAAGCCGCCTCTCCTCCATGGGTTCTTCTGCTGATTCGACTAGCACGGCGGTTCCTCCTGCAGCCCGCCCGGCCTCTATTCCCGAAATACGGGATGAACTCCGTATCACTACTATCTCTTTGGTCGGCAAGAAGAATTTTGTCGAATGGGCGCATTCTGTTCGTCGGGTCCTGCAATCCAAGGGGTTTCTTCATCACTTGACCCAGGTGGTTACCGGGACTCCGACTGACGAATGGTTACGCAATGATGGTCGTGTGCAAACATGGATCCTTAATTCTCTTGATAGCGAATCATATCGCCTGTCTATGTACCACGAGACGGCCAAAGGCATGTGGGATGAGATTCATACCCTCTACTCCGGAAAGGATAGTCTCCACCATCTGTATGACATAATCACTGCTCTCCAGGCCCTTGATAGCAGTGGTACGATCGATCTAACTTCCTTTGTGGCTCAGGCTCGGTCATTGGTCGAGGCATGGATTCAACATCAGCCTCCTACTGTGGACCTTGTTGCCCAGCGTGCTCAAAAGGAGGTTATGGGCATAGCCATGATGATGGCTCGGCTACCCCATCACCTTCATAGTGTACGGGCCCACATCCTCTCTTCTACTGTTACCCCGTCCTTCTCAGATGTGTGTTCCATGCTTCTCAAAGTTACCCCGCCTCCGGAGGTGTCGGGCCCTCCTTCTCCAGCTCTTGTCCAGCAGGCTCCTGCTCCTTTACTACCTTTACCATCTTCTGTCTGTGGAGACCGCTCTGACTCGCGGGGACGTGGGCGGGGTGGCCGGTCTCGGCCTAAGTGCTCGTTCTGTGGCAAAGATGGGCATCTTGAAGCCACGTGCTATCGTAAGCATGGTCGCCCACCTCGTCCGCAGGCTGCTGCTGCTGTTACCGACTCCTCTCCCACTCGTACTGATCTCGACGAGGTCCGCCTTCAGCTTCAGCATCTTCAAGGCCTGCTCAGCCGCCCGCCCGCCTCTGTTGCCTCCGCTGCCTCCATCTCCAATGAAGGTATCACCTGCCTTTCCTTTGGCCCGCGCTGGATCCTCGACTCTGGTGTCACTCACCACATCACCTCTGTTCGTCCGCCTTAGTACTTGTCTTCCCCTCACCCGAAGTACATTACAGTGGCCAATGGCGCCTCTGTCCCTGTTGTTGGCTGTGCTGATATTCCTCTCACCTCTTCTCTTCAACTGCGCTCGGCTCTTCATGTTTCGGGCTCTCCTTTTAATTTGTTTTTTGTTGGTCGCCTTACTTCTGATTTACATTGCTCAGTGACCTTTACTTCTTCTTCTTTTCTGATACAGGATCAGCAGACGCGGACTATCATTGGTAAGGGGCGACTGCAGAACGGGCTCTACCTTCTTGACGACTCTCCTACACTCCTCGCATCTGTCTCCTCTTCCGACTGGCATCGACGTCTTGGTCATGCTCCTCTACCTGTCCTCCAGAAGGCTCTCCCAGATATATCTCTTCCTGTTTTTCAATGTGAAACATGTATTTTTGGCAAACAGCCACGTTCATCTTTTCCTTCTCATTGTACTCGGAGCTCCGCTCCTTTTATCTTAGTATACTCCGATATATGGGGTCCGTACAAATTTGCTAGTATTTCTGGCTATCGGTATTTTGTTATCTTTATTGATGATTATTCGCGCATGACGTGGTTGTATCTTCTTCGCGATCGTTCTGAGCTTCCCCGCGTCTTCCGGGAGTTCATTCTTGAGACTCGCACTCAATTCTCTGCGCTCATTCGCACTATTCGTACCGACAATGCGCGATAATACACAGGTCATGACTTTGCAGCCCTCTGCATTGAGAACGGCATTATTCACCAAACCTCATGTGTGTATACTCCGCAACAGAATGGTGTCGCCGAGCGCAAGAATCATTACCTTCTTGATGTGGCTCGATCCCTTATGCTTCAAATGCGCGTTCCCAAACCATACTGGAATTTTGCGCTCTCCACCGCCTGCTTTCTTATCAACCGTCTACCATCCTCCGTTCTTCAGAATACTACTCCGTTCAGCCTCCTCTTTCCGTCCACTCCGTCTTTCCCTGTTACTCCTCGTATCTTTGGGTGTGCTAACTATGTTCACCATCTCGGCCCTTCCACCGACAAATTGGATCCCCGTGCGGCCAAACATATCTCTGTCGGTTACTCGCGCACTCAAAAGGGGTATATGTGTTATTCGCCTACTACCCGCAAGGTTACTGTCTCTGCGGACGTTACTTTCTGGGAAGATCTTCCCTTCTTTTCTGCTCTGGATGTCGTTCCCTTTCCAGAGTTCGTCGTTCGTCCTATCATCCCGGTTCCTTGCTCCTCATCCTCTCCTCCTCCGGACCCAGCTCCGGTTCGTCCGACTCCACCTGTTATTCGGGTTTATTCTCATCACTCCTCTCCTCCCGTTGCCCCACTGCAGTCGGCCTCGCCCTCTGATGCTCTGCCACCTGCTGCTCGGTTCCTGCCTCCACCGCTCATCCGATGGCAAACTATGTCTCCCTCCATCGCCTTTCACCACCACTTTGTCACATCATTATCCTCTGTTTCTATTCCTAACTCTGTACAAGAGGCGCGCCAACATCCTGGCTGGCAGGCTGCTATGGAGGAAGAAATGACGGCTCTTTGGGCCAACCAGACCTGGACCCTGGTCCCTCTGCCTCTCGGTCAGCACCCGGTTGGGTGTAAATGGGTTTTTGTCATCAAACATGCTCCGGATGGCACTATTGCCTGACTGAAGGCAAGACTGGTGGCCCGTGGTTTCACTCAACAGCATGGTCTCGATTATGAGGAAACTTTCTCTTCGGTGGCCAAGCTCAACTCGGTCCGTGTGCTTCTCTCCGTGGCTGTACACCGCCACTGGCCGCTTCATCAGCTCGATATCAAGAATGCATTTCTGAATGGTTATCTTCACGAAACCGTCTACATGCGCCAGCCGCCCGGGTTTGAGACCACGGGGGAGTCTCATGTGTGCCTTCTAAAGAAGTCACTCTATATGGTCTCAAACAATCCCCCCAGGCGTGGTTTGACAAATTCAGCAAAGTGATTCAGGATATGGTTTTCACTCAGAGCTCTGCTGACTTCTCTCTTTTCACCCGACACCGGGCAAAGGGAACAGTCATTCTGTTGGTTTATGTTGACGACATCCTACTTACTGGAGATGACTCACAGGGGATCCAAGCGGTCAAACAACATCTGAGCACCGTTTTTCAGACCAAGGACCTAGGGAATCTTCGCTACTTCCTCGGTCTTGAGGTCGCACGACGACCGGATGGGCTTGGCCTCGTCCGCAAGCTGCTGTTGCTGCTACCGACTCCTCTCCCACTCGTACTGATCTCGACGAGGTCCGCCTTCAGCTTCAGCATCTTCATGTCCTGCTCAGCCGCCCGCCCGCCTCTGTTGCCTCCGCTGCCTCCATCTCCAATGAAGGTATCACTTGCCTTTCCTTTGGCCCGCGCTGGATCCTCGACTCTGGTGCCACTCACCACATCACCTCTGTTCGTCCGCCTTAGTACTTGTCTTCCCCTCACCCGAAGTACATTACTGTGGCCAATGGCGCCTCTGTCCCTGTTTTTGGCTGTGCTGATATTCCTCTCACCTCTTCTCTTCAACTGGACTCGGCTCTTCATGTTTCGGGCTCTGTTTTTAATTTGCTTTCTGTTGGTCGCCTTACTTCTGATTTACATTGCTCAGTGACTTTTACTTCTTCTTTTCTGATACAGGATCAGCAGACGCGGACTATCATTGGTAAGGGGCGACTGCAGAACGGGCTCTACCTTCTTGACGACTCTCCTACACTCCTCGCATCTGTCTCCTCTTCCGATTGGCATCGACGTCTTGGTCATGCTCCTCTACCTGTCCTCCAGAAGGCTCTCCCAGATGTATCTCTTCCTGCTTTTCAATGTGAAACATGTATTTTTGGCAAGCAGCCACGTTCATCTTTTCCTTCTCATTGTACTCGGAGCTCCGCTCCTTTTATCTTAGTATACTCCGATATATGGGGTCCGTACAAATTTGCTAGTATTTCTGGCTATCGGTATTTTGTTACCTTTATTGATGATTATTCGCGCATGACGTGGTTGTATCTTCTTCGCGATCGTTCTGAGCTTCCCCGCGTCTTCCGGGAGTTCATTCTTGAGACTCGCACTCAATTCTCTGCGCTCATTCGCACTATTCGTACCGACAATGCGCGATAATACACAGGTCATGACTTTGCAGCCCTCTGCTTTGAGAACGGCATTATTCACCAAACCTCATGTGTGTATACTCCGCAACAGGATGGTGTCCCCGAGCGCAAGAATCATTACCTTCTTGATGTGGCTCGATCCCTTATGCTTCAAATGCGCGTTCCCAAACCATACTGGAATTTTGCGCTCTCCACCGCCTGCTTTCTTATCAACCGTCTACCATCCTCCGTTCTTCAGAATGCTACTCCGTTCAGCCTCCTCTTTCCGTCCACTCCGCCTTTCCCTGTTGCTCCTCGTATCTTTGGATGTGCTTGCTATGTTCACCATCTCGGCCCTTCCACCGACAAATTGGATCCCCGTGCGGCCAAACATATCTTTGTCGGTTACTCGCGCACTCAAAAGGGGTATATGTGTTATTCGCCTACTACCCGCAAGGTTACTGTCTCTGCGGACGTTACTTTCCGGGAAGATCTTCCCTTCTTTTCTGCTCTGGATGTCGTTCCCTTTCCAGAGCCCGTCGTTCGTCCTATCATCCCGGTTCCCTGCTCCTCATCCTCTCCTCCTCCGGACCTGGCTCCGGTCCGTCCGACTCCACCTGTTATTCGGGTTTATTCTCGTCGCTCCTCTCCTCTCGTTGCCCCACTGCAGTCGGCCTCGCCCTTTGATGCTCTGCCACCTGCTGCTCCGGTTCCTACCTCCACCGCTCATCCGATGGCAAACTATGTCTCCCTCCATCGCCTTTCACCACAACTTCGCCACTTTGCCACATCATTATCCTCTGTTTCTATTCCTAACTCTGTACAAGAGGCGCGTCAACATCCTGGCTGGCGGGATGCTATGGAGGAAGAAATGACGGCTCTTTGGGCCAACCAGACCTGGACCCTGGTCCCTCTGCCTCTCGGTCAGCACCCGGTTGGGTGTAAATGGGTTTTTGTCATCAAACATGCTCTGAATGGCACTATTGCCCGACTGAAGGCCAGACTGGTGGCCCGTGGTTTCACTCAACAGCATGGTCTCGATTATGAGGAAACTTTCTCTCCGGTGGCCAAGCTCAACTCGGTCCGTGTGCTTCTCTCCGTGGCTGTACACCGCCACTGACCGCTTCATCAGCTCGATATCAAGAATGCATTTCTGAACGGTTATCTTCAC
The DNA here is from genome assembly GCA_039513925.1 of Platanthera zijinensis. Taxonomy (NCBI): domain Eukaryota; kingdom Viridiplantae; phylum Streptophyta; class Magnoliopsida; order Asparagales; family Orchidaceae; genus Platanthera; species Platanthera zijinensis. The sequence goes on from CM077097.1 coordinate 155,875,046, forward strand.
GAAACCGTCTACATGCGCCAGCCTCCCGGGTTTGAGACCACGGGGGAGTCTCATGTGTGCCTTCTAAAGAAGTCCATCTATGGTCTCAAACAATCCCCCCGGGCGTGGTTTGACAAATTCAGCAAAGTGGTTCAGGATATGAGTTTCACTCAGAGCTCTGCTGACTTCTCTCTTTTCACCCGACACCGGGCAAAGGGAACAGTCATTCTGTTGGTTTATGTTGACGACATCCTACTTACTGGAGATGACTCACAGGGGATCCAAGCGGTCAAACAACATCTGAGCACCGTTTTTCAGACCAAGAACCTAGGGCATCTTCGCTACTTCCTCGGTCTTGAGGTCGCACGACGACCGGATGGGCTTGTCCTCTCCCAACGGAAGTACTGTCTCGATCTCCTCAAAGATGCTGGCCAATCAGGTTGTAAGCCAGCTAATACACCGATGGAGGCAAATCACAAGCTCTGTGCACATGCCTTTGATGAGGATCTGCTTCTCCAGAACCTGGAGTACTATAGACGCCTTGTCGGAAAGTTGATCTACCTAACAGTCACGAGACCTAATATATCATTTGCTGTTGGGGTTGTCAGTCGGTTCATGCATGCTCCCCGGGTCTCTCATCTCCAAGCCGTTGAACGAATTCTCCGGTACCTTAAGGCAGCTCCGGGTCAAGGGCTTGTTTACAAAACCTCCACCTCGACTCCCGCATTGGTTGCTTACTCTGATGCCGATTATGCCGGTTCCCTGGACGATCGGCGGTCGACCAGTGGATTCTGTACTTACTTTGGAGATCATCTCATTACTTGGAAAAGTAAAAAACAAGCCGTGGTCGCTCGATCTTCTGCGGAAGCTGAATACCGATCTATGGCATCGGTTGTTTCTGAACTCACATGGCTTGAAAGCCTTCTTGCTGAATTGGGAGTAAAACTTCCTTCATCTGCTTTTCTCTTTTGTGATAGCCAAGCGACCATACACATAGCAAAGAATCCGGTGTTTCACGAGCGTACGAAGCATATCGAGGTCGATTGTCACTTCATACGGGAAAAAGTTCAAATGAAGAAACTTGAGTTAAAGCATGTTTCGGGCACTGATCAAGTTGCTGATATTCTCACAAAGGCTCTATCAAGCACTTTGTTCTACCAGTGTTTGTCCAAGCTTGGTGCATATGATCTATACGCTCCAGCTTGCGGGGGAGTATTAGAGAAGCCCACTTAACTAGGCCCATGTAGTTTCTTTCGTTGTTATTTCTCTCTCCTCTTTAGTCCCACATTGTGTATAGGACCTTGCTCTCTCTTTCTCTCATCTATATATTTGTACTCATTCTTTGTATTCAATACAAGTGAACATATCTACAAGGTGATTTTTCTACTTCTCTACATTATCTAATTAAAAAAGTTGGTTTTGTTGTGAGAGTTGAAATTAACTAATACAATAAAAGAGTCATCAAGAAAAAATAATTATGTTTAAACTAGTGCAGGCTCTAGAAACCCCTTCAAATAAAATAAAAGCGTAAATCAAATTAGTAATGAGCTTGATAGACTATCTTGACAGTGAGGATTCCCATATTAAGATGGAGCCTCTTTGGAGTCCATCCACCCACTAACTTTAGGGCGATCAATTAAAACGGTCGGCCAGTTACACCCCCTTAAGCTTGCTTCACGCGGTGAATCCTACTGTTTAGTTTGACCACAATCCAAAAGATTTTTTCCCCCTATATCTATGAATGCAAACAACTCTTTTTATTTATTGAGTGATCTTACCACAATCAGGATTGGTTAGACCGGCTAGATCGTGGTCCCAGATTAAAATCATACACCAGAAATATGACTATAAAGAATGATAAATAAGAGATTGTACTTTTATAAGCTAAAAATTAAAAACTATACAACTAATAAAGTATTCTAAGGTTCATCAAGAAAAGCACTATAAGGAATTAGCTGCTCATCTTGAGAAACAAAGCAAAAAAAATAGTAAGAGAAAGACATGATTGAAAAAAAAAACTAGCTAGAAAACCTTACAACCAATTTAGCTCTCATTTTAGCGATGAAGCCTACAAGATACCCTCCCCTTAGACTCATAAATTAGGTAGAAGATGGAGGTGTTGTGCTCTGATCAACTGTCCTCCAATTCCCTTCAGTTCTGGGTATTTATAGGAAGCAGAATATGCAACTTACAGAACACACACCCTAGGCCAACATCGTGTGATTTAACCAAGTGATCTGCCAATGGTCGTAATAAGCCTAAGAATACGCTTCGTGGGTTAAATTGCGAGGCAGTTTCCTTTAAGATAGCACACACCCAATACACACGCCATGTGGTTCGGGCGCGCGCTTTGGTAGAAACGTTTAAACGACAAGTTTAAACGATCAGCTACAGAATGGTCGATGGTTGGCAATTAGGTGCTTTGTGGTCGGAGAATGGATTAAGCAGTCGGCGATGGCCGATCGTGTTGAGCGGTCAACAATCATGTTAACCGGTCAGCGATCGGTTTTAGGGGACAGCAATTGGCGATCGGTTTGAGTGATCAGCAATCAACTATCGGGACTATCGGGTATTGATCGGTCGGCGATCGGCTAAAACATTATGGGCTGGATAGAGTCTTTCACACAGGCAAGGCGCATGTAGTGTGCTTTGGGCATGTACTCTAGAAAAGTCTAGTTTGTTGTCCAAATTTCCTCAATGTTGCTATGGCTCTTCAAAATGTCTCTAAAACCTGAAATAACACAAAAGATGCATAATATGAAACAAACTGATAGAGACATTGTGTAAAATATATATAATTGGCATAAAGATGATGCATAAAAAATTATTAATTAGCATCATCAAATACCCTCACATTATTTATTAATACTCCATAGAAAAATTAACTCTGATAGAAAATAAGAGATTTGTAACACCTTCACTGCAGTGACCATATAGTATGGGCCTGGCCAGGCCCCATAGCATATAGTCATCACAATTAAAACATTATAATATGATATAAAGAAACAATCTACTACCATAAAATCTCAACAAGCTAAACAATTAGCCTAGCGGAAATATTAAACCCAAAACAAGAGATTTTCCACATCTATAATATATCAACAAAGTCCTCGCCTTATGGCATTACAATCATAACATTATTCCAAAACAATGTTCGTACATCAAAATATACTAAGAACCTCGGCACGCAGGCCAAACAAAAGCGAAGGAAGGGTACATCAAATTGTGAAAAGGGGAATGAAGAAACTTCGTGAGGCTTGGCCATTTTTGGGCAGCAAGCGAGCTCTAGCATTAGAACCTTGTCTTGCAACCATCACAAATAAAGTGGTACACATGGGTCAGTTATGAGTTAACCATAACTACGTAACAACATCCCTCCTCCGACCGTCCTAGCGGACCCCGGGGGACTACATCACCCTAAAAATCAGCACTTCGCATAAAACATGAAAGCATATAAATATGCATAACACTATTCTATAAATCCTAAACAACAATCATGTTGCTAGGTTGAGCATCAAAGTAAAGGGCCTAACAATGCAATATGTATGTAATCGGGTCTCATCCACGGCACATTAATCAAATGTATGAGTCTAACACACCATCAATACACAATCACATGATTTAATATAGATCCAATAAGGCGACAGTATATCCTAATACAGTCCCCACGACCACTACCTCTCTAACATGTTATTCAAGTAAACGCATAGGCATTAAGGGTATAGACTCATGGCCATTATGGAGGCAGTACCCAAGAATTCTACATCTAAGCTATTAATAATTTAATACGCGGCGGCAAAATGGGCAAAGCCTCCTAGCCCTCTAAAAGGCATATACACATGAAGTCTCTTGTCCCCTAAAACTCTATCCATTATATACAGTAGCGTTGTGAGTAAAGTCTCTTGGACTATACGACAACATTACTCACAACTTCTCCACTATTACATTTCAAGTTTAAGCAGTTTAGAGTGTTGTCTGGGAGCTATCGCCGACCGCGATAGCACTACCACCGACAATATCTCCCAGAAATCCAAATCTCTCGTCTTAGTACTTAAACCAATTCTCTATTACAACATACAACGTGGACGTTACTATTTAACGATTACACTGCTTGGTAGGGCCAAACAAGGTAATCTGGAAGTTATTGTTGGCGATAGCACTACCGCTCGGCGGTATCTTCCAAAAAACGTGAAAACTCTATTTCAAGCCACCACAAGGCCTCCTCGCCCCTTGTTCATGCAACCTAATGGCAGTATGGTATCACATATTTCCCTAGCAAACTCCCTAGCAAGCAATTTCGAATAAAATCACCAAAATGGATCATACACCAAGTCTTGGCTTCACTCACAAAATTCATTAAAGAGAAAATACTAAAGAAGAATCGAGAAAAACCACACATTCTAATGACTGAAAGGAAAGGGTTGTTACCCTTGGATCCAGCTCAAACATGTTACTCTACAGTTGCCTCTCACAACACAAGTAATATCTAGTGACTCAAAGTCATGCACCAACTACTCATTGTGTGCTTCAATCCAGTTGCCCTACCCTGAGTACTTCCTACTCAACGTGTCGGCTACCATTTTCATCTTTCCCGGCGTATAATGAATCTTTACGTCATAGTCCACAAGGAATTTGACCCACCTGCGCCGCCTCATTTTTAGCTCTTTTTGACTCGGAAGATACTTCAGATTTTTATGTTCCGTGAAAATCTCAACATTTGCACCATAAACGTAGTGCCCCACAGCTTCAACGCAAAAATCAAATCAATGTTGTCAACTCCAAGTCGTGCATGAGATAATTCTTCTTGTGCTGCTTAAGATGTCCCGAACTAAAAGCTATCACACTTGCATGTTGCACTAGCACACATACCAAACCGCATCATAATGCGTCACTAAAGATTTAAAATCTCTCAGTCCATTAAGGAGACTTAAGATTGGAGTAGACATCAACTTTTCCTTCAAAATCTCAAAAGTTTAGTCGCAGTCAAGCATCCATACGAACTTATGATCCTTACGAGTGAGAGAGGTGAGGGACAATGTTGTTGGTGCACAAAATTCACCTCCATATGCTCACGCTTTGAGGGGGGAAGGGACTGAGAGTTGTTGGTTACTTTCCAATTACAATGAGCGATCTGAGGGAAGGAGAAAAGATGTCGTGAATGGCGAGGCCAGATTTTCCCGCAACGGCGAATACCACTTGTTGTGGATGATGTAATTGATCACTTTAAAAGAGATTATAGAGATTGCTTAAGGGGAGGCTGCAAAAACCACCAAAAGAGATATACTCGAGTCCGCAATAGCGAGAAACTATATTTTGGAATCAAGCTAGCATGCCTTTTCCGGGATTGTTCACCCCTATTTATAGAAGTGAGGGAGGGCTTGTCTATACAGACAAGCTCTTAATTACGAATTGACCAAGGTACAGAAGAATTGGGCAAGGATGAAAGGCTACATGGTGTACAAATAGTACTTATAGAAAACAAAGGCCGGTTGCACGGTCCGACGATCAGAGGAGGGCGAGATCATGTTTCTTCAGCTGGCGATCAGAGAGGACAACCGTAAACAGTCCTCCAGCACCACAAGAGAACCATGTCAGGGATTCTGAGATGACAGGATTCCGGACAAACATGATCCTCGCAGATTTTTAAGTTTAAGAGAACTTCAAAAATGTCTGACTTGTCCACGAAGACTGTGATATGTCTTTAATGCTGAAGAAATCTATAAATAGCGCTAAGGAGACTGGAGCTTTGAGAGTTATTCCTTCTGACAAGGATCGTTCCACCAGTTGCAATCACCATTTCTCGAGTTCGTATCCACTGATAGAAAGTCGCTCATGTCGATATTTGAGGGAGATGTGTGAAAGCGCTCTTCTCTTCGCCGGAAGAAGACTATAGCTGAGAAGAGTGATCTGAAGAAACCACTCCCCACATTCATCTCTAAGAAGATCGACACGGAGGTGCATGTGGTTAAGTCGGTCGTGTTTATTCCGGAGCCTTCCCCAGTAATTGGCATAATGAACACCCTGACCTCCTGTCAAATAATCTTGTGTACGTCTGGCACTGATATGAGCATCGATGTCGAAAAGTTGATGGAGGAGTTTGACACTCTTGATAATGCTCTGATTGATGAACCCATAAAACGCATGTCCAGGAAGCCCTCAACTTAGGGCGAAGAAGATGAGGTCTTATGTACTAAAATGGATGAGGATATCGTTCGGCAGGATTTGAAGGACGTCCGGGCTTCTGTTGCTGCAAAGCTAAAAAAGAACCAAGAGCTAGTAGAAGATGTCGCGAAAACAGATAAGAAAAAGAAAAGGAAGTGACCTGCTAAAGAGGTCAGTTTAAAGGAAAAGGAGAAGAGGAGGAAGAAGAAGAGTAAGGAGGAATTTATGTCGAGTGGGGCGACAAACCCGGGGAGTGAGATCCCTGAGAGAGAGCAATCGCGAACTCTGAAAGTGTCCGGGCTTGAAAAGCTTACCTCTGTTGAAGATCGTGGTGCTGGTGTTGTTTTTGAACCTGCGGTCATGGTTACCTCCCCTATGCCTGAAGGGGCTAAAGAAAATGGAGAGCTAGATTTGGAAGAGAATCGTCCGGGAAAAGGGAATGAGGTTGATGAAGGACTCTGCGACCCGGCAGACCATCCTGGTGAACTTGATCTTGTCACGGGGAAGAAGGCCAGCGAGAAGACCGATGTTAAGACAGTGGAGGCCAAGAAGAAGGCTGGTCAGCAGGAAAGTAGAAGAGAATAAAGGCCGAGAAGGCTTCCTTGGCAGCGGGCAGCGTGATCGGATCCGCAGCCAGTCAGGTTGTTCTTGATAAAGTGAATACGGACCGTGTCAAGGCCGTTGATATCCTTAAATTGGTAGGATTAACGCGGACTCGAAAATGAGACCATTGCCTAAAATCTCACTTCAAGCATTCAAACCTTCTATACCTCATGAGCGACCAGAAGAAGTCGTTATCCCTCTTGAGGGGATCATCCCGGTGAGCCATGAGGAACTAAAGCGAGGGCGAAAGAGAGGAGAGCAATTGCAAAAGTAAAAGCTCGCGCTCATGGATACCGAGTGGAGAAAAATTCTCGCCCACCCAGCTTTGATCGCGACTACAACAACCACTAGAGAGATTGGGGAGAATTCGCGACCTTGTGATCTCTCTATGATGAATATAGAAAGTATATTCACTTTAGCCTACATTGGACATTTTTCATTGTTTTATAAAAATAAAAATTTTGCAAACCTGATACATCTGAACGTAGATGCAGTGCACGTGCCTCCACCTCCTCCTTCTCTAGAAAGAATCCTGGCTCCGTTGGTAGAGAAGTTGAGAGAAGCGGGGGCCGGAGAGAAGTCCCTTGAGAAGGGGTTGCGGTCCTCTCTTGGTCGAATCCACCTCCTGAAGAAGGATGTCCACTACTATCGGAACAAATGCACTTCTGCTGTCTCTGAAAATGAACGATTGAAGAAGAGCGAATTGGCGTCATCGAAGGCAGTCCCATTGAACTCAGCGGCCAGGGCAGCTAGCACATCCACCGCCCCTCTATAGGCTCAGAACCATCTGGCTCTAGCAGACATTCCTTATGGTCCTCTCAGTCCCATTGAGAAAGATGTCGGGAGGATTCACCGGTCTGCTCACCATGCCACCTGTTATCACTCACTGACCCTTACTACTATTAGCCAGATGCAGGACGATGTGGCTTACTTTGGAAAATATCGACCGCTTACTCGGAGATGAATTTTCTTAAATGCTTGGATATGCTTTACTTTTTGTGAATACTGCGGGCAATATTTCATCTTAAAATGCATATTTGCCCAAAATATTTGTTCTTGCCTTAGAATTGTTTGTCGTTTTTTCTGCCGGATGTTGCGGTTTGGGCGATCATGATTGTATTACTGGTGTTTATGCTTTTCATACTTGGGACATTTCTGAGAGTAATGTTGAGAATACACTATCACTTAGTAGAGTTCGCATGATTAGCATACTTTCCGCATTTTGGCATTGCCCTGAAACTCTATAAATAGCAGGAGTCTTACCATTCATAATTTAGTTCTCTCTGAATACAACTGAAGTGCAAATAAGGGCAATCACGCAAGATGGTGTCCATACAAGTAAGTGTTGCAGAGTCTTTTGTAGTCGTGGACCCTAAAGCTGGGAGAGTATCAAACCTAGAATATAGGAGTTTTCTGAAGAAGCATATGGATGATACGCAGTTTGTCGCGCGGCTTCCTCGAGCAGATGAAAGAATTAACACTTGTTATGAAGATGAGATTGTGGTTCCTTTGGTTCACTTTGATCTTGGTTGGAGATTCCCCATTTTTTTGGAAGTTGTTAAGATCTTAAATCACTATGGGTTATTCCAGCTCAATTGTCGCCGAACTTCATAGCCTCGATTGTATATCCTAGATTAGATGTGGTATGAGTATTTACTAAGAGATGACCTAGAGCTTCTAATCATACTTTGGACCGGAGACAAACATACGCCTCGCATCGTGATGCTTGTGTTAGAGAAACAAAGACCTCCTTATCGAGTACTTGTTTGTGTCTTGAGTGCATGAACTTGTGTGATCGTAAGTATCCACGAGCATTGTGTTGTTTCATGATTGTTTGTTAGCTTCATTTGTTGTTGTGTAGGCGGTTGTGGGGAACCTTCAGGTAAACTCAATCATCATAACTTGCATACATAGGTTTCCCATTTTATATGCTCAACCTAAAAGATTAATTGTGATTGAGCATTCATCCTATTTAGCTTAGCTGGACCTTTAATTTGTTACATATTGTTTGATGCGGCGTACTTGCAGATGTGCGGTGACCCGCTCCGGAATCCGCTAGGATGATCGTGGGAATGGGTCATTACGAAGTTTGTGGTCAGCTCATGGCTATCCCTTGTTTACCTCCGACTTGTGTTTAGTGTAGTTGTTATAGCCATAGCGGAGTTTAGAGTAGCCTAAAGCCCAAAGATGTAATGCAAAAGATACCGGCTCTCTTTTACTATTTTTTTCTTGTCCGACGTGCGAGATGATGTTTAGATCAATGTTTACTTTGATACTCTCTTTTTGATATATTGTAAGGTCATTTGGCCTACACTTTAATGAACATACATGTAGTAACTGTGAACATTCATGTTTGGTTTAAATATTGAAGCTTCTCCTAGTGCTTGCACTCTTTGGTTAGTTTATTATTACGCCTCACATAACATTTAACATGTGTACGTAATATGTTGTGGGGACCCGGTCAGACCCATGTTATATTACAGGCTAATTTTGTGTTGGGAATATCCGGTTCGACATAGACATTTTTGATTGCTTATAGCCACTAGTTTCACATCCGTATGTAGACTCCCCTTGGATAGGCGTCGATCGACAGCCTCAGTTGTTCGATCCTGTCATTGTGCATCATCCACTCCCGATTTCGTCAAGATCCTGCCATTGCGCACTTCCGCTCTCGTCCGACAGCCTAACTCGCTTGATCCCTCATCATTCCCCACGTCATTTGTATGTTTGCATGTGTTCGTCTACATCTGGCGCGTCCCCAAATGTGCATGCCTCTTCATCCGGGTTCAACAAGTCATGCTCTTGCGCATTCGCCCTCCGCTCCCGGCTCCCCGACCGACTGTGGATCCAACTTCTGCATCTGGCTCCGACGGCAGAGTCACGCGCAAATCCAACTCCAACTCCTGCGCTTAGCCCTTCTGATAGTTGGTTTCTCTCACTGATGTGCCCTTCTTCTCATGCCTTTGCTCTAGAGATCTACTTCCATCCGTCGTTTTTCCCACCTGCAACGCCTCGTTCGTGCCCTTCTTCTCTGCAGTCACTCGATGGAATACGGTGTGGAGGCCCTAGAACACACCCTTACCTCCATCTATTCTCGCCTTGAGGCCTAAGCCAAGTAGTTTGCATCAATTATGGCACTGCTCCACAACATTCAACCCAGCCAACACTCTGGGACTAAGGTAGCCTCTTCCTTGGTCCCCTAGGACATTGTCCCCTGATGAACCCGCTTTGGCAGGATTGCCTCCTCTGCATCCCCCCCCCCCCCCCCGCTTTGACATACCCATCTTTAACAGGACCGACCCCTTTGGTTGGATTGTACGCGTCGAGCAGTATTTTTATATCCACAAGGCTTCTAAGGAGCAAAAAGGTCTCCACAACCCTTACTGGCATGGAAGGGTTAGCTCTCCACTAGGACTCCTGACTGTGTCCTCACCCGGCGTTACCTGGGCATCCCTCACTGAAGCACTTATTCAGCTCTACGATCACCGCTACTCTGGTAATGTGATCGAAAGCCATTGCGGGCTATGAAGCATCAATATGGGTACAAGTACCGGGTACGATACGTAACCGGTACAATGGTACATGAAAATAAAAAACTGGATAAGGGTACGTTTGGGGTACATCGGAATTAAAATTGACTTATATAAATACGCGTGCAATATGTCCATATATGCATGCACATATACATGTATATGCATGTTCATATGTCTATATGTATGCACATGTATATAGTACAAAAACGAAATAATCAAATTCTTTATAGCTTTAACGAAAAAAAAAGATACTTAAATCTGAAGCACATTTTGTTACAATTATAAACAAATACCGTTAGTTGCATTTATGATTCACAAATTCTTCTTTTATAAAAGAGACACAAAAATCTTTTGTATATTTTAGAAAAACATACTCTTTTACAACATGCAAAATGATCTAGCAAGTCCAAGTGTATTTACATATTAGACTAACAAGTATATCCGCCAAGAAACGGTCATGTACCAGTACCGGATATATATCTGGTATAGGTATGTGGTCCTCAAGGAAGCATCGGTGCTTCATAGATTATGGATTCCTTCAGATGGGCTCCATTGACTTTTACATGAATGAATTTATCAAGTTAGTCACCCGCGTTCCAAGTTTTCCACCCAAACATAACTAGGCTATTTTATGCATGGCATGCAGCCTCATATCTGAGGTCACCTCTGTATCCTCCATCCTTCTACCATCAACCAAGTTATGGACCTCTTCATACTCGTGGAGGTTGAATTCCTTGTGACTTCCATGGACTATCATTCCACTTCTAATTCCCCCAAGCCCTACCAAACATACATTTCCCTGCCTCCTAAACCTCCAACACCACCACCTCCTCTACCTCGCCCATAACTTGTGCATCCACGCAACAACAGTCCTATCCCTACCCACCATCTTTCCAACCAAAAGTATCATGACTTGCGGAGTAAAGGTGTGTGCTTCCAGTGCAAGCAACGCTACTGTCCTACTCATTATTGTCCTGTCAAGGAGTTCCTCTCCCTCATCGACAATGACTTGGAAGAGATCGACATGGCTTACTTTGACGCCCCAATGCAAAAATGCACCGTTGTACGGAGCCGCAGGAACCTCGGCTGCAGCCAACCAGCGGGCGTATTAGTTATGGGCCTAGTCCGGAGATTGCCGGAGGAGATTGGGATATTGGCGGTGATTGATACAACGGGGTCGAAACCGTGGCTGCCTAAGTGGGGCTTGCTAGAGAGCAAGTGAGCTACCAAGATCTCATTAGGAAACAAGAAACTAGAATTTTTTTCATTGATAAATCATTCAGGCATACACATATCTTTATATAGTCTTACAAGACACACAGCTCATAATTACTAACTCCAAACTTCTAACCGCTAACTCCCAACTATCACATAATTAAACGACTACATAAATAACAATCGACAACGATGACAATAATAAAAGACCATATAAGATAACTAGGTCTGATGCCCGGGGACCATAGCATCTCTCCTAGCCTACAAAAAATACTCGTCTTGATTCGCCTTATCGCCGTGACAAGAATGATGACATGTGGAGGCTCTCCAACCCAACTAAAGAACCCTAATAAAATTATGTGCCAACTCATGTTCCACCGTGTAGTAGAATATGCTCAATCAAGCTAATAAGCGTCGTAAAGGCATTCGTTTTTACGTTATGGATGCATTCTTCGCCAAGCGTCGGCCTTACCTCATATCTAAATGGGCGCATGGCCCCACCTGAAGATCGCCTCCAACTTCTATGGATTGTTTACCGTTAAGGCATGTATTGGAGAGGAGCTCTACCGCCAACTTCTACATCAAAATCTAATCCACACAGTCTTTCAAATTTTGTAGCTAATGCGAGTGATGGGAAATTACCTTGTCGAAGGTACATTGCCAATCTAGATGACCATTGATATTATGCTAAGCTACATCCTCACTTCTATCATCGATAGTCACACTAAGACCCACGCAGCATATAGTTTTGTGAAACTCCTCATGGTTGGAAACATTCGCCACTGTTTGATGCAACTTGATTGGTTCAAAAAGAGGTTTCCCGATTTTTGCCTTGAAGACTGTGCGAACAAGAAAGAAACAGACCGAAATTTGGAATAACAGAATTTTTATTATCCAAAAAAATGAGTATTACAAAGGTATAGCCTCTCTTTTATAGAATAGAGGAGATGAGAGAGATTACAAATAAGCAATGTGAGACAAATAAACAAAGTTACAACCGGCTATACATAAAAACAGACCGCAAAAGCCGTGCGGTTAGACGAATAGGCTAACCGCCCGGCAACTACTATAAAGAGAAGGAAATCGCTAGGAGAGACCGCTAGACCGCCCGATCATCAAGTCGTCTGCTTCAAACCGCCAGACCACCCGGTCTCCAATCAGCAACATCTCGGCATCCAAGCCGCTGGAGAGAAGCCACCAGACCGCCCGGCTACCAAGCCACCAGAGTGAAACCACCAGACCGCCCGGTCTCCAAACCGCCAGACTCAAGCCGTCAGACCGCCCAATCTCCAAACCGCCAGACTCAAGCCGCCAGACCGCCCGGTCTCCATACTGCAATACTCCCCCTCAAGCTGGAGCATATATATCAATCATGCCCAGCTTGTCGCAAATGTGAAAAAAAGAAGCGGACGCAGGCTTGGTGAAGATATCTGTCAACTCGTTGTCTGAAGTAACGAACGGAGTGCAAATCTGTTTTTTCAAGATCTCTTCTCTAATGAAATGGCAGTCCACTCCGATGTGCTTTGTTCTTTCATGCAAGACCGGATTTTTGGAGATATATATAGCGGCCTTATTGTCGCAGAACATAGGCAAAGGATGGTTGTAGACCTCTCCTAAGTCAAGTATGAGAGCCCGTAACCACTTTAATTAATACGTGATTGACGTCATACTTCGATATTCCGCCTCTGAATTAGACCCGGAGACAACAGACTGTTTCTTGCTCTTCCAGCTCACAAGGTTTCCCCCCACAAATGTGCAAAAGCCCGATGTGAACTTGCGATCTCCTTTGTCATCAGCATAGCTAAAATCCAAGTACGCTTCAATCTTTAAATGACCATTCTTCTGAAACAGTAGTCCTTTACCTGGCGCCGCTTTAATATATTTTAATATCCTCAGAGCAAATTGTAGATGACACTCCCTATGAGCTTGCATGAACTGGCTAACCTTGCCAACAACGTAGGAGATGTCGGGTCGGGTTACCGTGAGATAAATGAGTTTGCCGACCAGACGTCTGTACCTCGTAACATCTGATAGAGGAGGCGAGTCATATGTCCAGGTTTTATCTTCTCCAGTGGCCATGGGGCATCGGGTAGGTTTACCCCCAGTCAACTCTGCTTCCTTTAGAAGATCAAGAGCATACTTACGTTGGGAGAGGACCAAGGAGTTGGGCTTTCGAGATATTTCTATCCCCAGAAAGTATTTTTGGGAGCGCATATCCTTCGTGACCAGGTGCTGACGGAGATGTTTCTTTGTCAAGGCTACCCCAGCCTGGTCATCTCCAGTGAGAAGAATATCATCCACATATATGTCAAGAACCACCAGACCCACGGAAGTTTTGCGAATGAACAATGAGTGATCGGCAAAACTTCTTGTAAAACCCACGGCTGCCACAATGCCGCTAAACTTGTCAAATCAAGCCCGAGGGCTTTGCTTTAAGTCATAGATGAACTTCTTCAGCCTGCATACATGTGTCCCCCCTGACCAACATACCCAGGAGGTTGCTCCATGTAGACATCCTCCTGAAGATCACCATAGAGAAAGGTATTCATGACATCAAGTTGGGAAATGGGTCAATCCCTGTTGACAGCCACAGAGAAGAGTACCTGAATAGTGCTGAGACGAGCAACGGGAGAGAAGGTGTCAAAATAATCAACACCATAAGTCTGAGTGAAGCCTTTGGCGACAAGTCGAGCCTCGTAACGATCCGCACTGCCGTCCGGACTGAACTTCACAATAAAGACCCAGCGACAGTCAACAACATCGGTGCCCAATGGAGGAGGAACAAGGGTCCATGTACCCCGCTCAGTGAGGGTGACAATTTCCTCATCCATGGCCGCCTTACAATGAGGAACAGCAAGGACTTCCTGGTAGGTGCGGGGAGTGGTGGTGGCCGAGATAGCCAGCGCAAAAGTCCTGCGAGAAGGAGTAAGACGAGCATAGGAAACAACAGCAGCAAGCGAGTGTTGGGTACATGTCCGCACCCTTTTGCGAAGAGCAAAGGGAAGATCCAGGTCGGTGTGTTCCTTAGTATCCGGTGCATCCGTGGCGAAGAGAGCTGGCGCGGGAGTAGAAAGAGACGGCTGCGGAGAAGAGGAAGGCAGCAGAGGCGGAGAGAGAGGAGGAGGAGATGGTGGACACAGCGGAGGAGGAGATATCTCAGTAGGTGTAGACGGGACAGAGGGGACGGTAGGAGAAGCAGGAACATTAGGAAGAAAAGAGCAGTCGCGAGAGAAATAGGACGTATTTTCGAAGAAGGTTACGTCTGCGGAGACGAACTGCTTACGAAAAACGAGGTTAAAAACAACAATAACCTTTCTGAGTGAGAAAGAAACCCAGAAAGACACATTTTGTGGCACATGGGAAAAGTTTGTCAAGGGTGGCGGAGGGAGTGTGCACAAAAGCTGTGCACCCAAAGATACGCAGAAGGAGAGGAAACGGATCCTTGTCCGGATAAAGAATGGAGAATGGGGTTTGACCGTGAAGAACTGTAGAGGGAATGCGACTGATGAGATAGCAGGAGATCAGAGATTCAGAACGGCATAACCCCAATAAGAGCGAGGAACCTGCATCTGTGTCATCAATGTGCGAGCGACATCAAGGAGGTGACGGTTTTTGCGTTCTGCCACATCATTTTGCTGTGAGGTATAGATACAACTAGTTTGATGAACAATCTCATTTTGCATACAGAAAGAAGAAAAATCATGACTAAGATATTCTTTGGCATTATCAGAGCGAATGATTTTAATAGAGACATCAAACTGAGCTTTAATCATAAAATAAAAGGATGTCCATACAGAAAATAACTCGGAGCGATCCTTTAAAAGGTGCACCCACGTACAGCGTGAGAAATCATCAATAAAAGTTACAAAATATAAACTACCCCGACATATTGTGAGGGTAGGAGCAGGACCCCAGACATCGGAGTGAACATGGTCAAACGGGCGGGAAGATCCACGGCCTTGCTTTGGTGGGAAGGAGGAGCGGTGATGTTTGCCAAGCTGACACACGTCACAGTTGAGAGGAGGACTGTTCGAAGGGAGGTGGGGCAGAAGCTGTCGAAGAAGCCGTGGAGGAGGATGATCAAGACAAATATGTCATTGCAGAAGTTCTGTAGAAGAGGAGGAGAAGACGGACAGAGCGGAAACGTCGTCGAGGAAGTAGAGCCCGCAGCTCTCAGTCCAAGTAGCAATCGTCCGTTGGGAGCCCGAATCCTGAAAAAAACACGAAGTAGGAGTGAATGTGACGGAACACTGTAATTGCTTGCAAAGAGAAGTTACAGATAATAAATTGCAAAGAAACTTTGGCACGTAGAGAGTATCTGCCAAGCGAAGAGACGGGGTGACTTGAACCACTCCCGTCTCATTGACCGGTGAGGGAGAGTCGTCCGCAATAAAGACAGGGGGCAACCGATCATGTGTTTCTAGGAGAGAAAAACACTGAGGATTGTCGGTCATATGATTGGTAGCGCCAGAGTCGATCAGTCATTTACCTTGAGTAACGACATGGACACTACCTGAAGACTTGACTACGGAGGCGGACTGCTTTGAAGAAGAGGTGGAAGCGTCCCCAGAGGGGCGAAGATGTGGATGTTTCATCCAGCAACGATCAATCGTATGGCCGGTGCGGCCACATTGAGAGCAGAGAAAGCGGGAAGGACCACGCCCGTCGGATTGGTGATTGCGGCCACCAGAGCCACTCCGTTGAGCCTGGTGAGCATAGTTGTCCGGTTGAGGAGGGGAGGATAACAACGGACGTTGAAGCAGAGAAGTAACAGCGGCAATACGGGCAGCAATGACATCTAAGGTGGGAGAGTCTGTTTCGCCAAGGATCTGTTGACGGATCATGTCATAAGACTCAGGAAGTCGTAGAAGATAGCACACAACCAGAAGGTCCTGGAAGTGCTTGTGTTGCTCAGCCAGATCCACAGAGAAGGGACGATTCTGGAGAATCTCGGCTCCGAGAGCCTGAACCTGTTGGAAGCAGCAGCAGGAGACATGGAGGGACGGGCAAAGAGGTCCGCATACAGAGTATAGATGCGAGACGTCTGAGCCCCTTTTGAGTAGAGAGCGGCAAGATGAAGCCATGCAGCCTTGATTGTTTCATCGTGACGGATGACAGGGAGGCACTCATCAGAAAGGCTGTTAGCCAGCCAAGTGCGAACTAGATCATCGCTAGCATCCCAATCTTCAAAGAGATCGGACTCTGCCGAAGGAGAGTCATCGGTGAGATGATGGCGTTTGCGTTGTGAGCGAAGAAGAAAGGTTAAGGAGCCGCTCCAGTCTGGGTAGTTGGAACCGATGAGTTTGGAAACGGTGCCAAGGTTGCCCGAAAGAGTAGGAGGAGCGGGAGGGTGGGCCACGAGAGTAGTAGTGGTAGAGGTATCGGAGAGGGTCATAGAAGAGAGCAGAACAAGGCCGCAAAGGCAGGTCGCGCCAAGACAGATACCAACCACGCGAATAAAAGAGACCGCGCGAAGAGAAGACGGGTCGTGCGAACAGAAGAGACCGCGTGAACGGAAGACAGGCCCGCGAATAGAAGAGAGGAGAAGAGACCGCACGAACAGAAGACAGGCCGCGCGAACAAAGAGAAGAGACAGGGTCGCGAAGATAGGCCGCGCCGAGACAGGCCGCGCGAAGACAGGCCGCGCGAACAAAGAGAAGAGACCGCGCGAAGACAGATCGCGCGCAGACAGGCCGCGCGAATAGAAGAGGAAAGACCACTCGAAGACAAGTCGCGCGAACAGAGATAGGTCGTGAATAAAGAGGAGACAGGTCGCGCGAATAGAATCAGGAGGAAAAGATCGAGTCCTCTGATACCATGAGCGAACAAGAAGAAACAGACCGAAATTTGGAATAACAGAATTTTTATTATCCAAAAAGTGAGTATTACAAAGATATAGCCTCTCTTTTATAGAATGGAGGAGATGGGAGAGATTACAAATAAACAATGTCGGACAAATAAACAAAGTTACAACCGGCTATACATAAAAACAGACCGCACAAGCCGCGCGGTTAGACGAATAGGCTAACTGCCCGACAACTATTATAAAGAGAAGAAAGCCGCTAGGAGAGACCACTAGACCGCCCGGTCATCAAGTCGTCTGCTTCAAACGGCCATATCGTCCGGTCTCCAATCAGCAACATCTCAGCATCCAAGCCGCTGGAGAGAAGCCACCAGACCGCCCGGCTACCAAGCCGCCAGAGTGAAACCGCTAGACCGCCCGGTCTCCAAACCGCCAGACTCAATCCGCCAGACCGCCCGGTCTCCAAACCGCCAGACTCAAGCCGCCAGACCGCCCGATCTCCATACTGCAACAAAGACAAGGAAAATTTCCAAGGACCATTATTATGGAGGAAGGGAATGATTAAAGTCAACGCAAGGCAAGCGTGGGCACATAGTAATTGTACTCAAGAAGGGAAGTTGCGACGAGCATGGTAAAACTATCAAGCACCAACAAATAGTCAGCATATCATTTCATTTCAACATTTTAGATTTTGCAGTTTACTCAATTTGGGGCATTAGTGAGATTATGACGAAAGATAGGGAGCAATGGCAAGGATCCATATAGCCACACAACTATGGTAGGATAAAGGCTTGAGTGTAGTTGTATTTAGATTGAGGCATTTAGAAAATTTCCCCTCAATGGGGTTATATTATGTTGAGATGTCAAAGCATTTTCTTTTGATTGTAGTAAATGTTGAAATCTGGGGATGGTCAAAGTGTTCCTGGAATTTTTTTTCCCAAACGTTCTTCTTAACCGCCAGCCACCACTTTTGTTACCTTAGGGGTAACAGTATCTCATTGGAATGTATAGCTATAACTTAATGCATTGTCTTCAAAATTAATTCCATTTTACATTTTTTATATCAATCTATAATAAACTCATTATTTTGTTCATTATATTATTTCAGAATATTTAAATAAAATTCTCATTTAACAATTTTTAAGGAAGTATTTTCTTCTCACTTTGATGTGTTCCACTTTAACTAAAAATTTTATCATCTTCATTTTTACTACATATAACTTAATTAAAAGATCTCTATCCCTCATCAATAACCTTAGTTATTCTGAATATCTCATTTTTCCACTTTCTTAATACCAAGTATATCATAACTATCATCAAAAACGAAGCTTTTGTATGGTTCATTGTACTTTCAGTAAAACTTCTAACTTTTTTATCATCAAATCATCAGTATAACATTTGTGATATAAAATTTTACCATTCTTTAAAAGCACTTTTTTACTTAATAATTTTGTCCCTCTTTCACTCCATAATCATGCATCCCTATAATAAATGATCTATTTATAAGCTCTCCTACATATTCACAACGACCGATCTCTAAAATGTTAATTCTCAACTTTGGGTAATTTATTTTTTATTATTTTGATTATACTCCAAAAAAATATCCTCATACCTACTACTCTATGTTGAGTTGAGTGGTCGAACTCTCTCCAGGAATCGCCTTATAATCTTTGTGAATTTTCTTTTTCTGCTAAGCAAAAAAAGTGTACTTTTTTATTAAGTCATGTTTTATAAGCACAACTAAATTATGTAGTTATTATTACAATATTATATGATACAGTGAAATTAAGTATAATTTTTCTCATTGTATTTCTTTATTGTGCACCCACTATGAAATCTTGTATAGTTCATCATGCAAAAATCTATATGCACACTAATGTCGCCGCCAATAATTACTCTTTCTCTTCATGTTGTAATGACAGAGCTCTTTCAAAATAATTTTTAAAATTTATCTTCTAATTCAACTTGAGAAACATAAACCACATTTATATTTTTCATGATGTTTTCTCATAAAAATCACTTTATCACTAAGAACTTTTACATCAATTGTTATTTAACTTTATTCATCAATATCAATATCATACTCAGATCCTAACTTTTTCAACATACAAAACTTATAACCACCTCTATTATCTTCAAAAAAAATTCACTTCCATTTAGCTTCTTGTAAACAAGTAATGTTATATTTTATTTAATCATTATGCCTCCCAAATCTATTCTTTTTATTAAATTTCTCAGATTTCATGTAAATCTAATCTTTATATTGAGTGTAGACGACCCTTAATTTTCACCACAATCCAGTTAATATATGGCATGCGTATTTCATCATAATAGGATTAAATCGTGGTGTAGAACTTAAGGGTGATATGCTGACAAATCCTTCCTTGCCCATTTTCAACTCAATCATATTAGCTTGCAGAGTGTTTCTTATGGGGAATATCAGAGCACTAACCAAATTGAAATTCAACTTCATTTCATTTGTATTGATATGAGTTTTATGAAATTGAGGAAGTTGCACGATTATATCAATTTCAAACAATATGAAGATATATACCTGAAAATGTGAGCTATTA
This sequence comes from Platanthera zijinensis, assembly GCA_039513925.1. Taxonomy (NCBI): domain Eukaryota; kingdom Viridiplantae; phylum Streptophyta; class Magnoliopsida; order Asparagales; family Orchidaceae; genus Platanthera; species Platanthera zijinensis. The sequence goes on from CM077097.1 coordinate 155,894,914, forward strand.
AGGCATCTGGATATCTGTCGAAAGAGAGGCACCATGCACCTTTGGAATTCAGTCTCCTGTGTGGATTCAAGAACCTCTTCCAGCTCCCCAAGAAACATAACCTCTTTTGAGCTATTTGTAAGAGGCCAGTACTTCAAGAGGCCCCTAATGATCGTGTCTGCCAACTTGTTGTCCTTCTCAACAAACTGTGTGATGCAGTATGAAAGTTGTTGGTGGTACATCGGAAAACACTTGGGCTTATGGAGTGGAATCAACACTCGAACAAGGAACAATTTGTGCTCTTCCTTCAAAGGTAGCGCAAACCCATTGATAATACTTCCATGAATCTCAAGAAGTTCCGCGATTCCATTGTGTTTCTCCGTCTCAAATATGAATCGGTAGTAGATGTTGTTAATAGCTTTTCGAATGTAGGGTCGATGAACCATGAACTTTCCATAGACCCGGTGGAGAATTGTCTTCAAGTACTCCCTTTCACGTGGGTCCTCGGAGTCAAATAAGTCCAACAGGCAGATTATGAAGGAGTGATCAACATATCGCTTAGCAATCTTAGCATCCGTCTCTGAAGAAGCTATGAATCTGAGGAAGAACTCATAGACAATCTGGAGGTGCGGCCAGGCAGGTTCCATGGTTGGCTCCTCCTCCTCAATTTCAGGACCCTCTGCAATCCTCATCCCCTCATTGCTAATGGAAGAAGGGAATGCTCTTAAGATATTAGCAGCTACCATCTTGGTGGCCACCTGAATAGCCGCCTCACTGAACTTGGTCGTGACAGTAGAGATGTAGTCCACGAGCTCAAGCAAAGTCTGCCTCTTCACCTCCTTCTCCCGCGTGTTCTTCACTGAGTCGGAGAAGTCAAATACCACACAGCACATCCCGAGTTTCCGTAGGAAAAGTCCCAGCTTCTCCGAGCTTGGCACGTCGCGGAAGCTTGGAAGAAGCTCGTAGGATGCAGTTAAGCCCACAAAACCATTGACCTGCCCAGCAGGTGTAGGTGCAGCGAAATTGGCCTTCCTAATCGGGGCATATTTGACGGCGATTACTCCGTCTGTGGGGGATTCTACGGAGGAGGATTTAGAGGACGGTTTGCGCGGGAGCTTGCCGAATATCTGCTTAATCATACTTACCGGGCAAAACTCTAAAACCCCAATCCACCAAGATCATCACCACCGCTTACTACTACAGGTGAATGGAACCTACGTTCGATCAAAGAAGAGCTAACCCTAACAGCCGTTCGCAAAAGCAGGTCCGCCGGAGTCAGTTCCCACGGCTTCGGCGCTTCCGGAGGGAATAGAGAAAGAAAAGGAGGTGTCGGGGTTATAAGATGATAGAAAATAATTGCGGCTTCGTTCCTGGCGGTGGCATTCGTAGCCCGGCACTTTTCCGGGGGAAGAAAACGTGAGCTAGGATGTGGAAATGGCGGAGATATGGGAAAACTTCGAAAGGATCAAAATTTGAAGGAGCAGGGTTCGAGAATTTGGTCTTGCGAAGCAGGAAGGAGATCACACGTGCGACGCGCTTGCAATGCTGTGTGGTTAGATGTGGAAAAAAAATCAGGTCGGCCGGTCTCCGGATTTGTCTAAGGGCGATTGTAAACAGTAACCCATTATTTGTTAGTCCCACCCCAAAATTTCATAATCTTTCTTATTTTTTCGAAATGTATCTTGTACATGCAATTTTAGGAAAAGTGCTCAACACGAAAGTTGTAAACCTCGTCGAGATCTACAACTTTCGTGTTGAGCACTTTTCCTGAAATTGTATGTACAAGGCGTATTTTGAAAAGTCGCGAAAAATTAGGAGATTTTGGGGTGCGACTAGCCAATAACGGGTTATGGTTAACAATCACATTTTATTAACGCTGCTCTATTTGCGCGACAAAAAGATATTGAAGAACAAAAGAGAGGAGAAGAAAAGAGAACATGAAGAAGAAAGAGGATGTCAAACTAGAAGGACTATCGAATTGGGTCCAACCATCATTCTCGCTAAAACGTTGAATCCGGGTTCTGATTCGTTAATGGAGAAAAGTGTCTCCAATGATGTAACAACAAATATGTATAAATATAAGCTAAGATATACGGGATTCAAATCAAAACAAGAAATAATAAGAGTATTAATAATATGTATAGTAGTGGCTTAATTGTAATTAGAGTGTTAAGATTTTTATTATTTGGTTTTCCCTCTTATAGCCAACCGACCCCCCCCCCCCCCCCCCCTTTATTATTTCCCGCAAGGTATCGGCCTGACTCTCGTTCCGCAAATCTCCCGCATGCGCCGCACCCGTTCGGATCCCACCACCTACGCCATCTCCCGCTCAGCCGCTCCTGTCGTGGCCGCCGCCTGCCCCTTCTCCTTCCTCTGGCCGGTGGTTCTTGCCTCCCTGCCTCCTTCTGCTCCTCTGGCCGGCAGCTCTAAGAACTGATAGTTCTAGGGCAGACAGCCTCCTCCCTTGAGCCGAGGGTTCCTCCTCTGCAGGGCCAACCGCATGCTTCTCTTCTCCAGTCGTCCTCTTCTCCTTCGTTTTGGCCGTGGATTTCAAGGAGATCGATTAGGGTTTACTCCCTCTCTTCTTGGGCTCCGTTTTCACCGAGGGTTTTGCTTGAATTCTCCTCCACTTATATTGTAACACCTGTATCCGTCACATAGCATATAGCAGTAGGTCCGGCAGGGGCCCGATGTCATATACCACAGACAGACCGAAGGGTTACTCATTGAAACCATTCAACCAATACGCACGTCCTACACAGAGCATCTAGCAGAAGCAATTATTAAGTTGTGAAAACAAGAACCCAGCCACAAGCATGAATATCCACTAACATAACTCAGTAGGAATGAACTACAAAATACACAAAAGTACTGGCCTTATGCCCTCACAATAGTTCACCAAATTTAAATAGTGTCTTACAAACTTCGGCTCGCAGGCCAGCCGCACATGATTTAAATAAGGAAACAAACAAGGCCTTCGAGAGCCGGCTCAGCAACTTGGGCTTTGATCCGCTATTTGCCGCTCGGCTCCGCAGCACCTGCAAGCACAATTCAGCGCAAAATGGTGGCAAACAAGAATAACGGTCAGCTAAAGCCAACCAAATTATAACGATTCCGCCCCCAAACTCGGGGAGGCAAAGCTCCTTCCCTGCACTTGTTAGCATAACAAGCAATATAGTGAATAAACACAACATCACAGGTGCAGGCTCACACGGCCACACACCCCGTGCTCTCAGGGCACAAACTCGGTGAACCCGGTCAAAACCGCGGTCTCACCACCATCCCTTGGACGGCAAATTTCGTGAGCATTTAGTCTTTCCGACCTAAGCCTAAGACTCGCACGACTATGCTAGTGGCTAGTCCCTTTTTCAGGTATCTGTCACCAAACCACATAGCCCCGGTTCGGTTCCACAAGCCCATTGCTCACACTACACTTTCAACCTTAAGCCATATGCGCGGGCCAAGCTTCGTCGGATCCCAAATTCGATCATTCAAGCACATAACGCAGTTATGTTCAAGGTTTGCTCCCAAGCCACCAAGATGGTAGAAATGTGTTTCCGCCCAGTTTTTGGGTGCGCCTTGGGGTTAATCCCCAAGGATCCCTGCTGCAATTTACCACGTAGAAACCCGAAAACATAGAAACCCGAAAACAACCAAAGGCACGGAGTCTTCTCCGGCTAATCATGCATAATAAAACATCACCGATCCAGACCAACTTGTTCGGGTAGGCTTCACACACCATGCATATGTCCGTTTCTCGATTTCGGACTCTAAATGCAAACAAGGGGGACTTTACATATCTACCCCAGGGAACACCACAAACTCGTCGCACACTCGCGGGAGCGGGTTTTCCCTATGCAAAAGAAGAAGAGCTTTGCATGCTCAAGTAGAGAATCGTTACCCAAGCATTCCTCTTCGGCGCCATGGAAATCTACACGGATGAAAAGCACCGCGATGATCTCGCCTCCGTAGATCTGGACTCGGTTTGCGATTTGGCGCTCCGAATCTCCTCCAGCGACCGGATCTTCTCTCCTTCCTCCTTGCTCTCCCCTCTCTCTAGAAGTTAGAAAGAGATAGAACTCAAGAGAATGAGGGTTTCTATGCCCTAATCCCGGGTATATCCCAGCAAGGACAATCCTGAGCCGTTGGATCCCAAAATAAGGAAACGGGCGGCCACGATTCGGACCTAAAAACAACTTCTTGGGCCGAACACGGCTTGCGACACGCCCGTGTCCAAGGCCGTGTAACTCATTCTCCGCCGAAACCGTCGCATCTCGAAAAGAACACGGGCACTCAACCCGCCCGTGTCGGGATTGACACGCCTGTGTCATCCAGTACACGCCCGTGTAGCTGGGCGTGTTCTTACATCGACACAGGCCCAGTACCAACCCGAGGAGAACACGGGTATTTGACACACCCGTGTCGAATTTGACACGCCCGTGTTGGACCCGTACACATCTAGGCTCAGGCCGTGTCTCTCCCCCGACACAACTCGGCTATCAACCCGAGTAGGACACGGCCTGGGACACGCCCGTGTCTCAGGCCGTGTTCGTTGTTCGACAATCGTCGACTTCAATTCCATTGACCACACGGCATCGTCGAACCCGAGCACGACACGCCCCTGGGACACGCCCGTGTCCCAAGTCGTGTGACCTCTACCAAGTACCATACTTGGCTCAAAATGCCACCCGTCACTCTTTTGAGTTTCGGGGCGTTACAACTCTCTCCCTCTTAAAAGAATTTTGTCCACGAAATTACCGAAAGGAAAAGATACTTAAAACCAAAAGCGGTACCTGAGTGGAATAACTCTGGGTACTTCTCAAGCATGGTCTGCTCCCTCTCCCATGAGAGCTCCTCCAGACCGCAATTGTACCAACGGACCTTGACCATACTGATCTCCTTATTACGAAGTCGCTTTACTTCAGAGTCCTCAATACGAACGGGCTTGACCCTTATCGTCAACCCTTCGTCCACCGGTATTTGATAAACCGTGATCACCTGTGAAGGCTCTTGCACCGCCTTCCGCAACGCTGATATTTGGAATACGTCGTGTAGACCATTTAACTCCACTGATAGCTTCAATCAGTAAGCTGCTTTGCCAATCCGCTCCAGAACCTCAAACGTTCCAAGGTACCTCGAGCTTAGCTTCTTCAAGCGCCGTACCCGTGAATCACCTTTGAACGGCTTTATCTTCAATCACACCCAATTGCCAACAGTGAACTCCACATTCTGATGCTTGGCATTAAAGTATTTGGCTTACCTATCCTGAGCGATCAGCAAACGCTCTCGAATGGTTCGTACCAAATAAGTGGCGCTCTCCACCTCTTACTTTTTGTACAACCTCGCCTCACCTATTTCCAACCACGACAACGGCGTGCGATATGTTCTACCATATAGGGCCTCGAAGAGCGTCATTGTATGTTCGCTTGGTAGCTGTTGTTGTACGCAAACTCCACCAAATACAGATGATCTTCCCACTGCTTTTCGAAGTCCAAGACGCACATGCGAAGCATGTCTTCCATCATCTTGTTGACACTCTCGGTCTGACCATCCGTCTGTGGATGAAAGGCTGTGCTGAACCTCAACTTGGTTCCAAACATCTGTTGCACCAACCTCTAGTCATTGGACGTAAACCGCCCATCTCTATCACTCACGATGCTGCGGGGCACACCGTGCAGTCTAATAATGTTATCACATAAAACTTTGCCAGTTTCTCTATCGATTCATCCATCCTATTCGGATTGAAGTGCGATACTTTTGTCAACCGATCTACGATCACCCAGATGGCGTTGTTTCCCTTCTGCGACCTTGGCAGTCCATGCACAAAGTCCATTGAGATATCGTCGAACTTCCACTCCGGAATAGGCAAAGACTTCAAGAAACCCCCTGGCTTCTGGCACTCTGCCTTCACTAAGGCGCAAGTCTGACACTTTGCTACATATAGTGCCACATCCTTCTTGAGTCCTAGCCATCAGAACAACTTCTTCGGATCTTGGTACATCTTCGTGCTCCCTGGGTGAATTGAGTACTTGGTATGATGAGCCTCGTACATTAACTCCACCCATAAATTACCCACGTTTGGGACGCACAAACGACTGTCCTTCCTTAGCAGTCCATCTTCAACTGTAAATTGGGAATTTGACCCATCCGAAGCTTCATCCATGATTTCCTTCATGCTGCTATCCAAATCCATAGCCTGCCGAATTCAATCAGCCAGATCATACTGAACTTCCGTCCAGTTCAATAACGCTTCGGCGCTAGTCTGCTTGTCAACACAAGAGATATCTAACGCCTCCAACTCCTGAATCAACCGCTCATCATGAACCGACAATTAGTTGGCTTGGGCGGGAGCCCTACGACTCAACGCATCCGCAACTGCATTGCCTTTCCCGGGCATATAATGAATTTTGAATGTATAGTCCCCTAGGAACTCCATCCATCTCCGCTGCCTCATGTTCAGATCCTTCTAGTCCAACAAGTATTTCAGGTTCTTGTGGTCGGTATAAATATCGGCCTTTACGCCGAACAAATAGTGCCTCCACAGCTTTAGCACAAAAATCACGGCCGCCAACTCCAAGCCGTCGTGGACCGGATAATTCCTCTCGTGCACTTTCAGCTGACACGAGCCATACGCAATAACACTTCCATACTGCAGCAGCACACAACCCAAACCACTGCTCGAAGCATCGCTGTAGATCTCAAAGACTTTGGTTCCACTCGGCGAACTTAGCACTGACGTCGTGGTCAACCGACTCTTCAACTCTTCAAAAGCTTGTGCGCACTCCTGCGTCCAAACAAACTTCTAATCTTTCCTTTTCAACGTCGTGAGAGGCAACGCTATCCGCGAGAAGTTCTCTATGAAGCGCCTGTAATAGTCGGCAAGCACCAGAAAACTCCGGACCTCCGCTACCGTAGAAAACACAGGTCACTCCCGTATCACAACTATCTTCGCCAGATCCACCGCAATCCCTTCTCCACTGACTATGTGACCAAGGAACGCCACTGCGGATAACCAAAACTCGCATTTGGAGAACTTTGTGTATAGTTCGTTCCTCCTCAGCGTCTCCAAAACTAAATGCAGATGTTTGAAGTGATCTTCTTCGCACTGTGAGTACACCAATATTTCATCAATAAAGACGATCACAAAATGGTCTAAGTACTCCCTGAACATCCTTTTCATCAGATCCATGAATACTGATGGCGCATTAGTCAGCCCGAACGACATGACCGTAAACTCGAAATGCTCATACCTTGTGCTGAATGTTGTCTTTGGGATATCACTCTCCCTTATCCTCAGCTGATAGTAACCGGACTTAAGATCCAATTTTGAGTACACCGATGACCCGACTAACTGATCAAAAAGATTATCAATCCTTGGGATCGGGTACTTGTTCTTTTCCGTTAACTTGTTCAGCTCTCTATAGTCGATACAGAGCCGCAAACTTCCGTCCTTCTTCTTAACGAAAAGGACCGGTGCGCTATATGGCGACCAACTTGGACGCACATAGCCCTGCTCCAATAACTCCTCTAGTTGAACCTTTAGCTCCGCCATCTCCTTAGGCGCCAACCTATAAGGAGAGCGTGACACAGGTTTGGCACCTAACACTAACTCAATTGTGAAATCGATCTCCCACTGAGGTGGGGCTCCGGGAAGATTGTCCGGGAACACGTCAGGGTACTTACACACTACTGGGATACTACCCAAAGTGGGCTTAGACTTTACAGCCTCCACTAACGTGAAGAACAGCTCTGAGTCAGTATGAACTGCCTTGACCACCTGAAGAGCAGACATTAGAGTCTTGCTCGACCCCTTCAGCCCCACAAACATTGTCTCCCGCCTAACACCCAGCTTGACTTCCTTACGATTGCAATCTATGTATGCCTTCTGCTCCGAAAGCCAGTCCATACCGAAAATAACGTTGAACTCTACTAGCGGTAGTAACAATGCTAGCAAGTCGAACTCCTGACTCCCAATACGAATCTTTACGGCAAAAACACTGTCTGCGCGCATAGAGCACTCATTCGACAACAACACATCCAATTTGTCCTTCGTCATCGAAGAAGGGACTCCGATGCGCGATATGAAACCTTCGGACAAAAAGGAGTGCGAAGCTTCCGTATCGAAGAGTGCTCTCGCCGGATTATCACAAATCAAAACAAAGCCTATACAAACAGTAATAAGCTAACAAGCACAAGGTAACAGTATTTAAAGCTAAATTTCTATAAATTTAAGCCGTACCCGTCACCACATCCGCTTGCTTGATGGCCTCCTGCTGGCCAAGATTGTAGACTCTTGGTTGAGTCAGAGCATAATGGGATGCGGTTGATTCCACCGCCTTGCCCCTTACCCTTGTAAGTTGCTCCCTACTTCCTCTCGGACTTCGGACGTCTGCTCCAACAATCACGGGAAAAATTCCCCGGCTTCCCACAAGTAAAGCAAGCGTCCGGTGCACGACCTGTAGTCGCCCCCAAAGCACCATAAGAAGGGGCTAGGCCCGAAGCCCTAGCCTTCTTATTCCACCTTCGGAAACCGGACTTTGAAGTCGGCACCTTGAACCATGACTTTTTAGCACCAGCGTCTCCAACTGCTCCAGACATAGCTTTCTTTGTCATCTGAGCACCCTCCCAACAATCTCGGGAAAAGTGCCCTTTCTTGCCACAAGTATGACAAGTGTAAATAGCTTTGCGATGCTTTAGCCTTCTTTCTCAGCGTTCTACGGTAGACAGCCCTTAAAGGATCTGCAGGGTTCAGTACCCTACTCACTGGTATCTGGTGAGTTCTCCCCAACTCTACTTCCAAAGATCTGGTCGACTCCACCAAGGCTCGGAATCCCAATAACTTTGGTCCTAGAAATAGGATTCGCAACTTGCTATGCAAACCATTATAAAATCTATCGATTATAGACTGCTCGCTTTCCAACTCAAAGCCTAGGTAGCGCCTTATCATAAGGAATGCCTGCAAATATTCGTCAACTGAGTGCGCTCATTGCACTACACACATGTTCAACTGCTGCCCCAATGGATCTCTAAATGACCTTTGCTCCATCATACCGCCTGGTGTCGAGGCCACCTCAGGGACAGAGGGTTGCACATTCCTTCCATGTTGTGCGTTTGTCATCGCGAACACCGCCTCAACTACCATTCTTATGGTTTCCATAGAAGGAGGGGTCTCAGGCACGTCGCTGGGTGCAATACTTTTCTCAGAAATCATGCGTTCATACTGCCACGCGTCACTCCCGGACACCTATAGTCGTATAAAACACTAATAAGTGACCGAACAAAATTGCAAAAAGCAATTATAGGAACACGCAGGTAGTCTGATACCTCAAACATATGTATTTTCATTCCTAAGTGGACATTCATGGGTTCTTTTCATGTTATAACGATGACGCACATACATGTGCTCACCACCCCTTAAAATGAATTCGTCCACGAATTCATTTAAGTTTGACCAAAACTGGTAGTCTGATACCAAATTATAACACCCCTATCCCTCACATAGCATATAGCAGTAGGTCCGGCCGGGGCCCGCCGCCATATACCACAGACAGACCGAAGGGTTACTCATTGAAACCATTCAACCAATACACGTGTCCTACACAGAGCATCTAGCGGAAGCAATTATTAAGTTGTGAAAGCAAGAACCCAATCACAAGCATGAATGTCCACTAACATAACTCAGTAGTAATGAACTACAAAATACACAAAAGTACTCGCCTTATGGCCTTACAATAGTTCACAAAATTTAAATAGTGTCTTACAAACTTCGGCTCGCAGGCCGGCCACACATGATTTAAACAAGGAAACAAACAAGGCCTTCGAGGGCCGGCTCAACAACTTGGGCTTTGGCTTGCTATTTTCCGCTTGGCTCCGCAGCACGTGCAAGTACAATTCACCGCAACGGTGGCAAACAAGAATAACGGTCAGCTAAAGTCGACCAAATTATAACGATTCCGCCCCCAAACTCGGGGCGGCAAAGCTCTTTCCCTGCACTTGTTAGCGTAACAAGCAATATAGTGAATAAACACAACATCACAGGTGCAGGCTCACACGGCCACACACCCCGTGCTCTCAGGGCACTAACTCGGTGAACCCGGTCAAAACCGCGGTCTCACCACCATCCCTTGGACGACAAATCTCGTGAGCATTTAGTCTTTCCGACCTAAGCCTAAGACTCACACGACTATGCTAGTGGCCAGTCCATTTTTCAGGTATCTGTCACCAAACAACATAGCCCGAGCCTGGTTCCACAAGCCCGTTGCTCACACCGCACTGTCAAGCTTAAGCCATATGCGCGGGCCAAGCTTCGCCGGATCCCAAATTCAATCATTCAAGCATATAACCTAGTTATGTTCAAGGTTGGCTCCCAGGCCACCAAGATGGCAGAAATTCGTTTCCGCCCAATTTTCCGGGTGCGCCTTGGGGTTATTCCCCAAGGATCCCTGCTGCAATCTACCACGTAGAAACCCGAAAATAACCAAAGGCACGGAGTCTTCTCTGGCTAATCATGCATAGTAAAACATCACCGATTCAGACCAACTTGTTTGGGTAGGCTTGACACACCATGCCTATGTTCGTTTCTCGATTTCGGACTCTAAATGCAAACAAGGGGGACTTTACATTTCTACCCAAAGGAACACCGCATACTCGCCGCACACTCGCGGGATCGGGTTTTCCCTATGCAAAAGAAGAAGAGCTTCACATGCTCAAGTAGAGAATCGTTACCCTAGCATTCCTCTTTGGCGCCATGGAAATCTACACGGATGAAAAGCACTGCGATGATCTCGTCTCCGTAGATCTGGACTCGGTTTGCGATTTGGAGCTCTGAATCTCCTCCGGCGACCGGATCTTCCCTCCTTCTTCCTCCTTGCTCTCCCATCTCTCTAGAAGTTAGAAAGAGATAGAACTCAAGAGAATGAGAGTTTCTTAGCCCTAATCCCGGGTATATCCCACCAAGGACAACCCTGAGTGTCACAACCCGCATTTTCCCAACAATTAGATTAAATCAGAGTAAGGGAAAATACGCGCCGTGATGCCACGTCGTGCAGGGGATAACTGCAGACGCTCAGGCAGGGCTCCAAACTCTACAGTTTTAAAAGAAAACATATGTTATCATTAACAAAATCCCGTTTAAGTTGAGAAGATAGCCGTATCCCTCGGCTTAGTGGATCATTTAGTCCACGGTCTACAATATAATTATATGCTTGCGGAAGATATTTGATTAGATTGACTCTAACATCCTACATGAGTATAAATGTCCCCGAGGAATAACTCATGCTATGTAGACTCTAGATTTATAATAAGTATATAAAAAGTCTTTACGCTAACTAGAAAGTAGTGACTTAGTTTTGAAAGAAATTGCATGGATGCTTTACTATTAATAGGTTTTTTTTTATAAGTCAAAATACCTAACATGCAGTCCTAGCAAGGAATCATCCCAGAGAGCAAGTTATCTAAATCAAAATATAAGAAACTACTACAGCCAGCAAGTGTCAAAAATCAACAATCCTGTGGGCGTCAACAACCTGACACGAACCCACAGTATTAGGTATGTCTGAACTAAGGAAAACAACTAAAAAGACAAACTACCTCGCTATGGCGAGGTGCAAAACCACAGCCAACACTGCTGCTCAGAAAACCAAAACTAGCTCCACTATCTGCTACTGCTCTGAACCTGAGGCATTCAGAAAAAATAGAACACCTCAGCAAGAAGGTGCAAGTAGTGGCAAGAAAATAAATAAAGTAAACAAATGAACAAGGTCGAAAGGGGTACCAACCTAGGACCCAAAGTACTGAAATAAGGTACAAAACAAAATTTGAGAAATAGAACTTACGTGAATCGTCACGTACAACCAATCATGCCAGATACCCAAGGCAGGGGGAAAACAAAGGCATGAGTAGATCATAAGAAAGAAACTCAAAACAAACAACTTTATTAGCCGCGTGTGGTCAACTCTATCTAAACAGGCAGGGTGCTCACTAATAAGGACACACCCCTCACAGATGTTAAAATCCGTCTAATTGCGGGGGAGACTTATACACTCCACTAATCGCCGCAGGATGCCCAACCACCAATAGAGTTGCACGACCACTAATAAAGGAAAACAAACCTTGCGGTCGGTGGATTTGCCTACAAACACCCGCAAGAACGAGTCACTAGGAAATAAATCACAGGATTTGGCACATCGGATTCTACTCGATATATTCTAGGTTAAAAACACGGTTGATCAACCTCTAGAAATGATTTACGACCCTAGGTAATTTCTAACGCGATACAAAGGGCGATAAAAGCCCACAATAAAACCCTACATCGCATTTCTACAACTCCACAAGACGAGATTTTTTTCATGCCAAAAACTAAATAAAAACCAAGAAAACTCATAAGGAGGACTCAACAAGCATACTAAACCGAATCTCAAAAGTGCACAAGGATTGAGAACTAAAGCTTAACCGTTACCATCGAAATCGGACGAGAGGGAAGGAGGGAAAACCACTACTTGCCTTGGTTGCACCGGAAACGTTCTCTGAATCGTTCCACGCCGTAGATCGGGACAAAAGAACTCAGGAGAAGTAGAGATCTAAACAACAATGGCGGAAAAGGGGTTAGGGCCGAAAAACCCTAACAAGAAAGCTCACGGAAAGAGGAAGAAATTACCACGATAGCGTAGCTCTCGGTGAGAGCTTTCCGGATCTACGATCGGTTGAAGATTCCGAGCACCGGAGCTCCGTCGGCGGCCACCGGAAGATCCACGAAGTGGAGAAACTTATCTCTCGCCGCTGGTCTGGTTCGGAATAGAAGTATCGGAGAAGATGAAGTTATATCCTAATAACCTAAGAGAAAAGTATATATATAGTTTTTTTTTTTTTTATAAAAATTTCAACTTAAAAGGGACAGCCTCAGAAATATCAAAAATAGGCATCCAAGATGGCTTCAAATCGAAAAGTGGTCAACATGAAAGTTGTAGATCTCGTCGAGACGAACAAAATTCATGTTGACCATTTTTTAATACGATGCCGTTTTGACCATCAAAACGGCGCTCTAACGCTGACAGGAAAGGACTACTCGAGTGGCAGCAAACATACTCGAGTAGAAGCTTACATACTCGAGTAGAAGCATACTTACTCGAGTAAGAGATCAAATATACTCGAGTAGGAGTCCAAATACTCGAGTAGGAGTTCAAATACTCGAGTAGGAGTCCAAATACTCGAGTAGGAGTCTATATACTCGAGTAGGAGCACCATACACGAGTTCCAGCAGAAAAAATGAGAATAAGGGTTCAAGATGACCTCAAATCGAAAGGTGGTCAACATGAAAGTTGTAGATCTCGTCGAGACGAACAAATTTGATGTTGACCATTTTTCCACCCGACACCTTTTTGACCCTCAAAACGGTGCCCGAACGCAGACTGTACATGACTACTCGAGAGGAATGAAGGATACTCGTGTATAAGAGCAAAATACTCGAGTGGAATGAAGGTTACTCGTGTATAAGAGCAAATACTCGAGTGGAATGAAGGTTACTCGTGTATAAGAGCAAAATACTCGAGTGAAATGAAGGTTACTCGTGTAGATCAAAGGTACTCGAGTAGAAATCAAAAATACGGCTTATTTACGAGCAGTTTTGGGAAAATCAAAAATAGAAGCCTAAGATGGCTTCAAATCAAAAGTGGTCAACATAAAAGTTGTAGCTATCGTCAAGACGAACAAACTTGATGTTTACTAAATTTTGATACGACACCGTTTTGACCCTCAAAACAGCGTCCGATCGAAATCTGAAACGGGCTACTCGAGATAACAAAGCGCAAATTCTTGAAATGAAATTTTTTGAACAAAGGGACACGAGTTCAGAACAGAGGCCCATACACGCACCGAATTAAGCGAAACTCACACCATAGGCGAAAACTGGCGCTACGATTCCAATGGCGAAGTCAAAACCTAAATCCGACGAGCCATTCCTGAGATAAAAATTTCCAAATACAATGACATAAATACTCAAAACTTCAATCGCGCGCCGAGACTCCAAAAATGCTCGGATTGCGACGAAACTTGATGAGCAAGTTTAAAATTACTCAACTTAAACCTCATAGAAATATTTTCTGATTTCGACAAAAAACCAAGAAATTGGCCGACTCGACCGAACGGACGCGAAAATGCCTTATCGGCGATGCGCCGTCAACCCGACGTTAAAAGTAACGCCATGACGTCAAAAAATATGACGATACCAAAACCAAACAAAATCATCGAAAAATCAGGGGCGTTACAGTCACTCCCCCTAAAAAGAAGTTTCGTCCCGAAACTTAATACAAATCCAAAATCTAACAAAAGCGAAGAAATCAAACACAACCTAAAACATATAAACATACTAGAACTAGGCGAAGAGGTGCGGATGAGATTCTCTCATCGCTGATTCCAACTCCCACGTCGCGCTCTCGACGTCCTGGTTTCTCCAAAGAACTTTGACCATAGGAATGGTCTTCCTCCGCAACACTCGATCTAGAGATTCCAAAACGCGGACATGCTCTTCCACATACGAAAGATTGGGCTGAATCTGGGGCACCGAATCAAGGACTTGACGACCATTACGAACACACTTCCGCAACTGGCTCACATGGAACACATCATGGACACCAGGGAAAGTAGCAGGCAAATCCAGCCGATAAGCTGACACTCCGATGCGCTCCAGAATTTGAAAAGGTCCCACATACCGGGGATCCAACTTGTGGTTCCTTCCAAATCTTTTAACACCTGGCATCGGAGAGACCTTCAGAAAAACCAAGTCCCCAACAGCAAACTCCAGATCGACCCTTCGTCGATTAGCATATTTCTCATAACGCTCTTGTGCTACATGGAGTTTCTCACGAATATGAGTTACAGCACAATTCATCTCCTCAAGGGCTTCCGGACCTAGCAACGGCCTCTCACCAACTTCAGCCCAAAACAAGGGAGTTCTACAACGCCTCCCATATAAGGCCTCAAACGGGGCCATCTGCAGACTCTCTTGATAGCTATTATTGTAAGCAAATTCCATGAGTCTGAGACGCTCATCCCAAGCACCACCATGATCCAAAATATAACACCTGATCATATCTTCCACAATCTGATTCACTCTTTCCGTCTGACCATTCGTCTGTGGATGATAGGCGGTGGAATACCTTAAATCAGTACCCAACCCCTCTTGTAAACTCTTCCAAAAACGAGACGTAAATCTAGAGTCTCGATCTGACACGATGCTGACAGGTACACCATGTAATCTAATAACTTCTTCAAGATATAACTCAGCGATCCTTTTCATAGAATACCCAATCTTAAATGGCACAAAGTGAGCACACTTAGTCAGCCTATCGACTATCACCCAAACCGAATCGTGCCCACGGGGAGATTTTGGTAGACCGGTAATGAAATCCATTGATATACTCTCCCACTTCCATTGTGGAATATCTAGCGGTGTCAGTTTACCACCAGGCCTCCTATGATCTGCCTTAACACGCTGACACGTGTAACATTCTGACACAAACCTAGCTATATCACCCTTCATTCCCGACCACCAAACAATTTGCTTTAGATCTTTATACATTTTGGTGGATCCAGGATGATAGGAAACACTGGAACCATGAGCTTCTTGACAAATCTTAGCCCGAATGTCACCAATGGCCGGGATACAAAATCTACCTCGATATTTCAGAGTACCTAACTCATCCAAAGAAAAATCAGGTAACTCTCCTTTCTCAGTTCTAACCCAGAGGTGCAACAAATCAGGATCATCCTTCTGGTGCACTCTAGTAAGGGAAATCCAAGAGGGCTTTTCTGCTTCCAAACTGGAAGGCATCGAACTACTCCCAACTTCAATGTCCATTAACAAGAATTCTTCCACCAGGGATTGCACAGATAAATTGAAGATTTCAGCTGTCTTCCTACTCAAAGCATCAGCTACTACATTAGCCTTTCCCGGGTGATAAAGGATCTCCACTTCATAATCAGCCACATACTCTAACCACCTACGCTGGCGCAGATTTAATTCTTTTTGAGTGAATACGTACTTCAAACTCTTATGGTCTGTGTAGATCTTGCACATCGCGCCGTACAATAAATGTCTCCAAAGTTTTAATGCATAAATCACTGCAGCAAACTCTAAATCATGAGTGGGATAGTTTCTTTCGTGAACTTTTAATTGTCTTGATCCGTATGCAATCACCTTTCCTTCTTGCATCAAAACACAACCAAGTCCAATGTGTGATGCATCCACATACACAGCATACTCAAGTCCTTCAGTAGGCAGAGTTAAAACTGGAGCAGTACACAATCTCTTTTTCAATTCTTGGAAGGCTTCTTCACACTTATCGCTCCAAATGAACGCGGTGTTCTTCTGGGTAAGTTTAGTTAGAGGGGAAGACAACACAGAGAACCCTTCCACGAATCTTCTATAATAACCGGCCAGACCTAGAAAGCTCCTAATCTCCTTAGGAGTAGAAGGTCTCTTCCATTCCATCACAGCAGAAATCTTTGTTGGGTCTACAGAAATACCGTCCTTGCCCACCACATGGCCCAAAAAGGACACCTGAGGTAACCAGAATTCGCACTTACTCAACTTAGCGTAGAGCTTGTGCTCCCTCAGGGTTGACAAAACTAAGCGCAAATGTTTAGTATGCTCCTCGACACTGCGGGAATACACGAGGACGTCATCTATGAACACAATAACAAAATGCTCCAAGTAATCCTTGAACACTCTATTCATTAAATCCATGAACGCCGAGGGTGCATTTGTCAGTCCAAAGGACATCACCAAGAACTCAAAATGCCCATGCCGAGAACGAAAAGCCGTCCGGGGTACATCAGCCTCACGGACTCTCAACTGGTGGTAGCCTGAACGAAGATCAATCATCAAAAACACAGAGCATCCCCACAATTGATCAAATAGGTCATCAATCCGAGGCAACGGATATCGGTTCTTGATGGTCACCTTATTTAACTCTCGATAATCTATGCAGAGCCTCATAGAACCATCTTTCTTTTTAATGAACAAAACAGGAGCACCCCAAGGTGAAGAACTCGGTCTAATAAAACCACACTGCAGCAACTCATCCAGCTGAGCGCGCAACTCTTCTAACTCTCGCGGAGCCATGCGGTATGGTGCCTTAGCAATAGGGCGAGTACCTGGCTCAAGGTCTATCACAAACTCTACCTCTCTTTCAGGAGGAAGTCCTGGAAGACTATCAGGAAAGACATCTGGATACTCTTGCACCACCGAGACATCCTCAAGACGTGGTGTAACAAAAGCTGATTCCAAAGCCGACAGAGAAACGACATATGCCTCACAACCAGACTCTAAAGCTCGACAAGCACGTACCGCAGAAATAAGGAGGGAACTCTTGCCTTGAGAACCATAGACACTCATAGGTTGGCCGTTGCCCATCTTGAAATCCAGCCGCTTAGCCTTGCATTGGATGACTGCCTCATACTTGGACAACCAGTCCATGCCCAAAATCACGTCAAAGTCTGCCAGATCCAATACCATCAAATCCGCAAAAGCTAGAAAATTTCCTAGACAAATAGGGCATCTCTGAATTCCTCGACTTGATGTCACTAGATTTCCAGAAGGAAGCTTGACGTTGAAGGAATCTTCTAATTGATCCACGCTCAAACGATGTTTATCTACAAAACTCTGCGCCACGAAAGAATGGGTGGCACCCGAATCGAAAAGGACGCGCGCCCACCTGTTCTGCACCTTAAACTCCCCTATAATCGTAGCATACGTAACTAAACGAACGAAAACTACCACAAACAAGGAGAGTAAAAATCAAATTAGAATCTAACCTGATATCACTTGGGTAGAGGTCTGAGCTTCCTCTCTAGTAACCACGTTTAACTTTCCTTTTCCTTTGTCCTGGTTTGGTGGGGGCGGTAGAGCTCGGAGTGGGGTAGGCTGCAATGGGGGCTGAGCCTGAGGGCATGCAGACTTCTGGTGTCCCTTCTGTCCGCACTGGAAACAAGTTCTATCCTTCAACCAGCAACGACTCACGTCATGACCCTTCCTTGAACTAAATGAGCACACCAGCTCTCCCTTGGGTACGCCTTGAATGGCAAGCACCTGCTGCTTCTTCAGGGTAGCGGTCCTCTTGAAACACCTTTCGTATGGGTGGCCAGATCGACCACAGAAACTGCATATCTCTCCACCTTTCTTTTTTTGACGGAGGTCCAGATGCCCTAGAGCTTCCGTCTTCGGCACCTTTCCTCTTATCTTTTCTCGCTGCAGCTCCTCGATTCTTGGCATTTTCAATCGCCTAAACCTTCAGTGCGGCTTCCACTGCCTCTGCAAAATTCTCCGCTCTATAAGCGCATGCCAACTGCTGGACATCGCTTCTTAGTCCTCCAAGGAATCGCTTCACTCTACCATCCTCCGAAGCTACTAAATCTGGAGCAAATCTACTCAACTTGCTAAACTCAATCTCGTACTCGCTCACCGTGAGCTGTCTCTGTTTCAGGTACAGGAAGTTATTCATCAGGCGGTCCTGCTCGACCGAGGGTAGAAACTTTTTCAGCAACATCTTCTTGAAAGACTCCCAAGAACAACCTTCCTTCAGACTCTCTTTTTCACGAATCCACCAGTTCTTTGCCAATCCTTTTAACTGGTAGGCCCCAATCATTACCTTCTGGGCTTCTACAATCCCCGAATATGAAAACATCTCCTCGATAGAGATGATCCAATCGTCTAAAACCATAAAGTCTGCACTTCCGTCATAGGTAGGAGGCCCCAGCCGCTGGAAGTGTGAAATAAAATTCATCTCTGGTAGTAGAGTCACCGGGGGCACTAGAGGAGCAGGGGTACCGGGTACAACTCGATCCACAATAGGGTCTTGCACTAAGGGTTGCTGCACAGGGGCGGCAGACAAAAAGGATTCCATTTGCGATTGCATCGCAAGCACTTGCCTTGACAGAGCCTCGTTGCTCTGACGTAGACTCTCGATCAACGCATCACTTTGCGCACCTGACGACTCACCCTCCGACTGGGGAGTCGACCTCGTTGCAGGACGCTTAGGCGGCATTTCTAAAAGGGTAACAAACGATCACTCAATTAAAATCCTAGATTACGACTAGGACAAACAAAACTAGTTCAGACCATACTTGAAAGACACTTGCTAAAGCTGCCACTTGCTCTGGGATTATATGATGATGATATGTCCTACTCAGGATGATATCTTATCATCCTATTGACTCATGTGCCTATGATATGAATGCATGAATCCTTTACTCTTATTTAAAATCATGTGTGTACATATGTCATCAAGTAAATCTTTAGCTTGGCATGTTGTGCTTATGTTATGTTATGCTATGCATGTGGTGCTATGAATTCTATAAAAGGCCTTAATGCATGATATGAGCGGCGTACACATGCAATGTTATGCATCCCATACTACATAATATTGCATGCAACGAAAAGAAAACGTGCTAATGAGCATTCATGTGGTGAGGTTATGCATCCCATACTACATAACCCTCACATGTTGCCATCTATGGTGGATCCATATACAAACACATATTATGCATCCCATACTACATAATATGCCCCGTATACTTCTAATCATGCTTATGAGTGTAGTGTTCATGCTTCAGCCAAGACATATTGATGACACATCGGTGTGTGTATGACATGACACTAAACAACTAACACTAACAAGGGAAGGTTGCCCGACCAATTGTCAAGCAACCTCCCTCTGATACCAACTGTCACAACCCGCATTTTCCCAACAATTAGATTAAATCAGAGTAAGGGAAAATACGCGCCGTGATGCCACGTCGTGTAGGGGATAACTGCAGACGCTCAGGCAGGGCTCCAAACTCTACAGTTTTAAAAGAAAACATATGTTATCATTAACAAAATCCCGTTTAAGTTGAGAAGATAGCCGTATCCCTCGGCTTAGTGGATCATTTAGTCCACGGTCTACAATATAATTATACGCTTGCGGAAGATATTTGATTAGATTGACTCTAACATCCTACATGAGTATAAATGTCCCCGAGGAATAACTCATGCTATGTAGACTCTAGATTTATAATAAGTATATAAAAAGTCTTTACGCTAACTAGAAAGTAGTGACTTAGTTTTGAAAGAAATTGCATGGATGCTTTACTATTAATAGGTTTTTTTTATAAGTCAAAATACCTAACATGCAGTCCTAGCAAGGAATCATCCCAGAGAGCAAGTTATCTAAATCAAAATATAAGAAACTACTACAGCCAGCAAGTGTCAAAAATCAACAATCCTGTGGGCGTCAACAACCTGACACGAACCCACAGTATTAGGTATGTCTGAACTAAGGAAAACAACTAAAAAGACAAACTACCTCGCTATGGCGAGGTGCAAAACCACAGCCAACACTGCTGCTCAGAAAACCAAAACTAGCTCCACTATCTGCTACTGCTCTGAACCTGAGGCATTCAGAAAAAATAGAACACCTCAGCAAGAAGGTGCAAGTAGTGGCAAGAAAATAAATAAAGTAAACAAATGAACAAGGTCGAAAGGGGTACCAACCTAGGACCCAAAGTACTGAAATAAGGTACAAAACAAAATTTGAGAAATAGAACTTACGTGAATCGTCACGTACAACCAATCATGCCAGATACCCAAGGCAGGGGGAAAACAAAGGCATGAGTAGATCATAAGAAAGAAACTCAAAACAAACAACTTTATTAGCCGCGTGTGGTCAACTCTATCTAAACAGGCAGGGTGCTCACTAATAAGGACACACCCCTCACAGATGTTAAAATCCGTCTAATTGCGGGGGAGACTTATACACTCCACTAATCGCCGCAGGATGCCCAACCACCAATAGAGTTGCACGACCACTAATAAAGGAAAACAAACCTTGCGGTCGGTGGATTTGCCTACAAACACCCGCAAGAACGAGTCACTAGGAAATAAATCACAGGATTTGGCACATCGGATTCTACTCGATATATTCTAGGTTAAAAACACGGTTGATCAACCTCTAGAAATGATTTACGACCCTAGGTAATTTCTAACGCGATACAAAGGGCGATAAAAGCCCACAATAAAACCCTACATCGCATTTCTACAACTCCACAAGACGAGATTTTTTTCATGCCAAAAACTAAATAAAAACCAAGAAAACTCATAAGGAGGACTCAACAAGCATACTAAACCGAATCTCAAAAGTGCACAAGGATTGAGAACTAAAGCTTAACCGTTACCATCGAAATCGGACGAGAGGGAAGGAGGGAAAACCACTACTTGCCTTGGTTGCACCGGAAACGTTCTCTGAATCGTTCCACGCCGTAGATCGGGACAAAAGAACTCAGGAGAAGTAGAGATCTAAACAACAATGGCGGAAAAGGGGTTAGGGCCGAAAAACCCTAACAAGAAAGCTCACGGAAAGAGGAAGAAATTACCACGATAGCGTAGCTCTCGGTGAGAGCTTTCCGGATCTACGATCGGTTGAAGATTCCGAGCACCGGAGCTCCGTCGGCGGCCACCGGAAGATCCACGAAGTGGAGAAACTTATCTCTCGCCGCTGGTCTGGTTCGGAATAGAAGTATCGGAGAAGATGAAGTTATATCCTAATAACCTAAGAGAAAAGTATATATATAGTTTTTTTTTTCTTTTATAAAAATTTCAACTTAAAAGGGACAGCCTCAGAAATATCAAAAATAGGCATCCAAGATGGCTTCAAATCAAAAAGTGGTCAACATGAAAGTTGTAGATCTCGTCGAGACGAACAAAATTCATGTTGACCATTTTTTAATACGATGCCGTTTTGACCATCAAAACGGCGCTCTAACGCTGACAGGAAAGGACTACTCGAGTGGCAGCAAACATACTCGAGTAGAAGCTTACATACTCGAGTAGAAGCATACTTACTCGAGTAAGAGATCAAATATACTCGAGTAGGAGTCCAAATACTCGAGTAGGAGTTCAAATACTCGAGTAGGAGTCCAAATACTCGAGTAGGAGTCTATATACTCGAGTAGGAGCACCATACACGAGTTCCAGCAGAAAAAATGAGAATAAGGGTTCAAGATGACCTCAAATCGAAAGGTGGTCAACATGAAAGTTGTAGATCTCGTCGAGACGAACAAATTTGATGTTGACCATTTTTCCACCCGACACCTTTTTGACCCTCAAAACGGTGCCCGAACGCAGACTGTACATGACTACTCGAGAGGAATGAAGGATACTCGTGTATAAGAGCAAAATACTCGAGTGGAATGAAGGTTACTCGTGTATAAGAGCAAATACTCGAGTGGAATGAAGGTTACTCGTGTATAAGAGCAAAATACTCGAGTGAAATGAAGGTTACTCGTGTAGATCAAAGGTACTCGAGTAGAAATCAAAAATACGGCTTATTTACGAGCAGTTTTGGGAAAATCAAAAATAGAAGCCTAAGATGGCTTCAAATCAAAAAGTGGTCAACATAAAAGTTGTAGCTATCGTCAAGACGAACAAACTTGATGTTTACTAAATTTTGATACGACACCGTTTTGACCCTCAAAACAGCGTCCGATCGAAATCTGAAACGGGCTACTCGAGATAACAAAGCGCAAATTCTTGAAATGAAATTTTTTGAACAAAGGGACACGAGTTCAGAACAGAGGCCCATACACGCACCGAATTAAGCGAAACTCACACCATAGGCGAAAACTGGCGCTACGATTCCAATGGCGAAGTCAAAACCTAAATCCGACGAGCCATTCCTGAGATAAAAATTTCCAAATACAATGACATAAATACTCAAAACTTCAATCGCGCGCCGAGACTCCAAAAATGCTCGGATTGCGACGAAACTTGATGAGCAAGTTTAAAATTACTCAACTTAAACCTCATAGAAATATTTTCTGATTTCGACAAAAAACCAAGAAATTGGCCGACTCGACCGAACGGACGCGAAAATGCCTTATCGGCGATGCGCCGTCAACCCGACGTTAAAAGTAACGCCATGACGTCAAAAAATATGACGATACCAAAACCAAACAAAATCATCGAAAAATCAGGGGCGTTACACTGAGCCATTGGATCCCAAAATAAGGAAACGGACGGCCACGATTCGGACCTAAAAACAACTTCCTGGGCCAAACACGGCTTGCGACACGCCCGTGTCTAAGGCCGTGTAACTCATTCACCGCCAAAACCGTCGCGTCCCGAAAAGAACACGGGCACTCGACACGCCCGTGTCGGGATTGACATGCCCGTGTCATCCAGTACACGCCCATGTTGCTGGGCGTGTTCTTCCATCGACACAGGACCAACACCAACCCGAAGAGAACACGGGTATTCGACACGCCCGCGTCGAATTTGACGCGCCCGTGTTGGACCCGAACATGCCTGGGCTCAGGCCATGTCTCTCCCCCGACACAACTCGGCTATCAACCCGAGTAGGACACGACCTGGGACACGCCCGTGTCTCTCCCCCGACACAACTCGGCTATCAACCCGAGTAGGACACAGACTGGGACACGCCCGTGTCTCAGGCCGTTTTCGCTATTCGACAATCGTCGACTTCAATTCCATCGACCACACGACCATCGTCGAACCCGAGCACGACACGCCCCTGGGAAACGCCCGTGTCCCAGGCCGTGTGACCTCTACCAAGTCCCAGACTTGGCTCAAAATGCCACCCATCGCTCTTTTGAGTTTCGGGGCGTTACATATATTTTTGACTCGAATTTGGTTCATAATGGTAAAGGTTTCCTCTATTCCCTCTTTTCTTCGTCTTTCCTTGAATTTATTGTGGAAACTTGTGTGCTTTAATTTGCGTGCAATTTGTGATTTAAGTTGTTGCCTCTCTTGTAATTGTTTAACTTCGTTGAGTTTGTGATTTCCAGCAATGCTCCTCGACCTAATGTGTGGAACCTCTTCAAGCCCTCTCTGATTTAGGATTTATCCAAGCCAAGCGCCGCCAAGTCTCCATTTTTGCATGGTAATCTCTTCTCACATCACTTTTGAGGGTGGTAATTTGCTAAACCCTCACATGCTTTTGGGCTTGTAAAATAATTATCGCGTGTCATCGTTTTGTATCTTGCTAGGTCAAATATCAATTTGTTTCTAAAACATGTTCAAAATGAAATTGTTAATCTTCCTTGCACCGCTTAGCAACCTTCATGAGATTCAGCCTCACCTTAAGGCAAGTAGAGATCACTCTCACTTGCAATCATTGAACTTTAATTAATATATGTTCTTATGATTTTACAATCTCGCTTTTGAATATATCATTCAACAAATGAATTTAGAACTTGAATACATAATTTGACAAGCTAATAGTTTAAGGTTTAATATATTAGAAATGATATGAGTTAGTGTAAGGATGTGATTTAGGTCATGTTTGGGAGAGCTTTTTAGAAAGGAAAAGGAGTGGTGGCAAAAAGTAAGGTTAGAAAACGAGCTTTTGGAAAATGCATATTGGAAAAGGAGATTTGTTTGGGTAAACTTCTTTTGTATAGATTTTCAGAAAGGAAAATCACTTTATAAATCATTTGATAAATCTCCGTTGTAGTTAATTTTTTTATTAAAAATGCATTCCTAAGGAAAATGAGTGTCCAGGCGAAAAATGCGCGTCCAGGCGAAAAATGCGCGTCCAGGCGGAAAATGCTGGTCTAGATGGAAAATGTACACCCGACCAAAAATGCGCACCCATGGGAAAAGATGTCATATTTTCGTCCGGGCATGTTTTTTTACGCGGTTGCAAATTTTTCGCTCAAACGTATTTTTTTCGCCCAACCGCGAATTTTTCGCCAGGGCGCGGTTTATTCGCCCGAGCGCGATTTTTTTCTCCCAAGAGAGATTTTTTCGCCCAGGAGCAGTTTTTTTGCCCGGGCGCGGTATTTTTGCCCGGGTGTGATATTTTTCCCTGGGTGAGATACTTTCGCACGAGCGCTATATTTGTGTCCGAGCGCCAAATTTTTAGCTGGGCGCCAATTTTTCGTCCGGGCGCAAATTTTTCTCCCGGGCGCAAATTTTTCGGTCATGCGCGAATTTTTTGGCCGGAGGTGAATTTTTGGACGAGCACGAATTTTTCGGCAGGGCGCGAATTTTTTGCACGGAAACGAATTTTTTGCCCGAACACGATATTTTCTCACGGAAGCGATATTTTCTCACGGAAGCGATATTTTCAATCGAAAGCAAAAAATACATTTGAGCGGAAAAAAATAGTGTCTAAGCGAAAAAAAATACGCGGCCGAGCAAAAAAAATCACGAACGAGTGAAAAAATCACACCGAGGCGAAAATTTTGGGTCCGGGCAAAAATGCGCCCTCGGGCGAAAAAAGCACACTTAAATGACAAAATCACGTTCGGACGTAAAAAATGCGTCCGGACAAAAAAAATGCGCTCCGACAAAAAAATATCGCTCACCGATGAAAAATTCACGCTCGGGAAAAAAATTTGTGATCGGACAAAAAAATAGTGCCCTGGCCAAAAATTCGCGTACGGGCAAAAAAAAACGTGCCAGCGCAAAAAAAATGTGATCTGGTGAAAAAGCGCTCTCATGCGAAAAATCGCACCGGGACGAAAAAATCACGCACGGGCGAAAAAACCGCTCCGACGAAAAATATCGCTCACGGAAAAAAATTCGAGTCCGGTGGAAAAATTCTCTCCCAGGCGAAAAAATAATGCCTGGGCGAAAAACCGCTCCTAGGCAAAAAAATCGCGTCAAGCGAAAAATTTGCCCCTGGGTGAAAAAATCACGGTCGGACGAAAAAATTGCGCCTAGGTAAAAAATCGCACCTGTGTGAAAAAATCAGCCCGGGCAAAAAAAACCCGCTCGGGCGAAAAAAATCATGCACGAGCGAAAAAACCACATCCCGGCGCAAAACTCTGCTCTCAGGCGAAAAATTCGCGCTCAGGCCAAAAAAAATACGCCCGAAAAAATGCACTTTAACAAAAAAAATCAAGTTGGAGATTTTTTAAAGAGAAGCATTTTGAGACGAGGAAGTGTTTTTCGAAAAAGTTGAAAAGTAAGTGACAAGTGACTTTTTAAAAAGAGGAGAAAATGTAGTTTTCCACTGTAGTTTTCCACCGGCAGACAATCCAAACGATTTCTTAGGTGTGATAGTGTTTTTCAAAAAAATGGACAGGTGTTAAAAAACCCTCCCAAACAGACTTTTAATTAGATTCTCACTTTGATGAATTTTGTCTCATTTGATGAATAATTTGAAGAATAATAGATTTTTGATTAATTTGAATACTAGTAGATTTTTTAGCACGTGCATTAATTAATTTGAATGATAACTGTTAAGATTCCTTGCTAGTTATTAAATGATTGTTGTTTTATGTCATGCTTGTATCGTACATATATTTTTTTTACTTAGAAGATATTTATGTCTGAAAATGATTTAATCTAGATGAGTATTCGTTATTCCAAAATAGATGTATATCAACTTACCCCTATGATTTACTAGGAAAATCTTCTTGTTAATGAAATCTTATCCTCTTGAACCCGTAAAATATAAAGTTTTCTATCTAGTTTCTTTTGTGTCATCAAATCTTTTTTTTTTGTCTGTTTGGTTCTAAAACTTGAGTAAATATTATTCCTTGACTTGATTCCCACTTTCCATATTTTGAACTCTATTCTTGTGTATCTACATCAATTAATTAGTAACATGTCTTGATATGTTAGAAATCACATAAATCATAAATCTTTAAGCTCAGTATCATCATAAACAATCATTGAAAGATAGTGTTAAATTGATGTGACACTTTGACTCGAGTTTTTACTTAGCTTGTAACAGGAACCAATAAATGGTCTTAACAAACACGATTATTTTGATAAGCCTTGTATTTGGACTCATATTAGAATCACGTACATCAAATAGAAACACTTACACTTTTCACTGATTACAGCTTATGTCATTATATGATCGAATCTATGTTATACTCCAGAGTAGTTTAATAATTCCAATTATTTTTACTAGACTCACATACTTGTTTGTTTTGTTAGCTTTGTTTCATGAAAACTGGTACATATACTTTTTTTATTTCCCTTACTAGTTATGTGGTTTACATAGCTTTTATTTATTTCAATGTTCTGAGGTTTTTCCTTCTTGTTTTGAATTTATCTTAGCGTTTGTGTCTGTGCCACCTGCTTCCTGAGCTCGATCTGCGTCAAGCTTCAAGTTCAATGTTTACGTTTTTTTTCCTTTACTGTCAAATATTTTTTGTATGTAATAATTATGATCAGTAAATCATGGACAACTGCAAGACTATATTATATGTAATATAATTTGACATAAATTGCATGTTCATATCATTGAAATATTCATTGCATGAAAAAATGCACCAACACATTGAATCATGAATTTATTAAAATACATACGTATTTAACTTTTCACTGCCATATTTTAAAACTTCTGCATAAAAACAATCATTTTCCCTCAAAATAATTATTTTAAAACTAATTATCAGTATTTATGCTCCTGCCTTACAAATATGAATTTTTTTTCACTCATGCATGTGGCATCATGACTCGCCCCAAAGCTCACTCTGACTTTTGTTAAGGTGGGTCATGATAGTTGGCATCAAAGCCAGGTTAACTTTTAAAGATAAAATATTTTATAATTTTCCCCTATTTTGAATTTTATTATATAAATATATATACATGCATCATCACTTCACCTAATCATTATCTGTTGTTCGTGGCTGAAACACGCACACACTACACTCATAAGCATGAGTAGTATGCACACAAATATTAAGGGATTATGGATAAATTTAACATTTTTGTGCATATAAATTTCCACAAGGATATACGCTGCTTGCGAATATTAAATGGATATGAGCAGTTCAATATTTTCAAGTGCGATGACATTAGATCATAATATACATGACATGTTAAGTGAAATGAGCGTTTAACATGATAAGTATATCCATATCATAAATCATTACACAAGTGTCCAACTAAGAACAACAATAATGATTGTATACACATGGATTTACTATTTGTTTGACATCGCACATGATCTCATTATTGCATTTGTATGATCATTACCTAAAGTTATCCAATGAAAATGTTGTAATTATTATATAATTTATGTACATGGTAATAGAAAATGTGTTATAATCTCTAGTTTCAAGTCTCTGGTATTCATATTCAGTCCTTTCGGTTCTGCTTGACTATATATCTTATCAGATCCTCTTGTATTCCCTTCTATTTACCTCCTAAATATCAGCGAGAAATGAGAGTCTTTTTGTAAATTATTCCACTAAATTACTTCAGCATTATTTTGCGCTCTTCCATCCCCAGATTGCCTTACTTTTGTCGATACTAAATCGTCATTCAGCTTCTTTTCCTCATTGGTCTTCTATATTCACTCCATGCAAAGATTTTTTCTGCTCTTGAATTCTCGAGTCTTTCCTCTCAATTTCAAGCTAATTGAAGAAATTGTTGTGTTTTTTGAAGCCACTGACTTATATCCTGTCGGGCTCTCTAAGATCGTGGAGTACCAAGTGATGGAGACGACGACCCTCAACATGATGAAGAAGACAACGACAGGCTTACAGAAGATTTTTCTCCATCTCCAGTCAAATACTCGCGGCATCATGGTGATCTTATGGAGCGACGCTACAATCTCAGTCCTCAGCACAAGACGACTTCATAATATTTAGCTTAATTTATTTTGCTACTTTTATGAGCATTTTTTGAGCATTTCTATTTCATGTAATGTTTAAAATTATGGTGTGTGATATCTTTTTATATTTGGGTTGCATGTAGCCAAAATCTTGGATGTAAGCCTATATAAGGTCATGTTGTGTTTATTTTCATTTCAAGTTGAATGAATTTGAATTGCAAACCCTAAATCCTCCTCCTAAAGAATTTCCTCTTTCTCCCTCTCCCCTAGTTTTTGCCAAGCATCTCCCTCTCCCTCTGAAACCGCCGACCCTTCACTCTCCTCTCCAAAACTACCGCCAGCCCTCCTCCTCCAATCCCTCCCTACCTCTCGGCCTCCTCTCTCCACCACTCCAACACTCCTCTCTCTAAAACCCGACCACCACACTAACCCACCACCTTTTCTCCCTCATGCCCCTCATGACTTTCCTCCACCACCACCCACAAAAAACCTGGCCACCAATCCCCCCTAGCCGCCGACCCTAATTCCTCCTCTCCCTCAAGTGCTCTGCTATCCCTCTCCAAAAATCGCCACCTTTCCTCTCTCCCCCTCATACAAAACTCTCGGCCGCCTTTCTCAATACCACCACCTTTTCTCTCTCCCCCTCATACAAAACCCTCGGCCACCCTCCATTAAACCTAAACCCGACCACCAACCTCTTGCCATCACCAACCAACCATCAAGCATATTTTGTGAATCTCGGCTAAGGCGTGAAACGATGAAGGCAGACAAGTTTCATCGTCAACCGGCACGACTCCGGCATAGCCGTTGAAGAGCGATCTAAGTTAGAGAAATCAGAATCATCCATTCTGATTGGGTAACGAAAATTTCTACTTTCGTGTGTTCCTTTTCCTAGATTTTCTTGTGGTGGAAAATTTTGGTGTTGAATCTTGATAGCGTTAAATAATCGTGGTTTTCTTCGATCGGTTTTGTGTTTATCTTGATTGATTTATTTTTCGAGAGGATTGGAGAATCTCATAACTTTTTGTTGGGAGAGATTTACCATTTTCCGAATCGTAATTTTTTGTAGATCTCTTTTGGTACAATCATCGCTCGATCGGACCGGGTGGTGGGTCCTTTTAGCCGGAAAGAATATTGACATATAGCCTATTATTAGACCCTAATCGGTTTGGCTACCCATACATTAGCATCTAATTAAAATCATTGCTTGCGTGTGCACTGCGTTGAAAAAAATTGTGCGATTGTAGAATTCAAACATTAAGAGACAATCGTGCTTAATTCGTAGATCTTACGGAGTCAACGTACGAGCATGCATCACCAAGTTTGCAAGCTTCGAAGGAGAGATATTCCTATGGTAAGAGTACTTTGGGCGCATAACAAGTCTGATGAGTATGCTAGAGAACTTGAATCTGATATATATAGCAAGTATCCACAAATTTTCTCTTGATCTTGGTAAATCTTTGCGTTTATTCTCCTTTTTATTTCCTTATATTTTTAGTTAGCTTCCATATCTTGAAATGTAAATCCTATTGGAATGAATGACATCAGAATTTTCGCCATAAAAGACCTCATTCAGATAATCCTATGAAGTTTTGGGATGAAACTTCTTAAGTAGCGGAGAATGTAACAACTCATATCCTGAAATATAAGCTAAGATATACGAGATTCAAATCAAAACAAGAAATAATAAGTGTATTAATAATAACTATAGTAGTGGCGTAATTGTAATTAGAGTGTTAAGGTTTTTATTATTTGGATTTCCCTCTAATAGTCAGCCGCCCCCCCCCCCCTTATTATTTTCCGCAAGGTATCTACCCGACTCTTATTCCACAAATCTCCCGCATGCGCCGCACCTGTCCCAATCTCGCCTCCCGTGCCATCTCCCGCTCAACCGCTCCTGTCATGGTGGCCGCCTGCCCCTTCTCCTTCCTCTGGTCGTTGATTCTTGCCTCCCTACCTCCTTCTAATCCTCCTCTGATCGGCAGCTCCAAGAATAGATTGTTCTAGGGCCGGCAGCCTCCTCCCTTGAGGTCAAGGCTTCCTCCTCTACAAGGCCAACCACAAGCTTCCCTTCTCTAGTCCTCTTTTTCTCCTTCATTTTGGTCGTGGATTTCAAGAAGATCGACTAGGGTTTACTCTCTCTCTTCCTTGGGCTCCATATTCATCTAGGGATTTGCTTGAATCCACCTCCACTCAAATTTTGGACTCGGATTTGGTTCCTATTGGTAAGGATTTTCTCTTTCCATCTTTTCTTCTTCTTTCCTTGAATTTATTGTGGAAACTTGTGTGCTCCAATTTGCGTGCAATTTGTAGTTTAAGTTTTTGCCTCTCTCGCAATCATCTAATTTTGTTGAGTTTGTGATTTCCGACATCGCTCCTCGACTTAATTGGTGGAACCTCTCCAAGCCCTCTCTGAATTAAGGTTTCTACTAGCCAAGCGCTGTCAAGTCTCCGTTTCCACATGGTAATCTCTTCTCCCCTCAATTTTGAGAGAGGTAATTCGCTAGACCCTCTTGTGCTTTTGGGCTTATAAAATAATTATCATGTGCTATCATTTTGTATCTTGCTAGGTCAAGTATCAATTTTTTGTTCTTAAACAGGTTCAAAATGGGATTATTAATCTTCCATGGAACACTTAGACACCTTAGTTAGATTCAACCTCACCTTAAGGCAACTAGAGATCCATCTCTCTTATAATCATTGAACTTTAATTAATGTCTGTTCTTATGATTTTACAACTGCTGGGTCAATTGATCCCAATGTCCTAGATTTGTAAGAAGTCAAATAGGTCAAAGGTATACACATAGTTGTATTTGATGTATGCTTAATTTCATACATACAGGTTGGTCTTTGTCACAATGATTGGACATATAGTTAAAGAGACAATGACAGGTGGACTCATAGTGATAGGCTGGAAAGTTAGAAAAATGCCTAAGTCCAGAAGCGTTGAGTGAGGCAAGCTCACTTAACGCTCTCAACGCCATACAACTAATAGCACTGAGAAAGGGCTGACAGTCAAAGCTTACAGTATTGACAAGGTAGAAATTTGGTTAAGTCCATAGACGTTGAGTGAGCTCAACTCACTCAACGTCATATGACCAGAATCGTTGAAGTCAAGGATATCATGGCAAAGCCTAAGCAGTGGAAGCCAGAAAATTGACTAAGTCTAGAAGCATTGAGTGAATCTTAAATACTCAGCGCTCTCAACGCTATCAGGCAGAGCTGTAAAATATGGCTAAGGCAAAAAGCGTTGAGTGAGATATATACACTCAACGCTCTCAACGCCATCAGACAGAAAGTTGAAAAATATGGCTAAGGCAAAAAGCGTTAAGTGAGGGATATACACTCAATACTCTCAATGCCTAGAAGAGCTAAAATATTTCTAAGTTCAGATTCATTGAGAATGGCCTATTCACTCAATGCCTAGCAGAGCTGAAGAAAATTCTAAGTCCAGAATCGTCGAAGTACTACTTATCCTGTTTTCGTCGAGCTGAGCTTTGATTTCGTCGAACTCAGCGTTCACCTGTTCGTCGACCTGAGGATTTCTGGAATGATGCTTGATTTCATTGAGCTGAGTTCTGGATTCGTCAAACTAAGTTTTGAGTTCGTCGAACTGAAGATTTCTGAGATGATGCTTGATTTCGTCGAGCTGAGCCCTGGATTCATCGAACTGAGTTTTGAGTTCGCCGAACTGAAGATTTCTGAAGTATTGCTTGATTTCGTCGAGCTGAGCTCAGGGTTTGTCGAACTGAGTTTTGAGTTCGTCGAACTGAGGATTTCTTAAGTATTGCTTGATTTTGGCTAAGTCCAGAATAATGTTAATGTCAGCAAAGTGAACGATTTTCTGATTCGTTATTTAATTGCTGCAAATCGACATTAATGTCGCATCAGTCTATAGTAGATCTCAATTTGATTAAGCTGAGGTTTTAACCAGCGATAAAACTAGGACACGTGTCAAACATCTCACAAATCAACGGGGTTATAAATAACAGCTGAGATAAAGATCAAAGCAATGATTCTGATTAACATTCTAAAAAATAAGAAGCAGGAGTTCGTTGTCTTCTTCTGCCATTATTATAGAACCAAGAACTTTAATTGAAAAATCTGAAGGGTTTCTGAGTTTGCTTGTGCAATCAATATCTGCTACAACAAGAACCGAGGATTTCTCTAAGGAAGAAGAATCGGTCTAGGCAAACCCTAGCTGAAGTTCATTCACGATCTAAGCTGAGCCAAATCTAAAGATTTATCTCTAGATCGTTGAAGAAGAATAAGATATCTGCACAAAGTTTTCTCTGGACAGAAGGAGAGGCATTACAATTGATTTCCTGTCAGTTAAGGTTAGCTGATTGAAGACATTCATTCTTAATCTTCCCCCTTCATCAGCAAGAACAGGATCAAGATCCTGAGGAACTTCCAGCACAAGCCGCAGATAGTCTAAGATTGTCATTCTTGTTACTGGGAAGCAGATACGGCTGAGAATTACTGAGCCCAGGAAGAAATTGACTCAGAGAACAATTTCTCTTGAGTCAAATCAACAAACTCTCTCTAAATCAGTGGATCTGTGAATGATCTCTGTTGAGGACTAGATTGATTTGGCTGTGTGTGAGATCTAATTGTAAAGCCTAAATTATAAAGGCTGTGTGAAAAATCTGTGTTAGGGCTGTGGGTCTGTGATTGGATTCCTGTGTGAATCTGTGTGGGGTTGTTTCTCCCAGCCTGTGTAAAGGGCATTTGTGCCTGTGTGTGGTTGTCAGGTTATTACTATGTGGAGGGATGTGATCCAGTGTTGTAAGTCTTAGTGGAGACTGAATTATCCAGTGGAATCGTGCTGTAATCTCTGAGGAGCCATAGTTTTTGGAGAAGAGCCTTGTCTAACATACTGTTAGAAAGGCGGAGAGGGACAGTAGATGTACCCATATACTGGGGAACCACTATAAAATCTAGTGTATTGTATATTGTGTTTTGCTGTGCTGAATATTGTTTTCTTAAAAGCTGAAATAAGTAAAACATAGTAGGACATAAGTCATAGAAGATTTTAAAGAATCAAGAAAAGACTGTAATAACCTATTCACCCCCCTCTAGGCGATTAGCTACCCTTGTAATCAAAGACTTTCAACAACCTCACTTCTGAATGTATGATTTGACAAATAAATTTAAAACTTGAATACCTAATTGACAAGCTAATATATTGAGGTTTTATATATTTGAAATGACATAAGTTAGTGTAAGGAGGTGATTTAATTGGATTCTCACTTTGATATGAGTTTTGTCTCATTTGGTGAATAATTCGAAGAATAATATAGTTTTAATTAATTTGAGGGCTAGTAGGTCTTTGAGCATGAGCATTAATTAATTTGAATGATAACTATTAAGATTCCTTGCCATTATTAAATAATTGATGTTTTATTTCATGCTCGTATCATACACACATTTTTTACTTGGAAGATATTTGTTTCTCAAAATGGTTTAATCTGTATGAGTATTTGTTATCCCAGAATCGATGCATATCAACTTACCCCTGTGATTTACATGAAAAATCTTCTTGTTAATGAAACCTTAATCTCTTGAACCCATAAAATATAAAGTTCTCTATCTAGTTTCTTTTGTCTAATCAAATCATGTTTCTTATGTTTGTTTGATTCTAAGACTTGAGTAATTATTGTTCCTTGACTTGATTCTCACTTTTCATGTTTATGAACTCTATTTTTGTACATCTATATTAATTAATTAGTAACATGTCTTTCTATATTAGGAATCCCATAAATCATGAATCCTTAAATTCATTATTGTCATAAGCAATCATTGAAATGTAGTGTTAAATTGATGTGACGCTTTGACTCGATTTTCTGCTCAGCTTTTAACAAGAAAAAATAAATAGCCATAAAAACACAATTATTTTGATAAGCCTTGCATTTAGACTCATATTAGAATTATGCACATCAAATAGAAACACTTACATATTTCACGGATTAAAACCTATGCCGTTACCTGATCGAATCTATATTATACTCCAGAGTAGTCTAATAATTCAAGTTATTTCTACTTGTATCACGTGCTTGTTTTATTAAGCAAAACTGGTACATATACATTTATGTTTCCCTCACTAGTTATGTGTTTTACTTTGCTTCTATTTATTTCAATGTTCTGAGGTTTTTTCATTCTAGTTTTGGATTTGTCTTAGCGTTCGTGCCTGCGTCTTGTAACACCTCCCCTGCAATGACCATATAATATGTGTTCGGTCAGGGCTCCAAAATATATAGACGGCACAGCTTGAGCATTATAAAGTGATATAAAAAAATACTGCACATCTCAACTCAGAAAACAAGACAGCGAAAGCACAACAACAAGACTAGAAGTTATCCACAACTATAGGAGTCCGAAATGGTTTTAAGGCCTTATAACATCCAAACTTCCAAACCCACGCCAATACCACACAAATCAATGTGTCATGGTACTCCTAGGATACCTCGACATGTAAGCTGGATTACAGAGAATGAAACATAACATTCAAATATAAAGGAACTAAAAGAAGGGGGTATACATCATGAGGCTTTAGACCTTTTTGGCCGACGAGCATGCTCCAGCTTGCAATCCTTGCCCTGTAAGAATTTGTTGTAACGTGGGTCAGTAAAAGCTGACCTCAATTGTGTAACCAACACATATCCTCCCCGCCATCCCTAATGGATCCCGAGGAACCTCATCACCCTACAGGTCAGCACTTCGTATGCATATATAAATAAACATGATTAAATATATAAAGCAAAAGGTTTAGGTGTCTCATACATCAGACATTTTTCTATATTGAGCATTTTAAATAAAGGGGCCTATGAAAGTCTTTAGTTTCAAGGATAGCTAAACACCTTGGGGGGGGGGGGGTGAATAGGTTTTTAGTCTCTTTATATTTTTCCTTCTTTATGTGTGTTGTGAGTTAGTTATTTTCTTCTTTCAAGACAAACCACAAAAACACACACATGTTTTATAGTGGTTCTCCAGATTATGGGTACGTCCACTGTCCCTCCCACCTTTCTAACAGTGTTAGACAAGGCACTTCTCCAAAACTCAGCTCCTAAGAGCTTACAACACAGATCCCTCGGGATCTCTCAGTCTCCTTCAAGACCTACCTCAGAAACAAAGCCCTACCTTAGAGCAAGTTTCTCTTACAACTCAGTGATCTAAAGATCACCTACCTCAGACTAAGTTAATAGTCCTATAGCTCAGGCTAGGAGGTTATCCCTACAACTTAGAGAGGATGACTCTCCTACAGCTCAGGCACAAGGGCCCTACTTCAGATCCATAAAAGGATCCTATAACTTAGGCAAAGGGCCCTACCACTCAGAGAGAATTACTCTCCTATCTCAGACAAACTACCCTACCTCAGATCTACACTGGATCCTACCTCAGATGAATAAATGATCCTACCTCAGCCTTTATAAAATAGTCCTACAACTCAGATCCAAAGGATCCTACAGAAAGTAAAGAGTTTGTTGATGATTTGATTCCAGAGAAATATTCTCTGAGTCTTCTTCTTCCTGAGTTGAGATGAACTCAGCCCTAACTTCTTCTTAGTAACAAGAATGATGATCTTCAGGAAACTACTGCATATGCTAGAAGTAACTCAGAAATACAGGTTTCTGAACTTGCTGATGAAGACAAATGAGTTTAAAGTTCTTTGTATTATTCACTCAGCTAACCTTGTCTGCAGAAATTAGATGGCTCTGCTTCTTCTTCTTTCTTAGAATGTTTTTCTAAACTTATGTTGCAAGTGAATATTGCAACAGCTAACTCCGTGAACTTTTAGATCAGTGAGTTGAACATCAGCTTAAGACTCTGTAAGAATGCCGAGAGAAATGCGATGAAGTTTCGCCTCTTTGCGAAAAGGTAAAACCCTAAAAAATTCTATTGCTTTCGCTGAACTTAAGCCCTTTATCTTCAGCCATCCAACAACTCTTTGACCGTGGGCCTGGCTATAGTTGTTGGTTGCAACCTTTCTTTTACAGAACAAGTCGTACAGTAGGCTTCCGATGCCATTTGTCAGGTATTGTAGCCTTTCTCGAAATAATTTTAAACTCTGCTGACTTCTGGTGACGTCAGTATCTTTGGACTTAGCCAAATTCACATTTTCATCCCAGGCGTTAAGTGCGTTGAGTGAATAACCTTCACTAAATGCAAAAACCTTTAGTCATATAATCTGCACTTCCAGGCATTGAGTGCATTGAGTGAATCTTCATCACTCAACGAATTTGGACTTAGCCAATTACTTGTGCATTGCTAGGCGTTGAGTGTGTAGAGTGAACCTTCATCACTTAACACTTTTGTCCTTAGATAATCATTTTGTTGATAAGGCGTTGAGTGATCGGCCTTCACTCAACGATTTTATCCTTGGACAATCTTCTTACAGTTTAGGCATTGTGTGTGTTGAGTGGACCTTCATCAATCAATACTTTTGGACTTAGCCGCTTCTCTGAATGTCGAACATCTTGCTGAAGCGTTGAGTGAACTGCCTTCACTCAACGCTTCTGTACTTAGTCGATTTTCATCTTTATGAATGCGTTGAGTGTGCCTTCATCACTCAATGCTTCTGCCTTTGCTTGTCTTTTTAATGAGGCGTTGAGTGAACTGTTCTCACTCAATGCTTCTGGACTTAGCCAGAATTCTTGACTGATTCTTCAAATGCTTTGATTGCTTGAGATTTACTCAATGTTTTTTTCTTCAGGTATTGAGTGAGCTATCCTCACTCAATGATTCTGGACTTAGTCGGATTTCTTCCTTGCCAATGCTGAAGCTTTGACAACTGTGCTTTACTCGATGCTTCTTGTTATATGGCATTGTGTGAACTGCCTTCACTTAACGCATGTGGTCTTAGCCGCAAATCTGCTTTACAAACTGTTGGGCTTTGACTGTCCTTGCTTTACTCGGTACTTTTTGGCATATGGCGTTGAGTGAACTGGCTTCACTTAATGTATGTGGACTTAGACAAATTTCTGTCTTTCTAATATCCTTCCCTGATATCTGGCATTGAGTGAACTGACTTCACTCAACGACTATGGACTTAGACAGATTTCTATATCTCCACCTTTCTTTCTTGTGACCACCTGTCACAATCACTTAGACAACCTGTCTAAACTTATTCTTAGGAACATCCTGCACATAATGAACTTGAGTATACATCAAATACAATTATGCTCTTAGTGTTGATTGTGATGCCTTTTCAAATCTAAGGAATATTGAGGGCAATATTCCCAATAATCTCCCCCTATTTGAAGAAGGCAGAACACACAACAATACTACGAAGCATATCACATAAAGCATATTGATTTAATGTAGCTGTAAGCTAGCAGATGTAGATTTTTCATACCACTTGAATTTCTGTCTCTCCAATAAATTAATTCAATGTTCTCCATTTTAATGCATTAACTCAACATATCAAGTCATTGCTTTCTCATACCACTTGAACATTTGCTCAAGTAATATGCATTTTCCTCATACCACTTAAATGGAGAACTTTTCTCATACCACTTGAAGCACTTCCCTCATACCACTTGGAGGTGGGAAAGTAATATGTAATGACTCAACATGTAGTCATTACACTCCTCATACTATTTGAATTTTTTCAAGTAATATGCACTAACTCAACATGACCTAGTCATGTTAAGTATTGCTCACACCTCCCCCTTTCTATCTTCTTAAAAAATATTTTTCTAATGAGGGAGGTGAGAGGATCATGGGAGAATTTATCTCTTGATCTTAGCCAGATTCCACTACACTAGTGATCAAACTACTTGACTAGAGAGCACACCTCTTGTGTTGATACCGTTGATACAACACTTCATTGCAACCACTTGACACTTGAGTGGTCCATTGATCCACCTGAACTAGCTGCTATCAGTGATCCACTTGGGCTAACGCCACTTCTCCCTTTATGACTTCAGCAGAAGTAGACATAGTCAGGGAGGTGCTGGCTTTTCCTCTTCTCATGTAGCAACTTTGTCTTCTCAGCAGCTGTAGTCCGCTAGTGTTGATCTCCCCCTCAGACTGTGCATTGTCCCAAGGACATGCAGATCAACAGTGTTGATCTTTGATCCACTATTGCAACTGCTAGACTTGCTCTCCCTCAACAAGAGCATCTTGACTTTCTCAATAGGATCATCTTTTGTCATTCTCTCTACTGGACACTTGAGTCCATTTAAGTCTTGATATCAATTGAAAGTATTGACAGTCTTGCTATCACTTGAGAGATTTAACTATCTGCAAGAAAAGTGATTCCTACAATAAAAATAAAATTAGTAGCAACTGAAGCTATACCAAGTTCGACATACCCAACTAAAACTTGAAGGTGTTGAACTTGACTTCATCTAGTGGCTTAGTAAAGATGTCAGACACATGCTTGTTGTGGGAACAAACCCAAGACTTATGTCTTCCTTCTCTACATGCTCCTTAATAAAATGATACCTAATCTCTATGTGCTTAGTCCTGTTGTGTAAGATAGGATTCCTAGTAATAGAGATTACACTAGTTAAATCACAGTACATGGGGGTGTTACTTATCTTGATATTATAGTCCTGAGCTGATGCAGGATCCCAACAGCTGTGCACAACAAAATCCTGCTGAGATATACTCTAACTCACTGTTAAAATTACAACGCTGGTCTGTTTCTTGTTGCTCCAAGACATAAATCTTCCTCCCAAGAACTGATAGGTACATGATGTGCTCTTCCTGTCCTCTTTGCAACCTGCAAAATCTATATCAGAATAGCATGTTAGCTCAAAATCCCCATTTTTAGGGTACCACATGTAAAGATCTAATGTGCCCTTAAGATATCTCAAAATTCTTTTAACAACAGAGTAGTGAGAATCTTTAGGGCTAGCCTGATATCTAACACAAATACATGTATCATACATGATGTCTGACCTACTTGTAGTAAGATATAGAAGGGAGCCAATTATCCCTCTATATAAAGTTTCATCAACAGGTTTCCCTTCCTCATCTTTATCTATAGGCATACTTGACCCCATGATAGTTTTCATGGTGGAGGCATTCTCCATTCCAAACTTTTTAATCAACTCCCTGGTGAACTTAGACTGTGAAATGGACAATCCATCTTTAGTCTACCTTACTTGGAGGCCCAAGAAGAACTTAAGCTCACCCATACTACTTATCTCAAACTTCTCTTGCATAAGTTTGACAAACTTCCTGCAAAGGTTATCATCGGTAGACCCAAAAATTATATCATCTACATAAATTTGGAATAAGATGATCTTTCCCTTAGATTCCCTTATGAATAGGGTTTTATCTATCTTCTCCCTTGCGAATTTGTTCTCAATAAGGAAGCTAGACAATGTCTCATACCATGCTCTAGGGGCTTGCTTCAACCCATATAGAGCTTTCTTAAGTCTATAAACAAAATCAAGAGTGTTAGAATCAGCAAAACCCGACGGCTGTTCAACATAGACTTACTCCTTTAAGTCACCATTTAGGAAGACTGACTTCACATCCATCTAGTAGACTATAAATCCATTGTATATAATATATGCAAGGAAAAGTCCGATGGCTTCCAATCTTGTTAGAGGGTCAAAGGTTTGATCAAAGTCAATATCTTCTTCTTGTCTGTACCCCCTAGCTACCAGCCTAGCCTTTTTCTTGATTATAATATCAGTTTCATTTAGCTTATTCCTGTAGATCCACTTGGTTCTAATGATATTATGTCCTTGTGCTCTGGGAACCAGCTTCCATACCATATACCTCTTAAACTAGTTTAGTTCCTCTTGCATTGCTATAATCCAAAACTGATCTATGTTGGCTCTTCAAATCTCTTGGGGTCAACCTGTGACAGGAAAATTAAATACAAAGATGTATTAAGAGTTCTGCTCCTTATCACCACTCCTTGGTTGGCATCTCTAATTATTTATTGTCTTGGATGATCCCTTAGATGCCTGACAGTTGGAGGCAATCTTCCTTCAGTATCCTGAGCTTTACTTCATCTAGCTGATCTTCATCCACTTCAAGTGTGCTTTGTGCTTCTTATAGAATATTCACTCCATCTTGGACAATTGGAGAAGCTTCCTTGATGGTTAGCTTATCCATCATCAGCTCTGTACCTATAGGACTAGATGAGGAGCTTGACAGCTCACTGTTAATCATAGTTTACTCATCAAATACTACATTAACAGGCACTTCTACAACTTGACTCTTCAAGTTGTAGATCCTATAGGCCTTACTATGATCACTATACCTAACAAAAATCCCATCATAGGACTTGGCAGCAAACTTAGTCACATAGGACTTCCCCTTATTCAGCACATAGCACTTGCTACCAAAGATCCTGAGATAAGATAGGTTTGGTTTTCTGCCCTTCATAATCTCATAGGGAGTCTTCTTATGACTCTTGGTGATAAAAGCTCTATTTAGGACATGATATAAAATGTTTACTGCCTCAGCCCAGAAACATTCTAGGAGAGATGTGTCACGTAATAAGGTCCTACCAATCTCTATGAGAGTACTATTCTTCCTTTTAACAATCCCATTTTGCTGGGGTGTTCTTGGAGAAGAAAATTATTGATGAATCCCTTACTCTTCACAGAACCTTGCCATGCTTTCAGACTGAAATTCAGTCCCATGTCACTTCTGATTTTTACCACAGTACTGTCTAACTAATTCTGAATTTGCTTGACAAAAGTCTTGAAGACATCAGGGGTTTTAGACTTTTTCTTGA
Organism: Platanthera zijinensis; assembly: GCA_039513925.1. Lineage (NCBI taxonomy): Eukaryota > Viridiplantae > Streptophyta > Magnoliopsida > Asparagales > Orchidaceae > Platanthera > Platanthera zijinensis. The sequence goes on from CM077097.1 coordinate 155,936,173, forward strand.
GGAAGAAAACTCAAGCAAACCTAGAGAAGTCATCAACAACCACAAGGGTGTAGACTTTTCTACCTAAACTATGAAGTAGCATAAGACCAAATAAGTCCATATGCAAAAGATATAAATACCTCACAGAGTCTTTGGTCCCAATGCCCTTGAAGGAAGCTTTGGTCTGCTTGACCTTTTGGCATGCTGAGCAAATGCCTTCCTTGGTGCATTTTATCTTGGGACCATTTCTAACTAGCTCTTCACTAAATAGCTTGCCAATGGTCTTATAGTTCAAATGAGCTAGCCTCTCGTGCCATTGAACACAGTATGAGACTTTCTCATTTATAACTAGATATAGGGGAGTCTTTATTAAGACATCGAAAGTTTAAGCAATAAACATTTTCACTTCTAATGCCAGTCAAGTTAACCTTTAGGTCACTTGATCTCTTAATTTAGCACTCATCCTTGTGAAATGCAATGATATAGCCAGGATCACAGAGTTGACTTATGCTTATCAGGTTGTGTTGCAACCGTTCAACATAAGCCACTTTTGAGATGGTGACTATGCCATTGGTAATCTTACCATAGCCTCTTGTCACTCCTCTATCCGAACCACCAAAGATTACTTTGGGTCCATCCTTCACTGGAGCGTACTCCTTTAGATTGCTCCTTGTTCCAGTCATGTGTCTGGAATAACCACTATCCAAGTAACATATAGGGGTATGGGCACTTGGACTAACATGCAACAAATAATTTATCTTACCTTAGGAACCCAATATTTATTGGGTCTTAGGTTCTTATTAGCCTAAAAAGGGAACTATCTTCCTGCAGATTTTCTGATAGTAAGACTAACATTAGCTCTGGGCACAGTAGGGTTGTGCTAGCAATCTAAGGCAAAATGTCCCACTTTACCACAACACTTATACTCATGAATATTATATCTTCTTTTTTGAGCAGCTCTTGCAGTTTGGTTAACTGCTGACTGTATAGTAGGAAGAGGAGCAGTAGCTTTCTTCAAGTTCCTTTAAACAAGCATCTGATTGAAGGTGAGTCTTTCAGCATACTTTCTTGGCTTGTTTTGAATGCCATTTACAACAGTCTTATTTGTAGAGGACATGCTATTTATAGTATCATAGATAGCCAAATCTGGCCCACTGATAGACTTACCCTTAGTCTGAGTCTTTGCTGGAAGGTCTTGAGTGATGCCCACTCCTTGTTCTTAAGAGTGGGGGTTGAGGTGACAAAGACAAATGGTTCATGATGGGCCATTTGAATTTCCACATGGGGAGCCTTAAAGGCACTCATTCCCCTACTATATCTTCCACCATAGTTGTGAACATCTTTGTTCACACTAGTGGATCTACCATTCATCCTTATAGATACTCTCTTGGTTATACCTGTTTGAAGGTAAGAGAACTTTCTTAAAAGGAATGGGAGGCTTGGAAGCAAGAGACTGAACTGGAGCTTTGCCTTTCTCTTTGGAATGGGCAACTCTAATGCTCCCCTTGAATCCCAACCCTTCTTACCTTTTGAGAGGTGAAGGAGTCTATCAAGGGCAACACACTACTGGACTTAGAGTAACTAGCCATAACTCTTTTCTCCATCTGGAGTTTCTCTTCAAGATCCCTAATGAGACTATTCTTGAATCTGATGGTGCCAATCTGAATGAGAGAAATGTTTTTCAGTTGGCTGACTTCCCCAGCCTTCTGATCCAGTAGGGTTATTGTCTCAGCCTACTGGGAAGCAGCTAGCTGAAGGGAGGTGATCTTCTCAGCTTGCTTCTTAGCCAACTTCTTGCTTATTTTAAAAGCATCTAGAAGGGCACCATACTTGTCAATCAATTGATTGACATCTTTCTCATATTCTAACCCATCTTCATCACTAGATGATGATGCATCAGAATTTGTACTAGTCTCATAATCTGAGTTATAAGATGAACTGGATAGAGAGAATACCTTTTCTGGACTATGCTGATCCTGGCTGGATTCTTTATCAGACTTGGCCATCAACCCATAGCAGCTGGAGGAATCTTCTTCATCATCATCCTCCTCTGAGCCATTATCTGAATGTGATAGAGGGTCCCTGATACCTATCCTGGTAGCAGGATAGTCTTCAGCTTCTTCTTCAGTTTCTTCTACAACAGCAAATAACCCTATGTAGGCTTCTTCTTCTTAAGACTCAGAAGATGCTGAGTCAGATTGACTCTAGCTCTTCTCCTTCTTTACAATGAAGGACTTTTCCTTCTTGCCCTTGTGCTGGTGGACCTTTTTCTCACTAGAGTCTCTTCTCTCGACTGGGCAGTCAGCAATTACATGTCCATGTTTGCTGCATCAATAGCAGACAACTTTAGAGGAAACATGTTTACTAGGTTTAGCTTCATACCTATCTCCCTTGGAGTGGTTCTTCCTGTTATGATAGGAGGAGGAAGGTATGCTCCTCCACTGCTTCCTCTTCATCAGCTTCTGAAACTTCCAAGAGAAGGCAATAAATTCTTCATCAAAGTTACTGCAGTCTGATGAGCTTGGCCCTATACTGTCTGAATCAGCAGGCCTCCTTGGAGGAGAGGCAATCCTCTCCTTACTCTTCTTGGTTCTATCAGCTCTGAAGGCCAAAGAATTTTCCTTAGCCTGGGATTTGCTGATAGTCTCCTCATCTTTCCTGGCAGATAGCTGCATCTCATAAGAGAGCAGCTTCCCAAGCAATGTGTGAGGTGGAGTATGAGACAGCTTTGCCAACTTTCTGATGACACAGATCTTGGTGTCCTAGTATCTAGTTAGAGACCTTATGAACTTGTCATTAAGCTCATAATGACTTAAGACCCTCCCATAGGTTCTCAGCTCATTTTCTATTCTGAAAAATCTTTCATAACATTCAGTTATGCTATCTTTCTTAGCCTGCCTGAAAGCTTCATACTCTTAGTTGAGCATGGACTTCCTGTCATCTCTGACCTCCTATGTGCCTTCTATGTATACCAACAAAGTGTCTCACATCTCATTGGAGGTCTAGTAGTGAACAACATTCTGGAAGGTAGAATCATCAATAACACTGACTATGATGTTTTGAGCTCTCTTGTCCATGGTGGCAAGAATGACCTCATCCTTGGTCATCTTTGAATATTTCTTTGGTATCTGGATTATTGCATCCAAAACTGAGACTTTCATAGGGATGAAAGGTCCCTCTTTAACTGTAATAAGATCCTTTGGTCAGATGCTTTCATGAAAAGCCTGACCATCTCCTTCTAGATCCCAATGCTCTCCTTCCTGTAGATTGGAAGCTTCATGGAATCCAGCTCCTTATGGTTCTCTCTTGAACCCATAAGTACACTTATTTTAGCTACCCTTTGAGAACTACTCAGACTATTAAGTCCTTCTTGAGTAACCTGGCTTTGATACCACTTGAAAGTCTTTAGTTTCAAGAATAGCTAAACACTAGGGGGGGGGGTGAATAGGTTTTTAAGTCTCTTTATATTTTTCCTTCTTTATGTGTGTTATGAGTTAGTTATTTTCTGCTTCAAGACAAACTACAAAAGCACAAACAAGATTTATAGTGGTTCCTGCTGGGTACATTGGAAGTTGTGTACCTGATTTAGAGAAGCCTCACTTAACTCAATGATATACATCAGTTTGTATTTGATGGTATATTGAGTTTACTTGTGTAGGCTAAAGAATAGAGAGAATAATCAAAGTACAAAAGTGTCGAGACACTTATAATGTGTCGACACCTTTGAAGGAGCTGTGTCGAGACTAGAAGCAAGGCTGTGTATACACACAGGACTTGTGTCAACACACAGAATTTGAGTTGACATCAGTTGTGTATACACTCAGAACTAGTGTCGATACACTTAGACTTGAAGTGCTGACATTAGCAGAAGCAACTGTGTCGATACCTTGGACTTGGGTCGACATCAGTTATAAATGGAGAAACTATGTCGACACACAGGACTTGTGTCAACACATTCTACAAAAGCTATGTCGAGACTGAATAAAGAGCAGTGTTGACAGTTTCTGAAGTATGTCGACAACATCAAAGGAGTTGTGTCGACACCCTGGAAATTGTATTGACACATACTTCATCAGTGTCGACACATACTATACTTGTGTCTCGAAACTATCAGCTGAGTTAATTACTCTAAGTAACAGATCTCATGATCAAGGACTTGACAGTTGTCAGAACCGTCAAAGCTGTCAGAACTATCAGATATCAGTAATCAACCGGATCAGCTGGTTACCTCGGTGTGATCTATATAAGGAGTTTTTCTATCAAAAAAAAGAAGGGGAGACGGAAAAAAAACAAGTCTAGTGAAGGAAAGCTAAGCTTTCAGAATCTGATCAACAATCAGAAAAGTTAGAAGAAGAAGAACTTCTAAAGTAAACAGTATCTCATCAGATCTGTTAGAGATTACAGATTCAAATCTGTAAGGAGAAAGAAGCTGGATCGTGGATCGACTCTAATTTCTCAAGAAGATCAACCTTAATTTTCTATTTTCAAGAAGCTTTGAATAAGCTAAGTGAGTTGGATCAGATCCTTTTGCAGTAAGAATCATAAGAAGACAGATCATTCCAGATCTGTCAGGAAGTCTTCACCTCTCACTCTCTATCTGGGTGAAAATATTACGAAATACCTTATCAATTTTATGTAAGATCTATTCATAGATTTGAGTGTTAGAGAGTATTTCTCTGAGTTGTAGCCTGCAATTATAAAGTCTGAGGTAGGGTTGTGTTCCTGAGGTAGGAGATTAATTTCTCAAAGTTATAGGCCTGGTTATAAGGGCTAAGGTAGGGTTTGATTGCCTGAGTGGTAGGAGTGTGGACTCACTCTGAGGTAGGGTTCTTGGGAAGAATCTGAGCTGTAAGATCTTGAGGATCTGAGTTGTAGGAATTGCAGAAGCTTGAGTTATAGGAACCAATTGGGGTTCTGAGTTGTAAGATCTTAGGATCTGAAAAAGTGGAAGGAAGTTGGGCCGAATCTAGTATACTGCTATATAGGCGAAGGGGGAAGTGGATGTACCCATAAATTGGGGAACCACTATAAATCTGTGTGTATTGTGCTGTGTATGCTGTGTTTGCTGATTATCTATACTGAGATTGTTGTAATATAATTAGCAGTACTGTGTTAAAGTCTTAACTGCCTAAGTTTATTGAATTGAACCTATTCACCCCCTTTAGATGTTTAGTGGTTCTTAAAATCAATTCTTTCAAGTGATATCAGAGGGAGGTTGCTCAAAAAGAGACTTAACAATCTGAGCTGATCTCCAAGGCAGTTATTAGATATCCAAGATGGGTTTAGAGAGAAAATCACAAAGAACTTGGATCCATAAAGCTTCCTATTTATAGAAAGGAAACTTTGGCATATGGAAAGAGAGGGTCAGATTATTCATGGAAGCATCTGATCCTAGAATTTACATTATAGTTCAAGAAGGGCCTTTCATCCCTATTAAGACATCGGTCCTTGATGCAAATCTGAAAACTCCAAAGAGTTATTCTGAGATGACCAAAGATGAGATCATCTTAGCCATTTTGGATAAGAGGGCACAAATTATAATTGTTAGTGCCATAGTTTATTCTACCTTTCATAATTTAGTCCACTACAAAACATCTAAGGAGATGTGGGACACATTGATTGTCTATATGGAGGGGACAGAAGAAGTAAGGGAGGATACAAAATCTATGCTCAATCAAGAGTATGAGAGTTTCAGGCAAGCCAAGACAGATAGTATTGTTGAGTGCTATAACCAATTCTTCAGAATTGCCAATGAGCTGATGACCTATGACAGAGTCTTCAACCATATGAACTGAATGACAAGTTTTCTCAGATCATTAACCAAAGACTAGGACACCAAATCTATGCCATCAGAGAAGTAGGCCAGAAATTGCAGATACTCCTCCACTAACCTTGTTTGTAAAATTTTTATCTTATGAAATATAACTAATATCTAGAAAGGAAGAGGAGAATAGCAGTAGATCTGTAGTCAAAGATAAATCAGTGGCCTTCAAAGATGAAGCCACAAGGAAGGGGCAGGAGAAAGATTCCTTCTCCTCTCAGGAAAGTTGCTGGAACTGACTCAGAAAGTTCAGAATCCAGCGCATCAGACTGTCACAACTCTGATGAAGATTTTGCTGCCTTTTCTAGGCAAATCTAGAGATTCTTGAAGAAAAAGAACTGGAGAAGTAGGACATCCACTTCTTCTTACCCCAAGGATGACTACTACAAGGGAAAGAAGAAATACTCTAAAGAGGAAAGGTATGGTTCTAAATCTAGTAAACAAACTCTTCTAAAGTGGTTTGTTAAATATTACAGCAAGCCAGGACATGTTATAGTAGACTGTCCTATCAAAAGGAAGGAAACTGGTGAAAATAAGAAACACTAGCAAAAGGGCAAGAAGGAGAAATCCTTTGTTGCCAAGAATCAAAAGAGCTGGACTGACTCTTCTTCATCAGAGCCAGAAAAAGAAGATGAAGTTGAAACCTATATTGGGATGTTTGAAAGTGTTCAGTTGTCTACCTAAATCACTTAGAGGGGGGGGGGTGAATAGGTGAGTTGTGCATCTATTTACGGAATTAAAATTTAGCGATCTTGCACATAAACCAACAATCGATGGCAAAATGACCAATTCTGCCACAACACTAATAGTCGAACCTCTGTGTATCTTGCCCTAGGTACTCCTGCTTGACCTTCTGAGATAGTGGTTTAGCAGGGGTTACATTCTTGGAAGAGGAGGCTTCATGATGATGGCAATCACATGATCTCTTCTCCTTGCAGGCTTTTCTACAATGGGTTTTTCTTGGTGCTTTCTTGAAGCTGTGACCATGATTATAAGGACCATAGCCCTGAAGAATGACTTCTTCATAAGGTGCCTTAAAGACACTCTCACCAAAGTTTCTAGGGCGAGTCCATCCTTTGTAACGAGACTTTTGCTCTACATAAGTAGGCCTGGTCAAGTGGTCGTAGGATGAGTCCAGATAAAACTTATTCATTGGAAAAATGACTTTCTTAAAGATATTCTGATCTAGAGGGGCCTTCCCTTTTTTCTTTGGCCGTCTTATTCTTTCTCTGAGCCTTATTCCCTAGAAGATTTACTAGGAGCTTCTGCATGGCCTAGCCCAGCACCCTTGGCCTTAGTTGAGAATTCAGCAATGAGAGGAAGGACACTTTTAGGCTTTGAGAAGCTTTCTACAAATTTCTTTTCAACAGCGAGTTGTTCTCCAACTACTTGATGATTTCTCTTTTAAGTTAAGGTGCTCTAGAGCCTTATTATATTCTTCAATAGTATTATTGAAGTTCTCCTTGAGTGAGTCAGTCTTAGTGACTTCCTCTCTCAAGGTGCTCTCATTAGCTTTTAGAGACTTTATCACTTTAGCTTGAGTTTTCACGACTCGTCGACATTGTCGTAAGCCTTGATTAACTCCTTATACTGGGCCTTGAGTTCAGACTCATCGTCAGAAGAGCTGTCCTCATTATCATGCTCTGAAACTTCAGATTCAGAAAGAGGGGTGTGAGAATTTACCTTCCCAGTGAGCTGGGGGCTCTTCTTCTTTGTCTGTCTGAGCCATAAGCCCAAAGTAGGCTTCTTTTTCTTCACTCGACTCAGATGAGTCAGAGTCACTAAGGGTTTTGCCCTTCTTGGCTATCAGACTCTTTTCTGTCCTCTTCTTATTGTATGAGGACTTCTTTTCTTCTCTCTTACCACCCTCCTTTTTCTTGTGGGGCAATCAACAATGACGTGACCTGGCTTTTTACAGCAATAGCAAACTATGTCAGTCGAAATATGTTTGTTCGGTTAGGAGTATACCTATCATGGCTATTTGGGATTTTCTTTCAACGATCACCGTCATGTCGTAATCTTCTGTACGAGGCATCCTTGCCTTCTCTATTATTTCTTTTTGTTCAAGAATTTCTTGAACTGTCTTGAGAGTAAAGAGAACTCTCCTTTAGATAGCTTTGAGTCTGAAGTGCTTGCTCAGATGATTTGACTTCACTTTCTTCTGGAGCAGGAGGGAGGTTTG